>JAVHKY010000033.1:6000000-6681155 GCA_035079385.1 Aspidiotus rigidus
TTCCTACGGCGAGAGAGAATGAACCTGTTTGAAGTGGACTAAAAGTTGGGTTGACTCTTAATTGTTCTAGAGTTGTTCCAAGGTTGGTATTTTATAGGGTGTCCAGCTGCGGTCGCTACCTCTGCTTGCTGAGCTGTCCCTGATTCACGAGTACTCGTCGCACTCACTCTTGTCACTTGTTTGACTTGCACCTCCGTGTTTTTGCAATACACTTACTCCTATTGAGACGGTACTCTCGTCTCGGGAACGCTCGCGTCTGTAGATTCCTGCGTACGTACACGCCAGGGTGAATCCGTTCCTGGTTCCCCCGGAAACGCCTCTCAAGGGCTTTCACCCTCTAATATTTTTCTATAGGTGCAGCCAGGAATCTATAGAATTAAGGAACAATAACTGTTTCTAAGATCGTGTACTAGTGAAGGTATGAGGTCAGTGATTTTAGGTAAGGTAGTGGAGTCTAGCTGCACGACCATTTTTTCATGTTGCGGACGCCCCCGATATGACGCAAGATCTAGATAAAGGTTCCTGACGATTGGATCGATGATAGAGTATGGAGAATGATGTAGATGCGTTGTGTGATGGGATTGGGATCTTGTGGGGGAGAGAGAGAGAGATGTAGTTCGGTCCGGGGAGGTTCTAGGTAAGTTATGATGGCCAGGAGTGAATAGTGCTTTGTTCAGCTGCGAACACAGAAGCTAGTCTCTCGGAAGATCAGCCGTAATTGAGTCATGAACTCAATATGCGTAACCTGTTTTATTTTTCATTTCGGAGCCATCTGTGTAAGGAGAGTTTCGTGATAATCTCGGAATTTAGTCTTCGGTAAAGGGTATTTCTCAGTTTCACGCCCAATACATTTAGGGATGCATCCAGAAGAGAATTTGGCGTATGGAACTCGATTCTTTTGAAGGGAGAGGCGGGAGTAATTTCAGGAAGGAATCAACTGAAAAATACTTTATCTAATTTTTTTCAATAATTTCTAATTCTTTTCTTCTCACTTTTTTAAATTTTTTTTTTGAAAAAAGGAGGGAAATGACCGAACCCAAGTCACATCTTCCTCCCTTCTTTTCCATCGAAGTTCTTATTCTCGTACTCAATGACTAAAATTTACAAAATTGAAAAACATGAGTAGAAATTTTCAACTTCAGTTCTAATGTTTATAGCTCTGATCTACCGGAGCCCAAAAAATAGAAGAGTGAACTTTCGTTGTAAATCGTGCCTTCGACTTTGTGTGGAACATGCACTTAAATTCTTCACGGATTTTAGGATCTCAAGAATCACCTCTACCCTTTTTTCGTTGCGTAGAGTTTCAACTACCAGATGCCCTTGTCTATTCAACCACCAAATATGCACTTGTGGATTCCGCTAGAAGCGCTGATCATAATACGTAAAAACAGCCCTTATTAAGTAAATAAGAGATTTACATTGTGTGAAGATTACAAGTAATCGGCCCCTTTTACGGGCGTAGGCCTCTCCGGGCCTCCACTAGGATCTGTGTCCCAAGCAATGTCTCTCCACATTTCACCCTTCACCTCAGTTTTGGTCCACCCTTCCCTCTTTCATTCCTAGATGGGTAGAAGCGTCCAAGTAATATATTATCAAGTAAACAAATATACTTTCATCACCATATATACCAAGAAAAAAATCAGGATTATAAGTTGTTACTCTTGTACTTACCTTTTAAATGGACCAATTTTGAATTCTTTCCTCAAATTTTTATATCATCATCACTTTTCCAATCAGCGCTTATTATTACGTTTTGTCTTCTAATAATTTTTCGTGCGTATTTCCCTACATTTTTTGGATTCTACATCTTACATTATCCGAATACGTATTGAATGCGCAAAAACTGACCAAATTTTACTATCACGTCCTGCCATTTTGTCTTCGTTTCATTATGTCAATCAACGAGAGGAATGACTTCTTTCAGGCGAACTGAAAAACGGAATTTTTTAGACAACATTCGATCCCCTTAATATCGTTACGTAGGCAATTTGTATATCGTGCTTTCAACGAGAATCGTATTCGCATTACGTGAGGCACTAAGAGAGTAATAACCTCCATGTATGTCTCCTCGTTCGAAACAATAAACTCCAGCTACATTTCAAATTCGTAGCAATTTCATCTATGCTCATAAATTAATGGTAATTGGATGAAAAATAAAATGAAAAGAAAGCGTCTAACACGAGAATATTAGGAGGTCAACAAAGGACAAAAGTATTCCATTCGAAATTATTTTGCCGGACCGAAAAGATGAGACTCGGTCGTGTTAGCAAAAACACCAAAATTTATGACATAGCGAGCGCGTGCATGTCGTCTCGGAATATCTTCATTCATTTTTTTTTTTTTTTTACGGAACAATTGTCCACGCAGTCGTAGCTAAACCAAGTTATACCTTTGTGGAATTGTACGCGTAACACGAAATTAAAGAAGGAGAATTAGAGAGCACATTGCATCCCTACATGTGTATATTCTCTTTATTACGTGGAAAATTCGTACCATGCGCCTTTATGAGGTTGATTACATATTTTTAATTACCAAGCAAAATTAGAATTCAAGCATGAAAAGTTACCGTAGGTCTAGAACGTAACTTCGTAATCTTCATTGAGTCGGCTCCGATTTCAACGAGACGACAATGATTTAGACCTCGAAATCTAGATTAAATTATATTTTGAATACCATTAAATTTCGAGCATATTGCCAGCGAAAAAGGGAAATGAATTCTTTTTTTAATTGAGAGTAGGCTATACCGAGTTGGAGCCAAATGTAGGTCGTTATATTGAGTGAACGTTGTTCATTCAGTAACAATGGCTTGTAGTGTGAAGATTTGGCGACGTGATTTGAGAACTCGAATAGAAGCTGATTGTAATAATTTTGGTGAAATTGAATTTCAAAAATGAAGAGACGAGAAAAGGCGACGTTAAGTACACACCATGATGGTGAATGTTTTATCGTTACAATTATATCTCTACACTCGACTGGGAAGTATTATTCAAGATTTAGAATAATGTGTTTTTCTATTATTGGAAGACGTCAAAGAATGTAGACAGCTGAAGTAGCGACCGTAAAATCTTCAGGTCCATGAGCTGGGGAAGATTTTTGAGAAACACCTTTCCATGGTAGTTCGGCGAAGTCCTGTATCGGGATTTTCGACAAAAAACGAGCTCAAACCCCATTTCCTACGCTTCTCCTCAACTCTATTCCTATCGTAGTTAATGACGCAGTAAAATTCCTTGACCTTCGCTTTCACTTCTAACACTCATGGCTACCGCATATTAAAAAAATTGATAGCCTCAGAGTTTTAAATGTCTCAAAATACCTATCCTATCCTTCCACCGGTTGCAACCGTAAAATCCTACTTACCCTCCACCATGTCCTAGTCCCATCTATCCTAGATTGTAGACCACCTGTAATATATGGACTTGCAGCCTTATCACATCTCTTCTTTCTAGATACAGCTCAGAATTTCGCCTTTCACATTTGCACGGGCGTTTCTCGCACGAGCCCGGCTCCAAGTCTAGCCGTCAAATGAGGTCATCCACCTCTACCAGTCTCCCCCGGATCACAACATGCTATTTAATGCCACCCCGAATCTTCCCACTTCTTGGAATAGTTTTATCGACATGTTCTACTTTCTCACCCATTCTCTTCATAAAAAATTTCACTTCCATTGTATGGCTCCCGTATTTTCCTATCAATCCCCTTGGGCCTTACCTGCACTTTTAACAAAAAATAAACTATATCAACTACCCAAAAAAATCTACCAAGCCCGCAATTTACTGCTCCCTCTTTTTAGAAACACTAGACTCTCTTTCCAATACTACCCTTGGTTTCACAGATGGACCAAAAATCGAAAACCTATTCGGTTTCGCATTATCAATTGGCAACAAAATCTTCTCTCATCGACTCCCCAACTCCATGTCGCCAAACCACACTTTTCTGATCGCCTCCGACTTCTTATTCGCCTTAACGGCAATTCATAATGTACACTCTACACACATCCACTTATCTCACGTATCCATTCTCTCCTCACAACCCTGTAATCCATTCATGACTTTCATCTGGGTCCCCAAACATACAGGGCTCCAGGATTTAGCCGCCAAAACTGCCACAAGACTTCCATGGATCAACTCTCGTCTCCTTTCCATATTGAGAATGATCTCACCCATACCACCCACTTCAAAATTATGGACGAATTAATCATGCTGTGGCAAAATCAAATCTCATCAAACAAATTAATCTAATTAAAACCACTACCCTTTGCGTGGGCCTTATGACTCCAAGAATCCCGGCGTCACGAAACCTACCTTGCACGGCTCCGAATTGGTCATACACGACTCACGGCTCAACTTTTTTCCAACCTTTTCCGCTATCATGCGAACATTGTAGCCTCGACTCGCCCCTCACAGTCACCCACATTTCCGCATACCCGTCTTTAGCTTCTCTTCACTATCCCCACCAAATTTCACCATCCATCGAACCAACTCTCGCCAATGACTTCCCATCATCCATTCAAAAAATATCATCTCTTATCTAAAAGCAGCAAATTACATACAACGCATCTAAAATCGATTCACCATCAAGCTCATTACCCAAGCGTAGTTTAGAGCTTTTAAAATGGGGGGTACTTCGTCTTTTATTGAGCTCAATTTCAAGGTACTCGAATTTTTCAGTCCTTTGTCAAATGGATCGGACATTGAAATTTTCTCGTTATTGCCCCCCGTCCCCCCCAGTCTCTCTTTTCCTCATTGAGTTTATTGTTCAAAATTATTCTCCGTGTCTCCTCGAGTTTAGAAACTTCCCTGTCTCAGAATATACGAAAACTCGAGATATCAGTATTTTCTTTTCTCAGTCTGAGTCAGAGCCTAGAAAATTAGTATTTTTTTTCTTACCTAAACATGATCAATTAATAGAATTTTTCAAGTCATCTTCCTTATAGGACATGAACTTGAGCTCTAATAACGTCACGAATGCAGGATATGGACCAAATAGGCGATTAGTAATTGAGGTTGTTCAAAAGAAGGGGCGATGTGATTGGTTGATTGCTGATCTTTTCTTCTTTTTTTTTCGTCATCTCCACTTGAATATAAGTTGTACACGAGTGTTGAAGTCATCAGTAATAGGTAAATAATATCAAATATTATTTTCGAAACTCACTTCGTACAAGGTTCTTTATTTCAAAGATTGATCTTTAATCGTGTGCGCGACGGTCTGAATTTAGAATACCTGTAACGTATACGTAAAAGGTAAAATAAATCACTCGTGATATATTACCTTAAACGGCTATCTACACGTTCGTCTAGCATACGCAGTGAACAAATTTCTGATGTGTTCATCTTCCTCCTTTTTGTACACGATTAGAAATTAGACACGTGTAGCTTGATCGCTGATAATTCTTCTTTGTCAAAGATGCACTTTTCGTTTAGTATATACCAGGTATAATATTGTTGATTAAGCGAGAGAAAGTTGAGCGAGTTTTCATCTCCTTAGAGAAGTATAGTTTTGAATTTCATGTTGATTACCATTTTTCATCGACACGTTCCAATTTCACGTTATAACATCATTGATATCATCACACACGTTGGTGTTTTTTATTTGATAAACCCGCACTTCGTCATTTTTTGTTTGGTTTGATAAGTTGTTTTGAAGTCGCATAAAAAGCTTTGTTCCTCGATTATAGTTTGTAATGAGGAGAGTCAGTATCTAAGAAGTTTTTAAAAGACTTGAAGAGAAAAGACCAGACGATGGTACCCACGTAGCCTCAAAAACGATCCCTCATTTTTGGTCCCAGATTCTGCCTTCTGTCGTATTTGAGCTTATTATGGTTTTAGTCTTGCATTTTTGTCAATGCGCTATGAATGAGAGTATCAAATTCTTAATGGCAAAGAGCAGTGAGACCATCAACCTTTTGGACCTAACTTCCACTTTGGAGAACTGCAGGATAGAATACAAAACCAACAGGAAGCCAGCGCACATCGACACCATCATCCCAGACGACTCCTACCACAACCCCAGGCACAAGTGGGCGGTGATTCAGATATACTGCTGCTGAGCAATTTCTGTCCTGACGAACAACGAAGAAAAGGGGCAAGAAATTGAGATAGTAAAGCAGGTCGCAGCAGCCAACGACTACTCTAAAGGTGTGGTTGAGGGAGACTCTGGAAAAATAGAAACAAAGAAGGAAAGCACAGTGAGAAAGTACTCAAGAAAGCACACAAACAAGGTCATGAGAGTAAAAGTCAGCATCTACAACAACTCACCCATGGTGAAGAGTAAAAGCAACGACGAGACGGAGGAAAAATACCAGGGAAGCCGAAGCGGAGTGTACGAGCTCAGTTGCGAACAGTGCGAGAAAGTTCGAAGTTAAGATAAGGGGGTACGAAACATCAAGGGAAAGAGAAGATGGGAAGTCATTGTTTGGCGAACACTGCAATTTAGCAGCACAATAGTGAAAGAATTTTTGAAGTTATACAAGTAGAAAACCCTATGAAGAGAAGAAAACTCTGGGAAGCGATGGCGACGGCAACGGCAAAGAAGGGAAAAGCTAGACTTTTGAAGGATGTAATCATGTTTGACAGTAAAAGATTAATTGGCTTTGTGATTCGGTAACACAGGAGAAGAGAACCGACCAATAGGATGACAGCAAATCTGGTAGCCAATAGAAACGCATCAGTTGGCAGTGTTATACTAACTAATGTTTAAAACCTTGTTCTTCAGTAGCGATACAATTGATGAAAGGGCAACGAATTTGAAAGTTCTCTTTTAAGTAACCGTAATGTAGAATATTAGCACACTTAAGATCTTTTCAATGTTGTGCACTACTTACACCTCATCACACTCAATAGAGTGCCGATGACGATTTTCCGAGAGGGCAGCGAGCAGTAGACGTTTTTTCTGTACATTTGTCTTCTATGAAACAGGTTTACTTTGAAAACCGGCGGGAGGGGGATATTTTTCCGAAAGAATCACCTATACAATATTTTCCCTATTAAACTCCAGTTTTTGATGCTGTTCTTTCGCAGTGAAGTTATATCTTCTCCTCCTCCTTCCGGCATCACACGTCACAATTTAAAACTCATGGCGAAACGCTCTTGCGAGCGCATCTGACTTCGATGACGTCATCAACCTCGGGACTTCCGGCGCCGGACTCGGAAAAATTTCGACTTTCGTACTATGTAACTAAGTGGGAAACTTGGAAGATATACATTTCCGAGTTTTATGTGATAGGATTAGGACTTGAAAAAATTGTGACTTGTGGTTGGGACTTTGAAAAATTTGGACTTGCAAATTAAGTATGGCAAGAGGAGGACGTGAAGAAATTTCAACTTTCGAGTTATCTCGTATAGTTAGGTCAGTGTTTGTTGCTGTTTCCGGCCTGACAAGGCATCCGACTTTGATGACGTCATCAACCTGAGTTAGATTAGGTTACGGAACTTGAAAAAAATGTGGACAATCGAATCGTACTTGATGATGAGAGGGAGACTTGAAAAAATGTTGACTTCTTAGCTATATATTGGCTGGAGGGGAACTTGGAAAAATTTCGGCTTCCGAGTCATCCGGGTTCCCCTTACAATAGCAATTTTTTTCTTTTAATTCACGAGCTATGCGACTGCTCAAACGGGTCATCAGCTCACGTTAATTTGTGGTAAAGTATTACGAGTACAGCTTATAACTACAACAGTTGGAAGTAGTACGTATAGAACGTAGATAGTTGAGGGAGGTGGAGACGGTTTGTGAGTTGTTGGATAGTGTGGAGGTTGGAGGTCGGTACATGAGAAGAGATGTTGAACTGTAAGGTTATTTGAACAGGGTGTCTACCAGGTCAACTAAGTCAATTAAAGTCAACTTTTTTGAAACATGGTCAACTAAGTCAAGTAAAGTCAACTTTTCTATCCGTAGGTCAACTAAAAAGTCCAAAAAAACATAATTTTGTGTAAAGAATGTTTTTCACATGTCTTCCTATATGCACAATATCAAGGTATGATCAACAAACTTCTGACTTTTAAAATGACACTTTTCTCAATTAAATATTAATTCTTGCAAACGAATAAAAAAATACCGAAATTACGATATTAGTTTAGAGAGGGGGGGGGGGGGAGGAGTTTGATATTTTTTAGGGTCAAATACAATTTCGAAAAAAGGTCAACTAATGTCAACTATTTCCATTTTTCAATTCTGCTAGACACGATGGATGGTATCCTCATAGGTACGAGCCATACTGATTTGAATGAAGAAGATGATACTAAGGCACGTAACAATCATTTAATGAAGCAAGTTCATACGCGACCGGTTTCGAACACGCAAAGGTGTTCATCGACAGGCATCGGACTTCATTCAAATCTAGTAGACACCCCATTATTGTAGTTACGTTACTTGTAGTGTAAAATAGAATCACATATTGTACATGTACATGCTGAGGGTTACCTTCCGACAGGAAGACACCCACAATAAACTAAACTAAACTAAACCCTGTTGAATGACAGTAATTACATGACAGAGGAGAGAAAAGACCTAGGAGGGTGTGAGAGTGGGTCAGCAGGGTACGGCCAATCCTAAGACGAGCGAGGATGACTTCTTCGTGGCGGGAGTCTCTATTTGAGAAGGACCAAGGGTTGCACTATAAGCAAGACTACCTATCTTGTTGACCCAACTGGCAACTGACAAGGTGACTCCCATAAGAATAACTAGGGGAGCGAAGATCATAACATAAATGATTTTGAATGAGACCTAATTAAAAGGTCAGACTTATCTTTAAACTTCTCAGCGTTTGTTCATCAATCTCTATGTATTAAGAAATTCGTTATGATGAAACAAAAATACAATGATCTTAGCTCCTTGTGTTATTCTTATGGGAGTCACCAAGTCAGATCAACGTCGGGTAGTTTTGCTAGCAGTCATTCACTGTTTGACGTCACAAAACTTGGGCTATTGGTTTTCTCAAAGTTCTAATAGTAACAAATGCGCTGTATTTCGGGAAATTCCGAACGGATGATGTAGACGGAAGTCTTGTCATAGAGAACTAGCCATAGATCTGTTTTTTTTTTTTGTTGGAAAGTTTAGGAAGTATATGTAAAAGAAGTAAAGAGGTCTTTTCAAATGAGTCCTTTGGCCTGAAATAGCAAATGAAGAACTGTGAATATTCTTTTTTTTTTTTATTATTATTTATTTTATTTACCAGCTATATGAACTACACTGAGGGTCATCAGCTCGGCGGTTTATAAAATATAATTGTTGATACTACATCTTATAAATTAAGAAGGGGTAATTTTTAGATTATTGAGCGATTGGTAGAAAATGGTAGCAATGAGTTGGAGAAAGTTATTGTATGCTGGAATAGTAGTGAGTGCGACGTAAATGATTGAGAGAGAGGGTTATTATCCAAGTTGTATCCCAGAGCTTGCGCGAGGGCGGAAGGGACATTCGAGGGAGAGCGAAGAAGAGCAAGCATAGGACAAGAAAAGACGTGTTCAACTGTCAGAGTATCTTTCGTGGAGCCCCAGAAGATCAGGATTGATGAGGTAGGAGTGAGTGATTTTTGTGTGGCTGATTCGTCGTCGAGTAAGGATTACTTCTACACTTTAATGATTTCTAGTAGACGTAGACCAATGTGTAGGACGTTGTTTGATACTGAGGAGCTCATTTGGTGTTTGATTTTTCCAGAGATTTGTCCATTTTTCTAGGATGAGTGCTCGGTAGTTTTTGTAACCTGAAACAGGTATGGGTGAGTTGTCAGTTATTTTGGGAAAGTATGTTGCTTGGTTGGCGGCTAGGTCAACTGAGTCGTGGTCAGGTAGAGGATCCATATGGAAGTGACGCAGATTTTGATAGATTTCAGGGAGCATAACATGAGGAGGATTCGTTAAATGAGAGGATGGTTACTATCTAGAAGAGAATGGAGTGAAGAAAGAGAGTCGGTAGGGAGGAATTCTTTGTTTGGTGGAGGTTGTGCGAGGTGGGAAAGGCAGCAGAATATAGTCGTTAATTCTGCTGTGAAGATGGAGGCAATTTAAGAAGTCAGACCGGACAATCGTCAACTATCTAATTCATTTAAACACGGGTATATTTCGTGCTTAAGAGATAAATGAATTTGATTGAAATGCGCGAAGCAATGCTGGAGTCGTATGAGGAGTAGGGCTTGATGAAAAACGCGTCCGAGTATAAACAAATACGTTTTCTCGTCGACAACGTTTGTATGAATGACGAGTTTCAGATTTTTTACAATTTTTTCCCTACATTTTGGTATTCGCGGTCGTACGGTATATTGCGTGGTTTTTATAATGAATTTCACTCGACAATACAATGTCGTATCGTCGCACATACCGTATGGTGTTGTAGCACTTTCACATAAATCATCATTGGGTCAGCTTCCGCGTGTGTTGCCCGACTCGTCTACGAACTGGACCGCGATTTTTTCGTCGCCGTCGCCGACCAGAACGGTAATTAGCGAAAATTTTTGGCTCGTCTTGGCCGGCGGCGACGGCGGTTTCGGTTGATGAAAATTTTACGTCATCGTGTAGCACGCGCGACTTCGAAAGAAAGGGAAACGATCGCGATTCGGGAGATTCAGCAACGTTTTAGTGGCGCGCGAAATTTACGAGTTTTCTTCTCTCAGTCGAGATCGACGTCCTTGCGCTACGAAAACGTGGATGGTCGCGAACGTTCGGCGTCTCTAGAATAAATAAGTTTCGGTTTCGGAGTGCCGCATTATTACCTTCTCGTGTACTATCCTACACCGCGTATTTTCTAGAAACGTGTATCTCTCGCATGGGTGTATGGACGTTCACTCTTCGCCCAGATTCCGCGCGTGTTTCGCAGAGTACTCAATTCCGCATTGGTGGTTCATTGAAGAAAAAAACGAAAACGACCAAGTCTAGTTGGTATCCGCGACGGTGGATGCGCGTGTGAATTCGTGTTCCTTCTTCGAGCTCGCCGCTTCCGTTTCGTCCTCTAATAAATTCTACTTTCTTCGAAATTTCTGATGATTTTTTCGAATCGTACCCTTGTTTTCATGCTCTATGTGGGTAAATTGTGCGTCGTTCTAGTTTTTGAGTGAGTGGAAGATATTTGAACCTTTTGTTGTGTTGTGGCAAGAATATACTTGCAAAAACCTGAATCGTAATCGTCGATTGCTGTGTTAAGCTTCGAGGAAAAAATCGCAGTAATTTTTATCGGCGTCGGAAGAACGATTAAAAATTTATTTCCCTCGGTGAGTGTTTTTCACTTGTTCGAGATAAACGAAGCGCTTTCCATTCCATCTTGCGTAACGTCGTCTTATCAATAATTCCTTCGATTTGATTAAACGACGACGAAATTCGTCAAATAAAAAAAAAATTACGGAGGCCCATTCCTGAGGGTAGTGAAATCGTATTACGAGTTTATTATTTCCCGAGAACTGTAGGCGATAAATTATGTACGGGCTTGTTTCTTTCTCCTCTTTCTCTCGGATGGAAGTTTAAGAAGAATTGACCATATTTTTCGCGAAATATAGAAAGAAAAACTCGCAAGTTCGCGATATAACGGAGCTGAACGTAGAATCGATTCTTAAAACCGATAAGTTTATTATCGAAATAATGGTTTCGAGAATGTGTTATGTGAATCACATTTCTCTTCTGTGGCATACGATAGTTTTAGCTTATTAGGGACCCTATAGAGCTATGTGGAAATTAAATTGAAATGGGAAAGAATAGCATGATGTGACACCGGAACTCCAATTCAGCGACAGGTTTGGTGTACCGACTTTTCGAAGCGAAATAAGTAGTATTGTCCTCAGCATCTTTATGGTAATAAAAAGGTGAAATTGAATTTTTCCGACGTCTCGAGATGCACGGATTTACAAAAACGCCAATCATTTACAAGGAATTCAGAGAATACCGCAGTGAATGAAATTCGTTGATCGTCAACTACGTGTGCGTGGAGCTTTTAAAATATGGAATTTTGAACGAGAACTTTTAATGCATCTTCTTTGCGTGCGGTCAAGAAACAACGTTTCAATTTTTAGTAGTGTGCTATGAGAATAATGAGGGTCGTATGTCCAGTTTTCTCCTGGGCAGTGTAGAGGTACAACGCGAATGCAACATTGTCAGACACTTTCATGTTCGCATTGTTCTGTCACAATGCCCGGGAGAAAACTGGACATGGAAGCCTCATTCTACCAATGGCGCTCCAGAAATTGGTATGTTGTCTTTTGACGTCGTAAAGAAGATGCACCGACTTATTGACCATTCTTATCCTGCTACACTTTTTCTCGGGTTTCTTGCGAAATCGAGTCCAATAAAAGTCTTAACGATTTCATCATTGGCTAAGCCAATGTAGGAACAGAGGGTTTGGGACCCCTTTTGGTACCTAAAATATGTATCTAATTTTCTTTCGGAGGAAATTGTACTTAAAAGTTGGTAAACGTTGTGAAATTTAAAATTTTTCTGATTCTCCTTCGCATTTTTTCTATTATCCAAGATTCCTCCTTTCATACGGGAAATATCTGTCTTCGCCCGTTTCAGAGTCGGCGAATCATTCAACGCCCCCGCCCGTCTGCCTCGTCTGCAATTTTTTCTGGCTACGTCTCTGCGTTTTTTCATATCTTTGTCGTCTCGCCTAATTACAAAGAAAAAATCGCGAAGTTGTAGATATCTTTAATTTTTTTCCCCTATTTACGATACCATTGTCAATCAAATCAATGATTGTGGAAATTACGAGAATCGTGTAATATAATAATTTTTACTTTGATTTAATTAATAGTTTTTAGACTTGATGTACGAGTATGAACCAAAATCAGGTCAAAGTTTCTTCATGCATTTTACATGTTTTCTCATCTGGTAAGATTGGTTGATATGATATGCATTCTGATATCACCGAATTAAACGGCCGAACTGCTCAACAAATGTTTGAGAAAATTCTTCGCGCAATTTTCCTACCTACATTATTCAAACTAGTCGGTGCAAGGAGGGAGGGATGGGGATTGATGTTGACCGCATATTTTTTCCTCTAATATTAGGAAATATAACAGAACCGTTGATGTATGCGATTTTCACATTTTCTTACCGTATGGTGTATTCTCGCCGAACCTCACCTCCGTCTTACAATTTTCGTGGCTTGAGTCACAATTTCATTATTTTTAGCCCCCTCGTTGAAACCAGTTCACACATAAGTAGTGGAATATGGGGCAGAGGGGGCAACTTCCTCTTCGAGACGAAAAGAAGGAGGGGCAATTGTCCCTTCATAAAAAAAAGGAACAATGAAAAGATGTTTGGTTTAGCAATAGAATGAAATAACAAACTAAAGATCAACAAAAAAAATTTGTCTCCCCCGAGAAAAATGTTCTACGCAATAAATCTTCAAGCGTATGGAACTATAGCAATGAATACGAATTTCTAAAGATCCTAAGGAGTGGAGTTGTTGTGCCAATACCCCTCTCTCGTGAAGGAAATGAAGATAAGACAAAGAAACGCAAATTATCTCGCAATGCGAATACATTGCTTGCTCAACTTTTCTTAGCTTCCTACAATTTTAGCGAAGCCTCTATAGAATTCTCATGGAGGTACTCGTTGAAGTAGTCACGATTGATGAATACTTGGGTAAAAGTTCAGCTGACCATAGTCTCGGTTCTTCCACGCTTCAAATCGCTTTTCATCACCCATTTTCCTAGCTCACCCTGAGCAGTTCTCGAATCCATTTCTCAAGCAAGAAGCGCCCGGCAACCTGCTTGACCCGTAAAACCTCTTGATCAGTCGTTATCCTCTTCTTTGCTATGGCTTCCACCGCTCTCTCTTCAGTAAAGAGCTCGGTTGATTTCCAAAGAGCCGCCGTAGAGACGGTGCGCTGGGCACTAACACACTTAAGTGCAACTCGTCGTTGGATCTTTTTCGTCTCTTATTTCCTGTACACTATCTTCATGGAGTTTGCCCATATTGCGGTGCCATGTAAGAGGATCGACGAAGCGGTGCTCATCATGATCCTTCTTCTTGCATCTCTCGGCTGTTCTAGGTTTGTTATCAGGAGGTGGCTTATGTAGGTCTCTAAACTGCCAGGAAAGAGTGCCTTGAGTCGAACCACACTGCTCAGATACTTCATTTCCTTCGCGATTGTGATCATTACCCATGCAGGTGAAAAGTGGGTGGACTGTACTTTCTACGGGTTGTGAATAATACGGTTTACGACTTTCCTTCCTCAAAATCTAGTCTGACCGACTCAATCCAACGCTTCAATGCGACGCACCACATGAACGGCCTGAGGACCGACACTTGCAGAAAACCACAAGTAACTGGGCGCTTCGCTAGCTAAAATAGCGGACTAGTAGCTATATTATATTTATGAACAATTTCAAACTTTTGGAATGAACATTAACTATCAAAGGTATTTCTAGAGGTAAACAATGCCATTTTCCTTTTTTTGATATTGCCTTTCATTATTGAGCATTACTCATGTTCAGTTACCGCGGTTTGTTGCGGCGCGTAACGTATCTTATCGAGCTACAAAATTTCAATGCGCGAGAAGTTACACTTGCCTATCGCAACGAAACGCGGTAACTAAACGTGAGTATAGCACAATAATGAGAGGTAATATCGAAAAAATATTTAGAAATGCTCTCGACAGTTCATATTCATTCTAAAAGTTTGAAGTTTGTTTGAATTTATCTTGGAAAGGTCGTATATGAGATACTGACGTAGGAAAACCAGGGAATTTCTTGATTTCGTCAGAAAGATTTAAGTGAGGCCAATCATAGAATACAACGGATTCTGGAAGAGAGTGAGTGTCCCAATAGTGACGTTGAAGGAAGGCGTCATGATATAAAGAAGAAATGAGATCGAGTGGGAAAAGATCACTTGGCTCTGGATCGGAATCGTATGATTCTCGAACTTTTCCGCGTAATATTGGTGCAGACTCAAAAGATACGATGGAAGTTCGGAGCAGAATTTTTTTTATTTTTTATTTCTTTTATTTGTGAGCTATTCGACTACTCTATGGGTCATCAGCTCGATTGTTAGAGAAGAGGAAAGTAGTATGTAGCGCGTAAGTATTGGAGAGAGTCATTAACTGTTTCTGTGTTGTTGCATAAGGCGGATGATGAGGAAGACGAGACGTTGAAAGATTGTCGTTGGTTTTGTAGGGCGGGACATGAGGATAGGTGTTGTACTGTTAGGTTATCCGCTTGACAGTTGTTGCAAGATGGAGGGAAGAGATTTAGTAGGAGGTGAGAATGAGTTAGTCGTGTGTGGCCAATCCTGAGTCGGCAGAGATCCTTCATGACGGGAATTTCTGTTTGAGGAGGACCAAGAGGTGGGTGAGGTTTTTATAGATCGGAGCTTGGTGGTCGGTAGGAGAGTCCAAAGATGATGCCAGGCATTCGAAATTAGGGAACGGTAATAGTTTTTTAGGTCGTATGATGGGGAAGAAGATGGATCTGTAATCTTTGGTAGTCGGGTGGCTTCCTTGGCTACACGATCAACCTCGTCATGTCCAGGAAGACCAATGTGGCTACGGATCCAGATGAAAGTTATTGTTGATTCGATAGAAGCAAGAGTTTCAAGAATAAGGTGGATTCGTTGAGTTATAGGGTTTGTTGAGTGGATGTCTTGAATTATTGAAAGAGATGAAAGAGAATCATTTGGTAAGATGTAATTGTGTCGTGGTGGTCGTTGTGTTAGTTGCGAAAGGCAGTAGTGGATAGCACTAGGTTCAGCAGTAAATACTGAAGCTGAGTTGCGGAGTCGTTTAGCGGTTATAGTGCCGTTGATTGAGAATGCATAGGCTGTTTTAGATTGACATTTGGAGCCATCAGTGAAGCAAATTTCATGGTTTGGGTATTCTGCAATGATTTCTGTGATTAGTGTTCGATAGGAATAGTTGTCCATTTTTGGGTAATTTGCGAGGTCGAGTCTAACAGATGGGGGAGATAATAGCCACGGAAGCGTCGTTGGCTTGATAGGAGGGTGAGGTGAGAGTTTAGGGAGGTATTGAAGGTAGGATTTTAAAGAGGAGAGGAGGAAGTTACTCGGAGAAAGGATAGATTTATAGATTGGAAGGTCAGGAATTTGAGAAGACGAGGCGAGGAAGTTGGCAGTCAATATGAGAGTGCGAAAATGTAATGGTGATTCTGCTGCTTCTGCACAAAGGCTTAGATGGGGGAACTTCGAAAAACTCCGAGAGCCATGCGCAGGGTTGATGCTTGAAAAGTATCGAGGAGTTTGATTTTGGACTTACTGCATTCGCTGTAGATTGTAGCACCGTAATCGATTTGGGAACGAGTAAGACTTTTGTATAGTTGAAGCAGAAATTTGCGATTACATCCTATGCGGGTGTGGGAGGAGCAGATTTCAATTGCGCTTTTACAGCTATTTATTCATTCTGTCACCTGGCATTCGCACGTTAATAATGAGTGAACTTCGAATTCTCCCTGTCACTCTACTTTTTTCTCACTATACACCGTTTTCAGTTCCTAATTGTAGAATTTTTAGCCAAGATGTAGAAATTTATATTTACAAAAGTCAATTTTTTTGTGCATGAACGCAATATTTACGATAGTGGAAATTTATTGACGTTGAAAAGTTTTTCAATTATTGGAAAATATTTTCTTGTTTTCCATAATAGGAATTTTCTTTTCACCATCTGAGAAGTTCTTTCTTGAGATTGAGATTGGAGTTTTTGCTGTGGATGAAGTGAAATTATCAAAGGTTTTTACATATTGTTGTAGATTTCTTTGCGATAGATTGGTTAGGATCAAAACGCTCGAGGTAAAATGACAAAAATTGAAGACGATTGGATTTCTGTGTAATGAATTTAGAGGGAAAGACGATTTGGTTGGATTTTCCATGGCTCGTCTATGAAGTAGGGACTCCGAAGAATAATCGGTTGTTTTGAGCTGGGATGATGAATATTTTTCCAAATCGCTTCATGGCGATGGCATCACCTTATTAACTTCCACTGACCACGTGGTTTTTACTAGCCTTATCAAGTACAAGATAGAATAACCAGGATCTTCTTCTCTCTTTTCTTAGTTTTAGTTGAGTCTAAACCGTAGCCCGATGATGATAAGCTCGATTCTGATCGAAAACGGGTGCGTTGTTCTTTTATGTTTGTAAAATTATGGTCAATCTTTTCGATCCATCTGAAATGAAAGAACGTCTCTCCTGCTCGCTCATATACATAACTAGGTGAGGTCAGAAATGAGGAAAATTTGAAATTTCTGTGAGTACAATTTGAATTTTGTCGCTTTAAATCTAAATATCGCGGTCCATGTAAATTGTATTCTTAGAATTTTGATTCCATTCGATGAAATTTCCATACTAGTGCCGTATAACTCATGGTAGAGCCCTATAATAATGAGTGAGGACATGGATCGCCATATTTAGTCTCTACGTCATCATTAATCCTTGCTGGTCCCTAACAGGGTGAGAAATTAATTCAATTGGTGGAACTACAAATATTTTTTATCACTTAAAGGCACTAAGTTTTGCATTTTACTTTGGCACCGATACCTGTGTTCTAAAAAAAATTCTAGTAGTTTCCCTATCATTTTCAAATTGTGGTAAACTGGTATCAGTCATTGAATAATGACGTAACGACTAAATATGGCGGCCCATGTCCTCAGTCGTTATTATAGGGCTCTACTCATGGAACTACACAAAGTGTTCGCATAATAAATGCCTCCCTCTATTATTGTGTATAGCTCAATGGGCAGAATTGTTCAAAGTTCCCTTCCCGATAGTTTTTTTCAAAGTTAGTAAAGTACGAGTAGGTCAAAGCCCTTGCCTCCTTCCGAGACCACAATTCACTTTTCCTCGCACCGCATATGGCTCAATGATCGAAATTTTCCTCTTCCACGTTCACATTATATGTAGTTCGAAAATCGGACCCCCCCCCCCCCCCCGATGGCCAAAATCTTTCTCCTCCCACTAGAAGTCGAAGGTCGAGTTTCTATACATTGTTCGATGGTCGGAATTTGTTCGAATTCTTATGTACGTATATTACTCGAACGTTGAAATTTTTCTAACGTCAAATAAGATTAAGTCGACGAAGTCATCTTCAGCCTTCTGGGGACGGTCCTTCCAGAGGTTTTTGTGCGTCAATTCTTGAACTAATTCGAAGCCCTAGATTCGAGTAAGTCTCAGAGTGTCCATGAAGCGTCCCACGCTCGTGTGACAGTCAATCTTTCTTTCCTGATTACAAAACTATCTTCTAGGTCACTCTCTGACGAGCATATATCTTAATAGAACCCAGCGAGAGACATACCCTCTGATGCCAGTACTATTAATCAAATTCTTGGAATACTTAAATTCTACTCGTATTGTATTCCGAACAAAGGATGATAAAATGTTAAATTTGAATGACGTCCGAGACAATTTATAAATACATATAGACTGAAATGGAACACGTCTTCACTATTTTTCACGCGATTGAAATTTCGATACGCGAATGTTCTACGACTGAAAAAATTTCTTCAATTCGTACATGTGTACGTATCTTGTCTCTCTGTTCCCACGACGTACAGTATGTACGAGACGTAAAATTTCACTATACTATACTTTTTCGAACAATTTCTCGGCATATTGAAATTCAAAGCAGGTTCACTTCGAAACCCGCGTGTAATGATGATAAATTATGAGCAAATCGCTTAAATACGGCTGATCATCGTCGGTTTCATAAAATTCATTCAATATGACGAGTCAATTTCTTTTGTCGTTTGTCACAGGATGTGTGGAATAAATTATGAAGTTCAATTTTTTTTTTTTGAAGGCTCTGAACGACCGTCGTTATATTCTCGTTACGTGGTAATTCAAGAACTCGAAGTCGTTATATATGTTTGCAAAATGATATACTTCTTTTCTACAAAATAATTGTATTACCGTATCCGTCGACTTTCTGAATATACAAAATATGTTCCCTCTTAACGCCTTAATGCGTTATCTCGACGAGAGTCGAAAACATCGAAGATGTCATTGACTCGTTCGTGTGTGAAATCACGAGTAATACGAGTTTTATGAGTTTGTAGCCATAATTTCTCGTCTTTGTCGAGTTTACTACCTGGTCGGAAAGATTTTACGAGGGCTGAAATTCGTCGTTGTTTACATCGGTGTTCAGGAATTTTTCCCTCCTACGATTCGACTCCTAAGCCTCGCTCGAGAGGTGAACAAAAGTTCGGCACATATACATACAATTTCATAATGTGAGATCATGGCGTGAGAGAATATTTCAGTTCGGTAATCTTTCGTCGTCCTAGTACTAGAAAAATGTTGACCTTGAGCCGCACGAGAATATATCGAAAGAAAATTAATGTTCTCTGCTGCCCGAGAAATTAAACGAGCGAATCTGAAGAAAAGGTCGGAACTTTTTCTATGCCCAAATAGACACCAAAAAGAGAGAGAAATGTCGATAATTCTTAACTACAATTTTTTTTGGGCAAATGTATTTCGAATGATGTATTATGGTTTTTCTATGTCTTAGTAATTCTGTGAAGTAAATTTTGTAGAGTTTTATTTCGTAGTTTTGAACATTTTTTCAAGATTTCCATTGCATATTCCTCTCTGCAAAACAAATCGCGCAAGTATATCTTGAAAAATATTTGGAATCTTGTTCCAATTTTCTAACAACTCTACATCAAAAACAAAATTGTACTACACCGTGTTGACGTAAATTTGTCGATAACATCTCTTTTAAAAATTTTTTTTTTAGCATTTTTATTAGCGAGTTATATTTAGGAAATTAGACGCAAGTACCTAATTTAAACTGTTTCTTGCTCGCAATTTTTACCGAGATCTTTCGCTCAAAAATTAGCATCTTCTGAACTGACGAGATCGAGCGAAAAAAGCGTGGCGATATCGGGTTTAGCCGGTAAATTCATGTCTATGACTCATAGCGGCATATTCATTAATATTCCGAACTATGGTGAAAAAAGCGGAGCGACAAGTGATTTTGTTTAATATTAGTCACGTCTGTATTATTTGTAAATTTCAAGATTTCTTTGTCTTCGGATGCATGAAGCGTTTGCAGCGCTTGTGTATCTATCGAACGCTTGTCTTGATTCAAGAATATATGAGCTACACGACCCTCATTCGGTCTATTCTCGACTACGGAGCTACAATCTAAAATCTCACTAATCACATCTCAGACTATTGGACGCGCACAGTTCAAGCTTCAAACCTTCGTCTCGCTCTGAGTGCATTCTGAACGAGCCTCTATCCAGTAGCTACCCTTCACTCCTTATATTAACAGGGAATCTACTGTATGGTTTTTTTTTGAGAAATTTGCTGTCCGTGGTGTAGGGCGAAAACTGACCTACCCTAACAAAGAATTCGGACTTGGAAGAATGTCGACTTTTTCGGGGACTTGAAACCAGTCGTAGTATATGCTAGGAAAGGAACTTGGAAGACAATTTCAACTCTCAAGCTATGATTTATGACCGCAAAAGGAGTTGAAGAAATTTTTACCTTCAGGTTATGTACACCATAATACGAGGGACTCAAGAAAAACTTGAGACTTTTCAAGATTTCAATTTGAACCAATTGGACCCACAGAACAGGTTCCCCGCGTTCCTCGTTCAACTTCGTTGAGGAAGTCGTTGTTTTTTTGGGAACTTTCTCTCTTCTGCAAACTTCTCGATACCACCGCTTACAACCTTTCTTTTTCAACGCGCAATCGATACCACCGCTTACAACCTTTCTTTTTCAACGCGCAATCGTATTTGTAATCCACCCTCTCTTACCATCGCCTACGCAAAATCCTTTTGACACCTGAAAGGAACTACGGCTTCCTTATCGAAGTTGAACGAGAAACGCTGGGAACCAGTTAGACCAAGAAAGGAAGACATCTGCCTGGACACGAAGAATACAGAGCTGAATTTTTCATGGAATGTTCGGAAGCCTCCCCTAATGGTGTCTTCAAAAATCCCCGCGAATCCAAATTGGGCTTTTCTTTTTACAGGGGGGTAAAGGGAAGGAAATTGAGTTTTTCATCAATAACTCGATAACGAGTGATTTTACAAAAAAAAGTTTCATATACAAATTGCTTTACGTCCAATTTACTATATAAAATGTTCTATGACTTTTCCCGTTTAAGTTCATATTTAAGCCGCTAGAGCGCGTCACACCTACCCGCCTTCTTGTCATGTAAGCGCAATACACGCATGCGCTATACACCCATGCGCTATACGCGTATACCTTACGTGTAGGAGTGTTACACGCAACTTCTTCTAATATATAAAGCAGAAAGTTTGTCTCTCGTCCTGTCCGTTTATAACTCGGGAACTACTGGGCCGATCGCTTTCAAACTTTCAGGATATATTGTCCTCATCCCAGAGCAGCACATAGACTTATAAAAATAAAAATTTGAGACCTACGGGCGTTGAGTGGCGCAGTTTCGAGAATTGAATTATTGTGATAACTCGAGTATAACTCATTTTTATGAAAAATTGAAGAGAACAAAAATTGTAGCCCCTGTAATTTCCTTTCGAATGAGCCCGGTTCCAGATTTTTAGGAGGAAATTTTGTGACTACAGTATTCGCTGCACTTCCATACTAAGCAAGTTATTTTATTCACAGTTTTAAAAACACCTACATAAAGGATTTTACATCCGGTATCTCATACAAGAACCAATGTCTAGACACGATGCGCACTGCGTATGGGCTAGCGGAAATTACCCTTTTTTTTACCTGTTGTCCGTGTGTTTTCTTAGGGACTGGCAAAATGTCAATGGATTTGTCTGTATTCTGCTGCGATGAATACAGGCTTCACGCGTTAAGTCAGCTCTCAAGTGAATTAGTGTGTAAAAAATTTAATTTGGTGATTTTATTTTTGTGCGACTCGGAACTTTGATATATTTTTATAAGTACAGTCGCAGTTTTTGGTGTCTATTTTCTTATTTTTGAACTGAATAGTTGTGAATTTTGCAAAACTCTTTCCACTGTTTCTTTTTTAAAAATTCATCTGAATTCCAAGATACCTACAAAACACACATACCTACAAGATACAGATACCTATAAAACACAGACATCTACTCAACACACAGCTAGCGGTCAGGCGCGCCGGAGGCGCGTCGCCAACCGCTAGTATAGGTATATTGAGTACAAGCTGCAATGAAGAACATTGTGAGAATATCATAATCATTCTTTCCAAGCTTGATACTGAGGGAAGTAATATCAGAGTCATTAATAGACTCACTCCTCATTGGGAGGTTGCAGCAAGAAGAACATATTAAGGTTTTCAGATATAAGCAGTGGTTTCACTACAGGGAAGCATCAAAACGATAAAAAAATAACACAAATAACGAAGAGACACGCATAGGAAAATAGGAGCGTACGCGGTATAATTTTTGCATGTACTTCTTTTTATATGTAACGCGCAAACACATGCATAAGTGAGAGGTATAATTTTAGCGCGCAGTAACGACAAAACTATCGACTTTTAGAAAAAAAGTAATAGAACATTATTTGTAGGAAATTGGGCATAGAATAATTTTTATTTGAAACTTTTTTTTGTAGGAACACTCGTTATCGAGTTATTGACGAATAACTCAATCTCTCCCCCTTTGCCCCCCTGTAAAAGGGAGATCCCCATTAGGATTCACGGGGATTTTTGAGGACACCTTCAGGGGAAGGTTCTGAGCATTCCATGAAAAAATCACCTCTGTATTCATCGTGTCCAGGTAGCCCTATTTTTCTGGCTTCATTTCTTGGTCTATGTGGTATGGGACGAATTGGTTTTGATATTGGGATTTGAATTAAAAATTGGAGTCGCGAAGAGTCTGAATTCTTCCGGGTCCTCTCATATTATATGTACCTCGATGGTCAACATTTCCTTAGTCCAACTACTAGCTATATTTGGGTAAGTCAGTTTCCGCTGAACTGCGCACAATAGGACGCCAAAATTTTTAAAAACGAGTTATTTCGATGAAAATATCTTGTGTCTTTTGTCCGGTGGCTGGCGAGCCGGCAACATAACCTGATTTGGTAGGAGAACAACACCTAATCGAACACTAGGAGAGGGGTTTTGAAAATATCCCGGGCGTTAAAATTGTTCAAATCCAACTTTGAGCTATATAAGGATATTGAACTTGAAAATTTTGACTGTCGAACTATCTATATAAGGTTAGATTTTGAAAAAATTTCCGCTGAGTCAGTTTTGCCTGACGGCGCGTGGCAAATTTTTCAAAATAACCTCCATAGAACGGATTTTCTGTTAACAATTGTCGAAAATTTCATTAATCGCACTCCATCTTGCAACACAATACCATCTATTATACTATTACCATACTCTTCTGGCTTCATCCTACTTCTGACTGCAACTTTGATCTCACCAACTAGTCGAAAGCAACCACTCTCATCTATTTCAAATAATCGGTGAACTCTAGATCCCAGTTTTGTGTTTCACCGACAGCACCGACGGATCAAGAAGTAAGACGAGAACTCGCTGTGCTTGCTCCATATAAGACCAGACTTTCCATCTTTGCCTCCGAACTTCAGGCGACATTCCCTTGTCTTGAAATCATTTACGACCTTCCACATCCGTACGTTTTCCATTCTCATCGACTCAGCTTCATGTTAGCCCATGCGGTCGGTGGGGGATCCCCGCGGAGGTTTTTATAGGGCCCGCAAGAAACTTCTTAAAAGTGGGACCCTACGAGCTCGTTACCCAGCCTCCGGCCCAAACAAATGGAGATTCAGGGAAACGAATCAGTCGATCTGGCAGCCTGCTAAGCTTTAGCCCTTCCAGCCGTTTAAAAACTTCTCCCGCCAACACAATACGACCTAATTGACTGTATCCGCAATTTGAACAAACTCTGGCAAAATCAAAAAACTTTCGGCAATAAATTAGCACTATTCAAATCTCCTCTTAACCTGCGGCCATTGGTAAGCCGTGCTTGTCGACGTCAAGAAATCACTTTTGTACGCTCGCATCACCCATAACCATCTACTCATACTTTATATCGGGCCACCGAAATACTTTCAAATTTCAGCTCACGTCAGTGATGGGATGGTTTTAGCGATCGTCTCGTACTCGAGAGGTTGTTTCTTGGTCTTCTCCTTGTAGTGCCAAAAAAGATTCGCAATATGGAGAAGACTATAATTTTTGTGGCAATATCAGCTTTTCAGGAATAATACCGAAGGAGTTGTTGTGAACTCATAGGAATTTCGTTGACTCGTCATTTTCGAGGCATTTAATTGCAATAGTGTGTGCGAATATTTGAGTCACAGAAATACTCGAATCTAGACTTGTTCTGTGGCCTACGTCGTTGACCACATTGTAAGCAGTGATAATATGTTTACCCCAATGACTTTTACTGAGACTGAGGATGATTCAAGACTAGCAACTCAAATCAAACTACATATTTCCTAAAGCTTTGAAAGCCTATTGACCAGAATTCTTCTCAGCATGTGACTAAAGAAGATCTTGTGTTGTAGATCTTGCAGGTAAAGAACGATATTCCACTCGTGCACCAGAAATTAAAATGTTAGTCAATAGTCCACGAGTCACGAATCTATTGTAACGTCCTTGGATCAACTTTCTTCGGCACATTGCATTAGGTACCTACGATTCTAAATATTACTTCATGCGCCAATCTTTATTATTATCATTACCAGCAATAAAATTAGATCACTTTTTTTTTTCTTCTTTCCACATTATTTTAACGCATTAAAAGACGTAATTCAACGAATTCGGAGATGTACTCGTGACCAGCTATTCGAGGCCGTGTTACTTATGACTTTCGAATGATATAATTTTTAATTGGAATCACGCTGAAAGCTCCCGTGTACGTATACGTAGCCTATACATTCGAATGCGGCGTATTTTGTCGGTCACGATGATTTTAATTTCTGGTCTTTGTACATAAATTTTTCGTGTTGATACACGCGCGTGAAGAAAAAGATCGTTTCTGCATATTTTCGTTTCGTGGAAAAACCGAACTAACTTTCCGCGTAGGAAGAGTAGAAATATTATCTAGAGACGCTGTACGACGATTTCTACAAAAGTGCCAAAGATTTGTTGTAATAAAGTTATATGAAGATTCATGACGGCACTTGGGGGATAGATAGATGACTAAACCTGTGAACAAAGAGGAGACAAAGTATCGCAGAGTGAATTTATAATCCTCGCTGATGGAGTTGATATCATTTTTCTTCTGTTGCTTTCTGTCACTTTTTCACTTTCTTATGTCTTATGCCACAAATTAATGTAAATCACATAGAGTGCTCCACTGTGTAGATGAGATAGAATGAGTCCCGAGACTCGTTCGAATGAAACAGAAGAATTTCAAAAAATCCGAGTTTATCAATACGGAACTTTTCACTGTTGATATTCGTAATGAGAAAAATGATGAAGATATACCTAGCAAGTGTACTTTTTTCTTATTAGTTTGGTCGTGTGAATAAAATTTGAGCATTATTTTCAAAGATTCGAATGGGGAGGAGTGTATTTTTCGAATTTCAAATGTTTTCAGTGCATCTCGTCCGGGCGAACTTTTTATAAAGTTACAAATTTTATAAAGACTACTTGGGTAATGATTATCAACACAAAAAATCATTCCTTCGTAATCGGAAAATACGAGTCGAAATATATTTTAAATGTAGATATTTATACTATTCGCTTGTGTCGTTTGTGTTTTTTCCTCCCAACACCGGAATCGACACTTTCCGGAATAGCTTCAGTGTTGGAAGAATCTCCTCGGCGAACCCCGAGCTGGAGTGGCCCCAGGTACGCAAAACAATCGCTGTTGGAGTCTCTGTTTCTTCTTGCTTCAAGGGTGATCTTCCTCTCCTTCCTGCACATCTGGATGTGGATGGTGCATAGGTGTCGAGTAGGCCATAGTGTGGTTTTGCATTTTCCTATCCATTTCCGGTCCATCTTCTTCTTCATGACGGTGCGGTGGCTGCAAATGTAGACATCTGGTTCGATGCTTCTTCGAAACCTAGCACCAGGCTACTCGAAACAAGCGCTTCATCTACCCCAATCTCTTGAAGAGACCGAATAAGCTTGCCACGCGCATGCCTCCACGCGTCACACTCAAAACTTTGTGTTGTGGTCCATCATCCCGCCCTTGGTCGCAGTGCGAACTCGTTGCGTGCTCAACTTTCTTCAACTTCTCATTAAGGTATTTGTTGAAGCAGCCATGACCGCTTACCACCTGCGTCAGATGAAAGTTCAGCTGACCATGGTCTCGGTTCATCCACTCATCAAGGTCTCGTATTAACTTACGGGTTGTTCACGTATCCAGTTCGCTCTGGGCAATTCTTGCTTTCCATTTCTTAAACAAGGAGCGTCTGGACTCCTGCTGGATCCGTAAAGCCTCTTGTAGTCTTTTTTGCTTTGAACATCACCGCTCTCTCCTCAGCAAGGAGCTCGATTGGTGATGAATGTGCTGATACACAAAGAGCCTCCGTCGAGACATTACGATATGTACTTTAGCGCAGCTCTTCATTGGATCTTTACCATTTCTCTCTTTCTGTAAGGTGTTGCCCATACTAGAGCACCTTGTAGAAGGATTGAACAAGGTGATGCTCATCATTACCCTTCTTCTTGCTTCTCGTACTTATACTATTACGATAACTCTTGTAGGTTCTGTCACTCAGTCATCTCTGGTGCTTTTATATCCGTCTAGTTTCTTAGACCTCTACATTTTCAATACCAATTTTCAGTAAATTGTACACCACATATGAAACCGTCAAAGATAAAGGAAAATAAATAAAACACACTTTTTTCCTCGCTCAATCTTATCGGTCACGTAAATGATCGAATGATAATTTTATTTTTTCGAACAAATACTCATTACGATCGAAATTGAATTTATTGATGACGAGTTTCTCAAATTTATCTTTGTCTTGAACGCCATTAACGTGGAACTATAGCTTTATGGTTCAAATTTTTCAAGTCCCGAAAGTACTCCGTCCTCTCGGAACCCTAATTTGCTCGAAGATTGGTAGACGTTTTTCCCAAACTATCCTCCATGAAAAATTGTTGCAAAATTGAATTCCGGATGGAGCAAGGCAACATTCTGAAGAAAAAATTCGGAAAATTAAGAGAGGCGAAAAGAAGCGGTACATAGGTAGTGCAAGCAAGTGTAAAATGCGTAAAAAATTCTGGTTTATATTTTTTCATTCTGCAATTTCAAGATGGAGGGGTGAGGGTATTGCATTTACAATTGGGGGTTTCTGAGAGAATTTTGGGAGAGATTGACATGAAAATACCTACAAGCAAAATCTTCTGGTGATGTCATAAAGTAATCGTGGCCTTGACCTATTTTGAGGACAAGGAAAAATTAGAAGCTCCGACCTGAACTTGGTATACAAGATGAAGGGGACTGATGTGAGCTACAGATATGAAGCAGCTTGCCTGATGAACCACGTCGACTCCAAATCGACTCGCCAATTCGACCAAAAGTCGACTCAAAATCGACTACTCGTTTTTCCCATCGACTCATCGCCTATGCATCAATCATTATCTTTTCGAATGTCCAGAAATATCCAACATTAGACAAATACTATACTCAGAAGCCATCAATCTACAATTCGCTACCCCACTCAGAGCCACCAACCTCCTATCATCAGAAAACCCTTCAATTTTCTCACACATTTTCAAATTTATCTCTGACCTACCTCCTTCCATCAACATTTAAATTCAATTCATTTTTTCATTTTTTTCTGTTTTTCCTTCGAGGTAAGGCCCAGTAGCCATCCTCTTTCTAACCCTCTTATTTTTTTTTTTTTTTTTTTTCATTATATGATTTACTTTCTTTAAATTCTAAAGAGCGATTAAATCATACTCTTTTAATACAAGAAATCAAACTCGGCTCCGGTCCTTCCAAACGGATGGCTATGTCGAAGTACAATACACTTCCGATTATCCGACCTAACTGGGGTAATGGGTGGTTCGGATGAGAAAAAGTTCGGAAATCCGGTTCGGATTACGCGATGAGGCAATCGCGACAGCACCGGAGGAGTGACGGGACTTAGAATTTTGTCATTGTTCCGCGAGTGAGCAAGGGTTTTTGTATTTTTCCTGCCTTTTGTTGTCGTTCAAATTATTCGTTCATTTGTTTCGTAGATCGTCTATTTGTGCATTTCAGACTTAAAATATTTTCCAATATGTTTTTATCGAAAAAACAACCAAGTATGAAGATATTTTTGAACTTTGAATATTTTTCAAGATGTTTTTGTCAAAAAATCATCCAAGTATGAAGTTATGTTCGGACTTAGAATATTTTCCTAGATTCGTTGATTGAAAAGACGACCAAGTATGAAAATATTTTCAGACTTGGTTGTTTTTTCAATAAAAACATCTTTGAAAATATTCCAAGTCCGAAAATATTTTCATACTTCTTGTTTTTTCAATAAAAACATGAAAATATTCCAATTCCGAAAATATTTTCATACTTGGATGGTTTTTTGACGAAAACATATTTGAAAATATTCCAAGTCCGAAAATATTTTCATACTTGGATGGTTTTTTGACAAAAACATCTTTGAAAATATTCCAAGTTCAAAAATATTTTCATACTTTGTTGTCTTTTCAATAAAAACATGAAAATATTCCAAGTCCGAAAATATTTTCATACTTGGATGATTTTTTGACAAAAACATCTTGGAAAATATTCTAAGTTCAAAAATATTTTCTTACTTCGTTGTTTTTTCAATAAAAATATGGAAATATTCCAAGTCCGAAAATATTTTCATACTTGGATGGTTCTTTGACAAAAACATTTTTTTTTTTTTTTTTTTTTTTTAAACGAGCAGTGCAGCTGCGCTAAGGGCTATTTGCTCGGCAGATAGTTCTGCATTTACACAAACTTAGTATTTAATAAAGTAGAAAGTTGAAAACAAAAAATATGTAAAAGAACCGAGATGAAACAAAAATACAGAGGAAAACAAAAATATTCTTTTTTTTTTTTTTTTTTTTTTTTTTTTTTTTGGCGTCATCGTTCGGAGTTAAACGTGGTTGTAAAAGTCAGTAGATCGTAAGTAAGTTAGAGTTGAGTCAATTGTTTCGGAGTTGTTATTGAGAGTTTGTTGTATATTAACAGAAATGTTGAGGGAAGATCGGAGAGGTTGTAAAGTTCGGCAAGAGAAAAAGTAGTCAACTGTTAAATTGTCTTCGAGACAGTGCGGACATGATGGTGGGCCAAGGTTTGCTAGAAGGTGAGTATGTGTAAGACGAGTGTGTCCTATTCTCAGTCGAGCTAAGATGACTTCCTCTCGTCTAGAATGTCTGTGGGATGAGGACCAAGAAGAGGGATTGGTTTTAATTTTTCTCAATTTGAAAACATTTTAAGTCCAAAAATATTTTCGTACTTGGTTGATTTTTTGACAAACACATCGTTGAAAATATTCTAAGTTCAAAAATATTTTCATACTTTGTTGTTTTTTCAATAAAAATATGAAAATATTCCAAGTCCGAAAATGTTTTCATACTTGGATGGTTTTTTGACAAAAACATCTTTGAAAATATTCCAAGTCCGAAAATATTTTCACACTTGGATGATTTTTTGACAAAAACATCTTTGAATCCAAGTCCGAAAATATTTTCATACTTGGATGGTTTTTTGACAAAAACATCTTCGAAAATATTTTAAGTCCAAAAATGTTTTCGTACTTGTTTGATTTTTTGACAAACACATCGTTGAAAATATTCCAAGTTCAAAAATATTTTCATACTTGGTTGATTTTTTGACAAAAATATCTTTGAAAATATTCCAAGTTCAAAAATATTTTCATACTTGGTTGTTTTTTTTTTTTTTTTTTTTTTTTTTTTTTTTACGAGCAATGCAGCTGCGCTAAGGGCTATTTGCTCGGCAGATGGTTCTGCTTTTACATAAACTTAGTATTCAATAAAGTAGAAAGGAAGGAAAGTTGAAAAAAAATACATGTAAAAGAATTGAGATGAAATAAAAATATAAAGGAAAACAAAAATATTTATTTTTTATTTTTATTTTTATTTTTTTATTTATTTCTTATTTTTTTACGAGCACTAGAGCTGCACGAGGGCTATTGGCTCGGCGTTACAAAAGTTATGAAAGTAATATTATAAATAACACATAAGAAAGGGAGGTTTTAAGGAAGTTGGTAGAGTAAGGAAAAGTGAGGAAGGTTTGGCGTCATTGTTTGGAGTTAAAAGTGGTTGTAAAAGTCAGTAGATTGTAAGTAAGTTAGAGTTGAGTCAATTGTTTCGGAGTTGTTATTGAGAGTTTGTTGTATATTAATAGAAATGTTGAGGGAAGATCGGAGAGGTTGTAAAGTCGGGCAAGAGAAAAAGTGTTCAACTGTTAAATTGTCTTTGAGACAGTGCGGACATGATGGTGGGCCGAGGTTTGCTAGATGGTGAGTATGAGTACGACGAGTGTGTCCTATTCTCAGTCGATTGTTTTTTTGATAAAAACATATTGGAAAATATTCTAAGCCTGAAGTGCACAAATAGACGATCTACGAAACAAATGAACGAATAATTTGAACGACAACGAAAGGCAGGAAAAATACAAAAACCCTTGCTCACTCGCGGAACAATGACAAAATTCCAAGTCCCGTCACTCCTCCGGTGCTGTCGCGATTGTCTCGTATAACGTGGAGAGTTCAGATAATACGGAGGTTGGAAAAATTACGGAAGTTGGAAAAATTACAAAAATTACGGTTCGGATAGTACGGAAAAAGTTCGGTTAATCGAGAGGTCGGATAATCGGGAGCAAATTTTTGGGGTCGAATAATACGGCTGGTCGGATAATCGGAAGTGTACTGTACTATTGTTTTCACTTTTTTTTTTTTTTTTAATACATTTATGCATACATGTGTAATTTTTTAACCCTTTTTTTTTTTTTTTTTTTTTTTTTTTTTTTTTTTTTTTATAATTTTTCTCTGGTTGGATGTAATGGAAAAAAAAAACAAAAACAAAAAATTATTTGTCGACGAAATTTCTGTCAAGACTTTGAAAGTAATAAATTCTCGCCGCGACCGGCGTCAAATTGATAGTGATGGAGAGGCCCTTTCAAAGATGGCCAGAGATCAGACAATAGATCGGGTAATTATTAAGAATGAGTAATTAGATAATGTGAAGGGGAATCGTCGAACTTTGAGAAATGACAGGCTTGGGTTAGGTTGTATTGAATAATGCTCATCAATTCTTATACCAATTGTGACAAGATATGCTGCGTTTCGCAAACCCATACTGCGATTACCATCTAGAGTTTATTGCTCGAAAAAGTACTTTCTTCTAAAAATCGTTTCGCTGCGCTTATTGTGATAACATTTACGTGGCCATAAATGAGTGGCCATAAATGAACTATCGAAAAAATTTTCAACATCTCTATTTTTTAAACCTCGTATTATTGAGAAGATATAAAGAAGTGCTTTGAGGTTATATTGGGACCACTTGTGGGAGATTTCCACAGTTCTTATCGGAAGAGTGATTTAGTTTTATCGAGTTTAGAGCCATCTATCTTGAATAATAGTTTCGGATTTCTTATTACTGCTTTACGACAGAATAAAATTTTTTTTTTTCGTCTGAATTTATTAAACGAGAGGATTGGAGCTTTTTTCTGTTCCCGACGCATGATGCATATATTTTTAATAATTTACGAAATTGATGTAGTTTATACCCTGCATATTCGGTTAGGAAGAAGGAATGAAAATGTAAAGACAGAGAGAGCAAGAAAGAAGACGATAAATTTTTTGGTTTTGCAAGTATAACTCGATACCGTTGATTTAATGAACTGTGCGCGTTTGATTATATTCGTATTTTTTGAAAATTGATTTTTCACGTTCGTTCACCTTGTTTTTGAATCACGTCTACGTGCTGTAAAGAGCGGCGGCGGCGTTCCATCTTCGCGCGCGGAAGTGTTCGCGTGTTATTACGAAAATCGCGGACACAGTAAGAAACATTAATTTAAAGGAAACGAATTGTGTTCGAAATAACGTTTATGACGCTCGAAGTTACGTACGTACGAACGTTAGCAAAATTGCGAAGAAGCTTCATAACGTCGTTAATTATGTAGGTAGTGTGTGTGTGTGTGTAGATGTTGTTTATACAGTATACATGGTATGGAAATTTCAAGTGGCGCTGGCGTCTTCGACAAGAGTGCAGCAATTTTGTGTTGACGAGACAATGAAAATGTGAAATGTATATTAAAATGATGCGCGGAAAACGTCGAGTGAATATCGAAATTCGATCGTTTTCGCGAATTTTCGTGGAATATAACGGTCTCTTCGCAATACACCTTGAAAATATTGTTCGGTAAAAGTTCGTAATAAATATGTAATTTGGCCAATCAATGTGTCTTTCTCACTTCCTTAGTTCGTAGGATGAGAAAATTTTCACATGTTTCGCAACACTTCCAAGAAGGGGAGGGGAGAGTAATTCAAATTCGATAAAAATTGAACGGCTTGAGAAGAACTCGTCCAAACATTCCAGGGATTCATGTCGAGTATGCAGGGCTTGTGGCAAAACAGTTAAGGCGATGAGGGAAAAAGAAGTTGGAAAGTTCGAGAGGAAGACCGTCAACGCGATATGGGATGTGAATTAAAAAAAAAAAAAAAATCGAATTGAGACAAATAGGAGGAGGATATGATGAACGAGAACTCATGGAAAAATATGAGGAGACACGAGTCTAAGAATGGGCGGAGGATTAGGAAAGCCACGTCGATTCGTTGTTTAATTACAACACATAGTCTGGTAAAACTTCTACGACGCTGTTGAAATATGAAAAAAAAAGAAGAATAAAATAATTCATTTCGTCTGGTCCGCACGATACCCACGTTCTCAAAATTGAAATATCGCGAAAAGTTCCATCGAGTCACGGGCCGGATTACCTTGGTATCTAATACAGCGTATATCATACCCGTAATTTTCGTATCCTAAAATCTCCACCTTCGCAATTTCGTCGAGTCTTCGATATTTTTATCAATCTATTCGCGAAAGCGACTTTTCCATCTATCGAGTGTACAACAGGTGTTTTGCGAGACTATACGCGAAGCAATTTTCCGCCGTTTTATCTAACACTATGGGTAGAGCACAAAGGCGCGATCAATATGACGTTCGAGTTTGTGGGAACGATAAGAAAACGCGTATCGTCTTCGTTCTTTGTTCGTATCTTCGTCGTTGAGACTGGAAAGCATGACCGATTTTAAATTCGAGAAAAAAAAGAAAATTATAAAATTCATTATCGAAAGGAGAAAATACACTTTTAAACTTTCGAATTTACGTATGTAATTGCGATTCGACTGATATATGTCTGGTAAATTAGGACCGCTACTTCCGCGGCTGATGTTGGAAGAAAATTAGATCGCGTTAATCGAGCAAACGTGACTAATCAAGTTTTTAAAACAAAGAACGTATCATCGTTTGCGGCACCTCCAAGACCTGCAGAGTTGTTTTATTTGGTGCGCGACAACTCGAACATACACAAGGCTTAACTAGATTCATATTTATTCGATGTACGAGTCGTGAACTTTTCATACGTAAATTTAGATGTACGCATCAGCGTCATTCCCGCGTCTACTCGCCGAGAATTGTAAATCTTATGGCTAGGATCAATTAGGAGAGGCAGAAATAAGGAAAATCTTTTTGAACAAAATCAGATTTTTTTTTTAAACTTGGAACATAATACTGTCGCCTCCTACACTGAGAAATCCCCCTCCCACCCTCTAAGCTAGTTTAGCTACTTGTCTTCCTCTTCTTCCTCTTGTGTACCATCCCCGCATTTTTTTCTTCTGCCAATATATTATAACCTAGTATACTCCTCTCATGGACGTCCGCCCTATTGAGAGAAAAATTCTCCGATGCCGTAGGAAAATTATTAAGCAATTGCGAGCGCTTTCGGTTTAAAACCCATAATATTCTAGTCCAAAGGTCCTGTCCTGTTGGCCATAAGAGATTGCTACGTTCAATAGCTTGATCCTCCGACTCATATCGTGTTGAGTCAGCCCACTATCTATAAAAAACTAATGACCATTAAACTCTTCGCCAGAATGAATGAGATCAATTTGGACATCGACCTCATGGTTCGTAAGAAAATTACGAGGAAATCTCTCGGTGCCACCACCTCCGTCGCTCGCGCTTTGAACCATGACAGTCAAACTCGTAACTAGCGATTTTTCTGAGTGGAGCAAGATGATATGAGGGCAAGAATGAAATAATATATGATGAATCATTGACTATACTCTTTAAGTAATTTTTTTCATGAGCAAAAACGGTTAAATTAGCTTTACGATCAAAAATAAGATGCCATTGCAGGACTGCAATGGCAGCTGTCCCGAGCCCCCTAGTCCAAGTCCTGAAAATCATGACGTGACAACTTGAACGCGCTGCAATTTTAAGGAAGCCGTCGTCTTTCCAAGCCCCCCTCCTATCATATATAGCTCGGAGGTAGGAATTTTTCCAAGTCCCCCTCCCCTCCCCTCTCCGTGACGTCATCAACCTCGCTCGCGGACCAAAACTTCCTGGAAGTACGCCCCAACAAAAGGGATAGCGGGTTCCCCGCTAAAAAGTATACTTTGCGATATTTTTTTGGGGGGGGTGAAGTTTCAGGGGAACATTTCCTTCATTTGCGCCCCCCTTAGTTACGGGCCTAGTGGCAGTAGGAAGCACTGGATCAGGCTCCCGTTTCTAGGGAATTTTTAATAGGGAATCTGTTTTATCGAGAGGGTTTTTCGGAAAAAACGTCTCCGTCCGGGCTGTCGGCCGACAAAGCTCAGAGCTCGAGAATTTTCCAAGTTCTCCCTCCTATCATATACCGGATAGCCTGAAAATATTTCAACAGTTAGATGGGGATTCGGACTAAATTTGTTGTAGCGCAAATATGCGAAACGTTAGATGTAAACTTCAAACCTAAAAAATTTGTATCTCAATCTTATCTTCAAGATGCGCCTTTTCTGAACCGAGTTATGGACCAAAATGTGGCCAAAATAAACCAATTTGGTTATTCGGGTATTATTTTCGGAATCAGCGTTGAATTTCACTTTCAAGTCGAGTGAAATATAGAAGTTTGAATAAATTTTTCATTTTTGAGGAATTTGGCAAATTGGTCAATTTGTAGCATATTTTGGTCCATGACTAGGCTCAGAAAAGTCGTAAGAAGTTGTGTAAGGGCACAAATTGAAGATGAAATTCAGATACAAATTTCGTAGATTTGAAGTTTACGTCTAACATTTCGTGTTTTTGCGCCACAACAAATAATTTAGTCCAAATCCCCAACTAACTGTTGACATTTTTTTGGACCACCCGGTATATCTCGGAGGTCGAAATTTTTCTACGTCCCACTCCTATCATATATGGCTTGGGAGCGGGGCCTGTGACGTCACAATTTTTACAAAGTCATAGGTCAGCCTTGTGACGTCACCACCTGATGACGTCATAAATCAGTCTTTTTAAAGTTCCTCTCCAATTATATGTATTTAAAGTCCGGGCCTGTGACGTTACGATTTGATGATGCCTTGGGTCAGCCATGTGACGTCACAATCTACATTTTTCAGATCCACGTGCCTCATAAAACGGGCTCCCTGCCACACCTCGTTCAACTCCGTTAAAGGACCCTTGAGTTTATCTAAGTCCTATATAGCTCTTAAGACCAAGCCTTTGACGTCACAATTTTGATGACGTCATAGGTCAGGCTTGTGACGTCATACACTTTTCAGATTTCACGCGTCCCATAAAACAGGTTATCTGCCACTTCTCGTTCAAGTCCGTTAAAGAGCCCGTGAGTTTTTCTCTTCAGCTGGGTCGCGTCCCTCGCCCCTTTGGCTTTCGTCCAACATTTTACAATCCGGTAACTGTAAAAGGATTATTTGTCAAGTTAAAGGACCCTGTTCCGCCGAATGAAAAGAGTAAAGTTTCTGAAATGGTATTGAAGGACTGCAGTGGCGTTTATACAGGGAAGACCTGTCGACAACTTGAGATTAGAGTGGCTGAGCCTGAGAAAGCTTGGAAAAAAATAGGGAATGTGTGAGAATTCACCAGTGGCCACGGTTTTCGAGAATGGTTGGAAATTCTCCTTCACAATGAAATTTCGTACTTCAGACGTTTCTTGCTCGAGCATATCGAAATTGTTCACCATGCTCAACAGGTACATTTTTTATGAAGGGTTGATGATTGAAATAATTTACGAGAATGATTCTCATTTTGATTACTGGCTAGTTTATTTATGATTTTTCTCTGGATGTTCTAGTTTTCAGTCGTTGTTGGGTCAGTTGCCTTCATATTATCTTAATAGATGATGGTTTTTACAAGGAAGATGTTCTATTAGTGGAGGGGGGAAGGTATTTAAAAAAAACAGGCCAGTCGCGAGTTGCCACTATGCCTAATAATTAGTTACCTACAGACTCTCATCTAATGGGATGGATTCAAGATTATATCGAAGGCTCCCTTCGGAGGAGATTAATTTGCAATCAATTTACTGATCAATGAAAGTTACTCAATATCAGATTTGCATGTATGGATACTGGTTGGCTACGAGAACAGCATGATTCGGATCTTGAGCCCAGCGATCAGGCCTTTCTTACAAATTTGGTACAGTAATCGAAAGTTGGCTCGTAATATTCTTTCACAAGACCTGAAGCTCGGAACTCTCTGCTCTCCATTTGAATCTCACATTCAAGTACTAATGCCAAACTTTTCGTGGAGAAATAGGTATCTAGCCTGCGATTATCGTACATTCTATTCATTCGCAGCCACAATCCTTGCTGGCGCGCAAAACGGCAGGAGGGAAGGTGATTGTTTTGTGAGATCTCTGTATGCATTCAGACTTGGATTGTGCCGCAAGTTGTGCTCGAAAGCACGTCAAAAGTTGAACCGTCGTGCACTTCAATCACTCGCAGCCACAATCATACCTGTTTTATAGTTTCTCAATTCAAACGTGAATAGATATACCGCAAGTTCTTCTTGAAAGCGCGTCAGTCGTTAAAGTCGGGGAGGGGGCGTCGAGAAGAAGGGTTAAAGTCATTCCAACAATAAAAGTTCATACCGGTACTTAATGACATGGATCTGTCTTAAGTCTGGTAGTCACTCTGAAATTTTCTTCACGAAAAAGCCTCACGAAAATGACGTCATGTGATCTTGACCTACTTAAGGGACTTGAAAATATTCAAATCTTCGCTATTTTCCTTATACTAGCCTTGACCTCGATTGAACTCGGCATGGAGGGTACTAGGCTTTATAGCCATAGTCTCCGTTATGCGAGGCTAAATGCGGGTGTAGGACGTTGTATCGATGTATCGAGAGATTGCTATCTATAAGTACATCGATACATTTGATATCGATTATAAATAAAATCAATGTATACAATCGAAATGACCAGGACGCGAGAGTTTTAATATGAACATTATCGACTATAATGATCGTAATCGAAGCACAAAATTATCGAGTCCAGTTTGATTAAGTATCATGCCAGTATCGAATCGATACGTTTTTGTATGAAATTACGGTCATCCATAATGACGAGGATACTCAAATGAGTAACGCGAAAGGAAGATGCAAAAGACCGCTCGAAAATTGAAAACACGCTCCCCCTCTTAAAAATCTGGAGACTTTGGCCAACGTTGTGGCTGATCTCACAGTAAAAATCGGCCCTGGTGTTAATATCCAAGAAAAATGCGCCGAAATAGTTTGTAACATCCCCCCCCCCTCCCCAGCGTGAGTAATGCTGGGAGTGAATTGATTAAAGGCCTGAGGAGAAAGATTAGGGAGGCTGGGTTAATTGTCACGAAAGCTGACAAAGAGAATGCCTTGGTGGTCATGGAGAAGTCCTCGTACACTTCCAAGGTCCACGATGCACGATGTACTCAACCAATGCGGAGCTCAGGAGAATGCTCAGTTCAACTTTCCTAATTTTGAAAGTTCTGTTTTTACGTGACAAACAGATATCAATGTAAATGAGACAGTTTGCTTTTGTTGCCACCTTTATTCAAAAACAACTCGACGTTTCGACGCACCTCGTCGTCATCAGGAAACGTACTAGGTGGCAACAAAAGCAAACTGTCTCAAACTGTCTCATTTAAATTTCCTAATTTTGTAAAAGAGGTTAGGTTTCTCGTTAACAATAGTAAATTTGTCATTAAAAAACCTCTAACCAAAAAAGCCATTTTGGAACCTATCCCCGTTCCTCCCCTCCTTTACGGGTTACCAAAAATTTATGAGGAAGGAGTACCTATGCGACCCGTGGTTTCTTTTGTCGCCTCGCCGGCCTACTCCCTTGCAAAATTTCTCGATCGCTGGTTTGAATGTAGAGTGGAGTTCGAGTCTGCCCATTCTGTATTGAACTCGTCTACCCTCGCCAACAATCTGAAGGATGTTTCCCTCCCTATGGGCTCAATTTTATGCTCCTTTGATGTAGTAGGGCTATTTCCCAACATTCCAAAGGCTGTTACTATGCAGCGGATGGGCGAGTTACTTGTAAAATCTGGTGTCCCTCATGAGGAAATGGGCCATTGAGGGTCTGTTGGTTCCCGAACTATTGTAAATTTAATGGTAAATTCTACGAGTTCCCTGAAGAAGTGGGGATCCCTATTGGTTCTCCTCTGGGTTCTCTTATTTCAGAAGTTTTCATGTTAAAATTTAAGGGCGACCTGTTCTCTTCAGGCCGGGTGTTTGTGAGTCATATACACTATTGGCACTGGTACGTTGACGTTTCGTGTGCGTGGACCGGTCCAACAGAACTCCTTGGTGAGTTTCTTAATTATTTATTTAAACAGCCTTTACCCGTCAATAAAATTTACACTGGAATTTGGTGGCTCCATTATCAACTTTTTAGACTTGTCCATTTCCGTCGCTGACGGCGTCCATCAAAAAATACCTCGACCGACATATATTTGGATGACCAGCCGTCAACTACAAATTAGAGTTGAAGAACACAAAAAAGCTTAAAATAAAGTAGAGGAGTCAGCCTTTGCTGATCATTTGATCGAAAGTGGTCACAATTTTAAAGAGGGGTCCGAAGTCTTCCTTCATAGGGAAAACTCTTACTTCAAAGGTCTGGCCCTTGAGAAAATGGAAATCCTCCGATATCGGAATAATAGTAGCGTTACCGTTCTGAACAGGTACATTCTTGAAGAAGGATTGATCGAATTAGTCATTCACATTTCGATGACTCGTAGCTTCGGTCATGATTTCGTTTGATGTCGCTGGTTCTTGTTGGTGTTGGGTTCAGTCGTTTTCCACACTTCGAGAATGGCTGATTAGCCGCGAAAGCGCTCATGTTTTCAATTTTCGTGCAGTCTTTTGCATCTTTCTTTCGCCTTACTCATTTGAGTATCCTCGTCATCATGACAGTATTTGTTGGCGTTCTGTTACATTTTTGTGTGCGTTCTTCACTGATCGAGTTTGAAGTTCAACCTATAATCATGTGCCTGATTAGTGGCGTGTTCAGTCTGCCTCTCTTCTCAGAACTGAAAGATTTGCTTCGAAATATCATAAAATCTTGCATAAAACCTTCTCCAGTAACATTTTCCAACCTACCCTTCTCCCCTTGTTAAAACCCTCCCCTCCCTCTCTAAAATTTTCAGGGTAAGCTACTTCGTTTGATAACTTTTCTTGGCTCTGAAATATGAGTATACTCTGTAAACATTTTTTTTTTTTTTTTATTACACCCAACCATAGAAAAAAAAAAAAAAAAAAAAAAAAGAATAGGGAGGAAAAAAATTACACACATGCATAAATGTAAAAAAAAAAAAAGGGAAAACAATAGTACTCCGACATAGCAATCCGTTGTAAGGACTGGAGCCGAGTTTGATTTCTTGTATTAAAAGAGTATGATTTAATCGCTCTTTAGAATTTAAAGAAAGTAAATCATATAATGAAAAAAAAAAAAAAAAAAAAAAAGAGGGTTAGAAAGAGGATGGCTACTGGGCCTTACCTCGAAGGAAAAACAGAAAAAAATGAAAAAATGAATTGAATTTAAATGTTGATGGAAGGAGGTAGGTCAGAGATAAATTTGAAAATGTGTGAGAAAATTGAAGGGTTTTCTGATGATAGGAGGTGGGTGGCTCTGAGTGGAGTAGCGAATTGTAGATTGATGGCTTCTGAGTATAGTATTTGTCTGATGTTGGATATTTCTGGACATTCGAAAAGATAATGATTGATGTCGCCTTTAGAAGGATTGTCTGGGTGGAGGGGGTAAATATCAGATTCGGAAAGATTTAAACGTTTTAAGTGAGTGGGGAGACGATTGTGTCCAAAACGAAGACGGCTGAGTTTAACTACAAGGGAGCGAGGAATATCGTTAAAAAGTTTATACCAAGGGAATGCCGGAAGTAGAGGTTGAGCGAGGAAATAAAAAGATTTCAGATTGTTAGCGGATTTCGAGTAGGATATTGCCCAGTCATCTCGCGTGGAGCATCGAATAAGAGAAAATAGTTCTGACATAAAGAGCAGATTTGATGAGACTGGTGACGAGCGGGCTGATTTAGCTAAAACATCTACAATTTCGTTGTTGAATATTCCTGCATGACTGGGGATCCAGAGAAAATTAATTTGAATGGGGTTGAGAGAATTGATCAAGTAGATGATTGATAAGGCTAAGGATGAATTAACGCGTGAAGGGATGGAAGAAATGGATTGGAGAGCGGAAAGAGAGTCAGATATTATGAGAAACTGTCCTGTTTGGGAGTTTTGCCTGTAAACGTTAAAAATGAGTCCCGATTTAAGAGATGTCAGTACGAGACTTCCTTTCAACTCTCATTCACACAAAGTACAACCCTGCTCGTCTCACGACTCATTTTCTCTCGTTTGAGAAAAGATCGCCTATCCATGAGTGAAGCCTCTCTCTTGTAAGCATAGGAGCGATCAGTACTCGATTAACGTTACAGCTTTCTTTTGTCTCCCTCGTCCCGAAAATGTTTAGGACAGTTGATAACGACTCTTCTCATCTATTCAGCCATCGCTCTAATTTAGGCAAAATCTCACGCCGTAATTTCACGCTGTCTTTTTAAAAGCGACCGGCTGCCCGTCGCGATATTGATTGAATTATCGCGCGAGAAATGTATTACGCGCGAATTCGAGCGATTTTCCGTCTGCCAAGTATTACCTTGTTGGTGAAGTGTTGACAAAATGATTCATAAAGAGAATGAGGTCATTGTTGAGCGATGTCTATGGTGCTTCATTCGGAAGAAACGCGCTCAAATGGCGTACTAATCTACTCGAAAGGAAGAAAAAATTGTCTCGAGATTCACGTCATCCGTCTCCCGGATTCTCTCGTCTTCAACGTTATTTAAAGTAAAAATATGTTTGTTCTTAGAACGTACAAAGAGTCGGAGAGAGATAAGACTCTCTTGTCGTTCGTATACTATTCGCCTGCAACATTCGTGTTACAGTTGTATACCCGTACGTCACAATGAGTTATGTAGGTCTTTACCGCTGAGAATGTTTGTCAACAAAAATATTATCTAGTGGAAAATTCTCTGTAAACGTAAGCTATTATCCGGTAAATTGAGTATTGTATAATCTTGGTACAATAGGTTTTCTTCGGTAATGAAGTAACTGTCAGCCTTTTGAATGCGAGGTAGAAATGAGAATTGAAGCCCTAGTGTAATGCTGCTGCTCATGATGGAGACGTACAGTAATTCGTTTCTTAAAACCGATGAAAAAGACTGTTCTTCAGTTTATTTACACAATGGTATAATTTTCCCAACTGGAGATATTACGTTAATTCCTCGTGGCTTTTATTAATTTTTTGGCTTTCCGAATTAGGCTTAGTACTTCTTCATTGTTTTGTCTGCTATACCTTATTCATGAATTCAGTAAAAAAAAAGTCGAGGAAGGAGAGCTCGCTGGTTCTGCGGCCGAGATAATGAAAATTAATTCAGTCTTGTCGACTAATTAGTTTAATACGCTCAACTGCTGCGTGCTTATATCAAAGTGTATTAAGGTATTACTTACCAGGAAAAAACTGTGCTATACTTTAAATTATCATGGAACCATTGTATAATATTGTATAATTTTCGAGGTCATACGTTGGCACGCGGTTCTTGGAACCAATACTTCGAGAATTATATTCGAAGAGTCCTATAATAAATCTCGTTAATTTCATTTGATTTCGGAGAGGCCTGAAAAATATTTCAAAAGCTCCAGATGGATGATTTTATAAATCCGCAAACTGATTACTATTTGCATTTTTGTATCCTTTCTATAGAAACTTTGAATATCGTTGGGTAGGAAATTATTCTAGGTTGTAAATGTCAGTCTTATCGAAGGAATTTGGTTAATATTTGATTTTCATATTCGATTTCTTTTTCTATTTGCAGGAACCATTAATGTCAGAAGAAGGTGGTCAGCTATCGAGACGAGAGATGTCGCAATCATGACGTAAGTACGAGACGATAAATTGATCTGAAATTCTCATACTCTCCAAAGTATGGTCTTTGGGTGAGAAGTTGATCTGTGAGAGCAACTCGTATAATGAGATGGATTACAAAAGTGATTGATGAGTCATTATTCTAACAGGGTGTCCACTTTTCTGGAAAATCTAGAAGTCAGGGAAAAGTCAGGGAATTTTGGGAATTTTACCCAAAGTCAGGGAATTTTTTGAGATACGTCAAAAAAAGTTCGAGCATTCCTCTTTCTTTTCTTCTTTTTTTTTCTTTTTTTTTTTTTTTTTTCAGTATGGTCTGGAAAAACCTGAAAAAGTCAGGGAAAAGTCATAGAAAAGTCAGGGAATTTAATTTCAGAGAAAAAGTGGACACCCTGTCTAAGAGACCTCGAGCAGAGTGTGTCTTTATTCTTGTACGACAACTTGTGACCTCTACAAACCATTCTCAAGTTCTCCTTGCTCGCGATGTTGATTTCATCGCATTTGTTCCACATCCGTCCTCGCCATTCTGTCATTTTCCCTTAATTACTTCAATTATTCATGTTCAATTATGTCATCTTATATATGGCGAAGTATCAGTTTGTATTGGACGGAACAAAGAAATTGGATCTTTCACTGTTCGGTGCAAGATACTGCAGTAATACCAGGAGCATTTTGAAGAAGTCGAGGTATCCTAATGGCGCATTATTCCATTAACGACTGAATTATTCGTCGAACACCCGCGGATTCACATTGTTATACTCGTTTTTTTTACATATTACACTTCGGAAATGACCATGCGCGCGTGAAGATGGTATATACGAATAAATTCATAAGTTTTTTTTTTTTTGTTTTTTTTTCTTGTCTTTATTTCAGAGAAGAATTGGGCATCCCAGGAGGTAATGAGAAAAGTGTGCGTCTAAAGAGAATGAGCGGAGATACTCCGCAGGCTCGAGTGTCTCGTTACAAAGAAGAACGACGAAAACAGTTAGCCGGACAATTTGCGAATTTATTACGCCATCATGATACCACATCGTCATCGTCATCTACGTCCGAGACGAATTATCGTAAGACGACAATCAGAATCTGTAATAGTAATGGAAACAAAAGTAGGTCCATACAAATAACCGCGAATAAATGGTAAATTAGATGGTGGGAATATGTTGAGTAAAATATTGTATTTTTTTTTGTTAGCGGCCACCGCAGACGAAGACTCTCGTAAGACTAAAATACCTCAAAGTAGAACCTGGAATCGAGTCCGATGCAAGGAGGATATTCATCCTGCGACGGAATCGAAGAAAGTAAGTAATTGAATTTGCGCATCCGTAGTATTGTTCGTTTATTTGTCAAGAGAATTAAGATCGATCCTATAGACTTATGAATTTTATCTTAAATGAAATTTTGTAACTTCCTAAAAACTTCTGAAGAGGGCTTTCACATTTAGTGTACTCGACTGGATAAGCGAAACTGGCGAACTTTCTTGTGTATTCATCGAAAATGACCTGAAATATTGTTATTTCGAGAATACGTTGAGTAGGTACTTCACGTTCACCTACTGTTGAGTGAATATTTCAGTATTCTTGCGTGGGCATTGCGTTGTTGTTTATTCAATCACTTATCAAAGACTTAGAGGTTAGTGTGTTAACAGTAAAAAATGATGGTTCTCGTATACCTATTACTTACTCAGGAATTCAGAGCCTTCATACGCACTTCATTGTTCACCCACTAACATAGGCATACTTAATGAAAACATTGTTGAATTGGAAGACGATGACAAAGCGGATATAAGTTGGAGATTGCAAACGCTGGATGAGATGCGCACCTTAATTGAATATCACTGATTAGAGGATGCAGTCATATGTATTTGCACTCAACATTGTACCTTATCAAAACACTGCTGAATACAAAGAAAGAAAAAGTTGAAAAGTGTTGAAAGTTACTTTGTTGTGTCGTATACCAACATATCAAGAGAGAAAGAACAGCTAAAAGTTGAGGACCAAAGGATAATCTCGCGAAGTCTTCCAATATCTGTTATTCTTTAAAGTTTCTTCGGTATGATGTGCCTGAATTTTACAAGCTTAGAAAAATTTTCGAGTTTCTAACGACAACTCTGGTCTAGAATTTCGACACATCACACTTAGCTCGCTTTTTAATTGGTTTTAAATCATCACAAATGCGAGTCATTGCCTAGGCACGCTTCTTCCTTATTTATGAGCAACATGACACCGTTTAACCAACAGAAGAAGGAAAGCCTATCTATCACAACGACTGTATGAAAACCAAATAAAAAAGCTTGACAAGACGAGCAAAAGGTCAAATGGAAGAAATTTGTGCGATAATTTTCATGACGAAGTTTATATTCAGACGCTTGGAATATAAGCCACAATATTAATTATAGTTGATGAATCGATTTTTTCTCCTTTTTTTTTTAATCGCGACAAGCAATAAAATAGACATGTGATTTCATCGCTCTGCCTGTCCGGGTGCGGTAATTTCATTTCAAATTCTTTGAATTTTCTTATCTTTGCTACAATTCTAATTAAATAAGTGAATAATGGTTTCTGCGCTATTCTACAAATCCCAGAACTGGACATCAACCGAAAAAACTGAGAGAAATTTTTCACCATCCCGTTGCCAGCTTTTCGAGTAAATGGTCTAAAATGATTGTTCTGAATTTGTTTTTATCGTTCTTTCCTGTTTTGGAATTTATTCTACACTCGTTGCTCCCTATGAATTTGGAGAATGAAGACTGTAGCTTCACCCATTAGTTCTCAAAGTTCGAAATGTTCTCTAATAATCGTTTGTTCAAACCGTTCTGCTATTTTTCGGAATTTATTAGCCTCTTTTATCCGGCGAAGTTTCAAGGGTTGCAAAATAGTGAAGTTAGGCCTTCACTCGTTCGCTCTCACTCTTAGCCTAGTATAAATCTAGTACACAGTGCACTGTGCTGACTAATTCACCCTCTTTCTTGGCTTAGTACCAACCTCCGCTCGTTTCCCCCATTCAAGGCTAGTATAAATCTTGTAGACTGTATTTTGTAGCCTAAAGGTACTACTATTCAATTTTCCAGCTTTACCATTTGGTAGAGTGGATGATGGTCCTGGTAGGGTGTTGGTAGAGTAAATAGTGGTGTTAGTAGATTAGACGGCAGTATTGTTAGATTAGACACAGTGGCGTGTTTAGGAATTCTCTCTTGAGGAGAGGAGTCCAAAAATTTTTGAGGACAACATTTTCATTAAGCAAAAAAAAGTTTATTGGTTAGTTGAAAATTATTGATTTTACAGGTCTTTGAAGGTCCTCTGGGGGGTTGTCCCTAATCACCTCCTGTAAATATGTTGTTGATAATACAGTAGTGCTGGTAGAGTAGATGGTAATGTTGGTAGATTAGATGGTAGTTCTAGTGGACTAAATGTTAGTGCTGATAGATTATATTTAGTCCTGGTATATTAGGTGCTAGTGCTGGTAGATTGGACAGTAGTTTTGGTCAAGTAGATGGTAATGTTGGTAGATTAGATAGTAGCTCTAGTGGATAGATGTTAGTGCTGATAGATTATATTTAGTGCTGGTAGATTGGACAGTAGTATTGGTTAAGTAGATGGTAATGTTGGGAGATTAGATAGTAGCTCTAGTGGACTAGATGTTGGTGCTGATAGATTAGATGTAGTGCTGGTATATTAGATGCTAGTGCTGGTAGATTGGACAGTAGTATTGGTCAAGTAGATGGTAATGTTGGTAGATTAGATGGTAGTTCTAGTGGACTACATGTTAGTGCTGATAGATTATATTTAGTGTTGGTATTTTAGGTGCTAGTGCTGATAGATTAGATGTAGTGCTGGTATATTAGATGTTAGTGCTGGTAGATTGGACAATAGTATTATTTAAGTAGATGGTAATGTTGGTAGATTAGATGGTAGTTCTAGTGGACTACATGTTAGTGCTGATAGATTATATTTAGTGCTGGTATATTAGGCGCTAGTGCTGGTAGATTGGACAGTAGTATTGGTTAAGTAGATGGTAATGTTTGGAGATTAGATAGTAGCTCTAGTGGACTAGATGTTGGTGCTGATAGATTAGATGTAGTGCTGGTATATTAGATGCTAGTGCTGGTAGATTGGACAGTAGTATTGGTCAAGTAGATGGTAATGTTGGTAGATTAGATGGTAGTTCTAGTGGACTACATGTTAGTGCTGATGGATTATATTTAGTGCTGGTATATTAGGTGCTAGTGCTGGTAGATTGGACAGTAGTATTGGTTAAGTAGATGGTAATGTTGGGAGATTAGATAGTAGCTCTAGTGGACTAGATGTTGGTGCTGATAGATTAGATGTAGTGCTGGTATATTAGATGCTAGTGCTGGTAGATTGGACAGTAGTATTGGTCAAGTAGATGGTAATGTTGGTAGATTAGATGGTAGTTCTAGTGGACTACATGTTAGTGCTGATAGATTATATTTAGTGTTGGTATGTTAGGTGCTAGTGCTGATAGATTAGATGTAGTGCTGGTATATTAGATGCTAGTGCTGGTAGATTGGACAGTAGTATTGGTCAAGTAGATGGTAATGTTGGTAGATTAGATGGTAGTTCTAGTGGACTACATGTTAGTGCTGATGTATTATATTTAGTGCTGGTATATTAGGTGCTAGTGCTGGTAGATTGGACAGTAGTATTGGTTAAGTAGATGGTAATGTTGGTAGATTGTAGTTCTAGTGGACTACATGTTAGTGCTGATAGATTATATTTAGTACTGGTATATTAGGCGCTAGTGCTGGTAGATTGGACAGTAGTATTGGTTAAGTAGATGGTAATGTTGGTAGTTTAGATGATAGTTCTAGAGGACTAGATGTTAGTGCTGATAGATTAGATGTAGTGCTGGTGTGCTGGTAGATTAGATGGTAGTGCTCGTAGATTGGATAGCAGTAATGGTCGAGTAAATGGTAATGTTGGTAGATTAGATAGTAGGTCTAGTGGACTAGATGTTGGTGCTGACAGATTAGATGTAGTGCTAGTAGATTAGATCAGTGGTTTTTGAACTTTTGGAGACTGCAGCTCTTTTATAATGGCTACTTCTTTTTTTGTGGCCCTTATAGAGGAAATTTATTGTTTAATATTTATTAAAAACCACCATCTGTTAAAAGTTACTTCAACCTTTCACAATCCCTAATTGTTTAATATTTATTAAAACCCACCATCTGTTAAAAGTTACTTCAACCTTTCACAATCCCCAGTTTGAAAACCACTGGATTAGAAGGTAGAATTGGTAGATTACACGGTAGTGCAATTAGATTAGAAAGTAGCGCTGGTAGAGTAGATAAGATAGCAGTGTTGGTAGAGTCGATGCTAATTTTATTGAATTAGATGGTAGTTCTTGTAGACTAAGTGTTGGTGCTGACAGATTAGATGTTAGTAGTTTTGGTAAATTAGGTGGTAGTTCAATGCTTCATTTGAGTTCAGAATTACCCAAATTGATGGATACTTTTGTTATAAGATGGAAAGGAAGTTGTGTTAAAAATGTAGGATTTCTCTTTCCTCTTGCAATACAAATGCCCATTAGCTGGGGTCATTTTTGACCAAAATTAAGCATAAAATTATTATATTTATGAAGTTGGAAATTTTTATTTATTAAAATTTTTATTCTCTTTCAGTTTCACAAATTGATATTTTATTTTAAATTATATAAATTAATTAATAAATAATTTATTTTTTAAAATAATATTGAATGTATTTAATTTCTTTTTGTATTAAGATTTTATTAAAATTGTAGATTAGATGTCAGTGCTGACAGATTAGATTTTAGTGCAGATACTTTGAGTGTTGGTGCTACCCATTTCTAGCCTAGTGTAAGTCTGTTCTATTGTATGTTGGGCTGATTAGCTCCAAAGAGCTCACTTGCTCATGCACTATTAGCCTATAACTTCAGTATATTAAAGGGAATTAGGAGTAACTTTGAATGATATTGCGCAAGGGCATACAAATGTTGGAATTAGGTGTCAAGCTGAAATTAAAACTTAACCGAGTCCCAGAATCACATGTAAATTTCGAAATTGAAGGGGGGGGGGCAGAGCAAAGATATGAAACATATGAACTCATCAACAAAATTAATTCTTCAGAATTTTCTCTTACTCTACCAGGACAGGTCCAAATCAGGATATTATGTGGTCTTCATTCAAGGTAACTTTTCATTCTTTTGTATGAGAAACTCCTCTTTTATATTCAGCGTCTAACTCACCACTACAGCCACCTACCTCTCACTACTCACCCGCTTCTCTCTTTCTTACAAATCCCTTGTACTGATTTTCTCTCTTCCATTCATTCTATGCAAGACTCACATTCTACCAATTCTATCGTCCAAAGAATCCTCATTCTTATGCCCTCGTCAAGTTCTTTTCCATCTTCAATCTCTTTTCTGTGGATACCTGGACACCTTGACCCTACGGAATATGACGCAGTGTACACTTTGCCACAAAGCAGTCATTGCGTTCTTTTGCCATGATTGATCCCTCTCTGTCTGCCCTTCATATGATCTCAAATCCTATTGCTGCTCCCATATTTTCTCCTCGTGGCCTGATTTTGTGGTCTTTCTCATCCTCCTATGAGTTCCGATTTCCTAAAAAAAAAAAACGCTCAGTTCAAATTGCTTTTCCCGACGAGAAGTCATTTTAATCTGCACACACCTGTCTCATCCACTCTTATCTCCAGGCGCGGATCCACGGGGGGGAGGGAAAAATCCCCCCCCCCAAAAAAAAAAAAAAAAAAAAAAAAAATCCCCCAAAAAACCAAAAAAACAACAAAAAATCTGTAGTATCGAAGAAAATGTGAAAAAAAAAAAGTCCTTTAAATTGTTTTTGGATTGTTTCCCCTCCCAAAGTGATCGTCTGGATCCGCGCCTGTATCTCCATCCTCTTCAGGCGTGTACTGCCATGTTGATGATCTATCCGTCGTCCAACACTTCTTCTCTAGCCCAACTCTCAAAAACATTCGCTACTCTCACGAGAAAATCATTGGAACGGTGAATTATACCACCTCTTTCTACATCACCATATCTAATTCATGGCTGATGACAATGAGTGTAGTTGCTTGGCTCATTAATTTATTGATAAAAAAGAAGAAAAAAGTCCCACGTGTCCCACCTTGTCATATTTAGCTCAAAAGTCGAAACTTTTCCAAGTCCCTCACATACCATCATAACATACAACTTGAAGTCCTCACATTGTGAAGGTCGAAAATCAAAATTTCTCCAAGTTCTAGCTCGCCATCCAAAAATTTTTTCAAATCCCCGAAAAGGTTATTTTGCTGAGCGGCGACGACAGACGTCGGACGCTCTTCCTTGTGAAATAACCCTCCACAAAACAGGTTCCCTGTCTTCTCCTAATTTTTTCTGGGCGTTTGTCAAATAATTTCCACAAATTAAGGGCCGAGATATTTTCATTTACCTAATTCAATCTATTTTTCTTACAAAAATAACTCGAACTCTGCCTACTGATAGGTGCTCTATGCATTTGAGCAGACTGAAGAGGTTTGGGATCATCCTGATCAGATCAACTCTCTAAATACATCGACGGACCGGCTTTCAAAGTTCTATATTGAAGATTCTTCAGTAAAACTTCAAAAAGGCCAGTTTTTATTCGTTTCGTGTCACGAAGTGCTCGAATGCATATGTCTGTTCGTCTTTTATGTTCCTGTAATTGCGAATGTATAAGTGTGCACTTAAAAAGGAGAAAGTTCTACGGCGCACTCTGAAGTTTCAAGGTTTCTCTGTACGTAAGAGCTTGTCATCTTGTACGTACTTTGTTTGGTCTTACTGATGTCACTCGTTTCGCGACTATTTCATCCAATCTTTTTCTATTCTTGTTTGTCGTATTCGTACATATATCTCGCAATACCGACATCTCGTACTTTTGACGATACAGCCTTCCGTTTACGTATATGATATCTCTCGTTTATTAAGTTTTCCGCTGTGTGTACGTGGCTTCTTATTTATATTATAAAAAGACCATTACCTAAGCCAAGGTCGCCTCGAATAATTGAGTTTACTTTGTAATCATTGAAAGCGGTGAAGTTCAACGAGTATAACGCCGCAAATGACATTGTTGTTCTCATCATCTAACACGAGACATTTTTCGTGCATACTTGAGGAGCCCTTCTGCTCACAGCGAACCATTATTTCTATCCACGACGTTCGTTACCGAGATTTATGTATCGTTCCGAAGTGAAGCTACCTTATAGAAAACTGTTTCGAACTTGAAATAGTCGTCTCGCTATTAAGCTACATTACGTGTTTCAATTGGTTGGTGTTCTTGAACTTCGCTCGACAAGATAGAGGAGACCGCGTCTTCTCTCGGTTCTAACCATATTCATCAATTTTTACCTTTTTTTCTTATAAGCGGTGTAAATGTACACGGAGATGCCACCGGCGAAATAATATAAATAAATTTTCTACCTGTACTACTACCGACAACCGAATGAATAACTTTCGAGAATGTCGCCATGCGTTAATTCGTGTTTGACGACCTTCGCAATTTGCCAGCGTCCACGTGCGCCCATATCGAAAGCGTTCTAGTTGCGGAAAAGTGGACTCGCGACCGCCGTAGACCCGGGAAAAAGTTGACGTATCCGTGCAGAAGGTGACACGCACACGTTATCTTCGCCCACTTTGTTGATAAAGTTTTCATTCGCGTCCGGTATTTTCGAAATATTTCTGATCTAGGAAAGGTGAAAGTCGATCGTAGACCGACCTGTGCTGAAAAGAACTCGATTTCAAACACTGCATGGTTGGTTGATGGCTGTAATTAATCTCCGAGTGTAAATTTTCGGACCATTTGAAAGTTGTTTGATTAGGTGTTCTCCCAACTCGTTCTGTCGATACGGTGCATATCGAATGTTTTCAATTCGTCGTCATCATTATTTATTCAAACTTTGCTCACGATGGATAGAAGAAATTCAATTAAGCCATAATATATAATACCGTGATTACGCTAATGTGTGTAAAAATCAGTCTTCGAGGTCGTGTGAACCCATAGTATATCGAATTTTCCTCGTCCTCGCTAAAAAATTTACGACGTTGTCGGTCTCCAAGTGACATCGCCGTTTGGTATTAAAAGTTGGCCATTTGCTTACTTGCCAATTTTTTTTCTACCCTTGCTAAGAAGAGCGAAAGTTTGCTATACACGAAAAGTTTTTTCATTTATGTTTCTGTGATAATTCGTATAAACGCACCCCCGGAATATAAGATCCTTGTCTAAGGGTTTCACTTTTATTTTAATGGTGTAATCGTGTATCCGAGCGCACGAAAATATACCCGCTGACTTCACTAACAAGTCAGCCAGCCTCACTCCGACTGTCTCCAATACGACTTATGAAGTACAAGTAGTTATATTCGTGGCAATGGCAATTCGTTAGGCCTACCGCAAGTAAAAGAATCCAGTCGAAATTCGTCATATTTGTGGAATAGTGTCATATTATGGTCTAGGTCGATCGACTGAACACGTTTGATAAAATTACGTCTACTGTGTGACACTCTGATAAATAAACAGGACGTAGAGATTGTATTATATGTTCTAGAAATTGAGTGTAGAAATTTTGACAATCTAGCGTGTCACGCATTCCGTTCGACGTAATCTCTACCACGGACGCCTAAATTTCTTGTTCCGAATCCATATTAGTTAATAATACGGTTACTAATAATTGCATGAATATGGTCCCTTTTTCTATACCATCTCCGTTAAAAGTAGCCATTTAGAATTAATGGTATTTGAGATTGAGCCAAATAAAGCGAAAATGGATCGAACGAAGACATCAGAAAATTAAAATCGAATACACAACCAAATCTATTGGTGCTTGACGTTTCTTCATTGGAAATTATTACCATAATTTCGAAGAAGATATGAAAATCATATCCCTATCCCATATCCATATTTTTTGTTTTTGACAAATATATAGCGATTTTTTTAGATGAAAATATTTTTGTGACTCATATTGATTGGCATCCGTATGTAGAAGTGGATGTAATTTCTAGCAATCATTTTTTCTCCAAACAATTCTCAACGTCCAGAATAGAATAATTTGTCCTTTAGAAAGCCAAACGTGCTATGATAGATTTTCAGTAGGGCAGGGGTATTTTTTCTCCACATATCGTAATTTCTTTTTATCCAAGCCAAAAAAAGGGCGAGAAAGATGGTAAAAAACGAGAAAAGAATCTCATTTATATGGCTTATGATAATTAGACAAATAAAAAATTTCAAACTTTTGGAATGAACGTGAACTAGCAAAAGTATTTCTAGAAGTATTTTTCACGCTGAGCACAATGTTTTTTGTTATCTCCTCCGAGTTTCTTACAAATTGCGTTTCGATGCTTGAAAATTACTTGAAACTGACACTTTTGGCTCACTATATCGTATCATTACAAACCCCAAGATATAGAAAAAATGTTGCTTATCCTTTCCTTTGGAACACATCATATTTGCACTTGATTTGCTCTCATGGTTACAGCGTTCTACTCATTTTTCTGAGAGTCATTTCATGATCAAATACAGATGTTTGAAATGGGAAATTCATGAGGGTCATCCTGGTCACACTGATTCACACAATGCGCGCGCCTGCACGTTACTCACGCGGAAAATCGTGCGCCCAGTCAAGCAATCAACCTTCCCATCATTGATAAGATGTAATCAGTGTTCCCACTTCAGAAAACCTGTGAAGGAATTGGGGGAATTTCAGTTCCATTTCTAGTTTTTCTTTTTTGTTTTTTTAGCGGAACATCTGGTATTTTGTTCGGCACGTGAACGTCCTGAGAACATTTTTGCGTCCGTGTTTGACTTTGTTGACGTCATCAATGTAAGTTCAATTAGCTTTGATGACGTCATCTACCTCATCAACTGAAGTTAGGTTAGGTTTTCCTCAAAAAAATTTGTCTAGGTTTCGAGACTAGATTATGAGAAAACGCAAGTTTGCCGAAAGATGTGACCTGTTTCACCTCTTAGAATATTTTTGTAGGCTTAGAAGGAGGGAAATAAAAGAAAGTTGAAGTAGTTTAAAAGCTCGGAGGAGAAGGATTCCTTCATCCAAAAAAAGGTCTTACAATCTATCCTCATCTGAAGTGTATTTTTGTATTTTAAAACCGTGCATAATGTGAGGCTGGCTGTTTTCAGTACGCAACAGAGTTTGTGAGTTCGCTGCCGTCATCATATTTTTTTATTGAATCAACGAGCTGTGCAATTAAATTTAACGTTATGGGCTTGCGGACTGGGCGAATGAGGACCATAACGATGAGTACGAATTGGATGATGATGTAGAAATAGTTGTAGATGGATCGGAGGTTGTCCATTGCACTAATGATTTTCGCATGATTTTTTGAGTGGGAGTTCATAATTCTGGAAGAGACAATAGTGAAACCGGATATTTTCGGTAGCTGAGCAAGAGAACAAGTGTTGAAGGAATAGATTAGGGCTGAGAGGCGTTAAAAGAGAAAAGAGCAGGCGTGTAACTATGGGGGGGGGCAAATGGCTCCCTGAAACTTTTTTTGTCCCCCCTAGAAAATATCGGCATGGAATACTTGTTAACCCTGAAGCCAATTAAAGCGCTTCAGAATTATTTAAAGACTATGGCAGATGATTCGTTGTACATCATTTCATTCTTGCCTCCCTCTGACACAACGTAAAAAAAACGCTTGTTACGGGCCTGGAAAAGAGCAGGCGAGACAGGTAAGGTCTGTTCTGTGACAGGTTAATAAATTGGAAATCATTTAATATATCAGAGCGTATTGGGGGATGAAGAGGACTAGAAGTCATGCCAGGAGGACAGTATGAAGGAGTAATAGTAGGATTTGTGATCGTACGAGGGACTCGAAGGGGGATCAGTTGTGGAAGGTGAACGCAGTATAACTGCTTCGTGACAAGGTCCACCTCTACTCCACAGAGACGAATAATGAGTGTGTAAGAATGACGATTCGTTAGACGATGGTAGGATTAAAGAACAATGGTCTTTGATTGCATGTAAGGGTGAGAGAGAATCAAATAGTATAAGGGATTTTCTTGGAGGAAAGAAGCGGGAGAGAGTAAGAAGCAGATGAATATGAGGGTCTTGGATTGCAAGTAAGAATGAGAGAGAATAAAATATTATAAGCGATTTACGGGGAGGAGAGAAGCGGGTGAGAAGGAAGAGGCAGGCAAATATGGCGGTAAGTTCGGCGGTGAATATGGAAGCGAAGTTTCTCATACAAGGTACTCTGAATAAAGACTGCATGTATACGGTTCTGGGTTCTAATTTAGACCCGTCAGTTTAGCAGAGAAGATGATGGGAATTCCGAAGAAATGTTTTTGTTAATTTGTTTTTTGTATATGAAGTCAGTTGGTTTGGGAATTTCACAAAGATCGAGATGGATGTCTGGATAGGGGTTAACCAAGGGGAAGGAAGAGCATAAGTGTCAGATCGAAAGACGGGGTATATTGATTAATTTTATCGCTAGCTAATGAGAATCATAGTAAACAACATTGTTTGTTACGAAATCAGTCTCAAATAATTTCTAATACGAATCTGTTTTATGGATCATATCTGTTTTTATTAATCGGTTTTATGGGCATAATTTGAGGAAAATCTCATTTTCCGTTACATTGCGGTTCCCACAAAGCGAGATTTCTGACCTATTTTTTGAACTCGTGGAAATTTTTATAGTCAACTTTACTCACATGAAAAAAAGAAGGCTCTGACGTAGAAAAATTTCAGTTTTTGAGTATGAGAGGCCTTTGATTTTGTTTAGAGGCACTTGAGAGAATTCGAATTCTGAGTTTTGTAAAGCGAACAGGGAGTTGCGGTTCAATAAGGAAGCAGAGAGGATCTGATTTATTTTAGTAACATGGAAAAATTTTGAATCAGGAGCCATTATGTTACCGAGGGGGTTTTGGGGGACTTCAGCTAGTTCAAATCCCAAGATGCGTTAGGGTACAGCAAATTCAGGGCTTACTCGGTGTAGTAACAAGAAAATTTTAAATCCGAAGCTATAATGTACATGATTTGCAAAAATTGTGGTTGGGGGTGACTTAGTTCAGGGTGTATAAGTGAAAATCTACATCATCACCATTATTCAGATTCAGAGAATATTGGGAGTTCCTACAGTTTTGAGGGGAAAATTTTACTTCTAGACTGATGTGCGTCAATTCATTTTCTCTCAGACCGATGAAATTTACTCTCATCATCCTAAGTCCTTGTCTTATTTCGACTGTTCGCGTGGCTGAGGAAAATTTCCACGATACTTTTTATTAGAGCTACGCGCGCGTACCTGATGAAGAACATTGTATGTCAGTAACGCGTATAGCTGTAATAAAGAATGAAAATAATAATGAAAATTTACCGAAATAATTTTGTTAATTTGTGTATGATACTCACGGAAAAGCTAGCTGGTAGACTCTTTGCATGGGTTCGCATTTTTTTTTCATGTTCTTGAAAAATAAATTTTTTGTAATTTTTTAATCGTCGAAGGTTTTCAAATGAATGCCAGACTGTGTTGTTCATACTTCTGAGAACAATCGATTCTTTGTTTTGCTCGTTCTCGAACGGGAAAATCATGAGTCAGAGAAATAATTCATTTCTAAAGAAAATACGATTCATTTGCAACTGCAATAGTCGAGATAATCTGTGAAACCGACACAAGTTTTCAGGTCAACCCAGCTTACAAATCACAATCGATTCAAAATAATTATGTTTGTTGTTTAAAAATAACTCTCATCTATGCTCGTCTTATCTTTATTTGAATTTACATAGTTGACCTCACCATTGTCACTATTTGTAACACTTCGATTACGTTTCCAATTGGGAATAAGTTCTTTTAGCGGTTTTTCTCAGAATGTTTCTCTAATGCAGGCGGAAATATACTCATTCAGATAAGATTATTTTTATTTTAGAAGCATTATAGCAACACGTATGGGCTATTTGTTTGGAGTTATCTATTAGTTAGACAACAAATGAATGAATGGTTATAAAAACATTATTTACAAATACACTATCACAAAAAATAATCCTATTCTAGATATAGGTATAATGTGGAAGAAAACAGAAAAAGGAGAAAATAATGTAATATGGTACCTATTGAATATATTACACTACTGAACAGCTATCCTGTTACAAAGATTCTATTACGTGATTCTTAGATACTTTTCAACGTTGAACACGAATCCATTGCCCGTTTTGTGCTAGCACGTCACAATTTTTAGTAATCACGATAATTAATCACGTAATCATAACAAATATTCTCGTCTACTTGCCGCGCGCTGTCGCGGAACGTAACGAACGTTTTCGATAGCGACGCTGCTATCGTCGATGTGTTTCGCGACGACGCGCGGTGAGTAACGAGAACTTTAATCGTGATTACTAAAAATTGTGACGTGCTAGCAAAAAACGGACGACGGATTCATGTTCAGTATCTATGAATCACCTAATAGAATCTTTGTAACAGGATAGCTGTTCAGTAGTCTTATTAGATGAGGGAAAAAAATTTGGTTGTAATTAGATATTGAATTATTTGGTCTGTGGGTGAAGCTTCATTTGTTAGTGCTTCTTTTCTGGAGTGAGGGATGCTGTATATATGTTTCGTAGGGTTGTGAGATCTGTGCGTGTGAAGATGAGGTTAATTTTAATTATGTAGGTCCATCTCTCTTCGTTCTGTCTCGATATGTGACCCGCCCAATCCCATTTTATCCTTTTCGCTGCGTATAGAAAATCATTTCTCGTTTTCATTTTTTCGTGTATTTTCTTCAGATTTATTCTCTGTCACAGTTTTATCCCTATTATCGATCTTTCCATCGCGTTCTGCATCGTTCTTATTTTTTGTTCATCTTTTTTTGTTATAGCCCATGTTTGAGTACCATAAGTTACTGTTGGTAATATGCAGATGTTCATTATTTTAATTTTTTCTTTTATTGAGAATGGACCTTTCATTATCTGTTTTAAAGACCAAAATTTCTTCCAACCGAGAGTTATTCTTCGTTCGATCTCTTCAGTTGTTCTTTCATTAATCTGGATATTTTACCCTAAGTATATTATATTATTTACCTCTTCAATCTCTTTCCCGTTAATCATAATTCCTTTTGCTTAATATTTTTGTTTTGTTAATATTCATGTTTAACCCTTTCTTTTCCCCTTCTTCGTTTAGTGTTTCGATCATTTCATTTAATTCTTGTGTTGATTTTGCTATTATTACGTCGTCAACGTACCGCAAATTACTCAAGCATTTGCTATTTATGTTGACCCCTTTCCCATCCCATTTCATCTCTCTGAAGACACTCTCTAGGACACAGTTAAAAAGTAAAGCCGATAAGGGGTCCCCCTGTCTTACTCCTTTCTCTATTCTAAAATATTTCCCCGTTTTATCCGTTTTAACTCTAGCCTCTAATTTTCTAAACATTTCTTTTATTATTTCGATGTATCTTACTTCGACACCCTGTTCCTTTAGCGATTTCCTCACACTTTCATGTTTCACCGTTTTCTCTATTACTTGGTTTATTACAAATAAATTATCTATTGTCGAAAAATTCCTTCTAAATCCCGCCTGCTCCATCGGTTGCTGAGTTTTCAATATATTCCTTATTCTGTTAACTATTACTTTTGCGAAAACTTTTGCAGAGGCCGATCTTAAGCTTAACGGTCTATAATTTTCAATATTATGTATATCTCTTTTTTTTTATGTAGTATTATTATTTCTGTCAAACACCACTCTCTTGGGATCTTGATTTTTTCTATTATTAGATTGTAAAGTTCTGCTAGATATTTTATAACAATTTTTCCTCCATATTTAATATGTTCATTTAAGTTATTATCACAAAATTGACGTTAATCACATATTTACATGCCCCGAACTAACAACCTTACGAAACACTCACAATATTCCTCATTCCAGAAAAGAGGCATTAACAAACAAAGACACTACACTTACAGATCAACTAATACAATATCTTACCGCATCCGACATCTTCCCCCTCATTTAAACGTATGATAGTATCCGTCCCCTCAATAAACCTTTGTCAAGCTAATAGCCCTAGAGTAGCTTTAAAGCTTGTAAAATAAAAAAAGAAGAAAAAAAAAAAAAAACATCCTGTTGCCTTTTCATTTTTTAGTCCTTTTACCACCTGCTCTATTTCTTCTTCTGTGATATGTGGGATATCGGGTGCATTTTCTATCACTTGTATATTATCTAAATCATTCTCGGGGTCATCATATAATTGTTTGTAAAATTCTGTGGCTATTTTATTTATACCTATTCTATCATAAACTTTCTTACCTTTTTTGTCCTTTAGACAAGATATCCAGTTCTTTCCAATAGCTAGGTTTTTCCCTATCTTCTTTGTACTTCCCGTTTTTTCCAAAACTTCTATCATTTTATTTTTTTTTTGGTCATTATACTTTCTCAGTTTCTGTTTTATTAATTTACATACAATATATAGCTCTATTCTCTCTCTCTCTCTCTTCTCTTTATCAATTCTGTTATTTCTTTCGGGAAGTCTTCTTTTTCTTCATTAGTATCATTTCTTTCTTTTACTGCTTTTTCGGACGCTTTTTTAATACATTTATTCATTGTTGCGGTCATATTTTCTATTGATCGATCAATTTCTGATTCCTTTTCTAACTCTTCTCTCAAATTTTTAATGTATAAATGCTCATCCTTCTTTTCTAATCTTTGTAATTTTTTTGTTGCCTGTTACATATCGCCATCTGCTGAGAGTTATTTTACACTTTATCATTCTGTGGTCGGATTGATATTTAATTCCACCTACAACATCAAATTCTTCTATTGCATTCGTTTGAATCGGAGTTAACATGTAGTCGACTTGAGTTTTATGCTCGCAATTGGGAAAGATCCAGGTCCTTTTCTTTTCTTGAATAAAGTGTTGATTATTTTGAGTTCGTGTTCTTGACAGAATCTAATCAACTTCCATCCTCTCTTATTTCTTTCTCCGTAATTATATTTTTCCATTGTACTTTCTTCTCCTTCCCTCCTTTTTCCCACTTGACTATTAAAATCCCCCATGATTAGTAGTTTACTTTTACCGACTTTTTACTTGTAAAAAGTGAGGTATTACACCCGACGCAAAGTATTCAGGGGGAGGGGGCAATGAATTTTCTCGACGTTTTGGAGGTCCTAGATCACTTCTACCCTAATAAGAAAATTTCAGGTTTCCTTATATATATATATTTATATGTAAGAACGTGAACGTTCTTCACTGTAAGTCGCGTCACTCTCCTACTCACGGACAAAGTTTGGAGCTCCGACCATATAACGCTATTCCTCTCTCGTCCTATTTATCTTTCCGAGTGCAGTCAGCTGACCTGCCTTTCCTTTGGGAACTCGACTTTTTGATTCGATTCTGTGGAAACACAGCATCGCCAGATTTGTCAAGATTTTACATCTTACAAATCGAATCAAAATAACTGAGTCTCCCGGTCTCCTGTAGATGAACGCTGTAAGACTACATCATGCAGTAAGCCGCATTAGCTGGGTACACGGATACACTCCACTCCCCGTAGGTACACGGACCAAGTTCACTCCTGCGTGCGCAGTAAGCCTACACCATGCAGTAAGCCGTATCAAAAAAGTCTACTCCTTATCCTTTTCCTCTTAGCGGTGGAGATGTAAGAACGTGAACGTTCTTCACTGTAAGTCGCGTCACTCTCCTACTCACGGACAAAGTTTGGAGCTCCGACCATATAACGCTATTCCTCTCTCGTCCTATTTATCTTTCCGAGTGCAGTCAGCTGACCTGCCTTTCCTTTGGGAACTCGACTTTTTGATTCGATTCTGTGGAAACACAGCATCGCCAGATTTGTCAAGATTTTACATCTTACATATATATATAATTATATATATATATAAGATTTTTTTGTCCACGCAACTCCTCAAAAACTACTGGTTGGATTCTCATGAAATTTGGCCAAGTTGTAGTGGATTATCTGAAGTTGGGAATGTGAATTTTTTTCTTAGATTTCTCGAGTAGTTGAGTAACTCTCAATTTTCCTCGAATTTCTTAGTGTTGTTTCTCAAAAAATATCAATCTTATTATCTTCATATCACTACATTACGTCATAGTTTATTCAATCTTATTGCTCTGTAATTTTTGTATCGGTTGGACTAGTGGTTCTTGAGTAAATCTCAAAATATACGTGGTCCACGTATAGAGCCGTAAGAGCTAAATCTCGCTTATTCAATTTATTTGAGTTCGTTTGCCACGTGATTAAAGCATCATACACCTATTGGCTGCAAAAACTTCTCATTACCAGTCATATATGATTGAAAAAATTCGACGTTTATTGGATACGTTAAACAAACGTTGCACGTAAGCGATGGATTGAATATTGGCCGTGTATTTTATAATTACTGCGTTATGCAGGTATACATATCATTTTTTTTTTTTTTTTTTTTTTCTTCTACATTATCGCAATAGGCTCGTAGCCTGAACACTGGGGAGTAATGTTGAAATTCAGGTAAAGACAAAGTGGAAGTTTCATTGCCCATTTCAATTTTCCTCATCTATGTTTTGATTTTTGTCATTATCGACTTTATAATATCTTACTGTACCTATTTTTGGAAATGGACAGTCAGGTTAATACTTTAAGATTCTTCTAAATCACCTAAGTTTTATATTTTAATTTTAATAGAACCCATTAAAAAGATTAGAAATGAATTGAACAATAGAAGAGAAAGTGGAATACCTTAAATCATTATTATCACAATCAGCTTATAAGTGAGAAACAATGAAGTTTAGGTATGGGGAGCATGTGTAAATGATTTTATAGCAAATTATTGAAAAGTCGGTGATGCTTACGCTTCTGCGTGAGCTTTTTTTTTATTAATTTTTTCTTCTTTTATTACTTCACTCAATTTCTCATAAAATTCATCGCTTATATGCTCTTCTACTGCAGATGTGGGTGCATACACCTGGATTATTGTCAGTATATCATCATTCCCTAGATCTACTTAGTCTGGAGATATCTCATTAATAAAAAATATTCGACCACGGTCTACGTGGCAACCTCCCTAACATCCTCAAAACATTCCTCAAAAACAGATTCATAACAGTAAGAATCCAAGATAAGACCTCATCCCCCACACTATACAAAACGGTGTCCCGTAAGGATCAGTATTCAGCGTCTTCCTCTTCATGGTCGCCATAAATGATATAACTAAAAACATACAATTCCCCAAAGACTCTACGCAGACGACTACAGCATATCTATCAAGTCTGACTTACCCAGCCGAGCACACCGCCTACTTCAGGAAAACCTCGATAACCTAACTCAATGGACATCCAAAAACGGCTTCCGTTTCTCGGTGAATAAGACACATCTAATCATATTCCGACACAGAAAACCTATACCAACTATCCTCCCACTCAAATTAAACGGGAACACAATCCACACCAAGAACAGTACTAAATTCCTTGGCGTAAATTTCGACCAGACTCAGACATGGACACCACACATAAAATACCTCAAAGGCAAATGCAATCGTACACTCAACGTCCTCAAATACCTCGCACATCCCAGCACAGGATGCAATAACAAAATTCTTTTGTAACTATACCAAAGCCTCATCCGATCACAGCTGGATTATGGAGCCCCAATCTATGGACTAGCCAAGAAATCTATCCTTTCCACATTAAACTCAATTCAAAACGTATCACTTCGCCTAGTCCTAGGCGCTTTCAGAATTTGTGCTGAGGCAGGCGACCCCCCCCCTGGAATACCGCCGACAGATCCTAACAAACTCATTTTTAGCTAATATATCTGATAATAAAAATTCTCCCACATTTGACCACTTTTTTCTTCCTACCAACTATCAAAAATTCTCCCATAACTCTACTAAACATATCAAACTTAACATACAACGCGTACACGAACGAAAATTTGTATTTCACCCTCTACTTCCCATCTTCAACTCCACTCCACCATGGGCACTAAATTCACCCCATTTCAACGACGAACTTACTAAATTTCCCTCACATACCCCAAAAAATGCACTCAAACAAGAAACACAAAACCTCTTAAACAATTACCAATCACACACCCACTGCTTCACTGACGGCTCACGACTCAACAACAAGACCGGCTTTGCCTTTTCGATCGACCGTTCAATATTCAAATTCCGCATCTGTGACAGTGCATCTCTCTTCACAGCCGAACTCTTCGCTATCCTCAGATGTCTACAAGAAATATCTACTCTAACTCAGAACAATCAATACCTTATAGTCACTGATTCACTGTCGTCCTTTTTGGGTATACAAAACATTTTTTCGAACAATCCAATTATTCAACGAATCCACACCATCATTCACACAATAACGCAAACCTTATCATCTGTCACACTAATCTGGATCCCTGCGCACATTGGACTATCGCAAAGTGATAGAGTAGACAATGCAGCAAAACAGTCAACACATTTCAACAAAATAACACTCAAATGGCAAATTCCATCATCCGATATTTAAAATAACTATCGCGCCCGTATACTCAAAAAATGGTCCCATTCCTGGTCTAACCAAACCAATAACAAACTTCTCCCCATCAAAATCGATCCCCTACAAAACACTCCCAACAGACCACCAAGAAAAGAAACTTCCGTCCTTATACGCCTCAGAATTGGACGTACACGACTCACCTACTCATATCTTTTTTTGAATAACTCTGAACCACCAGAATGCCACAAATGCCACTTCAACAAAATTGACGTTATTCGCATTTTTACATGCCCCGAACTAACAACCTTACGAAACACTCACAACGTTCCTCATTCCAGAAAAGAGGCATTAACAAATAACGACACTACACTTACAGATCAACTAATACAATATCTTACCGCATCTGACATCTTCCCCCTCATTTAACCATTATGATAGTATCCGTCTTTTCAATAAACCTTTGTCAAGCTAATAGCCCTAAGCAGCTTCAAAGCTTGTAAAATAAATTTAAAAAAAAAAAAAAACTTTTATTGTTGCTAGCCTATCATTTATACCTTTCAAGGATATAATTTTTTCTTTCCATTGTTTTCCTATTATAAATCCTACTTCTTCTTGGCCTTTCTCTATTCCTATGTAACGGAATAGATTCCCCTTTTTTCGTTTCTATAATTTTCTCTCCCTCCCTTCTTGCTTCAGAAACTCCTAAAATATCTATTTTCCTTTCTTCCATTTCCTTCTCTAATTCTATTAGGTTGTCGTTACTTTTTAATGTTCTTATATTCATAGAGGCTATTTTTATCGTTCTTTCTTTTTTGTTAATTCCTTTTTCATCTTTTCTTGTTAAAATTTCTAATTTCAAATTTTATCATTTTTTGCTATTTGTAGGGTGTTCGTATTGGGCAATATAATTTTATTATTACTTTTATTTCCATCTATTTTTTTTTGCAGGCTTTGTTTTCATTTCGAATCCTATATCTAAATCTAACACTTCCTCCCACCCACTCATAAGTCGTATAAACACTCTCATTAACACCTTCCATACCATCCCCATCCCATTATTCTTCATCTGGGCACCTGGTCACAAGGGTATCCCAGGAAACGAAAATGTCGACAAAGCAGCCAAACTAGCAACCCATAACCCATCAGTCAACCGCTCTTTCCTCCCCTCACGCTCAGATCTCTCCAAACACATCAACAAATTCATCACTCAAGCATGGTTCACTCATTGGTCTGATCTCAAATCACACTCAAACAAACTAGCCCAAATTAAAAATATTCCCACCGCATGGGACTCTTCATATCTGTCAACACGCAGAGAAGAAATAGTCATCACCCGTCTCAGAATCAGCCACACCAGACTCACTCACACCCATCTCATCTCTCATCTTATGCCTCTCTCATGCCCTCACTGCGAATCTGAACACCCCCTATCCGTTCAACACATCTTCTGCTGCCCCAACTTGACCCAACTCCGTAATTCCTTATCCATCCCTCACAACCATACAGAAGCACTTTCAGATCTCTTTCCCTCCATCCCTAACGTAGTCAACTTTTTACAACAAGCCAACTTCCTCTCACGCATATAATCACACAATCTAGCCGAGCTCATAGCCCTGAAGGCAGGCTGCTAGTAGCTCGTTAATTAAAAAAAAAAAAAAAAAAAAAAAAAGTCTAAATCTAAATCTAACTCTGTATCTATATTTCTATTTCCATTAGTTGAGGGGAGTGGTCTTACGTACCCTTGCGGACCAGGCGTGACTGGGTACAAGTATTTTTCTTTACTTTCCGCGGAATTTATGCTTAAATCGGAGGGTGCTCTTCTTCCTATCATCTTTGGAAAAAATTTATGGAAGTATTTTCCAAGGAAATCTTTCAAGTTACAAATTCTGTCTGAAACAACGTATTTCTTGATAGAGGAAGAAGCCAAAATTGTAATAATCTCGCCCCGTTTTCCAAGGAGCTTACGAAAATTATTCGATTTTTTTTTTGTGGTAAAATTCAGGTTCTCTTAATTGGATGGTACCATAGTGAGGAAGTCAGGTCAATCCAAATCTCCCTCGCAAAATTCTTTCTAAAAATTCTCTTGCAATCTCCCTCATACGTATTACTTTCTTCGAACCTCATCTTCGTCCTAGAGTGACAATTTCTCTCTCATGGGTCACAATTTACGAGTATTAGTTAGAACTCGTGTGAAACAAATCACGATTCCGTCAACCGAGTGGAACGAGAAAATTTTGAAAGTTATTTTTGTTCCATTCATTTCGTCGTATTTTTTTTTTTTTTTTTTTTGTATTCGTCATTTACAGCTTTTTCGCGAGTTGTCGTGAAACGTTAATTTTTCACTCGACGACGGTAAAGTTTAGCGAGCCTCGTTAGAAACGAGTGGGAGTAACCTGAGTCAATTGCACCGCTTAGGTACACTATAATAATAAAGGTGTATAGGAAATTGAACTTTGTTCCTGAAAATTATCTCCTCTCCGTTTCTACCGTCGTTCTGATACCATGCCTGTTGTATTGTTTAGGTATTATATGTATGTACAGTATACAAGTTTATGATGTTGAACGACGCACGTCTATTCGCGTGATTCACAGCGATTACACACTTGCTGATGATAGAGTGAAAAATAGTGTTTCAACGTCGAGTTATTATACATATGTATGTACCGTAGATGCACCCGTCCGCTCAATCTCGCGAAGTTGTTAAAGTGTCGCGATAATTATGATTTCTAATGACGACGAAGTGTTAACTTTTAGTAATATTTTTAATTTTTGGAAGTATAAAATAGATCAAGATTATGTGAGTAGATATTTCGAGAGAAGGAGAAGGAAATAAAAACCTCGTTCTTCTTCCAACAATGTGTATTTTAATTTTGTTTCACTTTTTCGGTGTGCTCAGATAATCAATGGTTCAGTGACGTCTGATTCGCCGTCGACCAATTCGTTGAAAAGCAATAATCGAGACAAGAGTGCAAAGAGGAAGTCTCTCCTGAACAGATCTGTTAATACCGAGCGAACAACAACCAATAATCGCAGCCTTAATCACCATAATCACTTCAATTATTCACCTGGTGAGTAAATACGAATTATCGATAACTGTGTGTTGTATATGCGTATTGCATTGTATTTACCTCCATTCAGGTACCAATTATAATATTTTTTATGGTATATAAAAAAGAAAATTCATTCTCAACTGTACTGAACAAGTTCTAAATCGAGGGACAACTTTTGTACTCGTCTCCCCTTGAGAGAAATATCAAAGTTCGTTGATCGTGCGTTTGTTGCGGTGTAAGACTCGTTGTGCAATACACGCGCTTTGATAAGCACCTTCATACATGTACAAATTATTTATCGTAGATTTTGTGGCCTTTGAACTCGTCGTGTTGAGAGGAAAATAGGACTCACGAAAAATTTGAAGTTTGTTCTTACTGTGTATTTTCACCGTGGATACGCGTTGAATAATGGATAGGTATTTTTTTTTTTTCGATCGAGAAAAATATGTTAATCGTTCCGACATTACTCGTACGTTCAGCTGGATACGAAATTATATTATAATATTATTCCGAAAATTATTTTAGAACAATACGGTTTCTTGTGGAAAAGTTGCTAGAAAGTAAGACGACGCGAGAAACGCACCCGTTATTATCTTTCTTCTCTACATTATATTACGTAAGTGTAAGGAGAATTGTTTTGGAAATTTTTCGAAGCACGTCGTCTTGAGGCTTAACGTTTTTCATAATAATATAGTTTTTGAGAAGCTGCTATTTTGGAATAATCGTTGGTTGGATTTTTTTTTTTTTGCATGTGAGTTGATAGATTTGCGGTTTCTGACGTGGGCGACACCGTTTATCAGTTGTTATCGAAAACGTTCTAGAACTAGATTTTTTAACTTTCGTGTGACCTCGAAAATGAAGTTTGCGCGAATCGGAAGACTCATTCTGATACTACAGATCCTGATAAGCGTCCTCTGAAACTGAAAACCGCTTTACAGAGAATATTCGTTTAATATAATTGGATCATCCTCCGAGTCACGGACGTGGACGACTTATTCGTTCTACAGAGCCACGGTATGGGAAAATCTCCTCGAGATATCTTCGTCTTGCGCCTAACTTTGTAAAACACTTTATAGGTCTAGCTCCGATTTCTTATTGAGAAAAATTTTTATTCAGTTTAAGAATACATATGATCACGATGATCAGAAAATGGAGTGGCACTCACAAAAGGAGGTATTGTAGTAACGTTGTAGATCCTTTTTTCTTCTCAGTTTTACTGAAGATTTTTGAGGTTTTTCTTTAGGTCTCTGAAGGGATCCTATAGCTTTAGTTGCTCTCTATAAAAATGGGGAATTATTGAAATCTTTTCCATATCTAGTGCGAATTTTTCTGTGACCCAAAGTGATTGGAAGTCGACCACTAAAGAACCGTTTTTTATTTTACCAAATCTACGTCTACATTGTGTCGATTTCAGGTGCACAAGCTGATAGGGTTTCAGAATCGAGATCAATAATGAGTCGACTTGTGGTATCCGATTTCAATGCGGACTGAAAATCGACGATGCACTGGTCAAGCATGGGCTTCATTATTTGAATGCTAATTCTATCTGTGTGAAGCGAAGTCATCGAACTGACAGAATTTTTCAAGGTGATGAGGTGTCTGTACACCGACTTCAGATTGAGGACAATTCGAGGCCGATTTGAAGTCGTCGAGAGACATTTCCAGAAAACTGGATATCGACTGTTAATTGGAGCGATACAGCAGTCGATTTCAGGTTTATGAACGAAAGAGAAGTCGACTCAAAAATGACTCCAGAATCACGTCAGATTGAGGTTGATTTCAACTCGACACGTATACATTTCCAGAAAACTAAAAATGGACTGTTAATCGACGCAACAGAGCAGCCGTTTCAAGTTGATATCTAAATTTGGAGAAGTCGACACCAGATCGATATTGATTTTAGGTCGATTTGAGTTGTCGATCAGCAAAGAATTACGAATCGATTCGATCCAAATTAGCAGTCAAATTTAGGTTGATGAGGACCTTTTAAAAAGTTCGATTGAAATGTACTCCAGACCGACGTCGATATGAGAGCGTACGTTCCCAGAAAACTAGAAATCGACTATTGATTGGCGCAACAGAGCAGTCAATTTGGAGTCGATCAAAAAATTTTGAGAGACTCCACATCGACGTTTAATGCTTAAAATTGACCTAACAGAGCAAACGACTTCAGGTTGATAGGAAAAAAGTCGACTCAAAATCGACTCCAGATCGACGTCTATTTGAAGTCGACCAGCGATCCAGCGTACATTACGAGAGAAATACCGATCGACTCGAAATCGACCCGACAGAGAAGTAAATTATAGGTCGATAGAAAAATTTGGAGATGTCGATTCGTAGTCGAAGTCAAATTGAGCTCAACTCAAGGTCGACCAGCTTACATTACCAGAGAAATACAAATCAACTCGAAATCGACTCAACTGAGTAGTCAATTTTAGGTCGAGAAAAAAATTTGGAGACGTCAACTCGAAATTGATATCGATTTTAGTTCGATTTGAGATCGACCAGCATACATTACCAGAGTACTACAAATCTACCTGAAATAGACCCAATAGAGCAGTCGATTTTAGGGTGATAGGAAAATTTAGGGAAGTCAACTCAAATTCGATTTCAGATCGACGTCGATTTGTGATTGATTTAAAGTTGACCAACGTGCACTACCAGAAAAATTCCGATCGGCTCGAAATCGACCCAACGGAAAAGTCAATTTTGTGGGTTGAAAAGAATTTTTTGGAGAAGTCAGCTCAAAATCGACGTATATTTGAAATCTATTCGATGTCGACCAACATATTATATTACTAGAGAATTACAAATCGACCTAAAATCGACCCAACAGAGCAGTCAATTTTAGGTCGATAGGAAAATTTGGAGAAGTCAACTCAAAATCGACTCCAGCTCGGCTCCAGATCGACGTCAATTTAGAATTGCAAAGCGACTCGAAGTCGACCCAAAAGAGCAGTCAATTTTAGGTAAATAGGAAAATTTGGAGAAGTCGATTCAGAATCGAGCCAACGGTGAAGTCAATTTTAGATCAAAAGAAAAATTTGGAGAAGTCAATTCGAGGTCAAAGTCAAATTGAGCTCAACTTAAGGTCGAACAGCTTACATTCCCAGAGAAGTACAAACTGACTCGAAATCAGCTCAACGGAGTGGTCAATTTTAGGTCGAGAAAAAAAATTGGAGACGTCGACTCGAGATCGGCATCTATTTGAGTGCGATTTGAGGTCGACCAGCATACATGACCCAACAGAGCAGTCAATTTTGGGTCGATAGATAGATTTATCCCCTGTATACCCGCCCCCTCAATCCGGGCCTGCTTGAAATCGACGCAAGAGAGCAGTCGATTTTAGCTTGAAAAAACCCTTGGAAATCGACCTGAAATTGACGAGTCAAACAAGTCATAATGTAGTCGACATGGGTCGAGCCCGTATCAACGATGAGATCGTCGTCGACCAAAGGTCGATTTGAAGACTTCGGTAGGAGTAAATTCTCGTATCAGCCTGATATCGTCGTCGACATAAGGTCGATTTGAAGACTCTGAAAGAAGTAAATTCTCGCTCGATTATCGGTCGACGCTGATCGACGTCAATTTGACGATCGACAGTGACTTAAAGTACCCTGAAGTAAGTAACACCTTTGGTCCCGAACGACCTCGAATTACTTTCAGGTTCCAAAAAATTCCACTTTGTGTGGTGGGAATAACCTCGAGTGGAGAGGAGTCTAACCTACGTTAGGAATTTTGAAAATTGTTGATCTACTTGTACGAGACATGAAATGTAATCTTCATTTAATTTCTATAAAATGTAATAGGGGAAATTTCTAAATTTTGTTCTTAATGAATTATTTCGCGAAATGTTGGTGAATCCTTCAAGGAAATATTTTGTATGTGTGTCACTTAGCGAAGACTTGAACCATATTTTCGGAATTTAATAATTGAATAAATTATGCGTCTAAGAAGGAAGAAATTTTTGAAAAAAAAAAAAAACAGTAATTGTTCTCAGCAGAAGTAATGATACTAAAAAAAAAAAAACCATCAAGTGAAAACTAGAATGCGAGGAAGAATTTATTCAGTCGTTTAATATGTGTGATGTGCCTCAATTTCCAACTCAGATGGTCTTCCAGTTAGTCAGCAAAAAATGATCTCTTCAAGTCCAGTAAGATTATTTCACATTCAAAATCATAAATTTTACCGTTCGTTGTACTCGAAAAGTCATCCTATACTAAGTACTTCATTCCGACGATTAACTGAAAGAAATACTTTCCTGTTCTCACGTCGATAATGTTCTTGCTCTTAATTTCGAAATGTCTTTACGACCTAGCCTATTTCGTAATTTAATAATGAACATGAGTACAGCGATATTTAGCTTAGAACTACACGCAAAGTAGGATTTTTATGTTTGAATTCGGTATTCAGTTACATTCGTATAAGTTCGAATTAAAAAAAAAATACGGAAGTTTACTTTCTGTATTTATTTTTGTACCTATCGAACCGCAAGTCTAAAAAAAAAAAAAAATGATTGAACCGAATTACGTTGATAAATTGCCAACGTATCGTAAACGATGGTATGCATTTATTTTTACGTAATCGAAAAACTATCTTCGTAGAATGTGTGGTTCATTACGCACGTAAAAACTGTATAAATAACCTATTGAATTCGAGACGATAGAAATATTTTTTATCGAAAAAATTACTTACCTACTAGTTTTATCTTCTCAAATAATTTTTTTTTTTTCTGTTTACCAGGTGGAGTCAACGGCAATGGGCATCATTTCGATGCTCGAAACGTTATTCCTTCGTCGTTACCAGTACCTGTTAGTTCTTCGACAGCGTCGACGTTGTCCTCTTCTAGTCAGAAGCCATGTCCTAGTCGTAGTAGTAATAGTATTAAAGGAACCTCGTCAATTCGATCGAACGGTTTGCAAATCGGCTCGCCGCAGTCTGCCTTCCACGGTGTCGCTCAGCGGAATTCATCGACAGATTTGTCTTCTCGTTCGTCCTCATCTAAAATTTCAGACCAGCCGTCTGAAAACCAATCAATCACCAGCGACAGTTGTATCACACCCGGATTCCTCGCACGATCCGAGAAAGAAATTCATAACGCATCGATAGATAATCTCAACGAGTAAGTTGATTACCCTCTTTCGCTTGTTCTGTGTATAGTTCGATGCACCCAATTCCCCTGATCCCAAAGTATCTAATACACGTATATTTTTTCACATTAATTCGTATCGTCGCACAATCTAAAGCCCGGTATGCCTTTTGTCGGTTCGAGGTTTACATGGTGTATTTTGTTTTTACAGAACATGTGATAAAACGTCTTCCGATTTCCGGTTACGCGATGTTGACTCGGTGCATTTCGAGGACGAGTCATTGTTCGGAGATAGCGAGCGTAAATCCGATATCACGAACAGCGCCGCGGACGACGTGACGTCGTCGCCGTCATCGAGCGCGGACGCGAACGTGAAAAAATGTAGACCGAATAGTTTTCAAGTACGAGATGAGCCTAAAGGGACCAGCGTGGCCATCAACGAAGATTTACTCTCGCAGAAAAATTCGCTTTTAGAAATAATACAAACTTTCTCCGAGAAGCGTAACGTCGCCGCTCCTCAAAATACTGCCGTAAACAGTAACGATGGATCTCATAATTGTAGCACGAAAATTGTCGAGTCACGAAACATGTCCGACCTCTCCACTAGCTCAAACCCCCCGAAGGCGTCGTCGCCTCAAAATTTATCGCTAGAAATAATCGAAGAAGATGACGTGTCCATGAAACCGTCTATATTGAAGAAAAAATTCGACGAGCGAAGTAACAGTCTGGACTCGCCCAAACCGAGTTCGATCTTGAAACGAACGGACACAAACGGCACGCGTACCTACCCGAGCGCGAAGGCTTCCCGACAAGGTATACTAAAGAAGCATAGCCTCAGTCTGGACGAGGAAGAAGTTGCTCGGAGTAGTTGTTCGCCGGACGTCGGCGATTTCTTCAATAAAAGTCAAGAGTTTAAACCGATTTTAAAAAGCCAAAGGCGGTCGTCGTTGGAAGAGATCATACGCGTTCGTTCGCCGGAGTTGCATTCGATACTGAAACGTTCGAAGCAGCCGAATGAGGAGACTTCAGACAGTAGCTTGTCGAGTCCGCATCACGGTATTTTGAAGCGGAAAATTTCGGTCACTAATGGACACTACGATAGACGAAGTATCGACTCGGATACTGTTTCTGATACTGAGTCCGCGATGAAACCAATCCTGAAGAACAAACAACAACTATTCGAGGTGACCGTACTCGAAAAAATGACTACGGAAACACCGAAACCGATCTTGAAGAAGAAGTATTCCGAGACCGAGTTCGACGAAGAGAAACCGAAGAAACCGATTTTAAAGAGTTCTTCTCGCAAATCCTTGGACGAAACTCGGATTCCGAGTAACCGCGCGCGATTTGTCGAATGGCAGTCTTGTGACGAAGAACGTGAAATAAAACCAATTTTGAAGAAGAAAGATGGTGGCTATCGAATGCATATGAGAAATGTGAAAAGTGACGACGATACATCGAACAGTAGAGCCAGCGGACGTTTGAAAAGAAATTCATTTCCTGGTAAGTTGGAAAGAGGTTTCACAAAGTTCGAAATGTGAGGTACCAGTACCTAAGAACCATATAGATCTATTTACCCACTTGGCAGATCTCCGAACCGTTCCCTTTCACCTGTCAAACTTTTTCATTTCTTATACCTATACATTGTTCGTTGCTGGGGACTTCTTGTTTAATTGAATTATTTAAAACCATACCTATTTCTTATTAGGAAAATCTCGAAATAGTTTTTTGTTGTGATGAATGTTGGTCTTTGGAAGGATTTTTTTAAAATGCATTTGATTTTTGGCTCACACACTGAAAACTCATCTATCCATTGCGACAACACAATTCGATTCTCGTACTCATTGATAAAATGACAATTTTGACGACTCTACTCATAAGGAGTAGATAATTTATGTTTGTGAATTTTTGAACGATAGTGTATTTTTTTTCGAGACACTAGATATATTTTAGATCGATATTTTGGCTCTGAGGTGGCTATACAATTTGTCAAATAATTTACAGGAAAAATTTTCAATCATGTCTGAATCATTGGAAAACGAACAGATTTTGATTTATAAATGAATGAGAGAACGAGAAGTTTTATTATCGTGTTAATTTTTCTTTTTTTTCTTCCTTTGCTACGGTGTAAATGAATGATACAAGTTGTTAAGAACATGAAGAGGGGGGAGAGACGAGCCAAAAAATATCTTGATGAATTATGAATTGATAATAATACCGTATTTTGTCGCAATAATAATGGTGAAAATGATAATAATTGTTTTTCACCTGCTCATTTTCGATAGGTCTTTAATTTTAGTTTTTAATTTTTTTCCTGTAAATATTGAAACAGGAGAAGGTATACTACAGTAAATACTTCGATAGCAATTATTTCTTCGTTTGCATTTCTAGCTGCGAAATGCTGATCAATATTTGAAACAAATTTCCTAAATGAAAGAAAAAAAAAACTACGGTTATCAACCGACGAAAAATGTAGATGTAGAAGCTTGACAGAAGAAAGGTATTAAAAAATATGTAAATAAATGATGAAAGAAACAAAGATGATTAAATGAAAAAAATTTTTAAAAGAAATTCTAATTTCGATCAGGAGGTATAATTATGTGTAGTATCAAGAAAATAGATGAGCTCTCTCTGTCGCCCTCAGTTGTAATCTCAAAAATTTTCGAGTGCCTTATCATCTTGACATTGGGTCATTTATTCGTCCTCCTAGAATGTTAATTTTGGTGATTTTAAATTAATTGGTGGATTTTGCTTCTGCAGACATTCTTGTGCCAAAGTAGATTATTTTATTGCAAAAACATCCTGTATCTTTTCCAAACTGAACTTTCCGTATCACCTTGCTTAAAAGACAGACGTATATACGTCAGTCATAGAGAATTATTTCATCGCATTTCAAAATTCCTTACATCTAATATTTGTGAGTAAAAGAAAATTATAATATTGTTTTGAATTACTTTTAAAATAAGCAACAAAACAGGATATTATGGAGGCGAAGCGAAAGAAGAGTTGGAAAACTTTTGATAATAGATCAATCTGTTGAGTATTATTCTAAATTTTAGGATCGAGTGTTTGCGTTCTATTCAGAAGGAAAATATATATTCATTAATTTTTTTTAATTGACTGAGAAATAACGATTTGCGCTTTGCAACACAGGACAGCAAAGTAGCTGACATCTAGTGGATGTTAGGTATTTGAACTAGATATAAAAGAATGGTGTAGTGCTCTATGGTGAACTGATATCCACCTCGGAGGTCATCAACATCGACGATAGAATTGTTTTATTTGGTACCTAGCTGGTTTTAGCATTACAAATTTATCTCGTACTCTTTTTTTAAAACTTGATACTTTTTGAGAAAAACAAATTTAAAAGATTCTTCTTGTGTTATTCCAGAGTTGTATTGTATGCTATCCTAACCGCGATCCGAACGTTAACGAACGTAGATATGAGCAAATAATAAGAATGGCACCGTCACCATGTTGATAGAGTCAAAGAAGGACTGGAGGAGCAATCTGAGTAGTATCCTAAGCGTCTAAGATCCTAAAAGAATTTTCGATATCAAACATCAAAAATATAAGAATTCTTGCTACAGATATAAACAAGAACTTTCTTATTTTTTCATTTTTATCGATATAATCTTTCTAATCAACCAAACTTTGATATTTGGTATTTAAATTTCTTTTACAACACTCCCAAAGTCCGAGTCCTTACTGAAACCTGAATCAGCTCTTTTTTTGGCTTCTTCAACATGACAAAGATCCTCTTCTTATCACTTGCGCGTACCTATCTTACTTAACCTTACAAAAACGTGGATTATGAGATTAATTGATAATGCGACGCTAGCGCCTCCATCGCTTTGTGAACTTGGAAGTGAGAATCAGTTGATCCACGATAAAGCTTTGCCGTACAAAATAGACAGCTGCTGTACAAAGTTGAATTGACGTATATGCAGATAATGAATACAAGGAAAAGAAGTTATGGGTTTTTCTGATATAGCCTCTTTTTCTCGTATTCATTATTTCCATGTATGTCAATTTAACTTTGTATGGCAGAATGGACATATCTGTTTATCAACGATCAGCAAAAAAAGGTATTTTTGTCGGAATTGGAAAATCTCTTTTCCGCAGATCGTTGATATGCAGATACGTCCATTCTGTTTTGTACGACAGATTGCTGCAATCTGCAATTATTTTGCAAACATCTGATTTTTTTTTTTTTTTTTTCAAAATTGAAACGAATGATATCTTGAGAAAGGGAAAACGTTCCATAGTGAAGTATACAAAGTTGAGAAGTATGCTTTCCCACGCTTTAAGTGTTGGACTCACTAGACATATTTTCAGTAAGAGATCGATGGTACGATTCAATTTTGATTTTAAAGACTATTTGTTTCATGGTGAAGTGTTCAACAGAGAACTTTTCCGGAAGGTATTTCAAATAAATTATTTCATTTTCTATCTTTGGAGATGAAGCTCGACTCGCAAACCGGTCTGTTTCTATGGTCCGAGTACTAAAGTTTGTGAATATTTTTCTGTAGTCTTTGGTGGAGTATCCTGAAATTAATGCTATGATATTCGTAGATCCCTCTCACCTCCCCTCATCCTCTCCAGTCACTACACTATAGATGTGTCCTAATTAACCTCCATCAAATCCTGTATAGGTACCTATAATTTCATCAAATTCGTTTTAAACGGTGTACGAGATCGGTTACGAGATGAAAAGCTCAGATGTTTTGATCTATTTTGAAATGATGTTTACATTCATCCATCATACATCGAACCTCTTTTCGTCTCGTGACAGGTCACGTATGTTGTTTTCAACCTTCGGACAACAATTACGCGTCTTCGTTCTTCCTCTGCCCTATCTAATGAGCAAAATCGATGAAATTTGCGACGCTAGAGACTTTCGTACCTACGCTCGGAATGATTAAAATTCTATGAAACGTTAAGTGAACGTACTGTAATGCGTGATATAATTCGCTCTCCAGGGTGTAGATAAAGGCTGATCAATGTTAATTTGAAAAATGTGTTTCAGGTTTTGCGAATACGACACGTCATTCTAGTAGTTTTTCGGAAGATGATTACGAATCGAGTTCACGCGAAGTCATGCAATCGAAAGGATTCGTTTTCAATGAGGAAAGGCTCGTCGACCCGAAAAAGGATATAGCACGCAACGAGCTGCTCTCGACCACGCAAAATATTTACAAGAGCAACGGTTATTTCGAAGCACATTATGTCGCCCATCAAGAAACGACAACAACTAATAATCGGTAGGTATTCGTGTATTGGTGCGGTACCTACTCTTCAGTCTCAAGTAAAAAGCGATATAACTAAACTATCGGAATGGGAAAAATTCTATCGATTCTTAACCTAATATTTGTATCTCAAACGAAACGCACAACGACCCTCTCCTCGAATTTATATTATTTTGATGTAGGTTTACGTGAAAAATTGTTACGCTATGTATAAGTATTTGGAAAGACGCCTCGACGATGTGTTTTACGACGAGCTTATGTACGTACGTACGAAAAGCGAAGTTTTGCCAAGTTTTATTTTCAGCATATTTAACGTTGAATGCGAGAAATGTTATTGATACACGTTTGTGTATCTTTTCTCATCCTTTCCCAGTCTCCAGTTCGTGGTCAAGTAATACTGAGCGTATTACGCGGCAAGTTGAAATTCGTATTTGTATTTCTTTGCGAAAACTTTTAGTTCATTATTGGCGGGCCAAATTACCCTCCATCTGTCGATAGTCGATTTGGTTCGTCGTAAGTGTTTGATGCATATGAGGCAAATTGAGGTGGGAATGTATCACGAAAATGTAACTGTGATGTGTTTATTCTAACGATATATTTTATTGCGCATAGTTCTTCGTCTACGTACAAAGAATCAATTAACGCTATGGAATCTGCTGGTAACTCGAGCGATGCGGCCTCGTCAAAATCGGAACACCCCGATCCGGACGCCAAAGAATGTTCCGAAGACAAGGAGATGATCAACAAACTTAGACGAAGTAACAGCGTGTCTGCCAAAGCTTCCTTATTCCAGCAGCTAGCTCGAGAAAGTAAGAAAGCGTGCGAAGAAGGTCTACTGAAGAAGAGAACCGGTAATGAGTATAATCCCCTTCGTCGTATTGATCCTTGGCAAAATTGACGTGAAATTGACATTTTCTTATTAATTTACCTACAGAAGCTAATGCCGGCAGAAAAAAATTGAAGGTCAAATGCGCGGATTTAAATTCAAGATTTTCAACGCAGCCCGTTACATGGGACGAAGTAGCCGAAGCGAAGAAACAGAATTCCGAGACTCGCAGTAAAATCGTCGATATTCGAAACGAAATTCTTCAAAGTAAGCCTTCCCGTCTCGTTAAAATTCTTCGTCAAAAAAAGACGGATGAAAGAATTATGAAGCTTCGCGCATATTGCAAATTACTTCAGCATTGAGATTCTATTACTACTGTTATTATGTGCCGTAATTTGCATGCGTATTATCAAATTTTGTGCAGTCCTTCAGGTTCGCGCTACTGCGCTAAAATTTTAAATAATAAATATTTCATTTTATGATGGGTTTTAAATTTAAGAACAGCTGTGTTAGTCGATAAGTGTGGCACGTAACACCCATCATCATCATCGTATTTGGTTCTTCTATTTACATTTTTTTTTGTTATTACGGAATGAAATTTAACTGATTCTCATCCTTTTCTTGTTTTTATGGCTGTAGACCATTAGAGTTGATTCTCTTTTCCTTACGGCTTAATCTAATATTTTATGTATTATTATTTTGCGCTTGCCTTTCTTTTTCCGCCTATAGTAGCCGAAAATGACGTAACGAATGGTTATTCTTATTTGCCGATTTCGGAAAGAGTGAAATTATTTGCGAAAAACTTCGAAGAAGGCGATTCTTCGTCTTCGGTTCGTTACAGACCCGGATCGAGGTTTAGTACGCAACCGGTTACTAAAAATGAAGTACGTGTTGCTAAAATCGATTTCCTCTCATCGACGAATCCCGACGTTGAACAAGTGGGTAGGTGTCGCGATATCAAAAACGTAATCGACTGGGACGGAAAGACAATAAACGGTGGAGGCAAATGTAGAATAATAAAATACGTAGTATCTATTTGGGAGTAGATTTGGTCGAGTAATTGAGCGACTCTCCTTTGCAACTAATATACACATTGCTTCTTTCACTGCTTAACACGCTGGCTAAATTAATAATGCAGGCGCTTCATTTCAAACGATCACTTACAATTCTCATAATTATCTGAATTTGTATTTTTGTATTTGTGTAGAAGCATCATCGCCCATGAAGAGTGACGAGTGTAATGATAGAAAATCGACTTCAAAAATTTCGTCTTCGACTACTTCGACGAGTGTAAGGAAAGAAAGATTACCACCCGCAAAAGGTGCCTTGGGAAAGAAAGAAATTTCGGAGCCGAGTTCGCAATCGGAAGGTGACACGTCGTCTTCCGGTGGTCGTGAAGTGCAAAGCATAATTAGTGGAAAACGTCCAGCCGCAAAGAGTCAGGAAACTAATTCTGGGTAAGTGATACCTAAATTCCCGGATAAATTACGTAAATTGATCTCTCTTATGTTACTCGGGGGAGGAGAGCGTCCATCATACGTTCTGTATAACATTAATAGCTTAGAAAAACCATCACCACCGACCCATCTCAGGGAGGAGAATAGAATTTATGAATAATTGAGGAATTTCAGTGAATGTAGGAATAATCGTTGATGTATATCGATAATAAAATATTTTCTGACATTTTTTCAACTCGAAGAGTAACGCTCCTACGATTGAATCCAGAAATAATTAATAATTTACAGTAAATTATCCATTGTCATAAGTTTCGACTGTAAATTTCAGCAGCGGATTCAAGAGATAATTTTGTGGAGGGTGATTTAAATTTTTTGATGGAAAAAAATTTGAATTTACTTACTCTATTTTTTTGAGGCCGCTCTAGCTATTTATACTTTCGTAAATTTTTTTCAAATTGACGTTCAAAATGTTGATGGATTCATCAATAAAATACGAATAGACTTTAATTTTTTTGATAAGGCTATCAATTTATGCATAAACTTTTTCTTTTCGAGAACTATTCACGCACTATGTATACTCATTGTTTTAAAAAAATGATACCCACACAATGATGAGGATTTTCGCACTAGCTTTCAAATCAAAAAGTATCGTATTCAGTAGGCAAAATAATAATCTGACCGTTACAAAAAAATTGAAACTGTCGTATTTTTTTCTTGCTTTTAACTCCTCCTCATCCAGTGAAGAACTGAAATTTAGGAAATTTCTTTCAAATAATTTTTAGCTGCGATTTTTTTGTCGTAGCATTTACTAGAATAAGAACCATTCGACCTTGTTTACAATTTTTTGGTTGGAGTGGATGAACGCGTGGAGGAGTGAAACACAACGTGCAGCGTCAGACAATTTCGCTGCCCATAGAAGGACCAATAATCCTTATAGGATATTTATCACTGTACTCGGTTTACCTCCTATATGGTCCAAGTCTTGGGAGGGGAGTCGTTATCGTATGTTGAGCTGGTTCTCAGTTCATGAGTTCAACAAAGAACTGCTGGACAATATTTTAAGATCGATTTCCACTCTAGAGTAGTGAGTACAAACTTCTCAAGGGTAATAATTTCTACCCCTTGCAGCTCTTAGGCGAAAAGAGAATAATACGTATATGAAATTGTATACTTTAAGAACTGTGAGATCGAAAGTTTGCATTTTTTTGGAAGTATATTTTCAGAACTGCATTGAACTTTGGGAATGGTCTTTTGATACTTGTTTAAAGGATGTAATCTATGCCGATTATAGCTAAAAAAATGAGAACTTGATTGAAGACTCAATTTCTTGTTTTGATCCGCCTGCCTTCCTCGTAGACAGAGAAAAATCTGTGAGGAGTTACTAGGGTTTTTTTTCAACTCTCACGAACTTCACGTTTTGATCTTTACCTATTTCGACACGTGGTCGATTCAATCATTGGACTCCGCGAGAAAAGAAGGTACTTTTTACATTCATGAAATAGAGTTGTATGATTTTCGTGAAATGTCATGATCGGCAACTCTGGTACGGACATCATGCCGACCCCTCTTCCCCTCGCCCGATTTGTCTTTTGATGGCGTTGTTGATCATAAACCAACTAATGCAGAATATGGTATTGCAAAAGTAAATTACTTTTTTATTCTGATCTTTTTGGATCCACTCTCTTTTCCTCTGTTCTCTATAGAGAATGCTTCTATCGCGAGTGCCTGTTCGCCAGGTCTGTAATTTGTTAACTCTCTTCACAATAATACTCGTAAGTCCATTAGATCCTTTGAGGCAATAATACATACTACCAAATGTTGAAAAAGCCTTCTTTGTGTATCGCATAATTCCGTTCGGATACATACATAATTTACGGTACTAGGTTGGTATACTAAGTCTGTTTTTGAAATGCATGTACGAGTAAACAAAACCTGACGTGAGGAGGAGTCGATTGCACGTACTATTAACTTCTCTGTACTTTTCTACACTTTCGTGATTGTTCATTTACCATTACGTATCTTCCCGTTTTCGGTTCATTAATTACACATTTCCCTTCCCGCGCTCTGAACCACGAGCGTTTATTTTTCATGACCGAGAGAACGAGGATGCGACGGTATAAATCTACCACGATCTATAGGACCGATAAGTTCGTTTGTGAACAATGCGATAAATCGAGTGCGTAGAAGATTAGTGCACGAGTATGGGTTTCCGGTGCATGGGGAAAAGTTTAGGGTGGGAATTTCTAAGTGCTCGCCTCGAAATAAGAATACTCGATTTTCGTATACGATGTTGTGAGTAATAATACGGGATTATGAATTTTCTTGTCAGGTGCCGGTAGTTGCTCTTATCCACACCTATTTTTTGTTGTACTTCGTGTATATGAAAGTATCGGATTTCTCCGACGATCGAAGTTTTAGGTGAACTACTTGTGGGCGGGGTTTATAATCGACCTTAATTTTTAGTTTTAGGAATTGAATCATCAGGTATTGTACCAAACGAGAGTGTTGCTAAATTTTTCCGAAGTAATTTAAAGAAGAATAATTTTTACTGCTCCGTCTTGTTATTCGCCTAGGTTAAGAAGATTGACTAATACGAGATATTAATATGTCAGATTTGTATTATCTTCAAGCAGCCTGCTCTGTGCCAGAGATTTAGAGGCTATATAGATAAAGTTATTTGTGATTCTTAGAAGACGTTTATGAGAGAATCCGAGTTTACGTACACGAAAGAAGTTCTGGATGTAGGAAACTATCATTGTTCATGAACTGTTGTAGAAATATTTAAATGACTCGAAATTCATTCTGCTTCATTAAAAAATTGAATCATTTAGCATAATCTATTGTGACATGTTTCATATCTTTATTACTCCTAAATTCGCGCTGGGTAACCGCACGGGTGCACATCGAAGAAGCAAATGGCGAAGATCATTGATGAAATTGGCTGAGGTGGGGAGGGGATATAGCCTAAATATAGAAAAAGAAGACTATCGATCAAATCACTGGGAATAGAAAGCTCTGGCTTGATTGAGGGCTCGAAAGAGTTTTTAAAGATGGTTTTGGTGAGTCCTCCGTCCATACAATCGTACGGGCGCGCATGGTGGAAGATCAAACCAGGTCGAAGGGGACAGGAGAAGAAGATGAGCACTCTACCCTACTTTGGGGACTGGGAAAAATTTTCAGATGACCTCCCTAATTCCTGAATTTGCGCTCGTACGTCTCAGATGTCATAGAATAGTCCAGTTCAAGGAAGGATGTTGCTGAAACCTACCCTCATTCTTGGATTCTTTGACCTTGGAGGAAAACAGGAGAAGAAGACAACTGATCAAACTATAGACTGAAGGAGGCAGGAGATGAGGTAGGGTTCGAGCCCAGTTTGGCGACTTGTGGAACTTATTGTTTCATTCGAAGTTCATTAAGAGGAATCGAGAACCTATATATTTATGTCCTCATATTCAGTACGGGAGCTGGGATATGATCTGTATACCTCGCAACGCAAAGAGTTTCTTGAGTTGTCTCGTATATCAGACTCGTCGATAGCGAAAAATGAGCGGTTTTAAGCACCATTAGATTAATTTCTAATATTCGTTTACTGATCCGACGTTAACGTGTGGGAGTTAAGGGTATTACCCCTACTCTTCTACCGCACAGTTCTCCACATAGTTCTAAATCTGTGTAATTCGAAATAGCAGAAAACGATTTCTCATTCTTGTCCCTCTTGAGGTCTGAGCCAAGCTCCACCATTTCTGTTAGCCTGAATCTTTTTTCCGCACAACTTGAGGCTGAGCATTTTCAACTGGGGACCTGTTCTATGGTAGGTTATTTCGAAAAATTTGTCTTGCGCCGTGACAGAAATGGTTCAAGTCCAATATCATAGGTAGGATATGTTCCTAGTCCCCCTCCTATTAATATATGATACGAGGTGGACTCAGAAAAATTTCGACTTTCGGGCCATATTACATAGGAAAGGGGCTTCGAAAAACTTATTTACAGGAAACCTGCTCTATGGGGAGGCACAAAAGGTCCAAAACCTTCTTCTATCATCCGTAGCTCAAAGGTTAGACTTAGAAAATTTCGACTCTTGAGCCATAATATCTGATAAGTGGGGAACTTGAAAACATGTCTACTCTCGAGCGACAATGTAGTATGATAGGAAAAGGACTTGGAAGAAAATTTCGACTCTTGGGTCATAACACTGTATATTACAGAAGGGAGACTGAATGATTGGAAGAGGATCGACTTGGAAAAATTCTTATTTTCAGGCTATATAAACCATGATTCCGAGCGGTTCTCGTTCAACTTCGTTAAGGAATCCGTCCTTTTTCTCTTTTCCTATAATAAGTCCCGTCGTGGAACGGGTTTTTGCTCTCCTCGACATTTTAGCGGGGACTTGGGAAGGACTCATTTTTTAGAAAAGTTCGCGTCCACGTCCGACTTTGATGACGTCATCAACTCAATTTAGGTTAGGATAAGTTGCACAGAAGAAGACGTCTTCAAGAAACGTTCATCCGACTTTGATGACGTCATTGACCAGTTAGGTTACGTTATGTTTCATTCCCCAGTAAATGCTCCGCTAGGAGTGCCACTTTCCACTTTACATTCGAAGATGATGCTGTGTACTAGTCCCACGTGAATAACATGGGGATGAGTTTTATAGGTTCCGCACTACTTAATTGATCAATCTATTTTGAAAAATGAGGTACACAAAAATTAGAGCAGAGTCTACTCTAATAATTTTAGAAATTTTCTACGAGTAGGAGGCTTTCTATTTGAAATTTACGAGAAAAAAAAGCAAAAAGCAAATATTTGTAATCACTCATCATAGTTCCCAGAAAAATTCCACATAGCAGCGCCTACTTCCCGCCTTTATTGGGGAATAGAAAAATTCGGCATCCGACTTCGATGACGTCATTGTTAGGTTACGTTGCTTCAAAGAATTTGTCGCGGTTGGATTATTGAAATTTTTTCAAACTAAATTATGAGAAAAAATTGAGTTTTCCGCAAGGTGTGATCAATTTTACCTCTTAGAGAATTTTTCGGGAGGGAAACAAAAGAAAGATGAAAAAGATCAAGAGAGTGCCAAAGGAGGGTGTTAGAATGTGTCTTCGTAACGTGTATCTTGAAAACATGCATAATTTTAGACTAGCTGTTTTTCAGGAGGCAGCAAAGCCATTGCAAAGTGTGCAAAATTTCAACATTTGATTTGAATCCTTCATAGCTTCAAGTTTCCGAGCTTCCTGTCGGTCTCAAGTCTCATGATTACTTTTCTCCTGCATGTGGAGCTTCTTTTGACATTTGTTGAATTTTCACTCGTTCTATGTGGCTAAATTCTAAAATTTCCCACGTTCCCTTCCCCTTCTAAAACGGAAAGCTTGAATTTTCTCGTTTCCCCTTGCTTCTATGGGACTGAATCAGGAAAGAAGCTTTTACGATTTTCTTTGGCAAGTTTTTGACATGTTTCATGTCTTTACTCTGCCCTGACCCCTAATTTGAAATTTTGCGAGTGCCCCCCCCCCCTTCACCCACGCGTGCGCGTGCAAATCTCTACCCCGTGACACTGAACAGCAAAATACTTGCTGTATAATATTGAGAAAGAGAAAGATATGAAACATGATCTTTTTCTATTTGGCTCCGCCAGAAGATTTTCTTAAACCTCATTCGCGAGGTTTTACCGTGTTCTTATATTCTTCTCCGGAAGTAAGGCTTCAAAATTTTTTCATCAGCAGGGCCGGCGAACATGGTGGTGCAACCGTGCACTTGCATCTACCGAAAATCCCCAGCACCTACGGGGAAAAATTCTCTATCACTCTATACTGAACTCTTGGGTCAACTCAAAAACTATGAGCTTATCATGTATTTTTTTTGACATGTTCCATGTCTTTTCTCTCGCCGGACCCCGATTTTGAAACTCGCGAGTACACCCGCCCTCCCCCCCCCCCCCCGTCAAGAGAAATCTCTGCCCCGTGGGTGATTCAGAAATTCGCGAGTACACCCCGCGTAATGATAATAAATAATTATATTAATTAATTAATTAATAAATAATGAAATAATTAAATACCGTAATTAAATAATTAAATAATAAATAATTAAATAAATAAATAATTAAATAATAGAATGATTAATTACCGTGCGTCCGTGCACATCTCTACCCCGCGGGTGATTCAGAAATTTGCGAGTACACCCCGCGTAATAATAATAATTAATAATAAATAAATAAATAAATAAATAAATAAATAAATAAATAATTAAATAATTAAATAAATAGATAATTAAATAATTAATATAATTAATAATTAGAAAATCTCTACCCCGTGGGTAATTCAGAAATTCGCGAGTACACCCCGCGTAATAATAATAATAATAATAATAATAATAATAATAATAATAAATAATTAATTAATTAATTAATTAATTAATTAATTAATAATTAAAATTAAAAAATTAAATAATTAAATGATCAAATAATTAAATAATTAAATAAATAAATAATTAAATAATTAATATAAATAATAATTAGAAAATTTTCTAAGTCCCTCTTCCTATCATATATGGCTGGATAGTCGAAATTTTTCCTAGACTTGAATTGTCTCGTACCATTCCAATACAACAGCGAGACAGGGGGCGAACGAGCGGAGCGAGTTCGCGCTACCTCATATTTCTCATAGAAGACTTGAATTTTCTCATACCATTCCAATATAACAGCGAGATCGCTCGTTCGCCCCACGAAAGTTGATACCTCAAAATATAGAACACCCACAATTACCTCAAAATATTTCTCATAGAAGACTTATACGACGTCAAGATAGGTAAAGGGGTAAACGAATAATATCTCACGAACACTTGACCTAGTAGAATCCTAGACTGAAATACTTCAAGATGACTGATAAAATATAAAAGACATGGAACATGATTTTCATTTATTTGGCTATGCCAGAAAATTTTTTATTTTTTTCATTAATTACTGGAATTTTAAGTTTGCACCGACCGGAAAAATAAAGAAGTGCCGACCCTGTTCATCAGTCTACGAAACTGAATTTTAGACTCTTTCTTCAGAAATTACTTTCGGTTTGCAAAACTCAATAATCGAAATGTCTTCTTTTTTTGCTATTTTTAAAATTTTTTCACTCTCCAGAGTTAAAACGTCGAAATCATTTCAAGACGCGTTCTCGTTTAAGAATCCTACTTCGCAAAATTCTATCATTTGTACACGGGGCTTATTTGTTGCTGATAACTAGAATCTTTTCCTTCCTCGCAAGACGCGGAAATTTGTTGGCACCCAAATAAACTTTCATTAGACGTCTATTAAACGCGTATATTTTGTGGTACAGAGATAAGTACTGACCATACTACTGAGTTATTATCTAGTCGATTATGATCGAGCGATAAGAAAAATGAGCGCAGCTTCCACTTTTACCTTTTTTTTTTTTACATTTTTGTGCTCGTGTACTACTATCGCAGTGCCTCTGGCTAGAACAAATTCTCTCTCAAATTCTTCTATTTCCGTCCGACCCTGATCTATGGGTAATGATGACAATCTACCATATTGCTCTGCTTGTGGAATCACGTTTCACAAAATGTACGCGATAAATTCTAGCAATATTATTTTCTTCCATCTTCCTTTCATAATTTCCTGTTCGAAGGACTTCTCCGCGATGTTGTGTATGTTTTTTGATGGTGTTTTTCGCCTCTAATATTTCACTAATTTGAATCATCGCCAACCAGAAAATGGTACCCGCGCGAGTACTAAAAACATCGAAAAATTGTAGTCATTCGTTGAACGATAAGCGAATACGTCAAAATAATCGTTCTCGTATGTTTTTCAAGTAGTCGTCGTTTATCTTGTTTTGGAACTGTTTCGAATGCAAAACAGCGTAATAATTTCCTCGACCCACCTGTTCTGGGTTTCCATGTCGTGTCATCATTAGTCGAATATTGGATCGTTTTATTCGATATAAGTACACAGAGAGAACTGGTTTGAAAAGGCAAAAAAAAAAAAGATTTGTTATAATGTAGTGAAATGTATAAAATAATATGTAGGTCGCTTATTGTTCCCAAATACGAACGGGGAGATCGTGACACTCTTCATTATTCTCAGCCGATGACGATTATGTTTTACGCGCGAAACTATCACGCGGCTTGTCAGTTTGTTTTCGGGTAGGTGATCTGTAGCAGAGCGCGGTACCGATGGTGAGGACCCTCCAACTTGCTCGAGTAGTATTAGTGAGGTCTCGGTACTCGTCTCGTCATCCGATACCATATTCCGAACCTTCAAGTACACGATACAGAAGTTGGGTAAAACAGTTGGTGTGGTGGCTAGGACCGAGCGCGGTCGTTCGTGCGTCGCGTCTCTCTGTACAGTCGTTTTTCGAAGACGGTAATAACGTTCTTTTTTTTGATAAAAGAAATCATTTTCGCGTTTAGTACCTACGTGCAATGCTGGTGCTTATCGCTAATGGTCCGCGAATTTTCGATATTTTACCGAGGCAAAAATGACGTTTTTCGTACGATTACCAGAGTGAATTTTCTAGATTTTACAAAAATTTTGGAAGCCCGACTAATGCTAAACGAGAAAACTTTACGATTGAGAAGATGGTAAAATGTAGTGTATTTACGCGGACTGTGTGATTACAAATCCTGTATAGATCGTCATTAGTTTTCATTCAACGCCGTAGAACTGGTTTCACTTATAATCGGAGGCTACTTGGGTGAGTTTCTGTGCTTAGCTTTTTTTCGAACTGGCACACAATTTATTAAATCTAAACGAGCCGACTCGATATTTATTACAGTCGGGATGAGTCTGAATAGGACATCTTGACCGAAAGATGCGAGGGAACGAGTGTCTCCAAGAAAACAACCACCTCGTGGCCTTCACGTAGAAGTGGACACGATGCCCAGCAAAGATTATTTTACTAATGTCTTCAAACTTGGCGTCTCGAGTCCAACGTGATCTCTAGGATACTTGATAAATCTTCGATGTTGCTGTGTTATGTAAAAAGTAAAGCACTTATGCTATGACTGTGTGAGATCAGTCCTGTGAGTGGTCTCACCTGAGTAAGGGTTCTCTCTTAGAAGTTTAACGTGTCAAAGCAATCAATGCACGATGAAGGAGATCTAAAGAGTAAGAGAGAGAAAATAAAATTCGACATAAAAATGGTATCTTGTCGAGTTTTTGAAGTCATTAGGGAACGTATAAAATAAAGACTCACACAATGTTGTACAACAACTGTATTCTTCCATCGAATGCTCATAAAGATAGTATTTTTTTTTGTTTTTCTTTTTTTTTTCGACAAATGCGTGGGAATAATGTTCGAAATTACGACTTGCACATGCTCACACTTCTATCTATTAGTCCAGGCAGTACCATCATTCAGGTTAGGCATAATTCTTGCTCTACTGTTTCGAAGCTAGCGTATTTATTATTATTAATCTTATGGAATGTGACTTGGAAATTACCTTTTTTTTTTCTACCTATAACTCGCGAGAATTTCTTATCAGATAAGAATTTTATTTGCGAAAATTTTACGAAAGAATTGACGTATGAAGCCGCCGGCCCGCCGCCAGTGAACACCAAAAATGGAGACCGATGTGATAGAATGTTATGTAATAGTAGTTTTTCAAGCACTCAGTATGAAAAATGCTCACTATTGTACAGATATTAATTAGAGGTCAGGGCTTTGACGGTCTAGATTAAGATACTTCTTTCTCACGATTTGAAATATGCAGATCACGAACCATTCGATCTTGCCAAAAAGGCTGAAGTGTTGAATAGATTTCAAATTTTCGAATGTTTTCGTTTCGAGCGAACAATTTGTTGGTAATTGTGTTTAAATATCAGGAAATTTAATGAGATTCCGGCTCCTAAGCAACGTCCCAAGTTGACCCTGAAAATAGTTGGTCAACGCTGTTTCTCGGCAGCTTTTTCTCTTCTTCCTGGTGCTGCGAGTAAAGGGTCTCTGACTTCATGACATCATTTAGTGAGGCTCGCTTTTGTACTTATAGTGCTTATCAGTTCCACCATCACTGTTGACTGTAAATCTGACCTTATCCAATGTTTGCAGTTTTCTTTCCTTTTTTGTCGTTATTTAGTTGTGTCATCAATCCTTCTGATTTCTTGCTAAAATACTACGCTTATTTAGGGTGAACTGAAGAGGGTCTTCAGCAAACAATATTGTCTAGTACATAAGCCCTCGCCTCCTCAGAACCACAACTTGCCAGAAGTGTTCTCCTAAAACAAGTTCCCTGTTGAAGACCGTCAGAAGTTCTTAGGCTTACCTACGATTCCTCTCCCGCCCTTATATTGACAAATAACTGAGTGTTATCGTTTACGACACATTGACATATGAATCGAAAAAGGGTGCCAGGGTCGTTTTCTCGAAGCTTAATAGAAAGTTGCGTCTAGAGGAGCGCAAAGAAATTAGCTCAAAGAAGTCACGGATTCTAAAGCTACAGTAGATACGGCTCCCTGGCGTCTTACGTCGCCGATTGTAGCTTCTCAGGAAGCGTTGTGAAGACGGAGGCAAAAATTTTCGAAGTTTGCATCATCTACGGGTCTTCGTTGATTCCTGGTTCTCTGAGAATATACGCTGATCGACTTTAAATCGACCTCAAATCGACGTCAATCTGAAGTCGATTTCGAGTCATCTTTCTTAAATATTCCTATATCGATCTGAAATGGACTGCTCTGTTGGGTCGATTTGAAGTCGATTTGTGGTTCTCTGGTAATCCACGCTCTTCAACTTCAAATCGACGTCGATTCAGAGTCGAAATTTTCAAATTTTCCTATCAACCTAAAATTAACTGCTCTGTTCGGTCGATGTGAAGTCGATTTGTAGTTCTATGGTAATACACCTACCCTGTTCGACTTCGAATTGACGTCTATCTAGAGTCGATTTCAAGAATTGATTTGTGGCTTTAGTTTCTGGTAATGTACGCTGACCAACTTCAAGTCGACGTCGATCTCAAGTGGATTTCGAAAATTTTCCTATCGACCTAAAATCGACTGTTCCATTGTATTAATTTGTAAATCTCTGGTAATATATGTTGGTCCACTTCAAATCGACGTTGATCTGGAGTCGATTGCTCCTGATTTTTCTATCGACCTGAGATCGCTCTGTTGTGTCGATTTCAAGTCGATTTGTGGTTGGCTGATGATAATGGACACTGGTCGGCTTCAAATTGACCTCGATTCTGAGTTGATTTGGAGTCTACTTCTCCAAATTGTGTTATTGACCTAGAATCGACTGATCTACTGGTTCGATTTCAAGTCGACGTCGATCTCAAGTGGATTTCGAAAATTTTGCTATCGACCTAAAATCGACTATTCCGTTATATCGATTTGTAAACCTCTGGTAATGCATGCTGGTCCACTTCAAATCGACGTTGATCTGGAGTCGATTGCTCCTGTTTTTTCTATCGACCTGAGATCGCCCTGTTGTGTCGATTTCAAGTCGATTTGTGGTTGGCTGGTCGGCTTCAAATCGACCTCGATTCTGAGTTGATTTGGAGTCTACTTCTCCAAATTGTCTTATTGATCTAGAATTGACGCTCTATTGAGTCGATTTCAAGTCGACGTTGATCTGCGGACTCAATTTCGAAAATTTTCTTATCGATCTGAAATTCACTACTTTGTTGGGTCGATTTGAAGTCAATTTGTAGTTCTCTGGTAATGCGTTTTGGCCGCCTTCAAATCGAGTCCTAGTCGATGTCGATATGGTGTCGCTCCTACAAACCTTTGCATCGTCCTGAAATCGATTGCTCTGTTTGGTCGATCTACAGTCAATTTGTGATTTTTTTGTAAGGTACGTATGCGTCTCGACTTGCAATCGACCTCAAATCAGCATCTTCTATCGACTTTCGATTATTTACCAACTGATTATTAGTTTTTTGGAAATGTATGCTGTTCAACTTTGAATTGGCGTCGATCCGGAATCGATGTACAATTTACCCCCTTTTCGTGTTTCGGTTGGTGACGTCCCTTTTGCTAACATAATACAAAATTATACGGAGTATTAACGAGGACGATTGAGAATCTTGATTATGCTTGACCAATGAAACGAATCAACGTAATGTCGACATTGAAATCTAATACCAAGTATCGACTTTTTTTTGACCGCGATGCTGAAGCCTTATCAAATTACGCACTTGAAATCCACGAAATTTTGATATTGATCGCAATTCTTCTGCCGATGAGTGACCTATAATTGACCCAACCAAAACGTGCCTCGATTTTAAGTCGACATCAGTCTACAATATTGGAAGTCGACTCTATGCCGACGTTATCAATGGTAAAAAAAAGCGTTTATTTGCGGTAAGCATCGATATTTGTGCGAACAATTTGACACCAAATTCACATCGACTCGGGATTCTACGTAAAAGCGAAATATTTGTTTTAGAGGAATTCTTCCACTCCAAAGATTTTTAATTCCGAAGATGTAAAAATTTCGGCCAATGAATCTCATGATAGAAAACGTAAGCTAAGAGAAGTAATCGAAATGATAGAAAGCGCCAACACTACTGAAACTCCGAGAGCGATACTGCGAATTTTGCCTCTCTATACACTACCACTATCTTAATTTCTTGCAATTTTTCTGACTCACGGTTTACCGGTACATTGTTGTATACCTACTGGTAATCACCGTTTTGTTTTTTCTGTTTCTCAGTTCTCCTTTCGTCTTGATAAAGGCTATACTAGATTGGTCGAAACGTCGAAAAAATATTTGAATAAATTTTGTGCGGGAAAGGCCTGGATTTTCCTTTCTCTTCTATCGGAATGTAATATTATGAGCACAACTAGTGTACGTATCGGTGACCCCAATTGGAGAGTTTTGTTCCATTAGTAAAGTGGACACGAAAATGATTTTAAACGACTCCTCATGAGATTATACTGGGTTTCTCGAAGTGGTATCACTCATGAAATTGAGGTGGTCACTTGTATACGAGTACGTTTTTTGAGTTATCGAACTCATGAAATTTTGCATAATGTGAAGCTTCAACCGTAGCATTTTTGTGACGGTTTTTGTGATCAATTGCTCGGCATGTGAGACGCTCTTTTAATTGTTTTTCTTTCAAAAAATTAAGTTCAGCCTATCTTAGGTGGGACGAGCAGGAAGGTGACTTGTTATTGCATTTTGAAATATACGTACGTATGAACCATTTTTACTGTACCGCAGTGAACGAATTGCAATTTTTCATCAGAGTATATGTGCATAAGTAGTAAACAACAACTACACAAATTTGCGAGTAACATTTGATTATCAAACAAGATAGCAGAAACAGGAGTGAGTGGAGATGAAATTGAGTAAACATCTTCTACATCAATCACAAAAATCTAGTCACACCACTATATTTCTGAACGCAGAAAATTTCCAACCAATCTCACACCCTTCAACTGGTTCACCATGAATTCACGTATTGCACATTCGAACGTAAACTTTCTCCATAATCTGGTTAGTATATCGTATTATTTTTCGTAAATATTAGCGCATTCGACTATCCGCTCCGCATCGCGAGTTGTCCTTTCATCTATAGTAAGCCTTGGAATGTCGGACGCACGTTCATAAAAAATTATGAAATTAAAGTGCCAATATCAAACTTCTAGCTTGAAGTTGATTTTTGTTTCACTGTAGTGGTCCAAAGATTTGTGAGAGTGTGCGGTGAATGTATGTTCTTAAAATGTTATCTACGCCTCTATCTGTTCTTTTCATCTCTTCTGTTTAATATGAGATTAGTCAGGACCTAAACATCGATACGTTTGCTGACAATGAACGAAACGAGCAATACATGTTAGTTACCGAGGCCAAACTTCAATTCGTGAGTTGAATTATTTAATGATTTTTTATATTTTATTGAATCACGTGCACGTATTAGGGTCATAGCTTGCTCGATTTTTGGCTCGTCAATGTGATGAAAAAAATTTCCAAATCCACTGTTTATGTCATTCTTGCTTTCTATTTAATCTCTTACGACCTATCATCTGATTGGAGAAAAGGACCGAAATAAATACAGAAATTTAATACATAAAACTATGATTGTCGCTCTTACTTTTCTCCCGTTGTATATTTTGTTTGTCACGGGAGGGCGAGGGTATTGCAATATGAAGAAATTCGACCGAATTCCGCAGATTTCTTCTAATGATTTGTTCGCACTCATGATATTTTGATCCAATTGCAGAATTATATTCATGTTCTAGTGTCATATTTTCAACAGGGTGTCTACCAGGTCAACTAAGTCAACTAAGTCAATTAAAGTCAACTTTTTTGAAACATGGTCAACTTAGTCAAGTAAAGTCAACTTTTCTATCCGTAGGTCATCTAAAATAATCAACAAACTTCACACTGTTCTCAATTAAATATTAATTCTTGCAAACGAAGAAAAAAATACCGAAATTACGATATTAGTTTGGGGGGGGGGGGAGTTTGATATTTTTTAGGGTCAAATAAAATATCGAAAAAAGGTCAACTAATGTCAACTATTTCCGTATTTTTTCCCTCGCACCTGGGATTTGTAGGAGAGCTTTTTTCCTAGGCTACTTCGGACCTCTTTTCTGAACTGAGTCAATTTTCTGCAGAAGAAAAGATTTTGTTCAAGTTTTTACTAATTCTGCCTAGGTTTAGTTGCACTCCCTCAAAGGATTATTTGATAGATGATCGAGAAAAGGAAACAAATTATGAGGGTTAAAAAAATAAATATCTCACCCAGTCTCGTACTTCGAAATTTCGGAATAGAAGGAAGGAAACCTACCCTGGGTACCTAGTATGCCCGCAAATTTCAGAATTGTTGGGTGGAGTCAGTAAAGATGGTTGAAAATCGTCGTGTAGTAACTCGAAACAAAATATTTGTTATTCTCTTGCTGACATCCCCCCTGAATCACCTTGATATGAACGGGTTGTAAGAATTTTTCTCGCATTGAAAAAATTTGAATCCTTCAGCTCGAGAGACGAAGAATGAAACTCGAAAAAATTCTCAATAGTGTGGTTTTGGAGAAAAGAGAGATTAGGCAGAAGTTTTGATGTTGAGACTAGGAAGAGTGTCAGCACTTCCTCATAAGAGCTCGTAGAAAAAATTTCACATATTTCATTATCAGCTGAGGTCGAAGGAAGACATACATTAGCATTTTACTCCCTTTCAATCGTCATTTCATAGGCCAGAACGATTGGCTTCAGCATCGAATCAACTGTACCCCCCCTCCTCGGAAATCGTACACTTTCTACGCTCCCGTGTTCAAATAAAGATCCAATCTCAAGTGTGAGTCCAAAGAGCTTTGAAAATACGAAATTTAATTTCCACTAGATCTATTCACGTGGCCTATGAAATTTTTCGTGGGTCGCTCCTAGAAATTGAGCGTCGTAGTTTCGATGTGCACCACAGTAGTCACATGTCTCCTCTACGCGAAGTTAAGGGATAAAATTTGTCCGAAATGTCACTACGGTCATAAAGAAGTACGCTGACGTCAACGCACAAGTTTCCCAATTGTCTCGATTTTGGTACAAAATTCTAATTTCAGCCCGCATTGCTATAGCGCTAAGAGAGAGAGAAGATTATTTATCTTTTCGGCGTGTTGTAAGAACTGGCGTCTCGAAGCCGTCTGTCTATCTACAACTGCTCATTCAAAAAGGTCATTATCAACGGCGTGCGGTGCGGGTGACCGCGCGCATATAAAATACGCCGGCAGAAGAAAGAATAATTATTTCGCGTGTTCCCTTTTAGTTCTTCGTAATGCCTTCCTGTTGTGTCTCCAAAATGGAATTGGAAACGATACAAGTAGGATGAGATACAATCATTGTCTCGTCTTTCTTCCCGTTTTTGTAGGTGTACTTTCATATGAGCCACTCTCTTCCATTATTTGTAGAATCGCGCGTACGCTTATTAGTTCTACAAACGCGCTGCAGTTTGAATGGGATGCAAAATATGCCGTCTTCGTTGCGCGCCTCTGCCACCCTCTTCTTTCGCATATTTGGGTGCAAAAACGTCGGCGACGTTGTTGTGCTTTCCGCGCGACACCCACGCGCTATGATTTCTTTTGTGACGGACGCTCAATTACCCGTCTATAGTATGTATGGTGAAAGACGCCTGAAAAATTGTCTCCTCTTCGGCGTTTTTGTTTTCAACCGGAGAAGTTAAAAAAAGGGGTTTGTTCTAATGCTCTGCGGTACGTTCGCGAATAAATCTCGGAACGCCGTATACAGCTGTTCTCTTCCTGTTCCCCAACTTGCGAGAGCACCAGATCTTGCTGCGTAAAGGCTTGTCCAATAATTACATATACAATAGTGTATCCTACGGTGCCGTAAAGAATTAAGAAGGGAGAACGTTTTTGACGCGATTTAGTCGAGTGGTATCGTCACTTTTTAAGCTGCTACTGTAACAACGTTGCCTGTGCACATAAATTATACGAATAGTGAGTGTAGTGTCCTTATCGCGCGCTGTAAAGTGTAAGGGATCGAAAATCGAAAGAATCGGCGAAATGGAAAGAAGAAGAGAGTCTAGACTTCCGCGAAGCTGAGTGAAATCAGATATATACCGTACACACACGAAGGTGTCAGGTTTCTTCGTTGGAGGAAGATCGACCGTGTGCGATAAAGAAGTTCATTTAACGCTTAATCTCCATGTCATGTGTACTGCGGCGACAAAAGTAATCGTGAGAAGAGCTTCTAGCAATTTTTATATCAAGAAATAGAGAGCGAGAGTAGAAGCTAGAAGCGAATTTCTCGATATTTTGGGATTTTAGGATTACAAAAACACCAATTTAAAAGGGTAGTATATATTACAATATCGAACGAATCCGTGTGACACGTGGTTTAAAACTTGTTCGCAGAAGAGTTTAAGATTTAGTTTTTGACATTTTTAATGTCTTAACCGGCGCTCCAGCCTATGCGAATCTGAGTTGACACTCCGCCCACTCCCCGTTGATGGTTTTGGAATCTCGAACCCTTGATCCAATCCAGATATCTACGTTTCTCAATCTTGACATAGAGTATATGAGGCTATACTAGTTGTAAACTAGGCCTGAACTAGCTTTATTGGACTTTAAATTAGGCCTCGATGTTAGGCCTAAACTAAAATACTTGCTGTAAACTAGGCTTAAATTAGACTTGAACTACCCGTAATTGGATTACACTAGTTTGAAGCTATGCCTAGGGTAGAGATTAGCTCTATGCTAGGCCTACTGTGGCTTCGTATATAGTAAACTAGGCTAAAACTATATCTACTATAGTATATTGGGCTGTACTAACTTTAAACTAAGCTACTAGTGAAAACCCGTGAGGCGTTGCCCCCCCCCCCGCCCTCTTACCATGCTATACTATAATAGTAGGCTATCATAGGCCCAGCATGCAGTATATCCGCAACTTAATCCAGAATCTGCTAGTCCGAAAAAGGAAATGAGAGGAATTTTGATGACGTCACGAATAATGGTATCACGGATGTTGATGCCGTCGCAGCCAAATTCTAACCGGTGATGTCACGGCCTCTAGTGAAGATCCGCGAGGCCGAGTTGTCCACCTCCCTACCAACATGCAGTATACTTGCAACTTGATCCAGAAATCTGCTAGTCCGGAAGAGGAAAAGGGAGGAATGTTGATGTCGTCACAGAGGTTGATGACGTCACAGGCAAATTAAATCTGATTATGTCACGAACTAATTATGAGTGAATTATGAGAAATTTGTATAAAATTCGAGAATTTGTCCAAAATAAATTCTCGAATTATGTGCAAATTTCTCATAACTCACTTATAATGAGCCGTAAACTTCAAGACCAAATTCAAAGAACGAACTAATTATGTCACAGTTTTAACAGATTGTGTTGTCGTCCAAGCAGATTTAATAGATGATGGGAACTGGGTGATGCTCTTCTATCGAAAATTGGCAAGTTTGGGACTGGGTTTCTTCTTTTTGATATCTTGACCGGTATCGGTACACCAGCTGTCTTTTGTAAATCTGGAAGTCCGAGTCTGAGTTGATCTGACCTCCCTTCCTTCCTACAGAAAATTTGCAAGGAATCCTTGAATTGATCTAGAATAATTAGTTTACCATATCAGACCAAGAATGAGGGTGAGTGCCCGAAAATTAGTCAGCTTAAAATATGTAAATAGACGTCACGGATGTTGGTGGCATCACAAAGAGGTTTAAGCTGGTTGATGTCTTTACTGTACCTGTAACCGTTGTCGAAAATTATTTCGTCTTAATTGGAAACTGGATTTAGCAACTATAGAAAGACATTAAAATTGATCTTCATTTATTTGACTCCGCCAGATCGTTTATTGTTAGCCCTTCGCGTTTGGGGTAACATGAAAATCAGGATTTAAACGCTGAATGAATAGACGAATAAATCTCAGTGCTGGACGCCCTAAGAGTCAATTTGGTGAATGTCTCAAGTAGAATTGTCACAGTAGTGACCGCTCTACTCGCATATTATACATGTAGTCAACCAGGTATTGGAATAAATTGAAGAAATGATGAAGGATCACTGGTTAAGCGTAGAAATGCTAAGGATTCTACCGGTCATTTAAAGTAAGTCATCTGAAGTAGTATTTCTTGTTTAAAATCGGAGGAAGTTGGTCTCTCTCTCTCTCACTCTCTCTAATAAAAAAAAAAAAGGAAAGTCACTGAAATATCACAAGAAAATAAGCCATGAATTTTTGAAATCATCCCTCATGAAAGAATTTAAAGAATGCGTGAGAAAATAAACCTTTCCCCTCGTGACGTCACAAAATTGATAGTAATGAGTGATAGTAACCAAAAGTACCTATCCTTAGTTCAGAACTTTGACTATATACCTCTTATGGACTGAGCTTCGTCCACTGCAATGTTAAACGAGCGTGGAAACATGTGTAGCGTGCGGTAGGCAGCGCGGTTGAGTCCGCGGAGGAGTAACAGCTTCTTCTCCCTCCGCAATGAATCGCGTCGCCTATGTTGAGTCCTCCGCATCTTATTTTCTCATCATATCTTTTCACGGTTAAACGTCTTCTTAGCTCAGTCTATAAGAGGTATATAGTCAAAGGTTCAGAAGCATAAAGGGAGACTACTTAGATGCCTTGAGGCTGAGCTTTCTAGCCTCACACAGAAGAGAAATTGAAAGTAGTGCCTCAATATCGCCAACCTTGGCACTCTTCAATTCTGCCTGCATTTTTTGTGGCCCATTGAAAATTAGTAGCACATGGTGATACTGTTAGCGCTCCTAGCGGCTGAGTTATAAGTTGAAACTTTGTCATCCAGTTTGAGCATTTCCTGCTATAATCAAACCATGATTATTTAGATTCAAAAAAAAAAGATTAGAAATTGAACTAAAAGAATACTAATGATAAATAAATATCAAGAATTTAGAAAATAATTCGAAATTTTATAATATTTAGCGGAGCTCCGAAGAGCGGGCTTGTGACGTCACAATTTGATGACGTCATAGATTTGGTACGTCCAAATTATTCAGATCCCTTGTGTCCCATAAAACAGGTTCCCTGTCATCCCTCGTTCAACTCCGTTAAGGAACCCGTGAATTGTATGAGGGATTTTTTGATTTTAACGACCGATCAGAACCAATGTGTCGAAATTTGTTCAAGTCTCCTCGAAAAGATCTGGGAAATTTGGTCTTTTGCAACCTTTAAGAAAAGCCGTTTCTCCAGATTGTTTTCAATGTCCAAAAAAGGAGAGGATCTGGACAATTAGACCCCTTGTATATAGTAGGAAAGGGACTTGGAAAAATTTCGATTCTCGAGCCGTGATATATTATGCATAATGAGAGGGGGACTTGAGTATAGAAAAATTTCGACTTTCGAACCATAGTATGTGATAGGCGGGGGACTTGGACAAATGTCGACTCTCAAGTCATAATACGATAAGAGAGTTGGAAAAAAATGTCGACTTGCCATAATTATATAGTACGAAGGGGGAACTTAGATTTAGAAAAATTTCGACATTCGAGCAAGAGCCATAGTATATGGTAGGCGGGAGACTAGGAAAAATTCTTACTTTTAGGCTATACTGTATACACCGTAGTATAAGGGACTCAGGAAAACCTGAGAATCTTCAAAATTTCAATTCGAATTCTCAATACCAAATTAACCAATACGACCCATGGAACAGGTTCCCTACGTTCCTCGTTCAACTTTGTCAAGAAAGCCGCCGTTCTCGATGTTCCCCGGCATTTCTGTTGTCTATTGAAAATCTACGAGTCCAAGTTTGAATTGATCTTCCTCCACCCCAGAAAATTTACTATGCATCTATTGTCTATTCGCGATCAAAAATTCGCAAGTTCGGGACTCAATTTCCTCTTTTTAATGTCTTTATAGGCACCTTAGCCATCTATTGGAATCTGCGAGTGCGAATCGGAGTTGATCTTCCCCATCCCAGACCTGAAAAACGAGTTCATATCTTTTCCGCTATTGAAAATTTGCAAGTTTAGGATTGGGTTTTCTTATTTTTGATGTCTCTAGCGGTACCTCTGCCTTGTATTTTGGAAAATATTTTCACGACATTAAAAATGATCTTTATTCATTTGGCAACGCCAAAACAACTTGAAATACCTAGTTCTTCACCAATGTGCTTTTCTTCATCGCCCTCTTTGACAAATTGTGACTAACGATCTACCTTTCCCCTGAATGTTTTGTGCTTCTTTTTCTCATTCTCACAAATATGGATACCTTCGCACTGAGCTTGTACAGTCCGCTCAGCTTCTTTTATCCTTTCCCTCCGATTGGTTGTTGCTTATTCTTTTCACCTTGGGTGGCTTATTATGAATAACTCACATTCACAAAATAACCGCTGAACGCCTTGACCATCTTGTTCGCGTACTTTATTCGTATGTATGGAAATGATCTGCAATCATTTTTCACTGTGCTGTCATGGGTTCTCTTCTTTGCTTTCATCTTCCCAAGGACTCTCTAAACCACGCCTCTAGAGTATTCGTTGGCAGCAGCGATTTGCCTTTAGTATAGGAATTTCTCGGTAACAGTAATTCTGAAACGCCGCTAATTTGTGTCTTGGGTGGTCGTATAAGTCCCTTGGGATGAGGAAGTCAGTGTGCGTGTTTGATCGATCTTCTTCTACCAATGTAACATACATAGAAAGAAGAATGTGCTTTGGCCTAGTAAAGTGACTACACATATGGATTAGGAACTGAACTGATCCAGAACTGAAGGGACCTTCGTTTGGACAGCATCCGAAATCGTGAAGTATAAAGGTGAAACGAGTCTGTAATTGAGAGTCGTAATCAAAATTGGACTCCTCTTCGAACATTATTTTGCCCCTTAATAGACATTAAATCCCTGGTTTGCCTCCATCTATTCCGTTAAATTTCCCAAAAATTCGGGCAATCATGTTTAGCCGTATGTTTCAGTCTGAGGTACAGTTTTGGTTCATTGTGAGACGCGGAAAGACACCGAGTTCGGGTTGTAGTCGTATTGATAGACTGCGCTATATGAATCGAAGATCAACTTCGTGTACTGTATTTTCTCTTTAAAAATTTTTTCTACAGACACGAAGCATTACTTTTGCTTTTTTCTTATTAGTCGTATCCGGTTTGAACCTGCGAGCAAATTCGGTAATGAGCAGATGTTCGCATACTTTCGATCTCTTTCATTTTCACAGTGTGAATGTACGCGGAGATACATCTATCTATCTTTTCTTCTTAAATATGTTACTCGTACATCATGACATCATGAAATCCTTCCAGATGTGCGAAAGGGAAGACGCATTGTAATCCGTTTCAAGTGATTTCCTCGCACTCATTGACCGTTCGGTCAGTTGGGGGTACGAATTTATAATGCTTTGGTACTTTATTATGTTGTCGACTGCACGCTGTCTCGCCAATGGTCAGGAGAAGAATTCGTACGCGATGAAAGTAATCATTTAATTCAACAATATATGTGAATCAGACGATTCTTGATATATATGTAAGGAAAATTCGAGGTATTTTGATAAATTCCGCAAAAAGAAAAAAAAAATCAACTTCTCTGGATTATAGAATTGAACATGCATCGTGTTTGAGCCTCATACAGAGATGGAACTGCCACAAAACACAAAACTTGACCGTCCTCTAGTTTCGATAAATTATGACCATAATGTTCGCAATTTAAATTAATATTTTTAATTCCAAATAAGACCAGCGTGGTCCGAGTTATGGCGCTTTAATTAAAGATTAGTAAACAAAGGCGGCGTTTAGAGAGGAAGTGTGTTGTTCGAGAGAAATAAAAATTTCCATGTACCAGAAAACGCTCACAATCAACGGATTCGATTTCATACAAAGACCACGCCACAAATTCGTGGAATGATTTCTTCGATATCTCGCATAAACGGGAAAAGAATGCGTTTTGAAGTTTCGCTGAATCGCGTGTTTTTTTTTTTTTTTCCTCGATTCTATTGCACACTCGAACAGATGACGAAGTAGAAATTGATTCTAGGAATCAGTGGATATCCTTAATCCACGTGATGCTTCAGCAGAAGGATGATTGACGTTTGACACGACCCCCTGTCTCAGACACCTGTACGAAGTAGTTTTTGAAAGTTTCTAGGAATTTGTGAAAGTGACGAGTGAAACGTTTCTACCCTCTCTATCGGATTTCAGCTCACAATTTCTTGCCTTCGAGGCGGTTGTTAGCAAAATCGCTCACGAGGTGTACAAAAATTTGAAAATATTTTTCCATCTCTTACCTAAATTGTTGACTCCGACAACCTCAACGAGATAGAATTCGGGGTACACCAGCCAAACTCATACTTTGTTACACGTTTATAAAATCGCATAAGTCTTATCATAAGCTATAATAAAGATCCATAAAACAATTTTCTAACCCTTTTATCTTTTAAGTGGATTCACAATTACGTAGCGATACGTAAGGCAATAGTTCGTAGAAATCAACCATGCCGTTCAGTTTGTAACACATTTTGTAATCTCCTCTTCGCTGATGAAGATCACATAATAAGACTCTGTTTTCGTAATATTGTGAAACGCTCATCGTAGACAACTTCCTCAGATTTAGAGTGAGCTCTTCCATCTGGCGGACCAACGTTCGAAACACATTTCCGCAGTAACTTTGAACGATGTCAGCTACGCTAGGCGAATATCTGTCAACTGGTTTACGCCACAGTCTGTGAAATCTCGCAAACGCACACGCGAAACGAAAGCCCTTTTCCTAAATAACAAATATTTTCCCATCACGGAAATTACGAACGTAGGATGCGAAGTAGAAACTGCATCGCGTATTATTTACCCGTCGGATATCCAAACATTGAATTAATTCCAACGAAAATCCAGCTAAACATATGCTAATCTCGATGGTATATCTATCTACTTCTCGCTCCACTCATCTTGAGTAACTTCTTCGTTTCTTCACGCGCTGACCTTAAACCCATTCAAATTAATTAGATTGAGACTCGAAATACCGGCCTCTACTCTGAAAGTATACGCATAATTACGGGTGATACAACGCACGCGTTATTACACAATATCTTTCCGGCTGAACGATGAAAACGCTAGTAATTATCTCGGTAAACAGAATATTTTTGTTGAAAAAGTGCGGCACCATCATTTATAAAATGTAAACGTCGTACGCCACTCTCACGCTAAATTTTTTGACGGCATCCTGATCTGATGATAGCAATTTATATAATAATAACCGGTTCGCCTGTACGGACGACATTACTGCACTATGAGTAGAGAGGCCGACACGCACCGGATCGATTAGTTCAATGATAGTGACCGCTATCGAATGCTCTTCGGAAAACAAAGCGCAGAGAAAGCGACGACATTTGAACCGCGCGTGTGTTTTAGAATAGTGAAAGTTCATATTTTTTGCGGAAAATACGACGTCGATGTCTAAGCGATATTTATGACAGGCAAGTGTCACCACGAATGCTGTGCAGCCTGCCGGAACCCCAAAGTAGACGAGCTGTTTGAATAAAGCTCCTGTAGTACCCACAGAGTGAGGATTGTTTTGAATCTCACGCCTCCATAGAGCTGTGAAAGAGCTCAGAAGTCAAATCACTACAGCTGCCAACTTGTGAAGCCACAAAGTGTCACATTTCAACACTCCAAGTGTGCCATATTGCAGTGCTATACCATGAGAATAACGTAAGTCAGAAAATAAAGATCAAGGGAAATGGGTCTTTTGTAGATTGGAAAGAGACACTTTTCTCTGGAGAATCTAGAGAAGAGACTTGAGAGGGTCTCATTCTAATATTTTTTTTGACAAAAGACCTAGTTTTCTTGACCGTTATTTTACATAATGGTCTTACTAGCCTAGTCGAGGATTTGTCCTCAAGAAACTCTTCTCACCGCATCACTGGATAAGGGGGGGGGGGGGCTGAACCGTTTTCGCCTGTAATTTTGGACTTGGTACCTCTCCTATCACATTAGCTCGGAGTTCGAAGTTTTTCCAAGCCCAATCCGTACTAAATATGATAACAGGGGACTCGAGCCATCTTTGCCAATAATGTTGGACTTGGACCGTTTTCGTTTTGGCTTAATGGCAAACTTTTCGTAGATTCTCTGTTAAAAAGAGGAATCCCAATCCCAGATTTGTGAATTTAAACTTCCTTGCGACCTCATTATCCACCATTGCATCTGCTTGTGACCTCACGGTCAGCTTGAATTTGCCTGTGACGTCATTAGTCTGTCACGTCACCAGTTCGTCAACATTCGTCTTTTTATAGAAGCCTAGTATAGTCCACTATACTGCAAACCTAGTTTACGCCTAATACATGCTAGTAAAATATAGCGTAAACAAAGGCATATTTCTTAGCCTAGTATAATACAATTTTTTTTTTTTTTTTTTTTCATTTTATTTTATAGTTTATTTTATAGTGGTGCCACCAACAGTCCACGGACCAATTACAGGTGACACCACTTATGATTACGTACCTATTAATAATATTAATGAACATTATTATGTAATAATTAAAAAAAAAAAAAAAAAAAAAGTAATAATAATAATAGTAATAATAGAAAAAAAAACAAAAACAAAAAATAATAATAATAATATTGCGTTGCCTGTCCCCATGAGCCCCCACCCACCCTGTCCAACTTCCTAAGAGTGAACCCCTTTATTATCGGGCGAACATACCTTATTGAGAGAGAGCGCACGAAGGAGACAATTTTAATAATTTAGCAATTTAGCCCCCCTCCCGAAGCTTAGAGAGTGTCCCTATCAGTTTTTTCGTTAATTTTGCCCTGCTATCAAAAAATATGTCAATAGTTCTACTTTTTCGACTTTATTGTAAAGAAGCATCGCTCTGTTGAGTGGGGCCTGATCAAATGAGGAAGTGCGATGCATGGGGACGTAGAAAAGTTGTTTTGAACGACACGCTCTAATAGGGACATAAAATGTGGTGTTATTGAGCAGGGACGATGCCTCGAGTCTTGCACAGACTAAATCTTTCAAGAAGAGTATTAATGATGTGTCTCTCCGTATTTCGAAGGTTTCTAGTTCATACCCCAACACCAGTTCTTCGTACGTCAGTGAGCCGTCATAATAATTGAGGTTTTTTTTTTTTTTTTTTTTTAATATAATAGATCATACATGAACTGCCTAATGGCATTTACATATAAGTAGGACAGATATGGGATAATTAACTTCACTTAGCTAATAGTGCAACCACTATTTTACTACAACTTGATATTAGGAGATGAATTTGCATTGAGTACAATAAGTAACTATTCAATGCCCGCTATAGGCTTACGCTTTAGTCGTTGGGTTGACGGTTGTTCCAGTAGCTGAAGTGCCTCTATGTTTGAGTGGTCGTGGAGTCGTTTGATGTACCTTGTTGTGGCTTTTGATGCGATTTGCTGGACAGTTTCCAGAGCCAGGTCTTCGTGCAACTGTTGGTTTGTAACATACCACGGAGCTCCTGTGATTTTACGGAGTGCATTGTTCTGGAATCGCTGTAAGATTTCTATATTGCTACTTGCTGCCGAGCCCCATATTGGTATTCCATACGTCCAAATGGGGCGAAGAATCATGATATAAAGTAGCCTTTTGTTCCGGAGTGATAGCCGACTCTTAGCTCTGAGCATCCAGAACATAGTGCGAAAGCGGAGTTTGAGTTGCTCTTTTTTCTTGATTATATGCGCTTTCCAGTTTAGCTTACAGTCCAAGTGTAAGCCTAAATATCGGGTGCAGTCAGCGCGCTGTACAGGTTCGTCATTTATATATGTGGGGTCATATCCATGCTTTCTGAGGGCAAAGTCGACACGGACAGTCTTGGATGCATTTGTTTGGATTTTCCACCTGGTGGTCCATTCATTCACTTTGTTGACAGCTCTCTGCAATTTGGTGACTGCAGCAGTGTAATCTTCATGCGTAGCAAGTATAGCGGTATCTTCTGCAAATGTGGCCAGGGTGGAGTCCCCCTGCTCTGGAATGTCAGCAGTATATAGTGTATACAACAGGGGACCAAGAACACTGCCCTGTGGTACACCCGCTGCTATTGGCTTGTCAGAAGAGTCAGCTTCTCCATAGTGAACATAGAATCTTCTGTCGCTAAGGTAAGAAGATATAATTTGCACATGACAAGTTGGAAAGTGTTTACTGATTTTGTGGAGAAGCCCGGGCATCCATACTCGGTCAAAGGCTTGACTAACATCCAGAAATATGGATGGGCAAAACTTTTTCTCTTCCAGTGCCTTTCTAATTGCTGCTCCAACACGATGGACCTGTTCAATGGTAGAGTGCCTCTTCCTGAATCCAAACTGGTGGTCTGGGATTAAGTTCTTGTTTTCAACTATTTTCAGTAAGCGCCTCATGTAAAGCTTCTGAAATAGTTTGGAAAGTACTGAAAGCAGGGATATTGGACGATGCGAGCTGGCTATTTCTGGCGGTTTACCCTCTTTAGGAATCATGATTATCCTCGCCAACTTCCACTGTTTTGGTACATATTGCAGTCTTAGTACTGCATTATATAAGTAGGTCAACATTACCAGGCCTTTGTGTGGCAGCTCTTGTAGAACACGAGCCGAGATTTGATCGTGTCCTGGCGCTCTCTTAGGGTTAAGTTTCTTTTTAATCATAGTTTTGATTTCACTCGGAGAGAATAAGTCAACTACTTGCTCCTCTGTTTGGTAGAGGTCAGGAGAGATATCAGTGGCAATATCATTGGGTTGGAATCTTTGCTCAAGGTGTTCGGCAAAGACTTCAGCCTTCTCTTTATCAGATCTCGCCCAAGTATTATTTGGTCGTTTCAATGGAGAAATGTAGTCTGGTGGTTTATTTAACGAACGAGCTACCTTCCAGAGTGAATAATCAGTGGTCTCTGTGGCTCCCAGAGTGGTTACAAAGTGATTGAAGGAATCATCGTTGTGCTCACAGATACGGGTTTTGACCAGTTTACAGAGGTTATTAAATGCCTGCTTGTGCAGAGGGTTGCGCGATAGCTGCCAACGGTGTCTTGCTTTCCTACGTTTCTGGACCAAGTCCAGGATTTCCTTGGGATAGCACGCATGATAGTGTTGTCCTTGAAAATTCATGGGTGTGGCCGATTTTGCTTCATGTTGAAGTAGTTTTGTGAAGGAATCGACTGCTTCCTCTAGTTCGTGTGGCGATTTCAGGCGTATGCGGAGGTTAACATTGTTGTTCACACCATCACGGAAAGCATCCCAGTCCGTATGTTTGTTAGTAAGTTTAGGAGCCATCTGTTTGCGTGTAATGGAATTGCTAAGAGTTAGGATAAGTGGCGAGTGGTCTGAGGACAGATCATCAATGTTCACAATTCCAGTATAGTTGGCTGATACAATTGAAGGTTTTGAAGTATAAAAACTTCAAGAATCGCTTTTGTATGCGCTCAAACTGGTGGTCAGAGCTCCCCATATCACGCTCGAGGACTCAAGATGTGATCTAACAAGTGCAAAGTACAATATACGGAGCGTCTGTATATACTGTATTTAAATTGGCGAGTACATATGTCTCCTTATAATCCCAAGATTGCGCCTAGCTCTGCTCAATATCATATCTATGGGTTGATTGTAATTTAGCTGTAAGATAACCCCCAAATCTCTAATTTTCTCGACTCTTTGCAGTGGTTGATTTTTTATGTGATACATTGCGTGAATTGGATTTTTAGAGCGAGTGAATATGATAACAGTACATTTACTAATATTTAACGGCATATGATTCTCATCGCTCCATTGCGCCAGGATATCAAGATCTGATTGCAAAGACTTTACATCACATGGGGAGCTAATATTTCTAAACAATTTCATATCATCCGCATAAAGGAGAGAATGGGAATTCTGTAACTTCTTGTGAACGTCTATCATGTATAATAAAAATAGATAAGGTCCCAGGTTTGAGCCCCGAGGTACGCCTGATGTGCACGGGTAGATAAACGAGCGGGAACCTCGGTACACAACATATTGTCTAGACCCCCATAGATAAGATGCAAGTAATTTAAGTAGGTTTTCTAAAAAGCCCATGCTAGAGAGCTTATTTAGAAGTCTGCAGTGATCGACTTCGTCGAAAGCTTTTTGCAATTAGGGCTAGTCTAAGCCCATTATGCAATACTCCAGGACAGAGAAATATGAACTCGGTCTCGCAAACTCGGACTCACGGATTTCTGGATTGGGTTGTCGTGGGGATGTAGCTGTAAAATTGGTCCTGACAGATTAGAGTTCATTAATTTTAATCTTCCATTTTTGCGCCCAATTACAGATTTCATCAGTTGCTGATGGCAGGTCTGCTGTTGCCTATCCGTAGTACTGTTTGCCGATAAAATGGCTGTGTCATCAAAAAACATGGCCACTTCTGTTCTGGTCGTTGTGGGGGTATCTGCTACGTATATGAGCTGGAGTAGGGGTCCCAGGATACTTTCTTATAGGACGCTGGCTCTAATTGTCATATGGTTTGACAGAGCTTGAGCTGGTATCTAATAAAAACGCAAAAAATAGCTCAATGAGTGAACCAATCCCAACGTAGAATTGTTGTAGGCGATAATATCACAGTGTTATACTACAAGAATCAGGGTTAAAGACCTGACAATTGATGATGGGGTTACCCCCAAAAGTGGTCTCGTAATCCAACTATTAAAGTAGAAATATACACTTGAGATCTTTTTAAATCCCGAGGAGTGCATATTTTGTGCCATCTAATGCAGCTGCCTCTATAAGAATATCCTATACCTATATCAAAAAGGTCATTAACCCCTCAAGATATCAAACGTTGCCCAAAACCTCGAACAATCAACACGAACGATTTTTTTTTTCTTCTTCTTTTAAATACGTATTTCAATTCTGAGCGTACGATCGCCGAACCATGAAACTGTCTTGTTTCTTAGAACTGGACTTTCTTCCGTCGCACGCGCACAATTTTCCTACTGTTCTCTTTACCTAATGATATGCGGACTACCAGAAGAGTTACACCGGAAACGGACGTGTAATCATCGAGCGGAGGAATAACAAAATCGTAACTCGATGCCCTCCGAAAGGAAATTTCGAGTTTTACGTTCTTACAAATAGATAATACAGATCGTGACTCGACATTTTTCGCTCAACAAAGTCGCAGCTCGTAATTATACGCGTTGTACAGTTTTCATTATGCAAATGAGAACATTCAAGTTGTTCGAATCCAATCGGCTGGTCTGTCGCTTAACTAGAGACAAAAGGTAACGAGAGGAAAATTGAGTTTCACGGTTTTCCAGTCGAATTTTAACGTGAAATTAAATCGTCTGGTCCGGGATCGGACCAACCGGTTCACCGACGTTATCAATGTCGCTAATGTGACACAAATGCGATGAAAACCGATTTACGTACAGAGGTACCACCTAAGTGCGCAGATGAAGTTCGTGGCGATCAGTTGCATTACGAACGACTGGTACCATTACTCTCTGTCCAGATCTATTCGCGCGATTTAATTTACTCGCTCTTTTTTTCACCATATAAAGAGCGTCGTGTACGAATGACCATGAAAATCGCGAAACACGAATTATTGTTAATTTAGTAAGAAAAATCCAGCTCGAGAGAGTACCTATCGAGTTGGTTTTGTTGGGACAGTACAGAAGTCGTAGTCAATTACACCGGATTTGGAAGGAAAGAAGTATGATTAGATCACGTTTCGAACGTGTTCTATCGAGAGTTCAAAAAATACGCGGAATCAAAACTGGAAAGTTTAAAATAAACGAAGGCTCGCGTGAATTTTGAAATGCTTCATTTGCAAAACACTCGTTCGCTGTAATACACGCGCGCGCGCGATTTCTACAATCTTTTTATTTTTGCTCGCTACATTATTTTCTATAACCGTTGGGATGAATCATCGCTAATGCAAATAGAAGTAGGTCGCGATTAACCTGCGGCTGTGGAACATCAATGATAAAACAGACCTATTACAAATCATTTCAGCCCACGACCATTATCTTGTGCGGGATACACAAACGATTTTAAAACAACTAGCGATCTCGTGAACGAGATGAAAAAAATAACAATAAACGCTGCGCAAGTGTACAACATCATCTTGTTGCGGTTGAACTCTCGTTCAAATTTGCATCATTACTATATAATTCGACAGCGGTAATTAAGTACGTACGATATAAAACGCTATCCGTTTCTATTTTCACGTCCAAAATTATAATGTAGCGGTGTACTATTTTTATTTTTTTTTTTGAAGTCACCCGAACCGCTGAACCGCAATTCGTCGGTGATTTCCTGTATCGCGAGAGAGCCGCACTTATACGTGAAAATGTTATGTAAGTGTAATAAACCTGACCGCAAAATGTGATGCGTGACAGGTTGTATTTGAGAACTTTTTAATACGAATAATCTTCCTCCCGCCCTTGGTTGGAGTGCGAACACGTTGCCTGCTCAACTTTCCTTAACTTTTCGTGAAGGTATTTGTTGAAGCAGCCATGGCCGCTCAACACCTGCGTCAGGTGAAAGTTCAGCTAACCATACCTAGCGTTGATAAATGTACAGTATGTCAATAACTGCTTCCCCCAATAGTTTTTCGCCATTATCTCTGTAAATTTATGCCAGATGTATGTCAATAATGAAAAAGGGTTTTTCAATTGTACAAATCTACTTTATTAGTTGCTTATACAAGAGTACTTTCGGGTGTTATCCCATCATCAGTTGTGTCGCAACTGGAGAACAAGGCCTTAACTATGAGTTTTTATAGTATAACACTGTGATCTTATTGGCTATAACAATGCTGTGTTGTGATTGGTTCACTTCTTAGAAACTTATTCTTACAATAATATGACATTGTGTTCTTATTGGCTAAAACATACTGCTTTGTGATTGGTTCAATCTATTGTCCTAAATGCTACGTTTCTATTGGCTACTTGGATTCCTGCCCTCTCATTGGTTGGTTCCGTTCTTCTTCTCTCATCCAATCACCAGGCCGAATAATTTTTCGCTGTCAAATGTGATTACATTGTTCAAGAGGCAGGCTTTCTTCCTCTTGGCTTTTGCAATATCCATTTGTTCCCAGAGTTTTCTTCTCTTTGTGCGATTCTCTACGTGTATGACTTCAAATATTCCCTCGCCACCGTGGTTTTCCTCGTTACAGTGTTTCTCAAACAGTGACTTGCCATCTTCTTTCTCCCTCGACGTTTTTTGCTCCTTTCTCCTGATCTCAAACTTTCTCCCAGTCTCACCGATATAGATCCCCTCGCACTGTTCACAACTGAGCTTGTACACTCCGCTCAAGCTTTCCTTGTCCTTTTGTTCCGTCTGGTCATTGCTGATTCTCTTCACCAAGGGTTGGTTATTCTGGATACCCACATTCACATCGTAGCCATTGAACGCCTTTATCACCTTGTTTGTGTACTTTCATGTATATGGTATCGATCCGGAGTACTTTCTCACTATGCTATCATGGGTTCCTTTCTTTGTTTCCATTTTCCCAAAGACTCCATCCACCACACCTCTACGGTAGCCATTGGCTTCTGCGATCTGCTTTACTATCTCGATCTCTTTCCTCTTCTCTTCGTTGTTCTTGAGGATAGAAATTGCCCGATAGCACCCGTTGAACCATGTCGACTGCAAATCGACGTCGATCTGACGTCAAATCGACGTCATTTCGACCCATTTTTTTAATAAGTAATCGACCCAAATTCGACGTCGATTTCGAGTCGAAATAGTTCCGGGTATGTCGACCGTAAATCGACGGCAAACGACTGGATTTCGACGTCGATATCGAGTGGATTTAAGGTGAGCGGTGGCCTTCGACCCAAAATCGACGTCGTTATGAAGTCTCGCAATAATTATTAATAATTTATTATTATTATTAATATTATTATCATCATTATTATGCAATATTCACTAAAGAAAAGAGAACAAAAAAATATAAAAAAAAACCTATCGATGAGAATCTTTCTATCATCATCACCGGGGCTCGAACTGCGCATCACAATTCCTGACCTATCCTGCGCGAACGAACCTAGCCTAACACCTACGGGGACCTATCGATGGTAGAGGTATAATTCCAGTATAGATTTTCGCGATTGAAAATTCGCGCTTGCAATTGAATAATTCCCCTCGCGATTAAAAATTCGCGCAATTGTGATTGAAATTTCATGAATTTGAATATTAAAAAGTTAAAGTAATGATAAGATGCACAATTCACAAGACAAAAAGTTACCATCAGAGTCGTAATTCATAAATTTTTTTTATTAAAAAGCGAGCGCTTTCGGATAAAAATCCATCGAAAGTCATTGAATCTGTCAAAATTATTATTTATTACTGACTTGACCCTGTTATAAATTGTTTTATTCCTCACTTCCCTCTTCCAGTTCAGCTGAGGATACTTTGAATGATGGTATTTGTGACGAAGATTCTAAACAGGTATTCATGGAAATTGTTGAATTTCTTTCATTTTTGGTACTGTACCATTGTGCTGCCACGAGATAAGGGACCCATCTTTTATGAAATACTTCTGGAGAAAGAGGTTTCGTGCACAGGTGCATGAGACTCATTTCTCCAAAAGTATTTTGTGAAACATGGGTCCCTTATTTTGTGACAGGTAGGCTATTATATTCACCAAATGATTTGTCATTCATTGTTCATCAACGTCGATTTTAAGTCGATTCCCTGTCAACAATTGTGGTATTGTGATCGATCAAAAATCGACCGTATATTGACGTCGATTTTGAGTCGATTTCCAGTCAACAATTGTCGTGTTGTGATCGACCAAAAATCGACCATATATCGACGTCGATGTACGGTCGATTTTTGGTCGATCACAACACGACAATTGTTGACTGGAAATCGACTCAAAATCGACGTCGTTATACGGTCGACATGATATTGGACAAGATGCTTTCTAAGTCGACGATATTTCGACTCCAAATCGACGTCGTTAGGCAGTCGATTTACCTTCAAAATCGACTGTAATTTTATGGACTTCAATAAAGACGTCGATTTGACGTCGAATTTCAGTCGATTTCGAGTCGACATTGCCGTCGACTCAAAATCGACCCTAAATCGACGGTCGACATGGTTCAACGGGCAGTGTCTGTAGTTCTGGATTGCTGCTAGCTTGTGCCTAGGGTGGTGGTAGGAGTCATTTGGGATGATGGTGTCAGTATGCGCCGGCTTCCTGTAGATTTTGTATTCTATCCTATTGTTCTCCATTGTGAGTGTAAAGTCCAAATAGTTGATTTTCCACTGTGAATTTGATGCTCTCATTCATCGCGTTCATTTCTGAAAGGAATAGGTCCACCTGTCTATCAGTATTTGTCCACACAATTAGGATATCATCTACATATCTGACCCAGTGTTTGATCAAGTTTCCAAACTTGCTGCCCTTCAATATCTTGTTTTCCATATCATTCATGAATATCTCCGCCAGTATTGGTGACAGCGGTGATCCCATTGCAAGTCTCCTTTCCTGACTGTAGTACCTATTATTGAAGCGGCAGTAATTCTGGCTCAAGATCTCCTCCACTATGTTGGCGTACTTCGACCCATCGGGGTTCCCATAGTATCTGTTGTTTTTGAGCAGAGTGAGAAGTTCCACCTTCGGTATGGGACCAAACATATTAGTCACATCAAAGGATATCAGCTTGTCGTTACTCCTGATTTCCAACTTGTCCAGTTGCTCAATCAGCTCTCCGTTGTTTCTAATACTTCGTCTGGGTGCAAACTAGTTGTTTTCTTTCACGTATGTGGCTACGATCTTTGCTATCTTGTAGCATGGTGATTGAATGCTGTTCACCAGGGGTCTCATCGGACGGTTTGCTTTGTGGAGTCCCTTGAGTTTTGGTGTAACCGGGTTCATCTCAAGCGTCCTTCCATTGCCGGGTACATTGTTCCGTTTCAACACAGCTTTCAGGTCATCTTGGTATTTCCGTGTTGGGTCCCTTGCTAGCTCTTGGTATCCATTAACTGCGATGTACGACTCCACTTTTTGGGTGTAGTCCTCCTTCTCCATTACCACTACCGTGCTGCCCTTGTCCGCCTTTGTCAAAATAGGTTGTTCTTTCGGATCTTCTTTTGTAGATGTGTGACCTTCCTCTGCATTACTTGCGTTCTGTCATACGTTCGGCACATATCTCTTTGATGTCCAACAGCACTTTCCCAATTTTGTTCCGGGCTTCTGGTCTCACGTCGTGTTCCATGGTTTGGATTACTTGTTCGCAGCTAATGGCCATGCTTTCAAGCCTGCATTGATTCAGCCTCTCTGGCTGCACGTACTTGATCTCTTTGTCCAGCAGTCTTCTTTCTTCTTCTGTGAAGGTGACGCTTGATAGGTTCTCGGTTCTGGGAGCAAATTTGTGCTCAACTCTCGCTGTCTCTTCCTTTCTTTCTTCTTTCTTCCGGGTCAGTTCGGAAAGCTTCTTCTTGATCTGTTTTGTTTGGGCTTCCACTCATTTTTCCACATGGTCTTCTCCTTTCTTCCCCTCTCCTCCTTTTTCGAACATCATTTCTTCAACTTCTTGCGGGTGGAGTAACCTGGACAGATGGAAATATTGATCATACAGTAGACCATTCAGCCTGGTGATTTTCTTGTAGAGTTCACCAATTTCGTTCTTCACTCTCAATCTTTCGGCTTGCATCTTGGTGCGTTTCACTGCTGCGCTGTTTCCTGGTAGCCTGATAGTTAAATACTCGGGAATAATGCCTCGTCTCAAGCATTCGTTATTGGACCAAATCTTCACATGTGTCACTCTTAGTTTGACCTTGGTCTTCAGAAACTTGAAAACCTCGTTAACCATGTCTGGTGTGCTATTATCGGAACTCATAATGAGTGAGTGAGGTGTAAGTAGAGCACTAATATTGAAAAAGGGTTTTTCAATTGTACAAATCTACTTTATTAGTTGCTTATACAAGAGTACTTTTGGGTGTTATCCCATCATCAGTTGTGTCGCAATTGGAGAACAAGGCCTTAACCATGAGTTTTTATAGTATAACACTATGATCTTATTGGCTATAACAATGCTGTGTTGTGATTGGTTCACTTCTTAGAAACTTATTCTTACAATAGTATGGCATTGTATTCTTATTGGCTAAAACATACTGCTTCGTGATTGGTTCAACCTATTGTCCTGAATGCTGCGTTTCTATTGGCTACCTGGATTCCTGCCGTCTCATTGGTTGGTTCCGTTCTTCTTCTCTCGTCCAATCACCAGGCCGAATAATTTTTCGCTGTCAAATGTGATTAAATTGTTCAAGAGGCAGGCTTTCTTCCTCTTGGCTTTTGCAATCTCCATTTGTTCCCAGAGTTTTTTTCTCTTTGTGCGATTCTCTACGTGTATGACTTCAAATATTCCCTCTCCATCGTGGTTTTCCTCGTTACAGTGTTTCCCAAACAGTGACTTGCCATCTTCTTTCTCCCTGGACGTTTTGTACTCCTTTCTCCTGATCTCAAACTTGAAAATTCGTTGTTTCATAATCTACCTTTCCTCACAAATATTCCACAACCCACCGAATTTGTTATAAAGATGTTTGGTAAAGCCTTCAACCATCACTTAAATTTATGGAGCAATTTTTCTGGCAAAACGTATTGACCTGAAGATCGTCAGCTGTATACCAAGTATAAGCACCATCTTGGCGCTACCTGCATTTAAATACTCAGAATCGTATCAAACAGACAAGGAGATATTTTCTTCCCGTTCATTGTTCTAATTTCAGCGTGCATGAGAAAATGTCATTAACGTTGTGTTGCATCGTTTCTCGCGATTTCGATACAGTTTTCTCTTTAATTGATTCGAGTTCGTCGAGTTTTTTAAATATCGGCAGCAGCCGATGCCAAAGAATTAGCCGCTGTTGTTCTCTTTTGAATTGAATTTCTTTCACGCGCTCGATAATAATTATTATTCATTAGTTTCGTATGGGTACACGAAACCGCGACTTCGAAAACACAATGCATATTCTGTATACAGAGTGAACGCGACGACGTTGGGGCTTAATTTACAAATTTTCTCGCAAATATACGTCTGTAATATTTTAATCTCGGCATTCGTTCTCGTCCGTAATGATGATCGTGTATACGTTTATGAGTTTTCTACGCGAAGGAAGGTGAGCATCATGCGGCTGGGAGCCTGCGTCGCCATAAGAATCAGATTTACTTCCTTTTACACATCTGTAACGTGGGTACATTGCACCGTGAAGTCGATCTCTACTCTCTCAATAACGCGATTCTAATTTACACGATGAAATAATAATGAAGTATTCTATTCAAGAATAAATGTACACGTTTTTAGGCAGTCTCGCGTTAAAAACGAACTCGCGGCATTTGAAAGCGCCGTATTAAATATTTACCGAGCAACAAACGAGTAACTTTGTAGTATAGCATTATACTTAACTACTACCGGTTTAATGTTTTGTACGTAGGATCGGCCAGTACCCTGTAATAAAGAACAGTAAAACATTTTCAAGGATTGAGAGTCGCTGAGCTGGATCACAACATAGTAACGAGCGTCGGTATCACCTGAGATATTTCTTCATACGAGCTAGAATATAATTTCAAGGCGCTTTCTTCAACATAATATGGATGATGGGAAAGGAGAGATGTGGCGATAACGCAGTTAATATTTAAATCTTTCGTGGTGAACGTACCTTTGAGAACTTCATCGGCGAAACTATACGACGCAATAAGTGAAATATTTTACCAGTATTCAAATATATCAGCATACAAGACGTACTTCCAAGTCGATATCTTCAGGGGTGAGCATTAAATTTTGGATCGACGTATCTCCCTATGAACTTGAAGTCATCAATTTCTACATAATTATGGAAGCAATTTTACTGTCCGAGCAAGGCTTATTTAGGAGGGGCGGAAATGGTGATCCAAATATCTAGGGTCAAATGCCTAAGAAGAATGGCATACCTTACTACAAAACTGGTTGACATGTTCAGAGTGAGAGTTGAAACAGTTCTTCTATTGTATGTCTTAAAAGTACCCTGACCTGAAAGTGATGAATTTCATGATTTAGGCGGGCAGCGCTTGGGTCATTTGTGATCGAAAAAAATCTCAGAATAAACAAGTAACGGTATTGACAGAGCATTGCAGCTGAAACATTTAACTTTATCTTTTAACTTAAACTATCAACCATTGGAACTCAGATGAAGTGTAAGTAGTGCACTGGAAATTGAAAAGATCTTGAGTGTACATTTCTACTTTATATGTCAGCGTATAAGAGTACTTTTGGATGTTCTTCCATCATCAATTGTATCGCTACTGGATAACAAGGCCTTCAACATTGATTCTTACAGTAAAACACTGTGATCTTATTGGCTACTACAACAATGCTGCATTGCGATTGGTCAAATTTTTAAAGTAGATGTGCGGCGTTTCTATCGACTATCAAGTGTGCTGTTATCTTATTGGTCGTTTCTGTTCTTCATCTTTTGACCGATCAGCAAACCAAGTAATCTTTTGCTGTCAAACGTGATTACATTTCTCCTCTTCGCCTTTGTCATCTCCATCTGTTCCCAGAGTTTTCTTCACTTTGAATGCGGTTTTCTAGATGTATGGCCATTAGTGTTTGCCAAATAATGACTTTCTATCTTCTTTTTCCCTTGATGTTTTGTGCGTAAGTAGTGCACTGAAAATTAAAATGATCTTAAGTGTACATTTCTACTTCTTGCAAGAATACTTTCGGGTGTTCCCCCATCATCAGTTGTATCACTACTGAAGAAGAAGGCCTTTAATATTAGTTCTTACAGTAAAACACGCGATCTTATTGGCTATAACAATGCTGCGTCGTGTGCCATTATCTTGTCGGTCCTTTCTGCCTGTTTTCTTACGTCCAATCACTAAGCCAAGTAATCTTTTGTGCTCATTGGTGAACTTTCTCCTAGTTTCACCAATGTGAATACTTTTGCACTGTTCACAACTATTTCTCTCGGATTCCCCCTGTTCTTTTCTTCCATTTGGTTGTTGCTTGCATTCACATCATAACAACTGAACGCCTTTATCACCTTGTTTGTTTTCTTCCCGATGTTGGCCATTACTTTTTCACAGTGCTGTCATGAATTCCCGTCTTCGCTTCCATTTTCCCAATGATTCCGTCAACCATGCCCCTAGAGTTGCCGTTGGCTACTGCGATGTGCTTTATTATCTCGATTTATTTCAGACTTCACATCGAAAGAGCCGCTGCCTTTGCCCTAGATGACGGTGGTCGTGATACTGAATCACAATACTTTCTTATACCAAAAATAAATTTTTCAAAGTCATAAGCAATTCAAGATGGCGATATTGAGCCAAAAATCATTAGCATGTCTTCTGGTAACCTTTGTTGCTAGGAATAAGAATGCTCAAGCTTTTTCAGAACTTATAACCCAATTGGCTTATACTTACAATAATCGGAACTCGGATAAAGTGTAAGTAGTGCACTGAAAATTAAAATGATCTCAAGTGTACCTTTTTATATCTTGCAAGAATACTTTCGGGTGTTCCTCCATCATCAGTGTTGTATCACTACTAAAGAACAAAGTCTTTAACATTGGTTCTTACAGTAAAACACGCGATCTTATTGGCTATAACACTGCAGCGTTGTGTGCCGTTATCTTGTCGGTCGTTTCTGCCTGTCTTCTTACGTCCAATTTTGCTGTCAAACGGGATTACAATTCTCCTTTTTGCCTTTGTCATCTCCATCTGTTCGCAGGGTTTTCATCACTTCATACGGTATTCTGTACGCTGCCCGCGTTTAAATAATGAAATTCACCCTCAGGTTGAGGTGCTTTTGAGACGTTCAACAGAAGAACTATTCACAAATTCTGAATACGTCAATCAGTTTTGAAGTAAGGTATGCTATTCCTTTTTGGCAGTTGACCCAGGATATTTTGATCACTATTTTCACCCCTTGATAGACATTAAATTGCCTCCATTCACTCCTAATGAGGCTTTTTCCGACTGTTGTGTGGAGAATTGACTCCATTTTCCACATCTGATCAAGGTAGCCGCATCGCATATTCACCTTCTTTGAACACGACTACTAACCTGCCAATTACAACTACTACACATATCATACGTGTAGCGCTGTTAGCCGCGATCACTCCGTCAAGTCCGATAGTAATTGCTTGGTAACAGTATTTCTGAATCGCCACTAACTTGTGTCTTGGGATGATGGTGTCAATGTGTGTTGGTTTCTTTTAGATTTTGTATTCTGTCCTATCGTTCTCCACAATGGGTGTTAGGTCTAAATATAGTTGATGGTTTCAGTTACCTTTTCCACTATGAAGTTGATGTTGGTCCATCTATCTATTAGTGTCTGACCGCACAATTACGATACCGCTTCCGCAGTGTTTGCTCGAGACTCTAGACTTATTGCTTTTCAATGTCTTGTTTTCCATGTCATTCTTGAATATTGCCACCAGTATCGTTGGGGATCCCATTGTTATAGAATCGGCAGTAATTCTGCGGCCACGATCTCTTCCACTGTTTTGACGTACTTCAGCCCGTCAGGGTTCCCAGCAAAGTGAGGTCTGCCCTTGGTATGGCACCAAACACGTTCGTCAAGTCTACTGATATTAGTTTATCGTTACTCTTGATTTCAACCTTGTCCAATTCCTGTATCAGCTCCCTGTTTTTTCTGATACTTCGTTTGGTTACAAACTAGTGGTTGTACTCTTGAGATAAGCTTACCGCATCGTTTTGGTCTCGGCTCTAAAAATACAGCTAAATTTCATCTTCAGCATTCATCATCGGAGCAGAGTGGGGGCCATATAGTCCAAAAGTAGAGATTCTTCCAAGTACCTCCCTTGATATATTTTGCCTGATGACTGAAATGTTGGAGAATCTAGAACTGGAAACCTTTCCTGGTGGTGTTATTCAGTTTGAGAAACAAGTCTACCCCACATATTTCGTAAGTTCACAAAAGTAAATTTTGGTGGATTGTAGAGAAAAAACGCATCTGTCGGTAATATAAGTTACAAATCCTGTATCCGTATTACAATTTACTCATTAAAGTCCTTTTTAGATTTCTTCAACGTATCATTATTGTGACAATTCTCTCACGTATTTTCCGTATCTTGTGGTGTTGTGTGCACGCAGATCTCGTTCAATTTCGTCTGCATATTGTCGTATATAATAAATCGAATTATGTACTTTCGAAATGAATCGTATTTCCTCTACTCTAGCGTTCCATTTGGATTCGACCTTGGCCATCGAGTTTCTAATAAACTTCGTTCAGATCTCATCACTCTTTGTACGTGAAGTACGTGACTCGAACTGAAACAGGAAAATATTTTTCTCAAATAAGCGTCGTTTCGATATTTTTCTTCACGATTAATTGAATTACCGTTACAACATACCGCTTCTATAAGTATGTATGCACTCGCTACCAATATCCAATGATGGAACTGTATAATGACTGTATCTCCCTCAGCTTTTAAGTCGTAAATTTTTACGCATTTTATTTATCACGACTGTGTAATAGGCGTGAAAGTATTCGCGATTATCTCTCGTATATTTATCGAACGAAACGAGAAGAATTTTTCAATTTAACTTCCCATCATTGCATTTGAGTCATCATCCTCGGGGTCATCGTCTATTGTTGATTACTTCTTCAGCCAAAATATTGTAGTTTATTCAAGTGCGCTCGAGTGCATTTAGTTTAGGTACCTAGCTGATCACCAATTGACGATTATCTGACCTAGGGTGTAAACAGTGAAAGTGAATTACGCCGGACGAGTGTACGAATGAAGTGATTAGAAATTAGGCCTACGTAATTACCCGATTATTTAGAATTATAGTTTACGATTTATGGTGGTAGCATGTGAGTAACGGAACTTTCTTTCTATCTTTGAGTACTAGGCCACAATGAGAAACTCTTCGCACTGCACTGGCAATACGACGAAAAATTTTGCATTCTATTAAGACAATAATGTACATACGATATTGTGCATACGTGTGCAGAATGCATCGCATTCCTACGTGCACCGTTTTTCAATTCGGATATCAGAATTTTTTGATCGCACCACGAGTTCATCGACTTCACACTCGTATCATCATTGTATATCATTTCAAGAACTCCTATTCTGTTTGTAAAAAAAAAAAAAAAGGAATTAATTCTCGAGTATCTTCTTTCACGACCCGATAATGGGACGATATACCAATGTCGCACATCTCGTAATGATTCCTCTTTATCCAATATTAGAACGCCTTAACGCACATAGGAAGAGAGTCATTAATTTCACGCGATGGTATTATTTGCTTGATTCCCATTGATGGTTCAACTACGGTAATTTTCAATATCTATACGAGCACGTAGCAGTAGCTGATTATCAAACTGCAATTTAGTGTTGACTCCGCGAAGAAGGTGGGTCGTACAACGTTACATTGTCAGATATTGTACATTTCATTGTAGGTCAAGATAATTACGATGTCGTGTTTCCAATACGAAAAACGCTAAATAGATTATTTTCCTGGAAATTGCTCTTGGATATGGGGGCAAAAAAAAATTCTGTTATATTCACTCCACTGCGCACCGTATCTAGTCAGTCGCATACGGGTTGAGATCTTTACCGAGATGACGGGGAAGAAAGCATGAATCTCTATCATCCAATTTATTCGTCGTAAATTATGGATACGATTATCACGTTCCACTTCGTCATTGTTGATGTAGCTATGCTATCGCCCACTCTTCTGAACAAGTTTCCAGTCCGGTCTCATAGATCATACTCTTCGTCCACAGTCAGGAAATTAATGTACCTATTCTTCGATTTTCCGATATCATAAGTCATTACCATCAATAGAGTTAGTGCTGTCAGAATGTTTTCTCGAAAATCCGTCTTTCGACTGTGACCTTGGGCAGTTGAATACGCGGACTTATACGAGTGGCCTAAACTTTTTCATCAGCTACGGTTGTTAAAAAGTCGAGGGAAAAAAACGAAGATTGAGAAAGAAAGAAAAAAAAAACGGAACATGAAGAAAGTAGTTATTTCACAATGGTTATCTGGACCGGGCTGATACCGGCGCAGGCGTGTTACTATGGCGTCCTGGTTTTGTTAGGTATTATAAACAACAAACGAGCTTAAGTCCTTACGTATCTCTGCACTTTCAAATGTGTGCGTGTAGTAATAAAACCAGGACGCGAGCGCGACCGTGGCTGCCTTCAGCAGAATGAGGCAGATGACTCGCTGTGAGAAAGAGATGCTTAGTATCATGTGACTCGACCTAAGAAAAGGATGTCCAGTATTAACTTTGGAAAGCTTCTGATCAGTTGCTCAAAGGCATAATGCTAAGCATCCTTTTTTCCTAACGGGTCACCTGTTGGCAATGCAAAGTCATTTCACTGAGTGGCGTTGTTATCAGTGTGTATTTACGTAATATTACAACTCAAAGTTTAATTTTTCAAATAATTGACTATGAATTTTTATGAAAAATGATGAGAATGAAACCAATGAAAGTTGAAATTCTTTCTAATTCAAGATCACTATCAAATTTCTTTAATGATGAAAATCCTTTTACTCAATCAGCTCCCTTTTTACGATCCATAAATAAAGACATATAGGCGATCCGGACATTGCCCTCATTATAAAGATCTGTTTCTGCTGCCGCTAAGCCATTCAACTGCTACTACCATAGTCTGTCCAATTTAAGAAAGGGTAGAAGTACGTACCTCGAGAACGGAACGCGGCAGATGAAAATTACCTTCCTTTCTGATTCTCGCAGAATGAAAAATTCCCGACTGTTGCATAGGTGGCGTAACCTACACTAGATAGCGCTAGTTACAAAGGTGATCATGGAATAATTTTTCTTATGGATCAAATACATGCGTTAGTTCAAACGCATTTTCTGAAATTATTTGACTTTTAATCAAGAACAGTGTGAGAATCAAAGTTATAGAGAATTTTGAAACAAACACTTTTTGTAATAGACAATTTTTTCTAAAACTCATACTTAAATTGAAAAACAGAATTGTTTAGAGATATACAAATTACAAATTGAACCATGATCACCTTTGTACGCAGGGCTACCAATATTGCAAACTCCAAGTTACGCCGCCTATTCTCTGGACCAGATTGGCTTTGCCAAAGAACATAGAAGATAAAGAAGATTGTTTCCGGTCACAGAGTAAACAGAGGTCGTTTGAACGTGCTCGAGACACGGGTATCATCCAAATTCGTAGTTTAGGGTTCGCCTAACGCAGTTGACCGAGCGGTGAATCTCCAACACTCAACAATTTGCGTTGTGTACAGCTGTATGCAGAGCTTGACGCGCACTCAACATGTTAGGCGAACCTAAACTACAAATTTGGATGATGCCCGTAATATTGTTAATGTTATGAGCATAGCGAAGACGACCTCTGTTTACTCTCAGTGCTGTTGTTCAGCCATTCAGCATAGAAGCCTGTTGTGCGGTGATCCAATGTAGATAAAGACAATAGGTATCTTCCATAAATATGACAAAGCTCCAATTCTCCTGATTGCTTTTCATCTGGACTCAATTCTTCATAACATTGAACAGTCGAAAATCAGTTGAATTTTTCCAAGAGCCGATGCTGAAGTTGTAATACGCTGCAGAAACCTCAAATATCGAAGAATCGTTTTCATTGTTCCTTATTGTATAATCATTCTCCTGTGTTTTATCAATCTATTAGTTTTAGTTGATCTTATGAGTGTTGCTGGATTGCAGACTTATTTTCATCCCAGGGAATTTGCCATCATGAGGTCAATGTCAGGATAAACATCACAATTCACAATGTAGGGTTTGCAAAATAACAGTTGACTTACATATTTGTAACTGTTATAACCAATGACCGCAAGGAAAAACATGTTTTTTTGTTCAAAAACATGTTTTTTTGTTCAAAAATATGTTTTTTTTGTTCAAAAATATGTTTTTTTGTTCAAAAATATGTTTTTTTGTTCATAAATATGTTTTTTTGTTCAAAATTATGCTTTTTTGTTCAAAATATGTTCTTTTGTTCAAAGATATGTTTTTTTCGTATAAAAACATGTTTTTTTTTTCAAAAATTGTTTTTTTCCATTTTGACCGTCAAGAATTCTTTTGAACGAAATTATTTTTTTAATGATAGCCATGATCGTTATGACTGTTTGACCGTTTCAGAAAAATACTCGATGCAACCGATAACCATTGACTGTTTTAATTTTGAAAGCTGACCGGACCAAGAACCGTTATCCACTTATAACCCTACCAGATTGGAAACTCATAGGAGAATGAGTATGCGATATGGAATTCTGGAAACGCTTCAATGCAGCTATCAGCTTGAGACCTAACTTTAGATATATTGGTCCACCATATCATATCTCCCATTTTTCGTGCAGGGTTGCCAAAAAGAAAAAAAAAAAAAAAAGTTTGAAACAAAAAATTTGTTTAAAACGTTTAAAATATTCTCATAAAAGCCAATCTAAATTTCTACATTTTGCCTGTTTTAAACACGTTTTAAACATCGTTTGTTTAAAACATCGTAACCCTGCGTTGTGTCTTATTTGGCTTACCACCATTAGTGAGAAACGGTTATTTGTTATTCGCTAGAAGCGCTACCATCGATAAACCTAGGATTGGGTTTGGGACAATCTTCTTATTTGAAAGTTGACTGAGTAATCTCGAAATAAGTCGAGAACTGAGCTATTGAGTGAAAAAATTGAGAAAACAAGATTAATTGTGGAGCGTAAAATTTTTGAAAAATTTCTTTTTCCTAAAAATTGATTCTGATTGATTTGAGAGACGCTTCCTCGCGCAGAGTTGAAAAGCCAAAAATGAAGACTTCAACTTTTGGATTCAACTGCCGAGCTAGAAGAATAAAGCTTCAGGCTTTTGACTTCTTGCTCCAATTTTTTTCTTCAAATTTTGGCTTTCAGCTTTCAATTTTATTTTTGTTTCAAAAACGGTGGAGCGAATAGAAAAAACCTGTTTTCCGATGAAGTTGGGAACCGATCTTGACTAAATACAGTTTTAGGCTTTTAGTTCCGACGCAGAGTTCTTTACTTCTTTTGTAAACTTTTAGTTAGCTTTCCAACTCCGGATTCCGCCCACCACCCGCAGTGCCCATCGATTGTCCTGTTTTTGTTGTGCGCAATATGGGAAAAATATTTAATTGAGGACAGAGATTATGGGGGGAAACGGGATCCTCAAAAAGAAATAGTTAAAACAGGACAGAAAGGCTTAAACAAATTTCTGTGGCAGTTATGATTTTAGGGATCGTTTTTGCGGACGAGATTTTTACAGTTTTAGGAGGATAGTTTGTGGGTTTTAATTCCTGTAAGGAATCATCTGCATATTTCTTGCAGAAAAATTTTAGAAAAAATTTCTCGTCGTAGTGTGAAAAATAATTTTTTTTGTGTCTATTTCTGTCAAAATATTTCGAAGTCTACAGAGCTCTCAGCGAAGTAGGCAAGTTTTAAATGCTTTGATTCTTCAGTGGCAGACTTTAAATTATCCAAGTCTCTCCAGTAGGTCAAGGGAAAGGGTTTCGAACCAAGGAACATTCGCCCAAACCATTCCGCACTGAGATAAGGACAAGATGTACTAGGCTCACTAAGAGTCGAAACCATCCTCACCCTTCTCTGATGATCAAGTCCCTACATTTATGGAGGCACGTCACAAATGTTTCCAAGTTGAGAAGGTAGGTCAAGGTCATTAGGCTCAGTAGCCCTCGCTCATTGAGTCCAACGATGTGCTCAAATAGGTCGAACTCCGAGGTCAAAATTTATTCAAGTCTCAAAGTCAAAAGGAGATGGACGTACGGACACATATAAAAGGATAGAATTCGAAATCAGGGTTCAATTTTTCCGATTTTCAATCATTACGAGGGGAAGTAGAGAGAGATGCTCTTCAAATCTTTGTTTTTTATGATCTCTAGAAATGTTGTCTTTCAAGGAAGTGGCGACACTGCTCTTACTAAGTAAAAAACTGAAATCATATTGTACATTTCAATGTTTCTCATATTTTGGAATACCAGAAAAGTCCTACCAGAATTTCCCACGTCGAGACATAAACGCGTGAGATTCGAGTCGCTAAATACCTCGCCACGCTCAATTAATCGAACTATTGTAGTACCGATATCAGTTTTCCATCTTTTTCTAGCACGACGTCTACCAGCGGGTATTGCGCATTCTTTATATCCGTAATAAGGGGCATAGCAATATCGAGAGGAAACCTTATAAATAAAGCGCCGACGACCATGTTGAAGGGGGAGACTTTACGTCGATAACGCCACGCGTTCCAGGGCAATTTTCCACGCGTGATGAATTATATACGTAGGAGCGAAGCAAAGTCAACGTTCTCCTAAATCTGACGAAGATTTAGACCACATATAACAAAAAATTTATATAGGTAGATGTACGATCGGTAGAGATACAAACTAGGCTAGTTCATGATGGAAAATATTATAAGTCTGTTGCGGATTCTTCAATTGTACTCGAGAATATAGACGTGACATTGGAATAACGGCAGAAAATTTTGATGATATTATATAGAATTGTAATTGGCGTAACTCCTCTTTGTGAAACGAGCTCGACACGCGAACTCAAGTGGGCCAAGAACCCCGAGTACATCGCGGGTTTGACATTTCGATTGGCGCGTGAAAATGTCAGACAGTCAGGATGTTCCGTTCGTATCCTCATCGTATTTTTGAAAACGTGCATACGGCTAAAATTGTCGCAATAATCTGAAACTATTTACGACGATGAGATTCGCAGAATCGGAGTCACGTTGTTAGATTTTGTCGAACCTTCGAGATAAGAAGGATGAATTCACCATTTATGAAGAAGATTCCCAAGAAGAGTACGTACACGAATGAAAACGTATTCAGACAATACCTAATCGGATGATGAAACTGACAGCAGTGTGCGCAACGAGAGTGGTAAACAAATCTTCTCGTCTTTATACGGTTCATTTCGTCACGAAGTTCAGTTAATGACGGATCGTATAATACGAAGACAAGTACCTATTATTAAACGTGGGCGCGAAATATAATACGAAGTCGGTTTGCAAAAATATACTTCTGAGCGTGTATTTTGATTTGTTTGCTCGATTCAGCCTCGCATCCTTGTCATCGGTTTTCTCAATACATCGAGTATTGACAGACTTTGAATACGCGAAATTCGTGCACTGCAGTTTTCTTTTTTTTGTCGATCATTGCTTTTGGAATAGTTGAGAGCAGGAACAATTGTGTCACCAGCTGTGAAACGAGTCTGAGTCTGCACTCGATCACCTAGGTTACGACAGCTACTGGTCATATTTACGCACTACAAATTTCCATAACTCTATTCACTGGTGATGCATAAAAGTGAGGGCTTTACCTCCCCAATTTTTAGAATCTTACTCCCATCAAAACTGACAATTTGTATAATTTGCTTGAGTGACAGAAGTGCCGGTAGGTAACCCTCTAGAGAATGTAGAAACATGAGAGGAAGAGGACGGAAATTCTGGTCGTAGAGTGAAGGGACTCAAGTCTTCCTTCTTGGGTCAGAACCAGTCCTCCAAATTATTGATAACGTCACCATGATCTTTATTTGGTATACATTCGCAGAAATTCCTTAGATATAGATCAATCAACTTTTCCCTCTGTTCTTGGGTCAAAATTTTTCATTGGAATTCGACCATTCATATAATTTATCAAGTTTGAAAATGAGTCGAACTAAATGTACGTCTCGACTAATTTCGTTTATTTCGTTTGTATTGTTACAGAACTGGAAAAATGAATTCGGTAATATCCGGAGGTACGGATGTGGTAGATGAGTGCCCTATCATCAATGGGAATAAATCCATCAAGCAAAGGTACGAATAATTGAAATTTCATATAGGTACCAAAGTGTCGATATTCAACGCGGAATAATGACTTTTTTTTTTTGTTTTAGATTGGCGGCCCTTCAACAGAGCGGTCAAGTAGACTGGAAAAAACGTGTAGCGAAAAAGGACGTGTCGTCCCCGATCATTAAAATTAACGTGAGTAAAAAAATTGGATGGAAATTCGTACAACGCTTACTTACGTGTAAAGCCTCATGCGAAGGAATGCCTCGAGATACACATAAATTAAAACGTTATTACGACTGGGACGTGTTCGAAGAAAACCATAAAGCCGCGGGAGCCTGATCGAACCTATAAAACTTACACATTTCTATAGCGTGTTGATTAGATAGTCATTTTACGATATTTCTGCATTCTATTGTGCTTTTGTTTTTTTTTTCCGCAGGAGACGCAAGAATTGTTGAAAAAAGAATTACAAAATGGATTCCGATGTAAGATTACGGGTGGCGTTCGCATGGACGAGAAAAACGACGGCGGCTTGGCGGACCGATTGGAGAAGCTGGAGACCGCCAGTCAAACGTGGAAGAAACGAGTCGAGCCTTCGGACGCGGTGCAGTTTTCGGTGGCCGGAAAAATCGCGTCCACTTTGCCGTCGACGCCGACGACGCCCAAGTTGCAGCCGAGTTCGCCGTTATCGGAGAGGAAAAAACGTGGTCCCTGCCCGTCGCGATTTCGAAGTAAGAATCGTATAATATTTTACGCGTCGACCTAGACACTTTAATTTCTGAAGTCGACCTTCCCATGGTCGAATGATCGAAATTTCCTGAAGTCCTCCCATCTCTTCTCGGATACAGTATGAGTCGAAGGTGAGATTTTTTAGCGGGGAACCCGCTACCCCTTTTTTTGGGGGTACATCCAGGAAATTTTCGTTCGCGAGCGCGAGCGAGCTTGATGACGTCACGGAGAGGGGAGGGAGACTTGGAAAAATTCATACCTCCGAGCTATATATGATAGGAGAGGTATTTAGAAAAATTCCTACCTCCGAGCTACATGTGGTAGGAGGGGGACTTGAAAAAATTTCGACCCTCTAGCCATATATGATAGAAAGGGGAATAAAAAAATTCCTACCTCCGAGCACATGTGGTAGGAGGGGGACTTGAAAAAATTTCGACCCCCTAGCCATATATGATAGAAAAGGGAATTAGAAAAATTCCTACCTCCGAGCACATGTGGTAGGAGGGGGACTTGAGACAATTTCGACCCTCTAGCCATATATGATGGGAATTAGAAAAATTCCTACCTCCGAGCTACATGTGGTAGGAGGGGGACTTGCAAAAATTTCGACCCTCTAGCCATAGATGATAGAAAGGGGAATTAGAAAAATTCCTACCTTCGAGCTACATGTGGTAGGAGGGGGATTTGGAAAAATTTTGAACCTCTAGCCATATATGATAGGAAGGGGACTTGAAAAAATTTCGACCCTCCAGCCATATATGATAGAAAAGGGAATTAGAAAAATTCCTACCTCCGAGCTACATGTGGTAGGAGGGGGACTTGCAAAAATGTCGACCCTCTAGCCATATATGATAGAAAGGGGAATTAGAAAAATTCCTACCTCCGAGCACATGTGGTAGGAGGGGGAGTTGAGAAAATTTCGACCCTCTAGCCATATATGATGGGAATTAGAAAAATTCCTACCTCCGAGCAAATGTGGTAGGAGGGGGACTTGAAAAAATTTCGCAGCCATATATGATAGAAAGGGGAATTGGAAAAATTCCTACCTCCGAGCACATGTGGTAGGAGGGGACTTGAAAAAATTTCGACCCTCTAGCCATATATGATAGAAAGGGGAATTAGAAAAATTCCTACCTCCGAGCTACATGTGGTAGGAGGGAGACTTGCAAAAATTTCGACCCTCTAGCCATATATGATAGAAAGGGGAATTAGAAAAATTCCTACCTCCGAGCTACATGTGGTAGGAGGGAGACTTGCAAAAATTTCGACCCTCTAGCCATATATGATAGAAAGGGGAATTAGAAAAATTCCTACCTCCGAGCACATGTGGTAGGAGGGGACTTGAAAAAATTTCGACCCTCTAGCCATATATGATAGAAAGGGGAATTAGAAAAATTCCTACCTCCGAGCTACATGTGGTAGGAGGGAGACTTGCAAAAATTTCGACCCTCTAGCCATATATGATAGGAGGGGTATTTAGAAAAATTCCTACCTCCGAGCTACATGTGGTAGGAGGGGGACTTGAAAAAATTTCGACCCTCTAGCCATATATGATAGAAAGGGGAATAAAAAAATTCCTACCTCCGAGCACATGTGGTAGGAGGGGGACTTGAAAAAATTTCGACCCCCTAGCCATATATGATAGAAAAGGGAATTAGAAAAATTCCTACCTCCGAGCACATGTGGTAGGAGGGGGACTTGAAAAAATTTCGACCCTCTAGCCATATATGATAGAAAGGGGAATTAGAAAAATTCCTACCTCCGAGCACATGTGGTAGGAGGGGGACTTGAGACAATTTCGACCCTCTAGCCATATATGATGGGAATTAGAAAAATTCCTACCTCCGAGCTACATGTGGTAGGAGGGGGACTTGAAAAAATTTCGCAGCCATATATGATAGAAAGGGGAATTAGAAAAATTCCTACCTCCGAGCTACATGTGGTAGGAGGGGGACTTGCAAAAATTTCGACCCTCCAGCCATATATGATAGAAAGGGGAATTAGAAAAATTCCTACCTCCGAGCTACATGTGGTAGGAGGGGGACTTGCAAAAATTTCGACCCTCCAGCCATATATGATAGAAAGGGGAATTAGAAAAATTCCTACCTCCGAGCTACATGTGGTAGGAGGGGGACTTGCAAAAATTTCGACCCTCTAGCCATAGATGATAGAAAGGGGAATTAGAAAAATTCCTACCTTCGAGCTACATGTGGTAGGAGGGGGATTTGGAAAAATTTTGAACCTCTAGCCATATATGATAGGAAGGGGACTTGAAAAAATTTCGACCCTCCAGCCATATATGATAGAAAGGGGAATTAGAAAAATTCCTACCTCCGAGCTACATGTGGTAGGAGGGGGACTTGCAAAAATGTCGACCCTCTAGCCATATATGATAGAAAGGGGAATTAGAAAAATTCCTACCTCCGAGCACATGTGGTAGGAGGGGGAGTTGAGAAAATTTCGACCCTCTAGCCATATATGATGGGAATTAGAAAAATTCCTACCTCCGAGCAAATGTGGTAGGAGGGGGACTTGAAAAAATTTCGCAGCCATATATGATAGAAAGGGGAATTGGAAAAATTCCTACCTCCGAGCACATGTGGTAGGAGGGGACTTGAAAAAATTTCGACCCTCTAGCCATATATGATAGAAAGGGGAATTAGAAAAATTCCTACCTCCGAGCTACATGTGGTAGGAGGGAGACTTGCAAAAATTTCGACCCTCCAGCCATATATGATAGAAAGGGGAATTAGAAAAATTCCTACCTCCGAGCTACATGTGGTAGGAGGGAGACTTGCAAAAATTTCGACCCTCTAGCCATATATGATAGAAAGGGGAATTAGAAAAATTCCTACCTCCGAGCACATGTGGTAGGAGGGGACTTGAAAAAATTTCGACCCTCTAGCCATATATGATAGAAAGGGGAATTAGAAAAATTCCTACCTCCGAGCTACATGTGGTAGGAGGGAGACTTGCAAAAATTTCGACCCTCTAGCCATATATGATAGGAGGGGTATTTAGAAAAATTCCTACCTCCGAGCTACATGTGGTAGGAGGGGGACTTGAAAAAATTTCGACCCTCTAGCCATATATGATAGAAAGGGGAATAAAAAAATTCCTACCTCCGAGCACATGTGGTAGGAGGGGGACTTGAAAAAATTTCGACCCCCTAGCCATATATGATAGAAAAGGGAATTAGAAAAATTCCTACCTCCGAGCACATGTGGTAGGAGGGGGACTTGAAAAAATTTCGACCCTCTAGCCATATATGATAGAAAGGGGAATTAGAAAAATTCCTACCTCCGAGCACATGTGGTAGGAGGGGGACTTGAGACAATTTCGACCCTCTAGCCATATATGATGGGAATTAGAAAAATTCCTACCTCCGAGCTACATGTGGTAGGAGGGGGACTTGAAAAAATTTCGCAGCCATATATGATAGAAAGGGGAATTAGAAAAATTCCTACCTCCGAGCTACATGTGGTAGGAGGGGGACTTGCAAAAATTTCGACCCTCCAGCCATATATGATAGAAAGGGGAATTAGAAAAATTCCTACCTCCGAGCTACATGTGGTAGGAGGGGGACTTGCAAAAATTTCGACCCTCCAGCCATATATGATAGAAAGGGGAATTAGAAAAATTCCTACCTCCGAGCTACATGTGGTAGGAGGGGGACTTGCAAAAATTTCGACCCTCTAGCCATAGATGATAGAAAGGGGAATTAGAAAAATTCCTACCTTCGAGCTACATGTGGTAGGAGGGGGATTTGGAAAAATTTTGAACCTCTAGCCATATATGATAGGAAGGGGACTTGAAAAAATTTCGACCTTCCAGCCATATATGATAGAAAGGGGAATTAGAAAAATTCCTACCTCCGAGCTACATGTGGTAGGAGGGGGACTTGCAAAAATGTCGACCCTCTAGCCATATATGATAGAAAGGGGAATTAGAAAAATTCCTACCTCCGAGCACATGTGGTAGGAGGGGGAGTTGAGAAAATTTCGACCCTCTAGCCATATATGATGGGAATTAGAAAAATTCCTACCTCCGAGCAAATGTGGTAGGAGGGGGACTTGAAAAAATTTCGCAGCCATATATGATAGAAAGGGGAATTGGAAAAATTCCTACCTCCGAGCACATGTGGTAGGAGGGGACTTGAAAAAATTTCGACCCTCTAGCCATATATGATAGAAAGGGGAATTAGAAAAATTCCTACCTCCGAGCTACATGTGGTAGGAGGGAGACTTGCAAAAATTTCGACCCTCTAGCCATATATGATAGAAAGGGGAATTAGAAAAATTCCTACCTCCGAGCTACATGTGGTAGGAGGGAGACTTGCAAAAATTTCGACCCTCTAGCCATATATGATAGAAAGGGGAATTAGAAAAATTCCTACCTCCGAGCACATGTGGTAGGAGGGGACTTGAAAAAATTTCGACCCTCTAGCCATATATGATAGAAAGGGGAATTAGAAAAATCCCTACCTCCGAGCTACATGTGGTAGGAGGGAGACTTGCAAAAATTTCGACCCTCTAGCCATATATGATAGGAGGGGTATTTAGAAAAATTCCTACCTCCGAGCTACATGTGGTAGGAGGGGGACTTGAAAAAATTTCGACCCTCTAGCCATATATGATAGAAAGGGGAATAAAAAAATTCCTACCTCCGAGCACATGTGGTAGGAGGGGGACTTGAAAAAATTTGGACCCCCTAGCCATATATGATAGAAAAGGGAATTAGAAAAATTCCTACCTCCGAGCACATGTGGTAGGAGGGGGACTTGAAAAAATTTCGACCCTCTAGCCATATATGATAGAAAGGGGAATTAGAAAAATTCCTACCTCCGAGCACATGTGGTAGGAGGGGGACTTGAGACAATTTCGACCCTCTAGCCATATATGATGGGAATTAGAAAAATTCTTACCTCCGAGCTACATGTGGTAGGAGGGGGACTTGCAAAAATGTCGACCCTCTAGCCATATATGATAGAAAGGGGAATTAGAAAAATTCCTACCTTCGAGCTACATGTGGTAGGAGGGGGATTTGGAAAAATTTTGAACCTCTAGCCATATATGATAGGAAGGGGACTTGAAAAAATTTCGACCCTCCAGCCATATATGATAGAAAGGGGAATTAGAAAAATTCCTACCTCCGAGCTACATGTGGTAGGAGGGGGACTTGCAAAAATGTCGACCCTCTAGCCATATATGATAGAAAGGGGAATTAGAAAAATTCCTACCTCCGAGCTACATGTGGTAGGAGGGAGACTTGCAAAAATTTCGACCCTCTAGCCATATATGATAGAAAGGGGAATTAGAAAAATTCCTACCTCCGAGCACATGTGGTAGGAGGGGACTTGAAAAAATTTCGTCCCTCTAGCCATATATGATAGAAAGGGGAATTAGAAAAATTCCTACCTCCGAGCTACATGTGGTAGGAGGGAGACTTGCAAAAATGTCGACCCTCTAGCCATATATGATAGAAAGGGGAATTAGAAAAATTCCTACCTCCGAGCTACATGTGGTAGGAGGGAGACTTGCAAAAATTTCGACCCTCTAGCCATATATGATAGAAAGGGGAATTAGAAAAATTCCTACCTCCGAGCTACATGTGGTAGGAGGGGGACTTGGAAAAATTTCGACCCTCTAGCCATATATGATAGGAAGGGGACTTGGAAAAATTCCTACCTCCGAGCTATATATGATAGGAAGGGGAAGACGACTTCCTTGAAATTGCAGCGTGTTCAAGTTGTCACGTCATGATTTTAGGACTTGGAAAAACTTCAGGCTCTAGGGGACTCGGGACAGCGGGTTCCTCGCTGCCATGGCAGTCCTGCAATGGCATCTAATTTTTTTATTTCTATCCTTCTCGCTCATATTATCTACAGCTGGATTGTTGAAAATTAGTCACTCTTCTGATGTACTGAGCTTGATGGTCGGTTGGCCTTTTTCAAATTCCTGTTGGTCGGAATTCTTTTAAAAGTTCCTCCTTTTATCTCCCAATATCTATAGCTGTATTCTCGGTCTAAAGTAGATCTGTAGCCTATTAAAAAGAAATTCAAATACTTATAATACAGTCTAATCCGTTCTCAACTTGATCACAGCTTTGAGCTTATCCCTGATGAAAGTATGGGAGTCCCTCGCATTAAGATTAAGGACCTCCACTTCCTCTCTTTATTCAAAGCCATTCTGTAATATGGTCTCTACCCTTCCATCTGGAAATTGGTTATCATCCTTCAAATAATAAAACTTACTAAGGATCGCTTTTTCCCCACACCTTACCGACCTATCGCTTTGACGTCTGTCTTTGGCAAAGCGTTTCAAGTAATGCTGGACAGAAGACTATTCTGGTTCACTGAATCGAATAACATCATCGATGTGGCTTCCGCAAAGGTCGTAACACTCTCCAATCCATACCTGACTTCGGTCTCTAAATTGAGGAAGCCCTCCGCCCAAACTCGAAACTCGAATCCATTTTTTCTTCGACCTCCAGGAAGCGTTTCCTGGTGTCTGGCTTCAATTATATGACGTTGGGCTTCGAGGCAATTTACCAAAACCCTTCGAAGCTGGTCTCTAAAGCTTAGGATTCAAGACCAGTACGCTTCTCACCAAACCATCCAAAATGGTTTCTTCATGAAGTGTTTCTCTCTTCCTAATCGCCTTGAATAACCTACCGACTTCAGTATCTCCCTGCTAACCTCCAACCCCCAATGTGCAGCAGAAAAACTACTCCGAGTAACCCTTGAAAGAAGCTTGAAATGATCCTCTCACCATGGTTTTAGACAGTAGCGTATTTAGAAATTCTGTTGAGTCGGGGGTCCAAAAATAACAACGCTTTAATGGTTGAAAATTGATCAGTCTACAGGTTTTTGGTAGTTATGGAGGGGGGTCCTCAACCATCTTCCCCGTAAATATGGCAATGGACTTCGATTTCCAGACAAGAAAATCGTCGGAATATTCCACAAATGATTCTATTGCCCTACGCCTCTGTCTCTTCTCTGCGTCTCCAGAACTTCACATTTGAAAGGTGCAGGAAAAAAAGGGTAGATTGGACAATTGGATTTCATGTACCACTGAAAGCAACCGTTTCTCCAGATCGTTTCGTTTGTTCATTTACCCGTTTTCCTTTGTAACCTACAATTATCATCCTATCACTTGTCAAGTTCCTTTCTCTCACCTCTGCCTCCAGAACTAAACTCCTGGACCCCTTCCTCAGTATCAAAATCCAGGAGCAAAATGGCCAAATTTTTCGAATGTTGTCAAATACCCATCCACACCTCGTACCAGCTGGGACCGCGAACTTCTCCAATTTTTTAAGGATCTAATTCGTTGCCAACTTGAATACGAATCTCTAATTTTGACCCACTCCGCGTAACGAAAGAATTGCGAAATTTCTTGGCTCCATTCAATCTTCTGGGTTTGGACTGACCCTGACCCGCTGAGGCAGATGTTCCTCATCTCCGTTACCTTACTTTTTGCTCAGTACTAACTCTCTAGCCTCTACATACCAATACCCGAGTCGTCTCGATCTGACGAAAATCCGATAACAGCTAACTGAAGGTACAAACAGAATCATCCCTCCTTATCTGCTAGATAGACAGGTCCAGCTCGGAACCGAGTATGCAGTCTCTATTTAGGGAAACATTTAATCCTTCCGTATGAGAAACTCCGCTTCCACATTCACTGCCAAACTCCCCACTGTAATCTCGTGCCTCTCCCTCCTCACTCGCTTCTTTTCACCGCACGAATTTCTTATGCTCTGTCTTCCTCATTTGCTATCCTAGACCCTCATTCTATCAATCCTATCGTCCCATTCTCAAACGCTCCTCAAGTTTTTCTGGATACCGGGACATATGGATCTTTCGGAACATGTCGCAGTGGGCCTTAACGCAAAGCAGTCACTGCGTTCACCTTCCATAACTCATCCATTCCCTTCCTTCGTATGATCTCTAACCCTTTACATTTTTCTCTTGGCATTACTTCTCGTCCCTCTTATCCTTCAACAAGCTACTTCAAACAGCCCCTCTCGTAAAGAGGGACTCATCCTAAGTATAGTTGCAGGGTTTGGTAATTAATGGGGGGGAGGTACATGTGTAAACTAATTACACTTTTAAAATTCAACCGTAAGCTTACGTCGAAATTAAAATACAGAAATAGAAATGATAAACTAGAAAATATCTTTTGGTATCTCCCTACTCCCGTTTTCTAAAAAATTATGAGCCGTGTTTACAACTTTACTGAATTCCTCCTCGACCGTAAGACGAGTTCCAGCAATATTCAGCTCGAGCTTCCAGTATTTTCTGAATTGTATTTGATATTTTTCATTACTATGCTCTCGTCTAATGACGCGTCATTCTTCGCTTTCTCTCGCAGGTTTCAGAGAACAAAAGAAAGAAAACCAATCGGAGCCGACTTCACCCGAAAAATCCAAATCCGACGTTACCATTAATCGTAGCAATTCTTTACCCGCCGAAGATACAGACGAAGGTACGTCACGTTTACGACAAGACTCATTGCTTGGTAATTGTAATTTATTTTATGAACAAAACTGATCTCCTTCGTGAGGAGAAAAAAAAGAAAGCGAACACCTAAACGACATTTGGAGACTACACGTATAAATGTTACAACAATCGTACTCTAAATGAGACGTCTATCAAAATTTTTGTTTAATTCGCTATTAATGTAAACCGATGACGAGAAATCGGTCATGTTACGTCAGAAATCAACGACCAGCCTTCCTACTAATGTTAAATCCGTTATCGGACAATACATCCGCGGTGAAAAACAGATTAAAGATATTGTACATCCTTCCAAATTAACGAGCATCAAAAATTACAGATACTTGAGACGTTCGCTCTCGCGAAATTATTACGAGTCGGAAGCAATTAAGCGTGTCTCGCAAGCTCCGAACTTGCAAGGAGAGAAAGACGATGAATTGTTCGTCGACTGTTGCCATTGTGAAACTGTCACGAATGACTCGAAGAAAGATACAATTGGGAATGATTCGATTGCTGCTCGTCAACCCGTATCCAGGAGATCGAACAACAATTTTTCCAGCGCGAGCTCGTACGAATGTCACGATAATAAAGTTAATGGGAATTTACGACGGAAGTTCGTTGATGGAGATCACGGCGATACTTGTGAACGAGAGCTGTGTACACAGGAAACTGATTTGTCGGATAGCGGCGGTCCGCTTCGACTGACACCTATCAAGATCGGGAAAGTGGATCGTATTCGCTTCGAAGGAGACGATGCATTAATTACGTTGAAGCCTAAAAGTACTTCCGAAGTGCTCGCCGAAACTAACAGTGCAGGAATCGAGTGTTGTATCCAGCTGAAAGGCTCGAATATTTTGTCAGCTAACAAACCCTCCGATGAAGTCGCGGAATCTCGTACACCTGAATCCGTGTCTAACGTGAAGGAGGAACACACCGGAGTATCCGCTTGCGGAGACGAAATCCGTTCAGTGCGTAGAAAGTCCTCTCAACATAATGATTCAAAATCTTTGAAGGCGGAGTTGTACAACTGTAAAGAGAAGATCGCCGACGAACTCGATCAAATAGCGTATCTAGAAAAGGAAGTGAGGAAAGCGGAAATCGAATTTCAGGAATACGAAAAAACAGCGCAATATCGTTTAGCTCGCAGCGATACATTTCTATTTACCGAGGACGAGTTTCGTGAGCTATTGAAAGAATTTTCGACTACTTCGGAGATGTCGCCAACGCCATTACAATCGTCTTCGTTAATGAAAACCAATATTCTCAAGGGCGGTAACCTCAATTTCGTCGTGAGCGATTATTTTAACAAATGTTACGATAATTTGAACAAACGAATAAGTCAATTCGCTGGCGAACGTCAAGCGCTTTGTAAAGTCATAGAAAGATTGAACGACGATCGCGTTAAATTACAGAACTATATTAAGTATTTAAAACGTAAACCGTCGTATGTGAAAAATACGAAGATTCGTTCGTGATAAATGTCTCATGTTTCTTCCTTCGAAGACGGTGACGAGCGGAAGTGGACTGGAGAGCAAAATACGTCTACTGAGAGAGCTCAGTGCCCGAGCCTAATCAGATCTAAATTCTATAAATGCGAAGTGCTTACATAGAAAAAATAAAAATCGACTTCATTCTAGAAAAAATGGCGTACAAAATCAACCTATTTTAATTTTAAAGGGGAGATATTCCATAGAAAAAGAATAGAATTAGGTATTTATTAAGGACGCCATAGGTTAGCATTCTCTAAGAAAATTATTCTCTTCTATTTACAGACAATAGAGCTCGAGTTACGAAATCGGAAACGAATACGGTGGTTACAATTCCTCAAATATTCGACGATAATTTCTCAACATTTTTCGGCCACGTAGAATCAGTACCCGTCTCTGTCGACTTGACCGCATCTGATGCTGATTTCAGTTTTATCAAGTCGGAAGCACCGCGTCTAGTGTAAGTGCAGTTTTACTTTTCTCGATGTCCTAATTCGTTATCTACCGGGACTTAATTTGACGAATCATTTTTTGTGTAGACCCACTCATAAGAAAGCTCGAGCTCAGAGAAAACATGCTCCTTCGGGCAATCCACTGAAGAATATGGCGACGAAAATCGAGATCAAAAACGAGTACAGAGAAGTGAAAACAAACACAGCTGAACGTGAAATGAAAAGAGTAAACGTAGAGAGAGGTAAGTATCAACCGATAACAATTTGATGCGAGCTCAAAGCAGTCACGATAAGGCTCTATAAGTAAAGGTAATGATACGACGCTATGATGGATCTTTCCCACAGAATTGCCGTAGGAGCCTGTGTGTTAATATCTCAAAAACTATTGGGGTTTTTTTTGGAAAAATAAAGAGAATAAAATTTGTTTGTGTTGTAATTTCCTATCAGATGACCTCTTTTTCAGAGTATTTTTCGATAATTTTCAAACTCCAAAATCTGTCACCGGTTGCTCCGCGTAGCTACGCGGAACGCAATCGAACATGCTCGCTCTACCGATAGATCCATCATGGTGTCGCGTCATCACCTATACTTACAGAGCCTTAGTCACGAGATTGTTCAAAGGAAGTAATGTCGTCTCGTTTCACTCTAGTTTCAAAACATTCGTCGTTAGCGGTTGAAGCATTAGCTGGCCTAGCTTCGAAAGAAGACTTCGCAGCTGTGCAGTTGAAGAAAGCAGTTCCTCTATCGTCCCCGATGTTACCGTACAAGCCGCTTATGCTATTGCATGTCAAAGGAAGGAGACATGTTCAGACAAGATTGGTCGAACCGATCGTCGAGTCTGTTAACAGTGGAGATTCTTACGTTTTGGTTACCCCTAATGAAGTAAGTGTTTGTTTATTTTGGATATTTTTTTATCAATTTTTCATGATGAAGGAGATTAGAAAACGTCTTCTTCATTATCAGATTTCAATCAAGTATCACTATCTAAAAATACTCGATTTCAAATTGTTCTCGAAGGCTTCAATTTCAAAGAAATGGGGTACCACGATTAAATCTCATTTCGGTTGATTGACCTCTAACGCTAGGAACTCGAGAAATTTTCGTATTCTCACCACGCAGAAATGCTGAATTCAACTCTCTTCTCTTATATTTTTCAATCATAATTAAGTTATTTGTTCTTCATCGAAATGCAACGACGATATCAGTATTAGGACTATTAACGTACGTCCTGTAGAACGCACCTAATAATGAAAAAGAACAGGAACCCGAATCGAAATAAAATACTTTCATAGAATAATTGCATTGTCTTATCAGAATAGTTTTGTTTTTGTTTCTCTTTCGTTCGCTCTTGATAAATATGTATATCTCAATAACTGTAAAGTAATTATAGGTAACTCGGATTTTTGTTTTGTGTACTCATCGATCATGGAATAAATTTTTTCTTCCTTCTTGATCACATCTTCAACTTTCAGTAGGTGAGGTAATTCCAAACAAATACCGGTATTTCAAACCATTGACATTAGCCCGACGAAGATCGTAATTAGATGATTAGATATGATCCCAAATGTTGTTGAAATCGCTCTGGTGTACTTTTCTGGTCGAATAATTCTGAATATTCTTAGCTCTAGCTTTAATAGTGATCTCGAGATATCTGTTCTGTATTATTTTCGTATATATGTACTTACTATTAAATTTCTATTATTATTTAGATATATCACTACGTTGGTCAGTACGCTAACGTGATCGAGCGTTCTAGAGGATCGGAAATTGCTCAGCATATATTAGCAGCTCACGATTTAGGATGCAGTGGAGCCACTCAAGTGTTTATCGTTGCCGAGGATTCGGCCAAAACGAATTTAAAAACCGTCCAAAAGTTCTGGAGCGTGTTGGGTGCGAAGTCCGAACAAATATCGTCAATAAAAGGTTCGTACTTCCCTCTCGATCGACTTTTCCGTGTCGATAGAATGTTTTAAATATAAAGAATTACTCACCTACAGCAATTCCTACCGGCCATCCGGATGAAGACGAAATTTACGAGAGTTCTTTGCTGTCTACGAACATGGTCTACGAGGTTCACGAAGATGAGCTCGTCCCAGTCGAGAAGTATTGGGCCTCTATTCCTAAAATACAAATGTTGGACCCGAATAAAGTAAGAACTTCGATATTGTTCGCAGGAATGAATTTCGTGAGAGAAACATTCTCCTCATGAGTACGAGTCGACATCATATTATCAAAAGGTTTTCACACACGCAACATAAAAATTCTGTTAATGGTGGAAATTACACAAATTTTGAACCAGGTAAAATTTAAACAACAACAAAAAAAAAAAAGTGGCAGGAAACCAGTCGCTCTCTTATTAATTCGTCAATTGTGGATAATTAGTAAATTTTGTGAATATTTATACATTTTTCGTTTTCAAATTTCACCCTTTTGTTTTTCGTTCGTTTTTTTTTGTTTTCAAATTTCTCTCATTTAGTTTTTTCGTTTTTAAATCTCACCTGGTTCAAAATTTGTGTAATTTCCCCCATTGACAGAATTTTTATGTTACATGTGTGAAAACCTTTTGATAAAAGGAATGAATTTTGAGTACAAAAATTCTAAGCGCCGAAATCAATCTTCTATTTTAGGTATTGGTCTTCGATTTCGGCACTGAGTTGTACGTGTGGATGGGTAAGAACGTGGATATAAAATTGCGTAAATCGTCCGTCAAGCTAGCCAAGGAGCTATGGGAGAATGGTTTCAATTACGAGGAGTGCGACTTGTGCCCCATTAACTCGGCTTCGACTATCGGAGATCGAGGTTCATCGTCGATTGTGGGAGACAAACGAGCCGCTCAGCGACCGGATTGGTGTTTATTTGCCAAAGTTACACAGCATATGGAAACCGTGTTATTCAGAGAAAAATTCTTAGATTGGCCAGACTTCAGTAGAGTTATTCGAACGAAGGAGCAGGAAGAAAATTCTGGAAAACAGTCTAACTTCAATTTCAATGTGACTCCCCCGAATGCTAAAGAAATGCTAGAAACGAAAATTAGCGAACCCGACCTCGTTTTAGAAGGCAATCATTTGGGAAGAGGTACTCAATATTTCGACGAAGAAGTAAGCACAACTTACGAAATAGAATCGTATCCGCGTATGTATTCGGAAGATATATTTTTGGATTCATTTTACAGCGACGGTTGTTCTATCAAGTTACGACAACGGAAGTGAAACTGTGGCATGTAGCGGAATTCGAGAGTGAAGAAGTACCCGAGGACTCGATCGGCTCATTTTTGAGTACGAACAGTTACGTAATTAAATGGGTTTATTCCATATCTTATACCGGTGAGTACTCAGTATTTTAAATTCGCTTAAAGACTTACTGTTGAATCTCTATTTTATTGGTGCTTTCATTTCAGGACGAGAGCTAACTGGCCAACCATCGAAACATACCACCTTGGGTCGCGACCGTTGCGTCTATTTCTATTGGCAAGGAAAAAGTGCATCATTAAATGAGAAAGGAGCTGCTGCTTTGCTCACTGTTGAACTGGACGAGGAGAAGGGCATTCAACTACGTATATGTCAGGGATCCGAACCACCAGCATTTCTTAATTTATTCAAAGGTCGAACGATCATCTATAGAGCGAAAAGATCATCTAGTGGTATGTGTTCGATTGAAAAGCGCGTGAGCTTTTGGTCCCCCTTTTTTGAAATTTATCTTGTTCCGCGTGTGAGTATTCTCTCATATCTGTCGTTCGTGTATCATCTAACATTATTTTGTGCTTTTTACTCATCGACGAATGCAAGAAATATTCTGTTTTTGACCTATAATTTCTTCAGTCAATCATTATCTTCATCCTCCTCTCCCTTCAAACATTGTACTTTGAGGAGACGTCGATGGTATTCTTAAATATATTATCCGTCTTTGAATGAAGCGAAATTCGTATCAACGCACGAGGAACAAAATTAAATGTGAAAATAGGGATGTACCTACGTCGTACTTCAGAGTAATCTCAATTCTATTATTTTCACTTAGACAAAGATTGGCGTTTGTTCATTTGCCGCGGTGAAATTGAGAATGAAGCTTCATTGCTAGAAGTTTCTTGTAACATAAGGCAACTCCGAAGTAGAGCTTCATTCGTTCTCATTAACATAACTACCGGTACAACTTTTGTTTGGCACGGCTGTAAGGTGACCAGGATTGCATCCAATGTGAGTAGGAATATAAATTACGTTCGGATTCAATGTATGAAATCATCAAACTATCATAGATTTATTTTGTTCATTTTTCTCAGGTATGTCAAATGGCGGTTAATAAATTGACTGAAAACCCACCTGCAGAACTCGGCTTAGCATCTGACGTCATACTGAATGTAACAGAAATTAACGAAGGAAGTGAACCCAAAGAATTTTTCACTGGTGAGTCCCACATTCTGTCCTAAAATCAGTTCTTCTCGAGAGTCTAGAAGATAGAATGAAACTTTTCTTTTCGAAATAAAATCCAGTGGCTCCCACTCTTGATGATCGTGATTTCCTCTGAAGTTTGAACATAATTATTCTACAAAAATACGGTTTCTAATGTTAAATCAGAGATGCGAACTTCCACAGTGAAAAGTGAGGAAACTCAAAATTCACAAAAAAACAATTAGTCTTCAAATTCTTGACGATCTTTGAACGCTGGTGAGACGTCTTCAACTAAGAACGAGGGTTTTGAGAATCAATACTTCCAAGTTTCAGTCTACCGTCGTATGATGAACTGAACCTCTCTTGTAGTATTGTAACTTGTGTGTCATTATTTGTTTCAGGTTTAGGTAGCAACAGCAGAAAATTATACGTCAGTCTTCTAAACGATAAAGAAATATACGACAGCACCCCACTATTATTCCATCTAGCCTCGAATAACGGCGTGTTCGCAGCAACTCCCGTTGCGTCGCCTTGCCACAGTACAAATGTCGTAACCGCGTATCCGTTCTTACAAGAAGATTTATACTCAGCCAGCCAACCTGGTTAGTTACATTTGACTCTTGGTCATCGCTCTTTTCCCGCCTCGAATGCATCTTAAATATTATTTTATCTCTATTAGCGTTATTCATGTTGGATTCGGGCAAAGAAATATGGTTGTGGCAGGGCTGGTGGCCCGAACGTGAAGTTACGGACGGCGTCGAAGTATTGCCGTCTACTAACGGCGAAGATACGACCCAAAACTTGGACAAAGATCGCGGATCAGCGTCCATACGATGGCAGGCAGAAAGACGAGCAGCGATGCAAACGGTCCTCGAGTATTGGAAGTTGAAATACGGCGATAAACCGATCAAAGCATTTTTAGTGTGGGCTGGATTAGAGCCGATACAATTTACTAACTTATTTCCCGACTGGGCTGACAGAGATGACGTTGCCGAAATGAATATTCTGGTAAACAAAAGCTCTGGTGTATTTACTCGTTTCGTTAGAGAAAAGTCGAATTTGAAATCCTCGTTTTACGTTTCTTGTAGGATGGTAAGAAATCGGGTGAAATGTTAGACGTCGAACAGGAATTAGAAAGATTGACGCAATCCACCTACCCTCTCGAACAGTTACTTCAAAGACCACTTCCGGAAGGAGTGGATCCTACTAGGTTGGAATTGTATCTTTCTTCTTCACATTTTAAAGTAAGTCCGATGTTTTATATTTCTTTCTCTCTACCTTCGTTACAATGTTCGAATTTTAACGCTTTCGTATTTTAGGAAATAATGAAAATGACGAAAGAAGAATTTACCGCACTTCCCAATTGGAAACAGACCAATTTAAAGAAGCATGTTGGGTTATTCTAAAGGAAGAAATAAGAATAGCTTATTAATGTTCAGATATATCTTTTGATGTTGAAATTTTAGTTAAAAGATTTTCTTCTTCCTCTTCTCTTTAATATTATTAGAAACTCAAAAGCCTGTATTTTGTTTTTGAAAATTTTCCATAAAAACGAACAATGTTTTTGTCGAAGTAAATTAATTAGTTTTCATAAAGTCTATAGATCGTAACTATCCTCCGCACTGAAAGTATATTGAGTAAAATTTTCGAAAATTGGTGAACGTGTATGTTCTGACAAGCATCGCCTTTCAATATATCGATGATACTTTGTGTTCATTAACGATATGATGTCTATACGTCTCGCTTTTTATTTTTTTTGTTTTCAACACTGCTTCTCTTGTTGTTTTCCTTCTTTTTTTTTTTTTTTTTTTTGGCTGTGATTATTCTTACGTTTTTCTTCCTTCTTCAAAAGGACGATACGCGTCTGTTGGAAAATATTTACCGAGATCGCGTACTCGTGTTCTCTTTTTTATTTGAATTAAGATTATGTGATTTTATTTTACTTTCTTTCATTCTTTCAATATTGTACGATTCTCGACGTGAGAGGGCCATTGTACGTAATTAAAGGAACATTTTTTTTTATCTACATGATTTCATTTTGCTCTCGATTGAGGAAAAAAAACTGAGTCGAGATTTCTGCCAATTTTTTTTTTTTTCTAATCCGATATCAATTGACTGTTTTTTTCTCTCTGTTTTTCTTTTTTACTTTCGCGATTTTTATCGTCTTCATTCGTATTTTTTTAATTGCTATACGACAGACTTCCTATTTCGAATCATAATAATATTATTCTGACGAACATTGAACAGACATAATAATGAAGAAAATCTGAGAGCTTTGATGTTTTATAATATGTACGAGCTTTCTTTCTCAATGTATTTTCATTTTGTTATAATGAAGATCTTTCAGAATTCTTGCTTTTTTACGTACGACATTCTCTCTATTATTTTAATGTACATATCATAATAATTTTGGAATAATTTTTTAAACATTACATATTTTTTAAATTCATCTCTTGTACCTAAAGTGAATAAAAAATGTGATTTATTCGTGTCAGTCTGAGGTGTTCTTCAAACTTAATTGAACATTGAAGTGATTTTTGAATTCGATGGCTTGGTCAGAGGAGGTTTGGAAGAGTTTTTGGAATACGTAAATAAAATTTTTTTTCTGATGTAAAATTTACTGAAAAATTGCCATTATTATTTCCCTTCTTTGAATTGTGGCTACGCCGCTGTTAGAACTCGAAAAGTATGATTTTTAATGAAAGAAAGGCATTTGCGTTAGAGAAAATTGAAAGGGTACCTTTGCCCTATGAGTGGAAAAAATCGAGAAACGAGAAAGGAGAAACTCACGTCTAATACATATTTCGTCGGTGGATTTTATTGGGTCTGAATAATAACAAGGGAATTATTGAACCGTAATTTTAGAGTAAGTCTTAGCCGGAGTTTCAAATCGCTGAGTCCATCAGTCAGTTGAAAAATCGGATTCTTGAGTTAGTAAAAAAATTTGAGTTTTTAATCAGTCGATCAGCTTGAGTCAATGCTGAGCGCGCATTGCAGCCAGTGTCGTAAAGTACAAGTGAATCAAGTTCACTGACTTGGGACTTGGAACATTTCTACTATAAAAGTCGAAGACCCACACCTGAGGCGCCAGAGGGAGTAATAGAGTATAATAATTCATCATCTTGATTGTAGAAAAGAGCGGTGGTTTGGTCCGCGTTCTGCCGTCCAAAGTTGAATTAATGAATTGACGAATTAGGAAGAAATTCTATTCCTTCAAATAAGCTTAACACGGATTTTTGAGTTGTAAATAGTCGATTTTAAGAAGATTTTTTTAATGAACAATTCAATTATCCAACTAGTTTTTCGATACAAGCATTCCTTCTTGCTTATTCAAATATTGGCGTTTTTGGATTTTGTTTTAGATATATTCATTTAACATAGATATCCAATATTTATTTTAATGTAAATAATTCAGAGAAGAATATTCATCATGCGTGGAACAAAGCTCCAATTTCTCAGGTTGCAATTTCTCCATGTTAATTAATGGAGTAGTAACTAGTAAGAGTCCGCACTACCGTGGTCCGTGGTCCGCACCAATCGTCCGAAAGATACAGTTTCCCTGATCGTCGATCGAGCCGGTCATATGCAAGAAGTGATACGACCAGCAAAATTGAAAACGGGAGCATGGTAATTTTCCCATTTAGATGTACAGTGAGGTATGCTTTACACAGAAAAAATACGCGTAAATATACGAAAATATAGGTCGCGGGGCGACTAATAACTGTCCACAAAATTAATGAATTGTATGAAATTTTTTCAGAGTGTTAGATATGAGTGTTTGATACAGGTCTAAAATTAATTCGGAATTCATAACATTATTTAGAACTCTTGTTATCAACGATCAAAAAGTGGTATATTTCAAGCATTTTCAGTTGATAACAAGGCTTCTTAATGATTTGATAAGTTATATAAATAAATTTTAGACCTGCGTCAAACGCTCATCTAAGATCTAACACTCTGAAAAAATTTTATGACAATTGATTAATTTTGTGGACAGTTATTAGTCGCCCCGCGATCCATATTTTGGATCGATTTAAGGAAAGGTTCCACCCGTGTACCCACCCGCATCGACAATAAAAATTTTAGTTTGCGATTGGCGATACTAAAGCTGTCCGGCCCGGCCGAATCGGTCAAAATCAAATAACGAAATAACTTTGTGCGGGTGTGTGGCAGCTACAGACTGCACTGCTGCTTTGTTGTACAAAATGGAATGGACGTTCTTGCATATTAACGGTCAGCAAAAAAGGTTATTTTTGTTTCATTTGAGAGGGCCCTTTTCCGCAGATTGTAGATATACAGATATGTCTGTTCGACTTAATTGTATGGCAGTCTCTGTGCTGGTACCACGGGGTAATTCTATTTCTGTAAACGAAGTGTATTATATCAATTAATTATCAATGCCACGGTCCACGGCGTTATTTTATTTTAGGCAATCGCTATATACAGGCTATATATAGGCGGCCTAATGAGGACGACCGATTCTCAATATTATAGACAGTACCGTGATTTTAAATGAACTTCAATCTTCTCTGAATGATCTTTCAACCGCGTAGAACAAATTGTCAAGATCCAGGAACCACAGCTTTGTCTTGAAATATTTTTCTCAGAAATCAGAATCACATCGCAACTGATACCAGAAACCAAACATAGTTGGAATGGATAGATGCTGTTGACATGAGTAAAGCGTCCGATTATCGTCATTGTTACGACTCAGGTATGCCGATATAGGTTCTTTCAAGTTAATAATGTATTAGGTATTATTTTAGGTATTAAGTACCGTATTTTACTTATAAGTACCGGTACTTAATTACGTATTAATTGTTACGATTTTTCATACTTTTACAGCCCTGCATCGTTAAGGATTATCACATAAAGATAAAGTTCGATCTTCCAAGTCGTAACATGAATATTTCTAGTGAAGATGACAATAAGAACTCAATGTATTGGTCTGATGATTGAATTTTCAACTGCGATAGTAAAGTTTTAGTCATCAGGATATCTCCTCTGCGTAGGTACGGCAGAGACCTGGTACAGCTTTGTGCGGTAAAAATGATTCTCTTTCCACCCGACTGGACGTTGTACGACGAGAATGCTGCCTTTTGAAAACTGTCCGTGATGACCGATGATATCTAATTACTAAAAAACGAAGCCAAGACCGGTATTTACTCGTTACAAACCTATCAAATAATTTTCTTGTTGCAGAAGGAAATATTATATGTTTACCTCGATACAATATGGTTCCTCAACAAAAAACTACCTAATTCAAACGTCGCAGATGCTTTGTGAATAAGTAGCTATTTGGGACTGAGAAGAATTTTTATTTATAATACTTAGGTACCTATCATTTAATTTCTCTCAATTTGAGATCCTCTACAATTTTTAATAAAGCGGTTATAATAGTGAATTTAGATAGCTTGAGGCTAATTATCAAGTGGCTCTGCAACGATCATAATTTTGGAAGAGCTTATCACTAAGAAGATGGTTCTTTCATACCGTATTTCAATTTCTATAAACGCCTTATAATTTCCGCACGACAATATGAGGTACCTACGTATTTATCAAAATTATAGTAATTTACCCATTTTATACAGATGCCTACTTTTATAGGTATGTACGCAACTTCATCATTTGAAGATATAAGTTTTCTCCAACTTTCTTGCATAATTTGCAATGTTTATTTACTTATTACCTGCAGCACTATCGAGGTTACAGTTCTCCAGAAAGAAACGGAGACTGTCAAATCGCTCAGAAATTCCTATAGGTACTCGAACATTCCCTACCGACCGTCTATGCTAAATACCTGCATTAGATGTTAATTCCTTTACTACAGTACCAGTATATTTTTCCAAAACAAAATTTCTGATTCAGATCTCACTTTATGAAATATTTTGAAAAAAGGAAAATCCGATTATCGCGGGTAAAAATAACTGAACTAAAAAGAAAAAAACAAGAGCTTGAATTGAAAAGACCTTATAGTTACTTACTAAACACAATATCAAATAAAGTAATCAAACATTCAATATTTACCTAAGTAAAATCTAACGCGGTAGAATGCAAAAGAATAAGTTAACCGTTTTAAAATATTATTACGTGTATATTGTACTAACGATATCCATTTTGAAAAATGGGCATCGAACTATAGATAAGTATTACAAATTCTGCAAGTTGTTTTCTTCATCTGTCGTAAAATTCTCAATTACCTATTATAATATCTTGCCGATGGATTGCGATCATCTTTCTAAGAACAAAAAACCCAAAATATGAGATTAGAAAAAAAATTTGTTGCTCAATATAGGTACCATAACTTGATTATTTGAGCAGCCAGCATCATCGTTTTTTGTGGAAGTTTGTTAAATGTTAAATCATTAGTCATTTTTTACCAACAAAGTAGCTGTGCAAAGATCACAGGAATTTTTTGTAGCGATCTTGGGAAGAATATTAGAGAGTTCGTTTTCTGGTTGTTTGTTCCATTGGTTTGCCTCATCTTTGGTTGTAGGCGAGATTTTAGGGGTTGAGTTGACGACAAAACTTGAGTCTTGATTTGCCTTTGATGGACCACTGTCATGGCTCTAGATACAACAAATAAAAGAAATGAGATTGATGAAAAAATTAATACTTATTCAGTTCTAGTGTTATTTTCTTATTATTCCCATGTAGCTGATATGACCTTCATTATTTGAGCAGACTGTGTGTCATAATTGTTTGTTTGGAAAATCGTTATGTTAAGAGGTGACTTTACGTCAATTCTTTTGTCCTTACCAATAAAGGCCGTGAGAAGACCACAGGAGTTTGTTGTAGCAATCTTGGGAAGAATATTGGAGAGTTCCTTTTCTGGTACTTTGTTCCATTGGTTTGTCTCATGTTTGATGGTATAGGCGAGATTTTAGACGTTGAGCTGAAGACTAAATGTGAGTCTTGATTTGCCTTTGGTGGACCACTATCATGACTCTAATACAACAAATAAATGAAACGAGATTGATAAAAAAATTAATACTTATTCAGTTCTAGTGTTATTTTCTTATTATTCCCTTGTAGCTGATCTGACCTCCATTATTCGAGCAGACGGTGTATCATCATTGTTTGTTTGGAAAATCGTTCCGTTAAGAGGTGATGTCACGTCAATTCTTTTGTCCTCTTTATCGAATGAGTCCGTGAGGCGACCACAGGAATTTTCTGGAGTGATCTTGGTAAGAACATCAAAGAGGCTCTTCTTTGCTAGTTCGTTGCGTTGATTTGTCTCGTCACCGGGGGTAAGTGAGATTCCAGAAGTTGAGCGAAAGACAGAACTTGAGCCTTGATTTGCCTTTGATGGGTGACTATTATGGTTCTGAAAATAACAAACAAAAGAAATGAGATTGACAAAAAATGTCCAGTCCCGGGGTAATTTTTCATGATCCAACCTTGATTATTTGAGCAGACAGTGAATCATCAATGTTTGTTTGGAAACTCGTTATGTTATCAAGTGATGTCACGTTCATTCTGTCAAGTTTTCTACCGATTGGGTGTGTAAATTGATGATCACAGAAATTTTTCACAGAAAGATTATTGGAGTGCCACATTTCTGCTAATTTTTGGCGTTGGTTCGTCTCGTCTGTGGTGCTAGGCGAGATTGTAGACGAGAAGTTTTGGTTTGCGACAAAAAGATTATCGGAGTGCCACATTTCTGCTAATTTTTGGCGTTGGTTCGTCTCGTCTGTGGTGCTAGGCGAGATTCTAGACGAGAAGTTTTGGTTTGCGCTTGTTAATGGAGCACTATAGAATGGTATATGCTTCTAAGAATGACAAATGAAATAAGAAATGAGATTAAAAAGCAATGATAATGTTCATTCATACTTCTGGTTTAACCCAACCTGGATTATTGGAGCGGTTAGTGCATTAAACAATATTCCACTGCTCTTTCCATTACTTTGGCTAATCGGATCCTGACGATGACCGGTGGTTAAAGTAATAACTGGTCTGCCTTTCCCTCTAAATTTTGAATTCCCTGAAGGGAGTTGTCTTATAGATGCAAAGTATTTTAATCTCTCATTTCTAATTTCCTGTAGAGACTTTCCCTTCAGTCTCATACCTTTTCCAATTCCCCTCCATACCGTATTATCATCTCCCTAAGAACAACGAAGTACAAACCATAAGATCAGAAGAAAATGAATATCGCAACCCGGCTCTCATATTGTAAACTTACGTGAATTATTTCAGCAGCCCGGATTATGGGATATCGAATAGTCTTTATACCCGTGAGCGATTTAAATTTACGGCCAGATTTTGAGGTTGATGGAACGGGCGTTCTTTTTGACGCGAGGTATTTTAATCTTCTATTCACTTTTTCTTGTAAAGTCAAAGATTTCATTTTCGCGATCGGTCCATTCTGCCCCTGAAAATAACATTATTGTGATTGGAAAAAGCAACAATGCTTCTATTTTGTACGTATTACCGTGGCTCATCTAACCTGGATTGATAGATCTGACGCTACATCATTTATTCGATCCGCAGGAAAATAGATATCACCCGGCAAATTCACTTTATTCGCTTCTCTTACAGCCTTGAAAGAATCTATTTCACGACGAAAAATACTGCAAACTTCATCAGAGAGTGCAGGGTTGACGGCCCATCTGTTTATGAGATCTGTTTTCAATGCTAAATAAATCAGTCTTTGTTTTCTTCTTTCTTGGAGACTCATAATCCGTCTTCCGCGCTCCATTACTGGTCTCTAATGGGATAAAAAAAAAACGATTAGTGTTCTGTGTGATTTCCCGCCTTATTTGGTGAGCTAAGCAATAATCTTTAGCGTGTAGATCGTTGTTCGGTGTAACAAGGGGAGGATATCGCTTTTCTGTTGCCTTCGGGAAGGTCTTGAGACAAGAATGGTAAGAATGAGCGAAAATTGGTTTGATCAGTTTTACCTCCCACCTCGCTTCTCTAATGAATAATGCAAAATCTTTGTAAAGGTGGTATCACTGGTAATTGGTTCCTTGAGTGTTGGCGGCACCACCAAAAAAATTAAAAAATAGTTAATAAATAAAGTAAGAGCACAATTATTTGAATAGCTAGAGTGCTCAAGTCATTTTTCGCTCCCTTTTTTCCCCTTTGGAAGTGAAGTCGTGAACTCACCAAGATGATCGTATCTTTTTGTATCAAACCAACAATTATTGTTGAAATTTCCCACCAGATCAATAGTGGTAGGCCTACTCTGTAAAAATACAAAAATTTGATCCACTAAAAGCATTAGATCAACAAAAGTAAATTTAAAACATGAATAGGTTTTGAAAAAGGGTTTTTCAAAATTAGTGCTCTACTTATCCGTACACCTTACTCACTCATTACTCATTATGAGTTCCGATAATCATGAATAGGTATTGTAAAAGTGACGTATATTTCGATTATTCCGAACGCGTTCATAATCTGAAGGAATATCATTGCTCCGAGAAGACCGCCCAAGGAGCGGCCTCTCACTCCTGAGAGACAAAAACTCATCGCATCCAAATTAAGGGAGCCCTCTATTTCACGACGAAATACGGTGGACTAATGTGTAACGCATACATACAGATGTATTTACGTCATACTCTACATAAGTTATTCACACGATATTTAAATCTGTAATAAACTCAATACCGACCGGTACAATTGTATGAAGCCAAAATAAATGATGACATTTAACAACCGTACTAGCCCCAAACTTAGCCTACGCGGAGAGACCGCAGAACCTCCTCTCCACTTTCGTAAACTCACCCTAACCTCAAACTTTTTATCTTCTGTCTCCCAATTTCCGTAACTTCCAATTTTCAGCCGAATCTTCCACGTTAACAACAGTCGGCTCTCCACAAAACATAGACGCTTTCAATTTAATCACTCGCTCAATAAACCTTTCACAGCAAACCCCCTAGAACCCATTCATACAACCTACCCTCCTTGGACTCTCTCTCAACCCAAATTACGTCTCGGATGTTCATTTTTGTCCTAAATTAGTCATACGGTCAACTTTTTGACAGGAAATCTCGATTCAATTAAACGAGCTTGTAATTGCAATAAGCGGTAAATTTTCCATGATAAAGGATATACCCGTTCTGTTCTAGCCAAATTCAATTTAATTATCCGGATTATTCTTTTAAGAGGGATTCTAATAAGCGGAGTTTACTATAGTTGACCTTATGAGAAATTCAACGAGGAATAATTTTTGTAACTTGACCTACGATGTGATGCGTATTTTTCGAGATATTGATAAAAAAAAAAAAAGAAATTTGGAGAAAATTTTCCCATCCACTTTGAGGGTAGGGTTTTCTTCAGTTGTTTCTGACATCAATCCTGACACATTCCAACAAATTCTTGCTTTCTACCAAGATTGTCTTTTTTAGCTAAATTTTATGTCTTTAGAAAATTATGAGCATGATGAAATACCTTCGGTACACCTATTTCTACATCAACATCACATCCCACTCACCCCGACCCCATGGCCACGGACCGTTTGTGTTCTGTTTGGTTCACCACCGACCACCCAGCTAATTAAGCCAAAATGATTCGACCCGGGACGAAAAATAATAAGGCTGAGCTGATATAGCAGCGATTAAGGCGGTAGAGATCTCTCGTCGGATGAATAGAACTAAGAAAGTCAGAATGTTTCAAGGCAAGTTAATTTAATGAAAATGAATTTCAAAAAAAAAAAAAATAGAATAAAATTTCGCCCAAAAATGTTACCTTCTATTCAATCATACGAAACGTACCATTACCCAAATATATACTATCGAATCTTCACCGCTAACATTGGCTTTTTTCTTCTTTTTTTTTTTTATTTTATTTTTACGAGCACTAGAGCTGCACGAGGGCTATTGGCTCGGCGTTACAAAAGTTATGAAAGTAATATTATAAATAACACATAAGAAAGGGAGGTTTTAAGGAAGTTGGTAGAGTAAGGAAAAGTGAGGAAGGATAAGAGGATGGAATATAATGTCGAGTGTAACTGCTTCAGGTAATGGTGTGTATGTAGAAGGTTGTAGAGCTATAGTCGATGTATGTGTTCAGATGTGAGCGTAAAAGTCAGTTTGTCTTAAATAATGTAGGGTATTCGAAATTATGTCCTGGTTGTTTTTGAGTGCTTGGGTGAGTGAAGAGGGGGTATCCGAAGAAGAGCGAAGGGGTAAAAGTCTGGGGCATGAAAAAAAGTGTTCCGCTGTTAATTTGTCTTTTTGACAGTAGGGACATGAGGGAGGGGTTAGGATGTAGGGACTGATGAGGTGGGTGTGAGTAATTTTTGTGTGACCAATTCTGAGACGAGAGAGAATTACTTCTTCTCTTCTTGTGTTTTGAATGGAGGATACCCAAGGAACCGGTTTTTTTTTGATACTGAGAAGTTTATTATTTGTTTGATTTTCCCAAAGCGTGTTCCATGATTGTGTGATGAGAGAACGATAGTAATTTTTGTAATCTAGGGTTGGTAGGGGTGAATTATCAGTTATTTGACTGAGGGAGGTAGCTTGTTTAGTGGCTTGATCAACTGCGTCGTGGTCGGGGAAATTGGTGTGTCCAGGGATCCATATGAAGATAATTTGAGTGTTGATTGTTTCCAAAGTGTGTAGTATGAGAAAGATGTGTTGGATTATAGGGTTAGAGTTGTATGCGTCTGTAAGGGAGTGGAGTGAAGAAAGTGAGTCAGTGAGAATAATGAATTTACCGTTTGGGGGTAGTTGAGAAAGGTGGGAAAGGCAGGAAAAAATGGCCATCAGTTCGGCTGTAAAAATAGAGGCTATATTTCGGATGCGATGAGAAGATATTTCCCCGTCGATGGAGTATGCGTAAGCTGCTTTAGTAGATGTTTTCGACCCATCGGTGAGGCAAAGTGAATGGTCAGGGTATTCTTGAAGTAGTTTGTTGATATGTTGGGTAAAACCAGGTTTGTCAGATTTTGGGATTTCTGTGAGATCTAGGCGTATTTTAGGTTGAGGGAAGGTCCACGGGGGAAGGTTGTGTATATGGGTTCTAGGGGACGTGCTATGAACGGTTTGTTGATCAGGTGATTGAATTGAAGTCGAATATGTTTGGTGGAGGATTGGTTGTGATTGTGGTGAAAGATTCGGTTAAAGATTGGAAGTTGTGGGAATTGTGCTACAGAGGATAAAAAGTTGGAGGTTAGGATGAGCCTTCGAAAGTGAAGGGGAGGATCTGGGGCTTCTGCACATAGGCTAAGTTTGGGGCTGGTGCGATAAGCTCTCAGGGCAATCCTGAGAGAAGATGTCTGGATGGGGTCGAGTAAGGCAAGGACGGTATTTTTCGCTGTGTTGTAGATCGGGGAACCATAATCTAATTTTGAGCGAATAAGACTTTTGTATAGAAGAAGGAGTAACTTTCTGTTGCAGCCTTTAGATGGATGAGATATGTATTTTATTATGTTTAGAGCGCGTGTGCATTTGGCTTTGAGGGTTTTAATGTGGGGAGCCCAGGTAAGTTTTTGGTCAAAATGTAAGCCGAGAAGTTTGCCGTAGTTACGAGATGGGATTTGGAAGTTTTGTAGAATTAGAGGAGGTAAGGAGGGGATAGGATTTCTTTTTTTGAAAATAACTGAGTAGGTTTTCGAGGAAGAAAATCTGAATCCTCTTTTTGATGTCCATGTAGTGATTGAGTTAAGGGTATCTGTTGACCTATGAGTGGCTGTTTTAATAATGTTCTTTTTTTTTTTATTACATCCAACCAAAGAAAGATTATAAAAAAAAACACAAAAAACACAAAAAGGAAAAAAAAAACAAAAAACAAAAAACGAGAAAAAAAAAAACGAAAGAAAAAAAAAAAAAAACGAAAAAAAAAAAAAAAACGAAAAAAAAAACAAACAAACAAACAAACAAACAGAACAAAATAAAACAAACAAAAAAAACGAAGAAAAAAAAAGGAGTGGAGGAAAATTATACACATGCATAAATGTATTTAAAAAAGAAGAAAAAAAAAAAAAAAATAGTACTCCGACATAGCAATCCGTTGTAAGGACTCGACTGGAGCCGAGTTTGATTTCTTGTATTAAAAGAGTATGATTTAATCGCTCTTTAGAATTTAAAGAAAGTAAATCGTAAAAAAAAAAAAAAAAAAAAGGGTTGGAAAGAGGATGGCTGCTGGGCCTTACCTCGAAGGAAAAACGAAAAAAATGAATTGAATTTAAATGTTGTTGGAAGGAGGTAGGTCAGAGATAAATTTGAAAATGTGTGAGAAAATTGAAGGGTTTTCTGATGATAGGAGGTCGGTGGCTCTGAGTGGGGTAGCGAATTGTAGATTGATGGCTTCTCAGTATAGTATTTGTCTAATGTTGGATATTTCTGGACATTCGAAAAGATAATGATTGATGTGGCCTTTAGAAGGATTGTCTGGATGGAGGGGGCAGATATCAGATTCGAAAAGATTTAAACGTTTTAAGTGAGTGGGGAGACGATTGTGTCCAAAACGAAGACGGCTGAGTTTAACTATAAGGGAGCGGGGAATATCGTTAAAAAGTTTATACCAAGGGAATGCCGGAAGTAGAGGTTGAACGAGGAAATGATAAGATTTCAGATTGTTAGCGGATTTCGAGTAGGATATTGCCCAGTCATCTCGCGTGGAGCATCGAATAAGAGAAAATAGTTCTGACATAGGGAGCAGATTTGATGAGACTGGTGATGAGCGGGCTGATTTAGCTGAAACATCTACAATTTCGTTGTTGAATATTCCTGCATGATTGGGGATCCAGAGAAATAGTATATTACGTATCAGTAGCGGAATTGCTTCCTTTCCAACACTGATACGTACGATATTTTAATGTAAGATGAAAGGAAAAAAAAAATGGTAACCCTGAAACGACGAATTTAAACAGTGCGTTGGCGTACAGTCCTACTCGCAGACCTTTTTTGCAGTCCAGGCTATATAGGCTGATGTCACCTCCTTCCTATGTGGCGCGAGCAGCCGCATTTTCTTAGGCTGCTCGTATGCGGGCCTAGTGTGGCTCACGCGGTTATCCATCTATGGATGGTGAAACCGTCGGTCGTGTGCCGCCGGTTTTACCGACAGTTCTTGGATGATAACCTGCGTGGAAAATAACCACTTTCCGCTCAGGTATCATAACCGGAGTGGAAAAAGAAAACTCCTCGGGAATGGGCCACTTTCCACAGCAAATTTTGTAGCGGAAAAGCCCATTTTCCGACCATCTTACATTAAATTAATTTTAATGGGGTTGAGAGGATTGATCAAGTAGATGGTTGATAAAACTAAGGATGAATTAACGCGTGAAGGGATGGAAGAAATGGATTGGAGAACGGAGAGAGAGTCAAATATGTATTATGAGAAACTGTCCTGTTTGGGAGTTTTGCTTTATGTAGGAAAGGGCTTGGAATATCGCCATCTGTTCCGCATGAAAAATAGATGTGAAGTTTGGTAGAGATAAAGAGCAATGAAGCTTAGTTGAGGGCATCCAAAAAGCCATACCCACTTCCTGATGATCTTTAGAACCGTCAGTAAAAATATGTGTATGATGAGGAAAATGTTCTTGCGTTTATAACTGGAAGAGTTCTTCAAAATCTGGACCAGAAGTTTTGGGAAGTTGGTGAATTTCAATACGTTCGAAGAGTTGTTGAAAGGAAAAGGCTGATAGATGATGAGACGAAGAATAAGGGCAGCTCTTCTACATATTAGTGGTAATCGCCAGTCTACAAATCTCCAGCGGTTAAGAAGATATGATATATTGTTTGTAAGGTTTGAGTCTTGGTAGGTAATACTGCGAATTAAGAACCTATCCGTGAGATAGTTTCGACGAAATTGAAGGCGAGTAATACCAGTTTCAGCACAAAGGGCTGGAATAGGGATAGAATTTAGAGCTCCTATTATAAGTCGAATGCATTTATTTTGGAGAGTTTCTAATTTATTCAAGTGAATTTTACTCGCGGAACCGTAAAGAGGAGAGCCGTAGTCTAGTTTAGAGCGGATTATTGCGTTATAAAGGAGTGTTAGGGCGCTTGGATCTCCACCCCATCGGGTGGAGGCTAGCATCTTTAAGACATTGATACAGGGACCGATTTTTGAAATGAGTTTGGGAATACCTTCATTCTATAATAATTTGGGATCGAGAGTAATGCCCACATATTCAATTTTAGAAACTAATGGAAGTGGAGTATTGTAGATAGTAAGAAGAGCATTTGATAAGTTATAGGGCTTAAGAGAAAATACCATTGTTGCTGACTTGGAAGAAGAGAAGGGCAGATTGAGTCCTTGTGCCTTAGTTGCAATTTGATTAATAGCGCTTTGTGTTTGATTGGATGCGACCGAAAGGTTTTCGTGAGCGGAGAAAAGTATACATGGATTTAACATCGATAACATTCGGTATGAGAAACAGAGCGTAGAAATTGAAAAGTGTTGGGGATAAGGGGAATCCTTTCGGAAGGCCTAGGTACGAATTTTGAATCGAAACTCCAGAATAAGAATTATGATAGATACAACGATTAATAAACAAGAAATTGACGTATTGAACAAAATGGTGTGGAAGGCCAACCTGAGATAGTAATTTTGTTAAAGTGGGAATGTGTACGTTTGGGTAAGCTGATTCAATATCTAAAAATGCTGCAATAAGGTGTTTTTTGACCAAGAAGGCCTTGTGTATTTCTGACGTCAAAAAGCTGACTGAATCTATAGCCCCTCGTCCTGGTCAAAAGTCATAAACGTTAGATGGTAGAAGGTTATTCGATTCGAGCCAGTGAACTAGTCTCTTATTGAGAATACTGTCGACTAATTTACGTATACAGGTGGCTAAAGCAATAGGTCGGAGCTTGGAAGAATTTTTCTTGGGGATCCCAATATGCTTCCAAATATCCGGGATCAGCGATTGGGTCCACAAGGCATTTAGAATTCTACAAAGAACGACGATAGAAGATACGGATAGGTGCCTCAGCGTATCGTACGAAATACAGTCGATACCTGGTGCTGTGTTTTTCTTGTTGTGAAGGGTAGTCATGAGTTCGTCCAATAGAAATGGTTGTTTTAACCAGTGAGAAGAACATGGGATAGCTTTTTGTGGTAGAACTTCTTCGAAGGAAGGAGTATATGCAGGGTTGATTGATGATAAAAAAGTTTCCGTTTGTTCTTGAGAAGGGGTGCATAAATTGGGATTGTTTATCCTGCATCTTAAACATTTAGCTTTACTCCAAATTTCAGAGAGGGGGGTTGATCTTAAGAAGTTTAACCTGAATAATAAGCGAAAGAGAATGATCCCCCTCCTGAATAATAAGAGCAGAAAAATGGTTGATGTCGCGACAACGATTGAAATAGAAGGTAAAACCAGTTTCCTGTCAAACTTGTTTTTCATCGCGCTTACAACGCGTTAAGTTTCACCCCGCGCAATACAATCGCTCAAATCTAAATCTAGCGATAGCGCTCGTGTCGATTTTTTTCGTAATGCGGTCCACTTTAGCCCCATCAATCTTCAAAGTGAATCCTATTACGTTCGTATAGGTTGGAATATTCTTATCGTTTATCCTGGACAGCCTGGGTATGTGCTCGAGGGCCCCCTTTTCTGCTACTCTGAAAGCTTGTAAAAAAAGATACGACTACAGGACGCGTATTTCGTAGAAGCCACGTGTTGAAAGCATCGTGCGATAAGCAAGCGTTGATTCTTACCGAGATGTATGAAAGTACCCGACTCTGAGTTCTTCCCAGAAATTATGTCAGATGTTGCGTAATTATAGAAAGGTGTAACCGAGAACACGTTCCCTTAGGAATTGAAACGATTTTTCCTATCATATATACACGATATGCTCTGTCGCTCTCTCTCTCGATTGAAATAAATACGTTCAATTTCATCTTTCATCATAGAACGAAATACCTGTGTACAGCTCATTTTCCAAGGAGGGAATCCTACAAAAATTTAACCCGTGGTTCCTGGAACCGAAAATTCGTCATTTTACTGACTGTAACCATGTTCACTGTTTTTTGTTTCCTTATCTTTATTTACCTTTACAATGAATGAAATTGTGGACGTTATTGATGTTGAAAAAACCTTGGGGGGGAGAGGAATCATACATCTATTATTCTAAAACGGTCATTTTCGTTGAAAACCCAACCTTCGCAAAGGGAGGTAAGAATTTGGTTTCGTAGAGATCAACAGCGCAGAACATTTAAAGCGAAGAATACCGTTATAGGGTGTTACAAAATGATGACACTCTTACGTCAGATTTTATGGTAAGGGTACATCATATTCGCGCATCTAGAATAATTGTCTCTCTGCTCTATAGTATAAATTTTGGATTTTCAATACCACAAGATCGAAGATCGATACTACCTTTTAAACTTAATAAAATATCATACTAACCTGTGCTCGAATAGAAGAATCGATTGTCCGCGACCTCAACGAATGACAGCAATAATAGGTGCCAAACTTTCTCTACAAGGTGGTTCGCAAAAACGTGGACGTACTTTCTTGAATCCTGGTGACCGGCTAGAGCGAGAGTTTTCAAAGCGAAAACCGCGATTTTGAATGCACGACGGTGCAAAAGACGCACTAAACCTGTTGAAGATGATGTCTCGAAGTCAGTCGATTCTGCGAGAAAAATACTTTCAAAGGCACGAACCGCGTTTTCTGACCCACGATAGAAAAAAAAAAAAAAACTTTTACTTACTTTTTTCGCAATTTCTAACATGCAAATCACAAATTTCGATACGCCACAGTAAAACAAGGCAAATTTTGGAAACCGACACTCCTTCACCTCTTGAATGTGATTTCTCGAATCCAGTCGATTTTCCTCCGTTATTTACGAAAAAAATACGTTTCGAACGCACGAACCGCACAAAGACACTTTCTCTAACGAAAATTTACGTTACAAATCGCAAATTTTGATACGTAACAATGGGAGAAACCGATATTGGACGTTCTCGGTGTAAAGGTTGGTTCAATTTTCCACTCAAAAAACAGCACAGACCAGAATTTTCAACACGAGCGATAGATAAGATGCACTTCTTCTCTCATCGAGGTGATCCGTGGTAGTGCGAAAGAGCATTAATTTATTCTCAGATATAGATATTCAATCGCGCGCAAAGAATAGATAGTCAATATGATGCAAACTTCTCGGTGACCGCTACAGATAATCTAATTTTTTTCGTTTAATTGCACTTTTTGACGTACACGAGTTTGTACGCGGGTTCATCTGATTATAAAGCCTTAGATCGTCCGTTATGCTTGCACGGGTTCTTTCGATATCAGCGATATAAAATAATATTAGCAAATGCGTAAAAATATTTAAGGTTTTTGTCATTACGGAAAAAGAAGAATCGTCGTCTATAAACTCGCAAATAACCTACAAAATGAATCAAAAAGCGGTTTTTTCCTGTTGCGTACAAAGATAGCGACGGGGAGAGCAGAAACCGAATTTCAGATTAAGATACGAAAAATAGGAAACGGTGACAAAGGAAAGAACAGATAGGAAGTCGAAGAGTTCACGCGAAATCGAAAAGAGATGGCCTAGTCGCCGAAAGAATCGCAAAAACGCAGATAACGGACTTTCAATTGGGCCCTTTACATTCAATATTATAAAAATTCATTTCTCACCCCCTCAAAAGGCTGCAAACGAAAACTTCTCCTCCCACTCATATTATAACTTTTCGTAACGCCGCGCGAGCGCGCTAAAGTTTATCACCTTTATAAGTACATTGAAAAATTTTAGACCCGTTTCTCTCGTAAAAATTGGCAAAAAATCGCCTCGATTCAGAGTACGTCTAGAGAAATTTCGACGCCTTTTAATTTTGCTGTGCGTGAAGATTCCCGTTTGTATGAAAAATCGACCCTTCTATTCAAACATGGGTTAGTTGGAAAGATTATATCGACCGTCAATCTTGAGGTTACAAATAGAAAATCTCGAAGATGATTTTGGATGTATTAGAGCACAGGTGCATGAAATGGAGAACCTATTTTATGACGTGGTATCGTTTTCCATTTTGATTACCATTTGGGATGGATTATTTTTTTAGATCTTTTTCCATGTCCATATGATTTACACTTTGTGGAGCAATATTAAGAGGTTAACGGGGAAGAAACAAGCACACTACATCACTCAGATCAAAAACCAAGACCAAATCGCAACTGACCCCCTTGTTATCGCGGAAATTCTCGCCTCCCACTATAAATCGGTCTCATCTGACGAAAACTACGACGAAACCTTCAGATTGCAAAAATTAGCTGAAGAAGCCTCTCCAATCAACTTCTCCACTGAAAACACAAACACTCCTTACAATCTACCCATAACTCTTCTCGAACTGAACATCGCCATCAGAGCAGACATAAAAAATTCATCATCAGGTCCCGACAGAATACATCCATTCATGCTCAAAAACCTTCACGAAAATTCCATAAACTATCTCCTTAAATTATACAACCAAATTTTCGAACAAGGTCAATATCCTCAGCAGTGGAAACTAGCCATCATCATCCCACTACTTAAACCCGGATCAGACCCATTTTTGGCCTCCTCCTACCGCCCTATAGCTCTAACAAGTGTACTCGGAAAAATATTCGAAAAAATTCTTAACAAAAGACTTATATGGTACCTCGAATCTAATAACCTCATCTCTGAATATCAGTTCGGCTCGCGTAAGAAAAGAAGCACCCAACATGCACTAGCTGACGTACAATACTGCATACAAGACGCAAGCCTATCTAAATCTAGCCTATACACAGTCTTCTTCGACCTCGAACAAGCTTTCCCCCGAGTCTGGAGACATCTCATTAATAAAAAATTATTCGACCACGGTCTACGCGGCAACCTCCCTAACATCCTCAAAACATTCCTCGAAAACAGATTCATAACAGTAAGAATCCAAGATAAGACCTCATCCCCCCACACTATACAAAACGGTGTCCCGCAAGGATCAGTATTCAGCGTCTTCCTCTTCATGGTCGCCGTAAATGATATAACTAAAAACATACAATTCCCCTTAACCCAAAGACTCTACGCAGACGACTACAGCATATCTATCAAGTCTGACTTACCCAACCGAGCACACCGCCTACTTCAGGAAAACCTCGATAACCCAACTCAATGGACATCCAAAAACGGCTTCCGTTTCTCGGTGAATAAGACACACCTAATCATATTCCGACACAGAAAACCTATACCAACTATCCCCCCACTCAAATTAAACGGGAACACAATCTACACCAAGAACAGTACTAAATTCCTTGGCGTAAATTTCGTCCAGACTCAGACATGGACACCACACATAAAATACCTCAAAGGCAAATGCAATCGTACACTCAACGTCCTCAAATACCTGGCACAACCCAGCACAGGATGCAATAACTAAATTCTTTTGCAACTATACCAAAGCCTCATCCGATCACAGCTGGATCATGGAGCCCCAATCTATGGACTAGCCAAGAAATCTATCCTTTCCACATTAAACTCAATTCAAAACGCGTCACTTCGCCTAGTCCTAGGCGCTTTCAGAACCAGCCCTAGCCTCAGCCTATGTGCTGAGGCAGGCGAACCCCCTCTGGAATACCGCCGACAGATCCTAACAAACTCATTTTTAGCTAATATATCTGATAATTAAAATTCTCCCACATTTGACCACTTTTTTCTTCCTACCAACTATCAAAAATTCTCCCGTAACTCTACTAAACATATCAAACTTAACTTACAACGCGTACACGAACGAAAATTTGTATTTAACCCTCTACTTCCCATCTTCAACTCCACTCCACCATGGGCACTAAATTCACCCCATTTCAACGACGAACTTACTAAATTTCCCTCATTTACCCCAAAAAATACACTCAAACAAGAAACACAAAACCTCTCAAACCATTACCAATCACACACCCACTGCTTCACTGACGGCTCACGACTCAACAACAAGACCGGCTTTGCCTTTTCGATCGACCGTTCAATATTCAAATTCCGCATCTGTGACAGTGCATCTGTCTTCACAGCTGAACTCTTCGCTATCCTCAGATGTCTACAAGAAATATCTACTCTCACTCAGAACAACCAATACCTTATAGTCACTGATTCACTGTCGTCCTTTTTGGGTGTACAAAACATTTTTTGGAACAATCCAATTATTCAACGAATCCACACCATCATTCACACAATAACGCAAACCTTATCATCTGTCACACTAATCTGGATCCCTGCGCACATTGGACTATCGCAAAGTGATAGAGTAGACAACGCAGCAAAACAGTCAACACATTTCAACAAAATAACACTCAAATGGCAAATTCCATCATCCGATATTAAAAATAACTATCGCACCCATATACTCAAAAAATTGTCCCATTTCTGGTCTAACCAAACCAATAACAAACTTTTCCCTATCAAAATCTATCCCCTACAAAACACTCCCGACAGACCATCAAGAAAAGAAACTTCCGTCCTTATACGCCTCAGAATTGGGCATACACTACTGACCCACTCATATCTTTTTTTGAATAACTCTGAACCACCAGAATGCCACAAATGCCACCTCGACAAAATTGACGTTAATCACATATTTACATGCCCCGAACTAACAACCTTACGAAACACTCACAATATTCATCATTCCAGAAAAGAGGCATTAACAAATAACGGCACTACACTTACAGATCAACTAATACAATATCTTACCGCATCCGACATCTTCCCCCTCATTTAACCGTATGATAGTATCCGTCCTTCCAATAAACCTTTGTCAAGCTAATAGCCCTAGAGTAGCTTCAAAGCTTGTAAAATAAAATAAAATAAAATAAAAAAAAGTAGTATCATTTTGATAAGAATTAGGCAACCAAGAAGGTAATATGATATAATTTTCTGGCATAGCCAAATAAATGAAAATCATGTTCCATGTCTTTTATATTTTATCAGTGATTATGAAATATTTCAGACTAGGCTTCTACTAGGTCAAGTGATCGTGAGCTGTTTTTCGTTTACCCCTTTACCTATCTTGGCGTCCTATAAGTCTTGTATGAGAAATATTTTGAAGTCTTTGTGGGTGTTCTATATTTTGAGCTATCAACTTTCGTGGGGCGAACGAACGATCTCCCTGTTGTATTGGAATTATACTATCCAGCCATATATGATAGGAAGAGGGACTTAGAAAATTTTCTAATTATTATTTATATTAATTATTTAATTATTTATTTATTTAATTATTTAATTATTTAATTATTTATTTATTTAATTATTTAATTATTTAATTTTAACAGGGAACCTGTTTTATGGGGGGCTATTTGAGAAATCTGCCGTGCGCCGTGCGCCCTCCGCCGTCCGCCGTCCGGCGTCCAGCGAAAAACTTAGAAAAATTTCGACCCTCGAGCCATATACGATAGAAGGGGGACTTGGAAAAATTTCGACTCTCGAGCCATATATGATAGGAGAGGGACTTGAAAAAATTTCGGGTGTACTCGCGAATTTCTGAATCACCCACGGGGTAGAGATTTTCTAATTATTAATTATATTAATTATTTAATTATTTAATTATTTATTTATTTAATTATTTAATTATTTATTTATTTAATTATTTATTTATTTATTTATTTATTTATTTATTTATTTAATTATTATTTCGACTCTCGAGCCATATATGATAGGAATATTTAATTAATTAATTAATTAATTATTTATTATTATTACGCGGGTGTACTCGCGAATTTCTGAATCACCCACGGGGTAGAGATTTTCTAATTATTAATTATATTAATTATTTAATTATTTATTTATTTATTTATTTAATTATTTAATTATTTATTTATTTAATTATTTAATTATTTAATTAAATAATTAAATAATTTTTCAATTATTTAATTATTTAATTATTTATTTATTTATTTATTTATTATTGATTATTATTATTACGCGGGGTGTACTCGCGAATTTCTGAATCACCCACTGGGTAGAGATTTCTCTTGACGGGGAGGGGGGAGGGGGTGTACTCGCGAGTTTCAAAATCGGGGTCTGGCGAGAGAAAAGACATGGAACATGTCAAGGGGGGACTTAGAAGAATTTCGACTCTCGAGCCATATATGATAGAAGGGGGACTTGGAAAAATTTCGATTCTCGAGCCATATATGATAGGAATATTTAATTATTTAATTAATTAATTAATTATTTAATATTATTACGCGGGTGTACTCGCGAATTTCTGAATCACCCACGGGGTAGAGATTTTCTAATTATTAATTATATTAATTATTTAATTATTTATTTATTTAATTATTTAATTATTTATTTATTCAATTATTTAATTATTTATTTATTCAATTATTTAATTATTTATTTATTTATTTAATTATTTAATTATTTAATTATTTATTTATTTATTTAATTATTTATTTAATTATTTATTTATTTAATTATTTAATTATTTATTTATTTATTTATTTATTTATTTATTTATTTATTTATTTATTTATTATTGATTATTATTATTACGCGGGGTGTACTCGCGAGTTTCAAAATCGGGGTCTGGCGAGAGAAAAGACAAGGAACATGTCAAAAACATATTCATCGGAATTTTTGGAAGTCCTGCTTCTTTTGTATAGATCAAGGATGTTGATGGCATTTGTCATGCATTCGTAAAACGGAAAAAAGAACTAAACACGTGATTCGTTTTCCTATGGCTTCATTAGAAAAGATAAGGCTAATTCTCTGGGGATCGGGTATTTTGCGTTTCGGGTAATATTAAACCCAAATACAAACTTTTCGCGTTGTTTCAGGAGGAAGGTGGATAAAGATCATTGAGAGGATGAGATGTGTTCAAATTACATGGTTGTAACTGTATTAGAAGTCCCCCTCCCATTTAAAAATATGACTGTTTTCTCATTCCCCTGTCGTGTCGCCAATCTCACATTCTACACTTCAACACCTCATTCTTCTGTCACACGAAAGATTTTACCGATGTTTTTTCCTATTATCGCACCGTGGTTGTGTGGACTCTGATAGTACCAAGAACTACCTCGTGACCACCATCTATGCTGCCACGGCGACGTGATTGATGTGCATCGCCGTTTTCCTTTTTCATTCCCCTGTCGCACGACTGATTGCACTTTTCCGCGGAGTGCCTATTAAGAGTGTTTTTCTCTTAGCGCCATAAAGACCACGAATAACACTACTGATATCGGCGAAGTGACTGTCCATGTACAATGCATTGGAGTACCAATGAATCTTTGCTCTCTGTATCAGTGATCAAGTTGAAACACACAAAAACAGCCAATACAGGATGGGGCAGAAAGATGTTACCAGTTAAATGGGAGTTTGCGCTAAATCTGTCGTAGCGCGAAAACGCAAAACGTTAGACGTATACTTTAAATGTACGAATTTTCTATCTCATTTTTATCTTTAATTTGAGCCACATTCAAAGTTTCTAAGACTTTTCTGAGCCGAGTTATGGACCAAAATGTGCCGTAATTTCACAGCAGGGGGTCCCAAAGTTGTGAATTATCGAAAGACCATTTTCCTATTGAAAAAATCGCGTAATCTGCAATGAAAGTGTTTCCCGATCCTGGAGTAAAATTTAGCGCTGAATCTGAATAAAATTGTTAAAAAATTCGGCGAAGCACCAAAATGGGTTTATGGGCCCAAAGCAGTCAACATTTCCCCAAAATGATAAAATCGCCTAATCTTCGAAGTTTTTTTTTTCGTTTCTGAGACAAAATTTAGCGCTGAATCTGAATGAAGTTGTTAAGAAATCTTGCGAAACACCAAAATGGGTTAATGGGACCAAAAAGGGTCAACATTTCTCCAAAACGAAAAAAATTGCCTACTCTTCAAAGTTCTTCTTAATTCTAAAGTAAAATTGTGTGCTTAGTTGTAAAAAAAAAAACTGTTGAATAATTTTTCGAAGCACCAAAATGTGTGCAAGTGCCCAAAAACGATTAAAATTTTATCAACCTAGAAAATCGCTTAGTCTTTTCAATTTCATTTGGTTCTCTTAGCAATCGAGCTTCGCGAGAACAAAAGATTGGTCGCGGGTGGGAAAAAGTGCGAAAACTCTCGTTGTTTCAGGCAAAGGAAGGCATGATACCGCAAATTTGTTCTTCTGTAGCGTGCCCGCGATGAAAGTCCCACTTATGTTTGGAGCAGTGCAAAAACTCCTAGATTCAGCCAATGGGAGGTATGATACCGCGAATTTGGTCTTGCTCGTGATGAGTTATCAGCTACAGTTCAGCATTTGATTGAGGCAGACGAATGCCCGGAATTGCTCGTGGCTTCACCCGCTGAAAGGAATGATGTCCTTAAGATTGTCTTCTGTTATGAGCTTGCGGTGAGAGATCGATTAGGACCCCCTGTTCAATAAAGGCCGAAAAATTTCCCGTGGAGACCCGCGAAGTAGGGAAGGGCACTAGGGAGGTTGTTGTCTGCCATGAGCTCGCGGTGAGAGACCAGTTGGAGCCCTGTGTTTGATCTAATTGGGTGAGTACGTGAAAATTCTCGTTGTTTCAGGCAATGGTGAAAAACATACCACGAAGATCGCGTTCCAGTGTGACTTCGCCAGGAGAGAACTGTAACAGTCCCGTTTTATCTAGGCCGGTGAATTCAAGAAAATTCTCGTTCCCACAGCCAGTGCTGGGAAGGATATCCCGAGACCGTTGTTCGTTAAGCTTGCCGTGAGAGAACGATCAAGGCCCTACGTTCGATAAGGCACCGGATCCGAGAAAATTCTCGTACTTTCGCGCGAGGAAGGAACGATACTGCGAAGCTCGTCTTTCGTCATGAGCTCGCGGTGAGAGAAGGATGAAGGTCCGTGTTCGATAGAGGCAGGCGGATGCGAGAAAATTCTCGTAGGTTCACGCGATGAAGAAATGATACGGTGAAGCTCGTCTTTCGTCATGTGCTCGCGGCGAGAAAACGATGGAGGCCCCGTGTTTGATGGAGGCGGGCAGATGCGAGAAGATTCTCGTACGTTTGCGACTGTGAAGCTGGTCTTTCGTCATGAGCTCGCGATGAGCTGTAGCTGATCGCTCATCACGAGCAAGACCGAATTCGTGGTACCCTCTCATTGCCTGAATCAAGGAGTTTTTGCCGTTTGGCCCGCTTCGCTCATAGGTAGGGCGTCAGTTGATTTCTCATTGCAAGCACGCAACAGAAGACCAACTTTGGGTTCTTTGCCGAAAACGACGTGAGTTTTCGCACTTTTTCCCGTTTTGATCATACGCAGAGTCCTAGTCGATCTCTCACCGCGAACCTTCAGCGGAAGACGAAGTTGTCGTCTCCTGTCAATCCCCAAATGAGGAGAATTTCCGCAATTGCCTCTTTCGTATCTGTCATCCGACGCTAGTCGATCTCTCACTCGGCAAGCACTCAACGGAAGACGAACTTGTCGATATTCCTTCCATCCCCTGAATCAACAATTTTACTGCAGATTGAGAATTTTTCATTTTTTATTTTGGAGATCATCTAGAGCCAATTCAGTATTTTTTTTTTGGACTCGGCGCAAAAATTTACTCCAGAATTGAAAACAACATTTGAAGATTACGCAATTATTCATCTTGGAGGAATTTTGTTCTGTTCGAGCCCATCAACCCATTTTTGTGCTCCGAAGTATTATTTAAGCATTTTTTTTGGACTCAGCGCGAAATTCCACTTGAAAATCGAATTAAAATTTGAAAGTATGAACGATTTTCTAATTTGGGCAATTTTTGGCCCTTTTTGGTGTTTCGAAGAACTCTGTGAGCATTTTTTTCGAACTCAGCGTGAAATTCCACTTGAAAATCGAATTAAAATTTAAACAAATTTCCAATTTGGCGAAATTTTGACCCTTTTTGGGCCCATTAACCCATTTCAGTGCTTCGAAGTATTTTTTAAACATTTTTTTCGGACTCAGCGCGAAATTCCACTGAAAAATTGATTTACAATTCAAAAGTTTGAACAATTTTCCACCTTGGGGAAATTTTGACCCTTTCTGGGCCCATTAACCCAATTTGGTGCTTCTTAGGGTTTTGTTACTATTGTTTTCGTTTTCCCCGTCCAAATTGACTTAAGAAACAATAACTCAATTATTAAAATTTTCGAAATTCAGTTCAGTACTGTAAATTGATTAATTTTCAAGCCCTATTTTGGGAACCAGATTTGGTGAATTTTCGGCACATTTTGGTCCATAACTTAGCTCAGTAAAGTCGTAGAAACTTCGAGTCCGGCTCAAATTAAAGATAAAATTAAGATACAAAATTCGTACGTTTAAACTATACGTCTAACGTTTTGCGTTTTCGCGCTACAACAGATTTAGCGCAAACTCCCATTCAACTGGTAACATCCATCTTCCCCACCCTGTATATTTTCCTATCGGCTCTCTCTTGTTCTTTTTGCAAGCAATCAAGTAAAAATACGCCCATAGTGGGTTAAAGGATAGAATTTTCTATTCATGTTCTGTAAAATATTCAAATTTCACCGTTTCTGGTGTCTGTCCCATTTTTTCCATTTCCTAGCTCTATAACATATTTATTCCTGGGTTCCAGAGGTATGAAAAGAACTTCCAGTAGAGTACTCATGTATGTTCTGGCGCATTTGATAATTTCTCGCATCGCAAGGGGTATTTTTTCTCATTTTCAACCTTTCAATAAAATCCTAGAGATCTTCCAATTTTTCGTCGTAAATATTTAGCGTTTTTTATACCAAATATGAATCATTTCACCCTATTTGACATGTTCCATGTCTTTTCTCTCGCCAGACCCCGATTTTGAAACTCGCGAGTACACCCCCCCCTTCCCCCCCTCCCCCCTCCCCCCGTCAAGAGAAATCTCTACCCAGTGGGTGATTCAGAAATTCGCGAGTACACCCCGCGTAATAATAATAATCAATAATAAATAAATAAATAAATAAATAAATAAATAAATAAATAAATAATTAAATAATTAAATAAATAAATAATTAAATAATTAAATAAATAAATAATTAAATAATTAATATAATTAATAATTAGAAAATCTCTACCCCGTGGGTGATTCAGAAATTCGCGAGAACACCCGCGTAATAATAATAAATAAATAATTAATTAATTAATTAAATATTAAATAATTAAATCATTAATTAAATAAATAAATGAATAAATAATTAAATAATCAATATAATTAATAATTAGTAAATCTCTACCCCTTGGGTGATGCAGAAATTCGCGAGTACACCCCGCGTAATAATAATAAATAATTAATTAATTAATTATTAAATAATTAAATAAATAAATAAATAAATATTTAAATAATTAATATAATTAAATAATTAAATAAATAAAAAATTAAATAATTAATATAATTAATAATTAGAAAATCTCTACCCCTTGGATGATTTGACATGTTCCATGTCTTTTCTCTCGCCAGACCCCGATTTTGAAACTCGCGAGTACACCCCCCCTCCCCCCCCCGTGAAGAGAAATCTCTACCTAGTGGGTGATTCAGAAATTCGCGAGTACACGCCGCGTAATAATAATAATCAATAATAAATAAATAAATAAATAAATAATTAAATAATTATATAAATAAATAATTAAATAAATAAATAAATAAATAATTAAATAATTGAATAATTAAATAACTAAATAATTAAATAAATAAATAATTAAATAATTAAATAATTAAATAATTAATATAATTGATAATTAGAAAATTTCCTAAGTCCCTCTTCGTATCATATATGGCTGGATAGTCGAAATTTTTCCAAGTCCCCTAGACTTGAATTGTCTCATACCATTCCAATACAATAGCGAGACAGGGGGCGAACGAGCGGAGCGAGTTCGCGCTACCTCATATTTCTCAAAGAAGACTTGAATTTTCTCAAACCATTCCAATACAACAGCGAGATCGCTCGTTCGCCCCACCGAAAGTTGATACCTCAAAATATAGAACACCCACAATTACCTCAAAATATTTCTCATACAAGACTTATACGACGCCAAGATAGGTAAAGGGGTAAACGAATAATATCTCACGAACACTTGACCTAGTACAAGAATTAATAATAAATAAATAAATAAATAAATAAATAAATAAATAATATTAAATAATTAAATAATTAAATATTTAAATAATTGAATAATTAAACAATTAAATAAATAAAGGCTGGATAGTCGAAATTTTTCCAAGTCCCCTAGACTTGAATTGTCTCATACCATTCCAATACAACAGCGAGACAGGGGGCGAACGAGCGGAGCGAGTTCGCGCTACCTCATATTTCTCAAAAAAGACTTGAATTTTCTCATACCATTCCAATACAACAGCGAGATCGCTCGTTCGCCCCACCGAAAGTTGATATCTCAAAATATAGAACACCCACAATTACCTCAAAATATTTCTCATACAAGACTTATGCGACGCCAAGATAGGTAAAGGGGTAAACGAATAATATCTCACGAACACTTGACCTAGTAGAAGCCTAGACTGAAATATTTCATGATGACTGATAAAATATAAAAGACATGGAACATGATTTTCATTTATTTGGCTATGCCAGAAAATTTAATAACTACAATATGACCAAGTTACAAATTCAATCAAGTTTAAACAATGCACAATGGGTATATCTTTGCTCAAACTTAAGCTAATGGTTAGCGTCACGGACAAGTTTTTCTTCCTTGCTAGTTCGAAAATTTGAGAGTTTTTGTTTCAATTCTGTATCAATTTTCTATAATTCTTACTCAATAAGTCACACAGCTGTTGACTCTGATCAACAAACCAATGGTAATTTGAAGGTCCTCGTATTTTTTCATCCGTTCACATTTATTATCACCAAAAACAAGCATTCAAATCTGTTCTTTCGAGCGTTTCTTCCACATGATTTCATTTTTTCGATGTTTCTGAAGAAATTGGGTATCGTCAGCAGATATTCTTATACAGTAATTATCCACCAGAGACTGGTAAAGTAACGAAAACTTTGTAAGTTCGGACTTCTGCCTGGCTTATACTACCTTGCCAATACTGCTTTATATTTACAGTTTTCTCTTTCCAGAAATTGCTGGCTTTCAATTTCAAAAAACTACTGGAATGATTAACGATCTTACGCAATGTACGGAATGACATGTTTCAGGGTTAGGCGAGTTATCAGGCGCGTGGTGGGTCAACGGTGAAATGTTTTATTGTTTAAATTTTACCGACTTTTCGAACAAAAAGTCAGGTATTACTCCCGACACAACTGTGATGGAGGGAAAGATTTCGACCCTCTAATGTTGTCATAATCCGTGGTTGGTGACTCGCATAAGTTTTAATGAAGGCGAGTTCTTTGCCTATACCTAACAGATTGGGCTAAGACATTCCTTTTCACTAAACCACAATGAGTCGAATACAGCTCTTTTAGCACAGCTGGCTGGAGTACTTTTGAAAAAACATTACGGAAACCTCTCATGATATTCTTGATTTTGACCGGCGTTCGTTGTTAGAGTTTGAAAAAAGTTTTACATTTCTTCAAAATGTTACGTGAAAGTTTCTTTGTCAGGATTGAATTCTTCAAATGTTGCCAACCTTAAACTTGAAGAAGCCGTTTAGCTTTTCACCTATATCGCGTGAAATTGATATTTTATTACAAAATGTTTCAAACAAAAGTTGTTCCTCGTTGAATTTCCTACCAAATAACGTATTCAACTTTCAGCCTATGCCAATTAGTGCCTTTGCAAAGGGCGTCCAAAATAGTCCAAAAATCAATTTTTCCATAATATCACAAAATTGAAATTTTATTAAAAAATGTTTCAAACAAAAATTGTGTCTCGTTAAATTTGTCATAAGATAAGCTATTCATCCTTCAGGACGTTCTGTTCTTATAGGGGTTTCAACGTTATTTGGTAGCAAATTTAACGAGGAACCACTTTTGTTTGAAACATTTTTTAATAAAATTTCAATTTCACGCGATACAGGCGAAAAATTAATTTTTGGGGGGTTCGAACCCCCATTAAAGAAGAAGCTCCAGGGGGAAAACGCGGGATTTTTAGTATGTTGTTCAGGACCACATCCTGAACCATTTTCAGCAAAGGAACGTTTGCTCCAGCGAAATTTTTTTTTTTTTTTCCAATATGGCTCTAATTTGCCTACACTATTTGAACTGCGTCCGGTTCCATTTACGCTTTTACCTCAAGCCAATAAAGAGAAAAAAGGTACAATATTGAAAAGGCAGAATATTGTCATACCAGAGTTAAACCATGAAATTCGGTTGTGCGCTAATCATAAGGTTGCAATAAATTCTAAGTTGTCAGATGAACATTTTTATCTCATTCCATGAGGGCAAGAATTATTTGCTCAGCTTGAAGACATGAATGCGTCGCTATTTTGCTGACCTTGTACGAAGATTATAGTTAAGTGAGCTGGATACTGTTCCAGAGTTGTTACGCGGGGCGAGGGATATAATGCAGGGTGCTAATTGAATTGAATGGTACGAGAAAGTGAAATATAGGCTGCATTTGCTTCACAAATTATACAAATGTTGAATGGTTTCTTTCACACTGCACTGCAAACTATAATTAATAGATAAAATTCAAGAAGGTTACAGGAATCTCGAAAGATTTTCTAATGGAGAGCGACCAGTTTTGGTCAAATTTTCGCTTTATTATTGAACCCTGGTCTATCTTGACAGAGCTTCAAAAATAATGTGCAAAGTTTGTCTACAAGTTTACATCAGCCTACCCGTTATTAATCATTAATTGTCTAAAAAAAATTTTTCACCGTATTTTTTTTTTTTGTATATCGTGCGCCCGTCGCCTTAATTATTTGCTCTTTGATCCTGTACGTCCTATATTTATTAAAATTTTATCGTATTCTATACTTACTATCTAACTTTCCAGAGTTTGTTTTGATTTTTGATGTAGGCCTATCATCTATTAGTTCGAGCCTTGTGTCTGATTCTCAATATTTTGTTTGTATATTTCCTTGTGTACCAATTTATGTAATATCTTGTTGGCACATTTATTACTCGTACTTTGTTTTGTGTTATGTATGTTCTTGTTTTGCTGAATAGAATTTTTTGAAATTTTTTTAATTTCTACTTATTGGTTTCAAAATAGGTGGCCTATTTTGTGGTGCGATTCCATGCTGAACTCTAGATTTCACCATTGCGATGAATATTATGGTTTTGTTTCATTAGGAGTCATACGTTTCAGTTGTACAAAGCCCAATAGATTTGTTTAAATAATTTAATGGCCAGAATCTTTTTACTTTATCTTTAAGATAAATTTTTATCTGACACAATTTTCTCTCGCACATCGATCATGTTCTTATTTTCTGTTTTTTCACTTTTTTTTTTTTTTTTTTTTTTTGTATATTTAGTCTAAGGTGTATTTAGTCTGAAGGTCTAATACCGTTACTGTGGAATTGAATTTTTAAGTTTTACTTCTCGTACATCGCGGTCAAAGGTTGACTTTTTTAAAAGTTTTGCAGCTCGCGAAATCTTTTCAGAGGAGGAAGTCGAAGAGATTTTAAATGTATGGTGCCTCCAGTTGAAATTTTCCAAAGTCCCTAAAGTGGTTTGAGATCATCAGCTCCCTTTTCCACTATTCATGTCCACACCTTCCAGGTCAGAATTTTTTCAACCTAGCCCCTTAATATGGTTATATACAGTCTTACTATTCATTTATATTGGCCAAAAATCTAAATTTCAACCGAACACCTATTTATAAGGGCTGTCTGAAAATTTCTGCCATACATGAGGGTGGAATTTGGAAAAATGTTGACCATAAATATCGACTAATAATATTAAAAAACTTGAATAAATACAATACCAGTATAATAATTTATTAATAAATAATGATGAAATAATTCGAAAAAAGAGAACAAGAAAACAAACGAGAGGAAGATGGGGAATATAAGAACTATTGTCCAAGGACACAATGAGAACCAGAGAAAATAATAAAAATGCTCTATATATCATTTACAACGTATAATGTCGTACTTTCAATCGGAAGAAGTTAGAAACGATGATGATAAATGCGTAATGACAAGGGTTTTTTGTAAACTTCTATTACAGAAAAAATAACCCCGTCGGCGATAAAACCAAACGTAAGAAGACAATAATATTAAGTTTAAAAGTCTTACGCATTCTTAACATCGCACACGTAAGAAAACATTACTTTACAGAAATTGGAAAAGAGACACAACAACTTTGGATTAATCACTGTTCGTCATCTAGATTTGAACTACTTGAAGTAAATCTGTTATTGTAAAGGTACGGCTGCTCGGATTCATCTACTGAAGCATCATTTGTTTCTTCGTTTCTGTTACGTTTCACCTCTTGAAATTTACGCATGATTTTCACAAAAGGGTCTTGATCGTTCTCGGTCGCCTCTTCGTAATACCAGTCTGCAGGGTAGCTGCAAGCAAAACGAAAAAAACTGTAATTTATTAGAGTAAATCAGAGACCAGAATGAGTCCATAAAGGACGTTAGGCATTTTGGGAGGGGGAGGGAAGACAGCCGAGGTCCCGGAAACTACAAGAGTACAGTCTGAAATATTACAAAATTGGGTGAATTATTCAAACTGGTTTCCATTTTGTCTATTGAAGTGTGATTACAAAATCTAGCTACGCAATCAAGCTGAGATGAACATATTATTTACAACAAAAGTATGTATTTAAAAAAATCTCACGTGAGATAAGAGAGGATAGGGAGTCGGGCCAAATACCGAATCTCACGACGACGCGACGGAGGAAGGAAGGCGTAGGTTGCTTCACGTAATTTATAGACACCATCGCCATGGTGACGTCATAGACTGCGCAAATATTAGTAAATGCTACCCAAAAAGGTATAGTACGGAAGGGGTGCGAAGATATTTAACTTACTCCCTCTCTTTTAGACTAGTTTGTCGATACAAGTATGGTATACCCAAGTCCTTCTTCCCAGGCTAGTTTGACATGGTTGATGTCTTTGCTAATTCTGCTGAGACGCTATTGATTGAAATTTTTTAACTGCAGAGATGTGAACCATCTTTTGTTGAAAATTAAAATTCATATTTTTTTCCCAAGATGAAAATGTCTTTCATAATGCGGGGAAAGAGCGTTGTGAGATGAAATGGGCATTGGCGTGGCCAAACTTAACTAAGAAGTTGACTTCGATTTACATTCATTGAAAATGAACTTTGGCAAAGTGAAGGGGGACCCAGATACATGGATGGCCAAAATTCTTAGATCATTTTATTATACTGGTATTGTATTCATTTATGTCTTTTGATATGACTATGACTTATTCGTCGATATTTTCCTCAATTTCCCGACAGTTTTAACTAGATAGTCAACATTATTTCAAATCTCATCCTCGTGGATGCTATAGGTTTTTAGACAGCCCTCATAAAATAGTTCTCCTGTTGAAATTCAGATTCTTGGCCAATATAAATGAATAGTAAGACTGTAATAACCATATATAAGGGACTAAGTTGAAAAAATTCTGATATGGAAGCTATAGATATGAATAGTGGAAAAGAGAGCTGATGATCTCAAACCACATTAGGCACTTTGAAAACTTTCAACTGGAGGCACAAGACATTTGAAATCTCTTCGACCTTCACTTTTGAAAAGATTTCGCGAGCTGCAATACTTCGAAAAAAGTCGACCTTCTATCGTGACTTGCAAATTCAATTCCGTAGTAAAGGTATTAGACTGAATAATGTACAAAAAAAAAAAAAAAAAAATGAGTGAAAAAATAGAAAATAAGAACTCAAAATATAAATAATCGTTTATCGCAGAGTTTTCCAACCGGTGTACCGCAAGCCTGCCTCAGATGTGCCGCAAAATTTTTCGATCAAAAACATAAATCAACATGAACTGAAAATAGAATTGCCAGTTTTTTTCATTTACTCGAAACATTCATCATCAGCACTATCTGACCGATGTGTTCCAGTTTTTGAGTGATGTCAGTTCCAGTTATGATTACTTAAACTATAGTCCAAACCTGCACTCAATGTTATAAAAATCAAGAACCTTCTGCGACTTGGCCAAATATACAGATTATATTTCATGTTTCCTCATAAATTTCGGAATTAGAAGAGCCCAGAGGGTTTCAGTAAATGCAAGAAACATCCAGACTCTTTTGCGTATATTGGAGGCAAAATTTCCTTGAATCCCGGCAAAAGATCAAAGCTCTTGTTTCCCGAAACCACAGTATAGAGAAAGAGGGGGCCTCATGTTGCCATCTTGTAGGCCACTAATTCTATGTACTAGTATGGTACAATATGCTGTCTATAAGCTAGATAGCGAGCAGTTTATATCCCTCTAGAGGTGGAAGTCGGAGAGGGGCATGTCGCGTTGTTCTGAGGGAATGTAAAAACCCAAAAATTGCCACGATTGGATGATTTTGACCTACTTGTGGATCTTTGAGATAACACCACGAAATCATATACCTGAAGGTGAAGCTCAGTTCAATATACGGCTCAGAAGTTTAAATTTGATGTCTCATAGTCTTTCCTTTCTTGTCTATCTCGAGAGTTGAAATTCTTTTGAATCTCTAATTAGGTTAAAAAGTCTTAGGTGGAAGGCGGATGATGGAAATTTCAAGTAATTCCGTCAAGACCGGTTTCTTGTTGAATTTCTATCTTTCGTGCTATTCGTAAAAGAGTTTGACCTTCAAGCCACAGATACAAGCTGATGAAGAGAGAGAGTGGGAGAGAGAGATTCGGAAACATTTGAATTGCTATAATAGTAGAAGCTGGAAAAGAACGTGACGAAATGCTAGCTATGGTATCGTATTTTATCTCGGAGTAGCGAGCCTACCAAATACGAGGAGTGATTTGGATAAAGGCTCTAGCCGGGTGAGGGGGGAAAATGGCCTTGGTCGGAAAATTTTCCAAATGTCCGTCAAAATGTTGTCCCCAATGAGAAAACTCGAAATCCAAAAAATTGGACCCGTCCGCTCACCCACATGGTCTGCAGAGCCATTTTTAGGCCTAAAATCCAAATGGCTATATCTCAGCCAATAATGATCGCACAGCGATGAAACTTGCAAACATTTTAGTATATGTGAACGTTCATCCATGGTATTTTTTTCAAAAAAAAACCATTCATATTTTCCCTAGTTTCTAGCTATAACAAAACTTCAAACTCGAATAAAAATAAGAATCGGGGGAAGGCACCTGGGGAAAATCATTCATTTGAAGCGCCATACCCTCTACTACAACATACATGAGTACCATAGTCCTCGGTGAGGAGCAACATTCCCAAAAAATCAATATTTAATGAATTTCTGTGATTTTTCCGTGAATAGCGGGGTGAACTATGACTGCTACCGCAATAGACCGCGAGAAATCAATGGTCAATGTTCGAGGTGAAAAATACGCACTCCTCCGTGAGATGAAATGGGAATGTTGATAGACCAAAAATATATTTTTAGTATTTCGTTTATCGATTTGGTCAATTCTTATGTAAACACGTCCACCGCTGAGGTGGAGTACGTTAGATTGAGTAAAATAGTTGAAAAATTCTCCAGTTGCTGGAACAGTATGAAAATAGTAGAGAAGTGAGAAAATCCACTTTTTCAACCTGGAGAACTGCGATTTTTCATATATCCTTCATCAATTAGGTTAATTCTTAAGTAAACATGTCCGCCGAGTTTGAAAAAAATAGTCAAAAAATTCCCCAGCCGCTGGAACGTTCTGGAAATGACAAATAATCGAGAAAATCCACTTTTTCACCCTGGAGGACCGTGAGTATTTGTATTTTGTTCATCAATTAGGTCGATTCACATGTAAACAAATCCGCCGTGTTTGAACAAAATGGTCAAAAAATTCTCCAGTCGCTGGAACGTTCTGGAAGTGACAAATAATCGATCAAATCCACTTTTTCACCCCGGAGGACCGTGAGTTTTGGTATTTCATTCATCAATTAGATCAGTGCTAACGTACTAAACATCTTCGCCGAGTTTGAAAAAAATAGTCCAAAATTCTCCAGTCGCTGGAGCCTTCTGGAAATGACAAATAATCGAGAAAATCCAATTTTTTCACCCTGGAGGACTGTGAGTTTTGGTATTGTGTTTATCAATTAGGTCGATTTACATGAAAACCCATCCGCCGAGCTCGGAAATGATGGTCAAAACATTCTCCAGTCCCTGGAACCTTCTGGAAATGACAAATAATCGAGAAAATCCATTTTCACCCTGGAGGACCGTGAGTTTTGGTATTGTGTTTATCAATGAGGTCGATTCTCATGTAAACACATCCACCGAGTTCGAAAAAAATGGTCAAAAAATTCTCCAACCGCTGGAACCTTCTGGAAATGATAAATAATCAAGAAAATCCACTTTTTCACCCTGGAGAACCGTGAGTTTTGGTACTGTGTTTATCAATTAGGTGAATTCTTAAGTACACATATTCGCCGTGTTTGAAAAAAATGGTCAAAAAATTCTCCAGTCGCTGGCACGGTCTGGAAATGATAAAACATCGAGGATATCTACTTCTGTTATGAGTATGGAAGGGAATGACAGCTACAAGAGTTTTTCAGGTGTGAGTCCACAATAAGAGAATGGTGATTGCCGCGCGGTCAGTCGAAGCAGGGGAGTATGCAAAAATGATTATTGTGTTATGCCAATCGAAGGAAATGATACCAAAAAGATTTTTTCTGTTGTCAGTCCGCGGTAGAGAACAACTACGACCCGGAATTTGAATGAGCGGGGGAATTCATGAAAATTCTCGTTACGTCATGCCCATGGAAGCGAATTACACAATACCAAAACTCACGGTCCTCCGGGGTGAAAAAGTGAATTTTCTCGATTATTTGTCATTTCCAGAAGGCTCCAGCGACTGGAGAATTTTGGACTATTTTTTTCAAACTCGGCGAACATGTTTACGTTAGAACTGACCTAATTGATGAATGAAATACCAAAACTCACGGTCCTCCAGGGTGAAAAAGTGGATTTGATCGATTATTTGTCACTTCCAGAACGTTCCAGCGACTGGAGAATTTTTTGACCATTTTGTTCAAACACGGCGGATTTGTTTACATGTGAATCGACCTAATTGATGAACAAAATACAAATACTCACGGTCCTCCAGGGTGAAAAAGTGAATTTTCTCGATTATTTGTCATTTTCAGAATGTTCCAGCGGCTGGAGAATTTTTTGACTATTTTTTTCAAACTCGGCGGACATGTTTACTTAAGAATTAACCTAATTGATGAAGGATATATGAAAAATCGCAGTTCTCCAGGTTGAAAAGGTGGATTTTCTCACTTCTCTACTATTTTCAGACTGTTCCAGCAACTGGAGAATTTTTCAACTATTTTACTCAATCTAACGTACTCCACCTCAGCGGTGGACGTGTTTACATAAATTGACCAAATCGATAAACGAAATACTAAAAATATATTTTTGGTCTATCAACATTCCCATTTCATCTCACGGAGGAGTGCGTATTTTTCACCCCGAACATTAACCATTGATTTCTCGCGGTCTATTGCGGTAGCAGTCATAGTTCACCCCGCTATTCACGAAAAAATCACAGAAATTCATTAAATATTGATTTTTTTGGGAATGTTGCACCTCATCGAGGACTATGATACTCATGTATGTTGTAGTAGAGGGTATGGCGCTTCAAATGAATGATTTTCCCCAGGTGCCTTCCCCCGATTCTTTTTTTTATTCGAGTTTGAAGTTTTGTTCTAGCTAGAAACTAGAGAAAATATGATTGGTTTTTTTTGAAAAAAATACTATGGATGAACGTTCACATATACTAAAAATGTTTGCAAGTTTCATCGCTGTGCGATCATTATTGACTGAGATATAGCCATTTGGATTTTAGGCCTAAAAATGGCTCTGCAGACCATGTGGGTGAGCGGACGGGTCCAATTTTTTGGATTTCGAGTTTTCTCATTGGGGACAACATTTCGACGAACATTTGGAAAATTTTCCGACCAAGGCCATTTTCCTTCCCTTACGCGGCTATAGCCTTTCGACTCTCGAGCTTGTAAGAACTTTGGGGACTACCACCTGAGAATCTCTCTTCAACAAATTATTGCCATAGCCAAATACATCTTCCATATGCCTTCTACAAGTATGTACATATACCAATTCGTTCACCAACTCTCTCAACTATCTGCTCTCCACTTACTTTTATACCGTCTATACTGCACTGTAATTTCTAATCATTACCTTTGATATTTCCCACCTCAATTTTCATAAACTTCCCACAATCATCATCCACGAGCTTATAACCCTTTAAATAGTTCGTATACTAAGAAAAAAATCAACATACCCGTTTCATGTATTCTTACTGCCCCCCCCCCTCAATTACAGAATTCGCTTCCGTACGACCATGACGTTGAGATTGAGAAAAATTTCGATCTTTGAGTTACACCATGAATGTCCCCTCGTAATTCCTACATTTGCGTTTGTATACGTCTGTATACTATCCTATCACGACCTTAAATTACAAGCCCTCCATGTCTCCTCTAAAACCCCTCTCCCTCGGGTACGATCCATATTAATTAGAATATAAGGACACAGGAAAGTTACTGTTCAATTATGTCCAATTGAAGTCCTTGTAGAGCTAATGGTCGAGATATGGTATCTATAAGCATATTATAAGGAAATTTTGTTGTAAGTCTCCTTCAACCATCCTCGCGTATTTTTGTTCAGACCATGCAGAGTAGGGAAGTAAACGTGAAAGAGACATTTAGAGGGTCTTTATTCCTTAAAGTTTGTGAGTGTTAACAGGGAACCTATTTTATTGAGGGGGGGAGTATAGGTTTTTGGAAAAAACGTCTGCCGTCCGGCTGGCCGGCAAAGCTCGGAGCTCAAAAATTTTCCAAGTCCCCCTCCTATCTAACGACGACATACTCGACGGTTAAAACGTACGAATCATGTATAGCTCGGTGGTCGGTGTATATAGCCTGAAAGATAGCCCCTCCGAGTAACTAGATATGCAATACCTCATACACCAATCGACTTAGCCCCGTCAATGAGCCAGATATGCCACCATCAGATTCAGAACGTCCTTCTAAGGTATTCTACGGGCTCTTCGTATCATATCATATATAGCTTGGAGATTGATGTATATATAGCCTGAAAGATGGCCCCTTCAAGTAACTAGATATGCAATGTTTCCAAGTCTCCCTCCTGTCCTATATAGCTTAGTGGTCGGTATATATAGCCTAAAAAATAGTTTCCCCGAGTAAATAGATATGCAATGCTTCATACACCAATTGACTTAGCCCCTTCAATGAGACAGGTATGCAATGATTCAAACACCATTAGGTTCAGAGCGTCCTTTTAAGGTATTCTAAGTTTCCTTTGTAGCTCGGAGATCGGTGTCTATTGCCTAAAAGATAACCTCTTTAAGTAACTAGATATGCAGTTTTTCCAAGTCCCCCTCCTATCATATATAGCTCCAAAGTTCGGGTCTGTGACGCCACAGTTTGATGACGTCATGGGTCAGTCGTGTGCCCCATAAAACAGTTTCTCTGCCATGCCTCGTTCAACTCAGTTGAAGAACCCGTGCGTGTTTCTCTGTGATTCGATTAGTCTAGAGGACCAAGAAAGAGGTTCCCAATACTTTTCGTACTCACTTTTCTTTCTGCGGTATTCTTTGTTGCAATGAGGGATCCGACTCCGGCGTTCTGTACATTAAGCTTCGTTTCCCCCAGCCAATAGCTGTCCTTAGCGAACCGCGTTGCAGTTTCTTGATTTTGAACTCGTCGCGTTTGCCACCGCCGACGGAACTTCGTAAATCATCGCGTTTACCAAATCCTCCCGCTGTTCTCAATTTCATGCCACGTTTGGGCGCCCGTCTTAGCGGTCCGCTCAACGAAAACTCGTGCTCTTCGTACGGGAGGAGACGTCTATTTAGTCGTTCGTATCTGCTGCTTTCGCTTATCGAGTCTACCGCGTAAATTGTGCACAATAAAATCATCGAGTAGACGAACGCGCGCTCAAAATGCAGCAGTAGCATTTTGAAAGGAGAACAAGAAAAAAAAAGCTTTTCTGAAACAAATTAATGTTTAAATCAACGTTAGTCGTGACTGAAATTTGTGTAAATTTAATTTACAATGAAAAATTGCTGAATACTCGACGGATTTATCAAGAGGTATTCATTTCTGCGCTCTTTTTGCGAGCAATAGACCGCGGTTTGAGCATAGCGAGCCGGGGAGAAAAAAACACGAAGACATAATCGTTGCAGTTTTATGTACGCGTAACGACGACATAAAATAAGAAATTAACTTCATAAAATGTGGTCTCATACGCCTGAAACGTTATTATAAAATATGACCCTATATGAAGGAGGAATACCGGCGAAGCGACCCATATTATGGGAACGTGCATCGTATGAAATATTTGATAATAATTTTCTTCTCAATAAAGCTTAATATTCGCATAATAAGCTGGAGGCAGGAGACATAATGCTTGACGAAAATAAATTAAGCATCTCGTATGAAGTTATAACAATATTTTTCTAAAAAGATTTGTACGACCGGATACTTTTGAGGCAAAAGGATACCTACTTCGTTTAATATCCCTTATAAATTCATAATTAGAAGAATCCAATCAGTAGGCCGGAAAGTTTCAGAACGGGAAAATCTCCAAGATACAAACTCGAATTGATTAAGAGAAGTGAGATAATCCCCAACTTTTTTAAATCGTTGTAAACTGTTTCCGTTAATCAAAATTTTTGTTTTTTCAAAGAGGTCTTAAATAAGATTAATGAATGATCTTTTCAATTTTTTTGTAATTTTCATTTAGGTACGAGATTCTAGCAGCCTGCCTTCGGGGCTATGAGCTCGGCGAAGATGTGTTTAGATGCGTGAGAGGAAGTTTGCTTGATGTAGAGTTGTGGATGGGGGGAAAGTCATGTGGAAGTGCCTCTGCATGATTAGGGAATGAGAGAGGCATAAGATGAGAGATGAGATGGGTGTGTGTGAGTCTAGTGTGACCGATTCTGAAACGGGTGATGACTATTTCTTCTCTGTGTGTAACAGATTTAAAGAGTCCCACGGGATGGGAGTATTTTCAACTTGGGCTAGCTTGTTTGAGTGTGATTTGAGATTAGATCAATGAGTGAACCATGCTTGAGTGATGAATTTGTTGATATGTTTGAAGAGATCTGAGGGTGAGGGGAGGAAAGAGCGGTTGACTGATGGGTGATGGATAGCTAGTATTTTAGTTTCCTGGGATACCAGATGAAGAATAATGGGATGGTTTGAAAAGTGGCAATGAGTGTGTGTATGCGATTTATCAGTGGGTGGGAGGATGGCGTCAAGTGATGATAGAAAACCTCTCCGTCTTCAGAAATATGTACGAAATTTCATGATTTCGTGAAGGATAAGAAAACTTGTCCAAATTATTTTCCTCACATTCATCCCTTTCGATATAATTATGCTATCAACTTCAGCGTAATAAAAACTCTAAAATAAAACAACTGCGTTCAGCGACTTGACTTCGGTCAAGAGTGTTCCGGAGTAGCTTTCCAGTTTATCTTTCATCTTTGGTAACATTGTTACCTGTTGGAAGACGTTTGAAGCTACTGGAACAAACACATAAAACAGCTTTCTCGCCACGTTTATTTTTTTTTTATCTTCGTCTTGAATTACGAAAACCAATGTAATTTGACGACAAAACCCTTCTTGAATTACGAAAATTGAAGGTACTTCTTTTGTCAACAATTTTATTAATGAGGAAATTTATAGCATGATCTATCGATTCAAAAACGTCGAAACTATCTTTTTTTTCTTTCACCTTTTCTCAACTACACTGAGTCATTATGTCTACGAAAAGAAAAGTTCATCACTTTCTAACTGTGTAATTCACTTACGAAAATACTGAATATAATAGCGTCTTTTTAAAAGTACATAAAATGCTTCGACGTTGGTGTACTTTGAAAGTCGGTAGAATCACTGAACACGAGTACATTTTCCTCTGCAATTTGTCTGCCTACAGTACAGCTTATTTGGGTGTTCTTCAGCTCGAGGTGTAGGTTAAGGTAATGTTTTTTTTTTTTTGATGTCAGTGTTCTAAGTATTTGTATGTGGGCGTAGTTCAATGTTCACATCTTCGACAGATTATGATCTTTTTATTGACTTTTCAAAGAGAGAAGAAAGACAACGAGAAAGGAGGGAAGGTAATTTTCCTGAACGTTTAACCAATTTCGGCTTGGGATAACTTCACATAAAACGTGTGCATTTTTCGGTCGCTAGTAATCGATGGTGAATTGGTCCGGTGCGAACCGAAATAAATTAGTTTTAAACTTTATTATCATATCTATTCATGGTATTTTAAATTACGCTGAATGTTCATGAGAACGGAGTAGAACAGTTGACTTATATGGAAAATATCTTGTTGGAAAACTCCTTGGTATACATTTCGATCAAAAGCTGACCTAGAAACCTGATATCAAAATTTTAGTAATTAATTGATTTAAAGGAAAAAGGCTGAAGATCTTCATGAGATGGAAACGTCTATTTACCAGTTCGGAATAGATAATTGTGCGGACGGAGCTTCAAAAATCATTTCCACTCACTTATTTTCAGTTCTTGTCACGAACTTTGGAAAAATTACGATTATAGAAGAAAGAGAAAACAATCGACCAAACTCTAGCTGAGGGAATGTAGCGCTTTTAGCGTGCTCCCTCCAATGTTCAGTAGACTTTTGACCTGGTGAAATTACAGCGTGTTACAACAATTAGCAGAAACCAGCAGAAACCCTGTCAGTTGGGTCAAACTATTGACTCTCGAAATAAAAACACAGGGAGCAAATATCATTTCATTACTCATTGGTTATAAAAAATATTTTAGCTATCAAATTTCATTTTGCAAATACTAAGGACCTTTTATATTGAGAGTTTACAATTTCAATCACTAAGAACATGATTATCTCTCAGCTCCCTAGGTTTTTTTCATGGGAGTATCAACAGGGTTTCTGCTGACGTAAATTGCTGAGTGACGTGACAGGATACGATAATATACTGGGTTATAAAGGTCTCCGTTTCAATATTCTATACGCATATAACACATGAACCAACCGCAGAAAAACCGTCACGGTTTTGTTACTGTGACGTCATTGTATGTCATCAATGACTTCAACCTAATTTTAATAAGGCTCTTGAAAAAATTTTACCCAGAGCGTTGTATGACGTCATAAGTGACCATGATCTGATGAAACCCGTACATGTGTAGAAGGATCGGAGTGAGCTAGTTAGCCTAAAATATAGTATATACAGCCCATAGTTATCTTATTAATTGAGATATTAGCACAATGCGCCCGAAACGTCGCCAAATAAATTTGACTTAATCTGTGGGATCGAAAGAAATTGAAACCTACGAGGGAAACGCGGAGGAAAAACGAGGGAAATATTGTGAACACCTCTGGAGCCGGTTCGTTCTGCTCCGAAGATGGTAATTTATCGACGGAAAAATGAGGGTAATTTGAGATCAGCAAATGGGAAAATTTTGTTTTTGAATCCCCCAACACTGTAAGAGCCTTTTTTTTGGTTCTCGCTTATATGTACTCGAGGCTGGGAGAAAAACGAGAGGAGTGAGTCCACCTCCTGTCCCCTGGTCAGTAACATACAGTTTATAAAAAATATCTTAGCTTCAAATACACGAAAAAGTAGGCTAAACTAGGCTAAAATTGTCGCCGGACATACTATCTATGAGCGAAGTTGGCAATTAGGCAAAGGGTCTCCTATCATATCCGGCTGGGGAGTCGAATTTTTCCAAGTCCCCCTCCTATCATATATAGCTGGAGAGTCGAAATTTTTCTAAGTCCTCCTCCTATCATATACAGCTCGAGAGTCGAAATTTTTTCCAAGTCCCCCTCCTACCATATACAGCTTGAGAGTAGAAATGTTTCTAAGTCCCTCTTCTATCATATATGGCTTGAGAGTCGAAATGTTTCTAAGTCCCTCTTCTATCATATATGGCTCGAGAGTCGAAATTTTTCCAAGTTTTTTGCCGGACGGCACACGGCGGACGGCGCACAGCAAATTTCTCAAAAAGCCCCCCATAAAACAGGTTCCCTGTTGAAATTTCAACTCTCGAGTCACATATGATAGGAGAGGGACTTAGAAAACTTTGGACTCTCTAGCTATATATGATAGGAGGGGGACTTGGAAAAAATGACGGCTTCCTTAACGAAGTTAAACGAGGAACGCAGGGAACCTGTTTTATGATTCGAATGAGATTTGGTATTGAAAATTCAAGGAAGCCTAGATTTGGAGAAAGGTAGTAAAAAGAAGGCCTAGACCAACTCCAAATTCTTCTAAGTCCCCCTCCTATCATATATAGCTCGAGAGTCGAAATTTTTCCAAGTCCCCCTTCTGTCATATATAGCTCGAAAGTCGAAATTTTTCTAAGTCCTTCTCCTATCATATATGGCTCGAGAGTCGAAATTTTTCCAAGTCCCCCTTCTATCATATATGGCTCGAGAGTCGAATTCTTCTAAGTCCCCCTCCTATCATATATGGCTCGAGAGTCGAAATTTTTCTAAGTCCCCCTTCTATCATATATGGCTCGAGAGTCGAAATTCTTCTAAGTCCCCCTATCATATATAGCTCGAGAGTCGAAATTTTTCTAAGTCCCCCTTCTATCATATATAGCTCGAAAGTCGAAATTTTTCTAAGTCCTTCTCCTATCATATATGGCTCGAGGGTCGAAATTTTTCTAAGTCCTTCTCCTATCATATATGGCTCGAGAGTCGAAATTTTTCTAAGTCCCCCTTCTATCATATATGGCTCGAGAGTCGAAATTCTTCTAAGTCCCCCTCCTATCATATATAGCTCGAGAGTCGAAATTTTTCTAAGTCCTTCTCCTATCATATATGGCTCGAGGGTCGAAATTTTTCCAAGTCTTCCTCCTATCATATATGGCTCGAGAGTCGAAATTTTTCTAAGTCCCCCTTCTATCATATATGGCTCGAGAGTCGAAATTCTTCTAAGTCCCCCTCCTATCATATATAGCTCGAGAGTCGAAATTTTTCCAAGTCCCCCTTCTGTCATATATAGCTCGAAAGTCGAAATTTTTCTAAGTCCTTCTCCTATCATATATGGCTCGAGAGTCGAAATTTTTCCAAGTCCCCCTTCTATCATATATGGCTCGAGAGTCGAATTCTTCTAAGTCCCCCTCCTATCATATATAGCTCGAGAGTCGAAATTTTTCCAAGTCCCCCTTCTATCATATATAGCTCGAAAGTCGAAATTTTTCTAAGTCCTTCTCCTATCATATATGGCTCGAGGGTCGAAATTTTTCTAAGTTTTTCGCTGGACGGCGGACGGCGGACGGCGCACGGCGCACGGCAGATTTCTCAAATAGCCCCCCATAAAACAGGTTCCCTGTTAAAATTTCGACTCTCGAGTCATATATGATAGGAGGGGGACAGAAAATTTCGACTCTCGAGCTATATATGATAAGAGGGGGACTTGGAAAAATCTCGACTCCCGTGCTATATATGTGTATGATAGGGTGGGGGACTTGGAAAAATTTAGACTCTCGAGCCATATATGATAGGAGAGGGATTTAGAAAAATTTGGACTCTCGAGCTATAAATTATAGGAGGGGGACTTGGGAAAAATTTCGACTCTCGAGTCATATATGATAGGAGGGCGACAGAAAATTTCGACTCTCGAGCTATATATGATAAGAGGGGGACTTGGAAAAATCTCGACTCCCGTGCTATATATGTGTATGATAGGGTGGGGGACTTGAAAAAATTTAGACTCTCGAGCCATATATGATAGAAGAGGGACTTGGAAAAATTTGGACTCTTGAGCCATATATGATAAGGGGGGACTAGGAAAAATTTCGACTCTCGTGCTATATATGTGTATGATAGGAGGGGGACTTGGAAAGATTTACACTCTTGAGCTATGTATGATAGGAGGGGGACAGAAAATTTCGACTCTCGAGCTTTATATGATAAGAGGGGGAAATGGAAAAAATTTCGACTCTCGAGTCATATATGATAGGTGGGGAACTTGAAAAAATTTCGACTCTCAGCCTATATATGACGGGAGGGGACTTGGAAAAATTTCAACTCTCGAGCTATCATATATAGCTGGATTATACTAGGCTTACAGTAGACTAGACCTTCTTTATACTAGCTTTATCTAGGTCTAGGCTTCCTTGAATTTTCAATACCAAATTTAATTTGACTCATAAAACAGGTTCCCTGCGTTTCTCGTTTAACTTCGTTAAGGAAGCCGTCGTTTTGGATTTATCGACCTCTATAATAGACGGTATCCATAAGTTTGGAATTTACAGGAAAGATACTACGACCGATGTTTTAGTCCACGGAGGGTCGTTCGGTCCTGTTGCTCATAAGATGGCTGCCTTTCATAGCCTAGTTCACAGCCTGACTCGTGATGAGTCAGTCTGTCTTCAAGAAAGAGTTACTCACAATAAAACACCTGGCCAGAGTGAATGGGGTCAATGTCGATGTTGACATGATGGTTCGGAGGAAAGTTACGAGGAGCCTTCTTGATTCCACCACCTCCCTCCCCCGAGATACGATCTGTGATCGTCGTTTGCGTTGGATCAGTCTCCCTTTCCTGGGGAAGTTCTGCCTCCAATTGGGTCAGGCCTTCCGCCCGTTTGGCTCCAGACCCGCGTTTTACGACCCGACCACAGTCAAGAGGTTTTTTGTGAGGCTGAAGGACCCCATACCTGTTGATGAGAGGAGTGGTGTTTATAAGTTGGAATGTGGGGACTGTTGTGGCTTTTATATTGGTGAGATCAGCTGCCAAACGAAAGTTGGAGTAGCTGAGCACCTGAAGTCTTGGAAGAAGGGACACTTAAGGGAGTCAGCTTTTGCTGATCATTTAATAAACAGTGGCCACAGCTTCCGCAAGGAGAATTCCTATCGCAAGCGCATCGCCCTCGAGCATATAGAGATAATGCGTCACCTCAACACCGATGGTTTCACTGTACTCAACTCGTACATTCCGGAAGATGGCCTGATTGAACTGGTTTACGATTCACACCGCGATTTCTCGTTTGGACAATCTTAATACCATATTCTTCTCTTCTGTTCGTCAGTTGCTTTCATTTCAGGCTTGAAGATGGTTTATTAACCGAAAGCGCTCGTCGTTTTATATTTCTTCTGCTGTTTGCATAGTTTACTCTCCCTTCGGAGTATTCGTCCTTGGATAGCCGTAATTTGAAGGAACGGATTCGTTTAAGAAGAAATCAATTTTCCCTTTTCTGGTTTTCACATTGTTTGGCGATCCTAAATCCTAATCGTTATCTAGGATGTCTGACAGTTAGCTAATGGCTGGCGACTGTCTTCTGATTTTCGTCTCACGTGGTCTTTTTTCCCTTTGGTGTTTAGAATTTTCGGATTCTGATTTGATAATCAAAGGCCCTAGCCGGATAAGGGGGAGGGGGAAATGGCCTTGGTAGAAAAATGTTTCAAATGTCCGTCAAAATGTTGCCTCAATGAGAAAACTCGAAACCCAAAAACTTGGACCCATCAACTCACCCACATGGACTGAAGAATCATTTTTAGGGCTAAAATTCAAATGGCTGTATCTCAGGCAATAATGATCGCGCACAGCAATGTAACTTGGGGACATTTTAGTATATAAGAACGTTCATCCATAGTATTTTTTTCAAAAAAGATCATTCATATATTCCCTAGTTTCTAGCAATGACAAAACTTTAAACTCGAATATTTAAAAAAATCAGGGGGGAGGCACCTAGGTAAAATCATTCAGTTGAAGCGCCATACCCTCTACTACAACATACATTAGTACCATAGTCCTCGGTGAGATGGAACATTCCCAAAAAAATCAATATTTAATGAATTTCTGTGATTTTTCCATGAATAGCGGGATGAACTACGACTGCTACCGCAATCGACCGCGTGAAATCAATAATATCCGAGCTGAAAAATTCGCACTCCTCCGTGGTATGAAATGGAAATGTAGACAGACCAAAAATATTTCGTTTATCGATTTGGTCAATTCTTATGTAAACACATCCACGGATTAGATGGAGTGCGTTAGATTGAGAAAAATGGTTGAAAAATTCTCCAGTTGCTGGAACAGTCTGAAAACAGTAAAGAAGTGAGAAAATCCACTTTTTCACTCTGGAGAACCGTGAGCTTTGGTATTTCATTCATCAATTGGGTCGATTATAATGTGAACACGTCCATCGAGTTCGAAAAAAATTGTCAAAAAATTCTCCAGCCGCTGGAACGTTCTGGAAATGACAAATAATCGAGAAAATCCACTTTTTCACCTTGTAGGACCGTGAGTTTTTGTATTTCGTTCATCAATTAGGTCGATTATAATGTAAACACATCCGCCGAGTTGGAAAAAAATAGTCAATAAATTCTCCAGTCGCTGGAACGGTTTAGAACAAGTACCAAATACAAAAAATCCACTTTTTCAACCTTGAGAATTATTTCTGGCAATTCATCCATTGATTCGGTCAATTCTTTTGAGAACTCGTACGCCGAGTTTTAGAAAAATTGAAAAAAATTCTCTAGTCGCTGGGACGCTCTGGAAATAGTAAAAAACTAAAGTGATACACGCTCACCGCTAAGATTCATTTTCTTTACTTAAAAATGTTGAATTTTATTTTTGTTCCCCTGAAGTCGTAATGGTACAAACTGTGTTACTGGGAGCCGTGCACTTGCATGAAGTGGAGGAATCTCCTCTCGAGTTGAGGTGACAATGTTCGAAATATTGGTGGGTCCAAGTTTTTGAGTTTCGATTTTTCTCATTGGGGACAACATTTTGACAAACATTTGAAACATTTTTCTACCAAGGACATCCCCCCCCCCTTTACCCGGCTAGAGCCTTTAATGAAATTCTAATAGAATAATGATATTTTACTGCTGAAAGCCTATCAAAGGATACCAAACTCAACGATAATCCGAAAGCCTAAGCCATATTGTTTGTCTGCAACACCCTGGATTCACTGGATTGGAGACTAGAAGCTGGGCAAACGAGCGGACCGAGTTAGCTTGACCTTGTAGGCCGTCGCACAATTTACTAACCTGAGGCGAATGACCTCAGGGCGAGTGAGCGCGAGAGCTAGTAAATCTCTGAGCTAAAGCAAGCATATAAAATACTACACTACGTGTTTCTAGAAAAGACATGTTAGTTTTCGTCTTTCTTCTTTTCAGATGTCCTGTGATAATTCCGCTAAATTAATTAAAAGTTATAAGACATGTTACAACGTTCATTGTTCTTGAGCAAATTGTGATTCCGCGGGGCAGGGACTGCTGTTTCGAAACATTTCTTTCGAGCGAATTGACAAAAACCTCCTTGGAGATGAGAAAAATTTCGACCTTCGAGCTCTATACGTACATACGTAAGGCCGCATTCCGGTGAGTGTCTATATGCTCCAGTTCGACGTATCCCTGATCGGTGCTTGTAAACAAAGAATCAATAAAAGAGCTAACAACTGCCAAAGAAAAATCGTTAGTTTTTTTCACGCCAAGTAGAATTGATGTAGTTTCGAGAGGAACTATTCGGGCAGAAGCGCGGGGAACCCCTCCACGTTCTTTGAGAACTTGAAAAATTTTTGAGCTTCAAGCCATCAGGGATTTGAAGAAATTTTGTGTGTAAGATGTTTGTCGGCTTAATGAAGATCGCAGCCTCCTTGCTGTGAAAAGTGGGTGTGCACGGTATCCAGCAAGTACGAGAGTGTGCTCCCTTTCTGACATCGAGTTAGGTCAGCCCTTGAAAATGCGACTCCCGCGAATTTCGAGTCCTTTTCCATCTCACGGTATCTACGTCTGTTTCATGCTCTTGGAGAGTTCCAAAATCGCACCAGTGACTATCAGAATCCTAATGTTTGCCTACAAAAACTCATAGATGGTAAATGACTGATACGATCTACAAGAATTAGCTTGAGTGTCTTTTCTGTGATCTCATTCTCTTTCTATGTCATTATGTTGCCTTCGCGTAAACAATTTTACGTCTTGGATAAGTTTTTAACGAAGTTATACAAATATTGAAATTTTTCAATGCACTGATAAATAATATTCTCGGGTGAAAAAGGAGTCTAATCATTATGTAGGCTGGAGAAAAAGTCAGAGTAAGTACTGGTATACTTAGTTGTAAACCGCTCTTAAAATGTACAAAAAACGTCCAAAGGTTAACAATTAGTACACGGAAAACGTGACATCTCGTGCTTGGTAGGAGCGAAAAGACTCGATAAAACAATCACGTACGATGAAGAGCTAAGGGAAGGCCTTCGGGCAAGAAACATAAACAGCAAAGCGTATCCTCTTACGACGATGTTCTCTCTCGCCCGAGATTCTGATCAGGACCAAAAATAACCCTCCCTATAAAAAAAGATCTCTCATCATCATTACCCGCCCAGAAACAGAAATGTTTTTCGTGCGTGAAAAATTTTCACCTTCATTCACAAAGTAGTCACCTATTTGCTTCACATTCACTTACACATGTGCGTACGGATAACTTTCGAAAAAACGTCTTGTATACAATACTTTATTAATATTTTGTACCTTCCAAATTTCAATTCAATGAACGAAACACTCGTTCTACGAGATATAATATGTTTACTTTCTTGTCTATGTTGAACGAAACTTAGTTCCTCGAAGGAGGAAGAAATTACAAAAAATAATATTTTGATCAACACGAGATGGAGACGTCGTTTCATTTTTGAGGGTTGAAAAACCGTACATGAGGGCGTATTACTGGCCTAAACTTTGTATTTGTACGTTTCAAGGAGAGAGGGATAAGAATGAATGAAAAATTACGTGAGAAGAACGTGAAAAAACTCGCGGGACCAGTTTTCGAAAACTTTCACGATGGAAATTGTAGCTAAAATTAGAACCTTATTATCATAAAATTTCTGTAAGTCAACAGTTTCGCGCAATTATTTGTTCAACATTTCAACTTTTTTTTTTATATTAAAAACGAAAGTTGTATTCCTTAGTGAGATTAGGTTTATAACCGATTTTCTCACAATTCAGGAACGCTCAAGTTTTTTTTTTTTTTCAAACTGCGAACTGTATGAGCGAAAGCTTGTCGGTTATCCGAGAAAGCTGTCAAATCAGTAATATTATGATGTAAGCTATAATTTTGATACAAAGTTGAGAAAAAAATAAGACATATGAAAGTGTGCCAATAGCGTAAGTAGAAATCTTTATTTATTTATTCATTTATCGAGCCATGAAACGACTCTGAGAGTTATGGGGTCGGTGAATTACATACACGGTACTCGTAATAATAATAATAATACATATAATTAATTGAAAATAATGCGTAGGTAGGGCTTATGATTACTTTTCCAAGTAATTTCATCAATAAAATATTCAATTTAAATTTTAAAAATTAAAATTATCAATTTAATAAAAATTTTTAAAAAATGAATTTAATAAAATTAATGAATTAATATAAAAGAAAATTAATAGTTAATATTTTGATTATAATTAAAATTATTATTAATTATTATTAATTTATTTTAACGAGCTTTGTAACTACACAAATGGGTTATTAGCTCGACAATCAGATTTTTGACATAATATACAGTTACAGTATGAGTATAAACGAAAGTTGATAAAACATCTTAATATTTATAAAGTAAAGGAAATATTTTAATATACGGTATTGTGAAATTGTTTTGAGTCGAGTGGGTTATGTTGACAAGTAATTAAGGTTAGATGTATTCGTTAAGAATTTGTTGAGGTAGGACAGTTAGATGAGAGAGTAGAATTCAGTGAGACGTAAGTATTGTAGTGACAGTGTAACAGTATCGCAATCATTTTTAAGAGCTTGTAAGATGGAGGAAGAGACCTGTAGTGATGAGCGAAGTGATTGGAGATGAGAGCATGAAAACTAATTAAAATAATTATAATTAAATAAATTATGAATTTAATTTATAATAATTAAATTAAATAGAAAATACACAATTAATTAATTTTATTTCAGTTTGTATTCATGTATAATTCAAATGAATATTTCAATTTATTTTTGAATAAAATATTTTATTCAATTTTATTTAAATTGGGTTTTTTTGATATCATTAATAAATCTAATTATTTCATTATCTTCAAGTATTACTTATATAATTCTTATATTATAAAGAATATTAATTTTTAAATTTGAAATTTAATTTTTCAATTCTTTTGAAAAGTTTGATTTTTAAATTTATTATGAGCTTAATAGCGATCAGCTTTATTTCCAATTTCTATATTATTTAATTAATTTCGAATATTAATTATTAGTAAAAATTTAATTTATTCAATTTATTCAATATCTTATTTTTTAAATATAAAATTATTTTCAAATTATATATTAATAATGAAATTTTTTATTTTATAATTTATTGTTAATAAATTATTTCGAAATAAAATAAGATCAGAGAAAATAATATATCGTCGGGGTATTCTATATATAATTCATTCATGAACATTACCATCAATAAAATAATATTAAAATAGATTGTATCCCCAATCAATTGAATAGAATTACAGATTGAATTATATAAATTCTTTTAATATAATTCTAATAATTCAACATCGAGGTAACAAATTACCTAAAAATTTTTATTGAATCATTCTATTATCCTTAAAGATATTAATGTTGTAATTATTTCAATTTATTCTCTTAGTTAAATTAATAAATTTAATTTAAAAATTTTAATTTGTACTAAGAATCAAAATTATTATTATTGTATACAATTTTTTAATTGGAAATTAAATATATTTATTTATGTTAATAAAATATTTTCAATTTATTTAGTTAAAGTAATAACATTAATTCGTCAAGTTAAAAAAAAAAAAAAATGACAATTCTTTTTTAGTTCATGTTGATTTATGTTTTTGATAAAACTTTTGCGGCACACCGGTTGAGAAACATTATGATTTCTACATTCAGCAGCGTGATCCACCAACTAACCTATATCCCGTTGTGTCAGTCCACTCTCCACGAGTTATTGTTCACCATAAAACACCTGGCCCGAGTGAATGAGATCAATTTGAATACCATATTTCCGAACTCGCGAATTGAACCGTGTCAGGCTCTCGTTTCTGAGGAAGTTCTCCTCACAATTGGGCTGTGTTCTCGGCCCCTTTAGCTTTCGTCCAGCGTTCTATAATCCTGTTCCGCTGGTTGAGAAAGGTGAGGTATATAGGATGGAACTTTGAGGACTATAGCAGCGTTTATATGAACGAGGCCAGTCGACAACTAGGATCAGAGTGGCCGAGTATGAAAAAGGTTGGGAAAGAGGAAATGTAAGAAAGACGGCTTTTACCGACCATCTAACCACCAATGATCACAAATCCAGGGAAGTGTTCAAAGTTCTCCTCTGCAGGGTAAATTCGTACTTCGGGCGCATCATACTCGAGCATGTTGAAAAATCCCCTGCAACAAACCCTTATCCGAATAATATAAAATTTTCACCTTTCTACAAGTTCGCCAAATTTTCTCAAATCTCGCTGTGATTAAACTTCAAACTTCTTCTTATTGTACACCCTCCCCCACTCTTCACTCAACTAACTTCCTATCCACCTACTGTGAAAAATCCTCTTAATGTACCAACAATAATAAAGTAACACCGAGCTCATAACCGTAAGATTGTAGTAGAATAGCTCGTAAATAAGTTAGAAGAATAAGAAGAAGTTAATACGAAACTGTAGAATCGTAAAGTGTACTTATTTTACAGCGCGCTTCTGTTCAGTCAAAAATATTGAAAGCGTAGAAATTTAGTCGCGCTCGTCGACTGAATGAATACTGCGTTTACGGATAGGTACCGTGAATTAATGGTATTGAACTCAGTTCAATATACTCACTCAATGGTCAGTTTTGGCTATCACAAACGACGAAGAGCCCTTTTGCTACGAATAAATCACAAAGATAAGACAGGTGTCTAGGACGACGTCAAAAAGTAGTAATTCGATGATTCTCGCTGTATCAAAGATTATTTTTCGCTACACCAAGGAAGAAGAATGAATCGCGCCGATACAAATTGGTCGTGTTGTCGAATGACAGTTAGAAGAAAAATTTTCCAGACGGCGAACAGGAAAGAAACGTAAGTTGCTGTCCGCGTCGGATTAATGTGTCTGCGGCAAGTTTTATCTTTCATCCTTTTTACGCGTTAGCTTTTGCGAACGCGCGTATCGTAAAATGTAAATTTTCCTAAGCCACTCGGTGATGAAACAAATCCGAGTCGCATCAAAGTCGCGGCGCGTTTCACGATAAACGAGGTCAAAATGGAGCAACAGTTCAACGGGGTGGGAGACTTAGGAAGTTCTTCAAAATAATACATCAAAATTGATCAAAGGTATTTCTTTTTTCTTCGTACACAACGTGTACCTACCATTTTCTCATTTTAATATTCGTACACACAGATCATGTTTCAGCGAAGCCACCCACTCGAGTTGGTTAAAATGTTCGCTCTAAAATACATGTAGGTTGTTTGGAAAATACTCCAATTCGCCGAGCGGGTCCACCTGAATGCGACCTTTATGCGAGAAAATTACGAGAAAATTACGAGGCAAGAAAAATTTCATTAACGATAATCGTTGTTCAACCCTTTTTTCTTTCAGTAATGGGGGAATTATTAAAAAAAGAAAGAGAATATTATACTAGTAGCTTGGCTGTTCCTATCTACTGAAGTATTTCAGGAAAGTTTCACCTTTTCTACGAGTTTTTTATTTTTTTTATTTTTTCATTTGTCCTCGCAATGAGAAAGAAGAATTAGATGCTGTGAAGAAGATTAATGGAGAACTGTGCGAAGGCAGTATAAAAGGTAAAAAATTTTTCTATTTTTTTTTTTTCTATCTTATTCTTCTGCTTAATACAGAAATGCATCTCTAAAAAATTTTCATTGAATGTAGAGTGCAATTGTGTTTCCACATTAAGTATGAACAAACGCTTTTCAAATCGGTAACGTTCTGAAATTCGTGAATTCTAACTGAATAGGAGAAGACAGATGAACTTCTTTCAAATACTCGTAGATCGCTCGTTTGACTTCTACTTATTTCTCTCGAGTTTCAAAATTTTTCGTTACATGACGGTCATGTTGTAACTTTACATGATGAAAAAAGAAAATTAACTAAGAATTTTACCTTTTGAGGAATATTTCCTTATATTGTAAATTAGAATCAAATATTGAATAATTGTGTAACACAAATGATGCAGACAGAAAAAAAAAGCAAATATATTTCTAAAAGAAATAAAGCTAAAGTTAAAAACCTCTTCCTTGATGGACGCATCTTCAGTAGGATTTACCAGATTCATTATGGTGAATTCTTTGACTATCATACAGCTATAATTTAATCGGTAATTTTTGTGCAAAACTAGAAATAGTAAGTGTCCATAACGGTTAGGTACTCTGGATTCTCTGATTTAGTTGGTTGTTTACCTATTGGAATATATAAGCGGTAGGCTTATGTCATTATTGTTCAATTTCCTTTATTTTTGGCTTTTCTATTTTATTATGGAAAGAAGATTACTAGTATGTGAATACCTTTTACATATTATTGTATTATTTATCATCCATTTCTTGTATTTTGAATTTTTTTTTTTTTTTTTTTTTTTTTCATTCTTTTATTTTTCTGTACAAATATTTTCTTACGTAATTCAACAAATGAAGCATTGTCATTCAATTTCCAAATAATCCGCAATCTAGTTAATTTTTTGTATAAGACGCATACTATTAATTTTGTTGTTTGATAATAATTTACCTACTTTGAATGACTTGTTTTCAATTTCTTGTTCTCTTTTGATAACCTTTTTCCAATGATGATTATATTTTCTGTTCAAAATACTATCATGCTATGAGATGATTTTCAAAATTCTACTCAGTTAAATTGGACATACAGACAAGGAAATGACAATTTTATAAAATTATTGATTTTTAAATTTCAAAATATAATTACTTATCATATCCATTTACCAGGTAAAAATCAAGAAATGATTAATCTACTCTTTAGATTCCTGTATTGAATTCATAACAATACCTAGGTACCTACAGCAATTAATAATTGTAAGAAACCCATGTAAAATTAATACTATTACTTGTACCAAGATATTCTTTTTTTTTTCTTTTTTTTTTGACTCGTTGGAAAAGTAATGCGTCACCTCACGTGCTGTTTCAAGCTGCAGCTAAGGAGTTAGAATAGTTTTGTGATCTTAGATTGAATTGCGCACAAAAAATTGAATGAGTAAATCCTGTTTTTTTTTGTTTTTTTTGTTTTTTTTTTTGTCAGTCTTAATCACATCAGAAATCTATTTACCTACAATATCGATTCAAATGAAACTTGATAGGTAGATAAAAAATTTTTAATACCCACTCAAATTAGGAAAATTTTGTCTGGAAAGTTCTTTGAAATCAATTGAGAATTCTTTTAGACAACTAGCTTGCAACCGACATTTTTTCAATGGTTAACGATTGCTAATCTAATTTTTTAAGTTATCGGTCAAAATGATCTTCCAATTTTTTGATTATTGGTTATCGGTCAAACTTCATTTTGACCAATAACTGTTAAATGTTGAAAGGCGTTTCGGTTAGAAGCCCTGGAATTTTCGGTCAAGTAACTGTTATAACAGAAAAAATACGGTTAACTGTTCAAGATTGATTGTCAATTATAATAATGATTACGGTCAATCTGTCAAGATCAATGTTTTCATTTTGATTATAATAGTTAACAAAAAAATAACTGTTATTGTGCAAGCCCTGCCTACAAGTAATTCCAAAGTAACACTAAATGGGTGTGCATTAAACTGTGTTGATGCTGTGAGTACATATCAGCGTGTAACCCAGATTCTATCTTAACAAGTCTGAGAACGCCTGTGGTTTCAGGAACATTCATTAACAATTTATCAAGGGTACTGATACCTGTAGGCAAAGAAGTCCCAGCGCTCAGCAGCTTACAATTAGCAAATAAAATAACGTGGGAACATTTTCATTATTCATTTAAATACAGTATTTGAAAAAAAGGATGAATTAATATTAAGAATAAAAAATGTAGGTATTTAAAATTGTGAATTTATATTATGGATATTAACTTTTTTTTCTCAACTCATATACTTATTCTTTTTTCTGCAGTTTAAAGTAGGTACGTGCTGATGAATTATGATTGGTGATTGAAACATTCCTGTGGCTGTCATATGGAAGTCGATAAATTATGCCATTTGTTGCAGAGTTGTATATAAACAGAAGAACTTTTTTTTGTTTTTCAATTAAAAAGAAATGTTATTTTTAAAATATGTTTCAAATGATGGTTTCTAATTCCTTGTTCGAGACATGCTTTAAAATTGTTTAAAACCGTTTTAAATAATTTTAATATTATGGTTTGAAACACATTCTGGAGTTTTAATTATAGTTTGAAACAAATTTCAAGCATAATAATGAAAATAGGGAAGAAAAAACAAGGTTTGCAATGTATTATAGTAAAAACAAGTTGAAAACAAAAGATAAAAAAACGTTTTAAATATAATTGAAGACGCCCTTTTGACAGAAAGGTTCTCAATTATTTCTGTTAAAACAAAATCTTCGATCTTGATTGATGTTTGGCAAAGTTAGTTGGATAAGCCGAAGCTATCAGCCGTTAGCCGTTAGTTGAGCAATTTTCATCCCAAATTAGGTAGCCGTTAGCTAGCTAATGAAATTACGTTAGCTATTAGCTTTGCCGTTTAGCCATTCAAATTGGAATTGCTAACGGCTAATATTTTCTCTTTCCCGCACCTCACCCTTCCACATTGGAGTGACCACTACCTTACTTAAAGCCGTCAGCTTTTAGCTCTTAGCCTTTAGCCATTTCATTTTGGCCCGGCCGTTAGCTGATAGCCAAAGCCAATCAATTTGAAGGGTTAGCTTTTATCCAAGTTTTTAGACAACACAATTGGCTGAGCAGCCTTGCTGTTTTGTGTAGTTGAAATATTTTTTAAACATTGTTTGTTTAAGACATCGCAACCCTATGCCGTACAAGGTTAAATTAAGGTACATCCAAATCGACGATCAGGCAAACTGTGTCTGGAAAAATTGAGATGTAGGAAACCGAAGTTTTCTTTCACCTATAGGATGAACACTCTACTCTGAATAATTGTGTTGAAATAAACGTTGGATATCGTTGAAACCAAACCACGCGACCCGAAAACGCCAATATTGGAAGGAGGGATACTTGTATCGGAAAACTAGTATAATATAATCGGATTCCTCATCGAAAAATCGTCTTAGTGACGCATATTTATACATCAATTAGGCGTATTAATCTTATTTTTAAAAAGATGAAACTTCTTCTCGATCGTCGATTTGGATCTGAACCAAGTTCTGTAGAAGCCGGTCAAGTGACGTGACAACAATCTATAAAATAAGGTCTATCGTACAAATACAAGAAATAATCTTCCTCCAAAATGTTGTCATATCACTTGACCGACTTTTACAGAACTCGGTTCATTTATACCTACGTCAATCCCTCAATCCATGCCTGTCTCTAGTATCAGACCGGAATATTAAATCTGGCAATGTTGCGATAACGAAAAATACTGGGCCGAGTTTTATACAGGCGCTTATGGAAAAACCTTCGAAAAACACGTTAATCATTGATTTGCAAACAGTATTCGATTCCACGGACCGCGGGGAAAAACTGAAAAAGTTCATAAGTACATACACGAAAAGTGTAAACGATTCTCGATTTTTTGAACTCGGTCTCGTTCATATATCGATCAATTACCGGTACGACGCGAGTTATTACCTAACGTTTTAAAATAAAAAGTGAGATAGAGGGCAAAGCTTTTCATTTTAAAACGTTAATAACTCGCTTCGTAGTCGATCAATCTCAACGAGACCAAACTCAAAATATCGAAAAACGTTGGCTCTTTAAATGACGTTCTCTGCATTTCTTTCAAACACTTCATCATATTTGTGTAAAATCAAGTTTTTCAATGTTCTCCCATAAGATATTTACTATACTAATTTCAGCCCCGTTTCAAACTTTGTTCGGCAGAACTAAGCCCTGCTGCAGACCTGCAATTAATTCGTTGAAATCTATATTATTAAAGCGAAGCTATCATAATATTATAATACCTACGCATGTTATCAATCAATAGCCAAGTATGACGTCACTGGAAAATCGGTCTATTGATCCTGGTTTGTATTGAAGTCTCGTTGTGCTTTCAGTCGATTTTCAGACGTTTCAGTTAGTTTCAGTTTCAGTAGAGTCAGACGAGTGAGGACATGGAACGCCCTGTTTAGTCATTTCGTCATCATTATTTTCGCAGTCTCCTATTCTAATCCTAGCGCCTTATTCTAATGACTGATAGCAGTTTATCATGATTTGAAAATAATGAGAGAACATACTAGACTATGACAGTGCCAAAGCAAAATGCAAGACTCAACACAATTGAGAAATGCAAAATTGCTTCACTAATCACACAAATCCCTTATTATGGAGATAAATGATGACGTAACGACTAAATATGCGGACCGTGTCCTCACTCGTATTTATAGGGCTCTAGTAGAGTTTCAGTGCGAGTTCAATAGTGGTTAGTGGTTACCTTCAAATCAAACTGAACTCACTTGAACAGGGTATTGCGTATGGTTGGTACTATAAGGCGTTTTGAAATACCCAATCTCGTGCCCGCCGCGATTTCAAAGACCGATTGATCCCAAAACCACCAAATTGTAAGTATTGAAGTTTCTCACGTTTATCTCCTAGTGTGTGCTTATTAAATAATTTAATTTGTAAGGCTTCTCCATCATCATAACGAATTCTCATTTGGCTTATTCCCTTCGCGGACGTTGGGTATTTGTCAAAGATACACGATTGACCGTTCTATCATCAGACGAGCCAAAACTATTGAAGGATTTGTTATCCTGGAGCAGGACGACATTTCGTGGACTTCCTCTGAACGAGCTTACCCGGCCAGAGAAATAAGCTGGTCACGCTGAGCAGCAATTTTCGTGGAAGTATGTTGGACGTTACATGTTCCGATATTACAGTATCTTGGCTTCGAGGTAAGATTATTACAGTCCCGTGTGCCTAAAGAACCTAATTCTATATCAGAGAACCAAGTGAAAATCGTCTTTCTGTTATTATATCAAACCACCGTTTCTCGATCCTCATTCTTGCGTGATTAGCGTTTTTGTACTTTAAAAGCGCCGAAAACTCAGTTCTAGAAAACTAATTCTATAGTAATCGATTTCTTTTAATATTGACCCTTGATAATTGAGGTTTATCTCACCAATCGAGTATGTACGTAATGTATAGTTCCAAATACGAGAATTTTCCTGATTCCATTACTTCAAAATTACAGACCGTTGGCTGATCCCTCTCAAAGAAAAATTGCAAGGACGACTTTCTATGAATCTTTATGCGAAAAGTGATCATACAATGAAAATTAACAGTTCTTATTTAAACCTTCTATGATTAGTGAAAACTTTTAACTTTCCATCTCGATTTCTTCGACCTTAGGAACGAACAATAGAGAAATTCGAGCGTACGTTGCTTTGTCGGGATTAGTGTCATAAAAGATTCGCCAAAAACGTTGAAACAACTGCTTAATCTTCGTGTTCCTTTTCTCTCCCGCCGAAAAACCGTTATCTATACACGAATTAATGCAGTTCACGCTACCGGTATAAATAATGAAGCCAATACTCGTTAAGACTTCGTGTCGCTCTTTATTCGCGAGCTCAAATTCATACACGGGCGTATCCGACAAACTTTTCGTATTTCCTGCTCGCGTTTACGCGGTGCTTTCGCTCCCCCCCACCTCCTCCTGCACTACTCGTCAACATTTGACGCTCGTATACTTGAACGTGTGGTCGGTAGGTACAACCGGTACGACAAACGGAGGCTTATTTCGTTCGGCCTCTGATTTGAAAACGGCCAACATGTCATTCATATTCTTCCAATTCTCTTTCGTCCGCAACGTTATCGCTCGGGTAGGACGAACCGGTATTTTGGGCGTCGACAAAATCGAAATAGGTCTAATTGTGGGTAAGGGAAACTTACGCTCGCCACATAAACTGGTATGACGTTTACGCAATTCTGACGACCAAGTTTCTTTGATTTTGACTTCTTTTCGCCAGTTGATGAGCGTTTTAACGCCCAACGAGACCATCGACGCTCTACGAGCGCTGCGTTTGTCTCTTTTACGTTTTTTGCCGACCAACGAATACGTATCGCCATACAATTCAGCCATGTCCGCTTTTTCTCGTTCCTTGTCAAGTCTCTCTTCTTCCCGTTGCCTCAACTCCTCCTCGAACGCATCCATCCTCTTCCGAAATCTCTCCTTGGCTTGTAGTATCAAGTTTCGACGGTCACGTATTCGTCTTTTTACGTCCGGCTCGAGATCGCATACGCAAGGATGAATATGTCTCTGCGACGTACGTTGCATTTCTTGGTACGGAGCATTAACAACAGTGGGATATCTACCATGTTGACCTTGGAATTCGACATTTGTGTCATGCGTATGCTTGCCGACGCCAACGATCGGCAATGGTGGAATACGAGTGGTGGGGTAAGTTAGCTTTCGGGGTAACAGACCGGTGTGGTAATAATAGTCCAAAGAAACAGTCTCTTCTCGGATAAGGAAAATAATTATTCTTACCTGGCAAGTTAAATCGCTATGCTATAATTAGGTCGCGAATATCTTCGGTGTCTTGAGAAGCGATACTCTGTCGAAAAAGCGTAAGCGGCCGCTGCTGCCAACAACGTAATGACGTATGCGAATTCTTCCGCTGATGCGTGCGTTTAGGTGCGTATTTCTGCGCTCTGTAATGAGAAAGAAAGACAGCGGGTGTTAGTTTGGTGGGCGTCCTTTGTTATTCCATTATTTAGCGGATAAGAAATTTGAGACGTTTTAATACAATAGCTGAAATTGTAGTATCGATGGCGCTCCTTTTCTTTGATCCTTTTTGGTTCGATATCGTTCTTGGGACGTGGAAGTTATGTCATTTATTGTTTTATGAAGATAAGAGCACAATATTATATAAGCCTCCCGAACTGAAAATGATACGTGGTAGATGTGGACGTCAGACTAGCAGTCGGATGGTTGAGTAATTCACAATTAGGAGAAGACTCATCTGATGAGGACGAGGAAGATATGAATATCAAAAGACGTTTCGAGAGATGAGGGCGATTGATTATAGAGAAGATATAGCCTAAGTGTACAGAATTACTAGTGTGGGTATGACTTGAGTTGATAATTAAGACTTGCGAGGACGGAATGGTTTTAAGACGCAGTAAAATAAGTTAGCCATTGTGAGGCGAGGTCACCCAACAAAATAAATATGAAAAATTAAGACATGCCCATTGCCCACGTACAAACTCCAGAGCATTGTGGACTCAAAATCTTGGAATCATTTTGTCTCCTTAAAAGATATATGGAAAAGGGTTCCCAAGAAATTCGATAAACCATTGAAACATTCAGGCTTCGTGTACTTATTGCGTGAAATTGAAAAGCAAGATCATAAAATTATACTCGTACGAGTTTTGTTTCCTCTTATGAAAATAAATTGAAGTTTTCCAGTTCACGTCAGTTCGTAATTACGACGAAAATGAAGTTCATTTCTACGTAAGTTATATCATTTATAATTAATCAAAGATATTATACGGACAAGGGAGCTATGGATGAATCATAGTACCGAACTTTCGCCGAGATTTAGGTCTCGAAGGACTTGAAAAACTCAGAAGATACAATTTCACATTAAATCATACTTTACCGGTAGCACGTCGCATCGTCCGCAACAATTATTTTAGGTATTTCGTATTCAAGCGGGATACTCGAGTACATCTCAGCGTTCAGATAATCCGATAAAGACTCTCTACTCTTAATTGAGAAACCTGGATGTTGTGACATATGATGGATGCGAGTAAAATTTCACCCGAAACCGAATTAATATTCGATGATAGTATCGATTGCGTACCTATTGACGAATTAACGGGGATGAATTACGGTACACAGTATAAGAAAACATCGTCACATTCAATTAAAACTTGACTTCGACTACAGCTATACATACAAAGACGGATGACGGACAATAGGAGCATAGAGTTTTAGAAGACGAGATGCGCTCACCTGTACATATTTCTAAAGTTTTCTCAAAATAATTATCTAACATTCATTACGAGATGTTCTCCATTAATCTTTACGCCATAAAAACGGGTTGACTTTTTTCGAGGAACGTGTCCTTGGCCTTTGTTTAAGCGGTTGAGCAGAAATTTTCACTTGCGAAAGAGGTTCATAACGAGAAACATTATGCGAAAGCTCTACTAAGATGTAGTAATAAAAGTTGAAACTTGTACTATACGTACGTGTGTTTGTGTGGTTAAGTTTGTCGAGTATTCTTGAGATTATGCAGTTATAAACAGTGAATGAATAATGAATTCGTCTGTTCTTCTGTAACGATCTATACGGTTTTCGAAAAATACGATGGTAGTGCGCTTCGCTTAGATCCGCTCACCAATTATGTACTGGTATCAATTGAGTGAATTTCATTGTACAAGTATGCAAGTGTGAGGGCGTTATTTATATGCCAGGTGGAGGGCATTTTTTCTAGTGCGTGAGTACGTGAAGGGTATAACGTCATCATCTGCTTACGTATGATTGGAATTTTTCAAAATTTCTCTCCAATTCCAATCAATTTTTAGAGGATTGGCGATCACAAACAAACTTCGTCGTTCACATGAAGCAAGATATCTGCAAGCTGACGAAGAGATATTATGTGAACTAGATACCAAAAATCATGGGTTTACCAATGGATTCAATTCAGGAGATCAGGGAACCTGTTCTGTGCTGGGAGGTATGAGGAATGCAATTACGAACTGAGATGAAGAAGGGTTGCTTAATTTACAGCCATCAAAAAATCAATTTTTCGATTTTGATTATGGATTTTCTAATTCATCGATCATTCTCCCAACGGCAAAATTTCTGCATGTCTCTCCTCCCGCTGTAAGGGCTTAAAGCTTGAAAATCTGAATTTTGTAACTACAGTGGAAACTCTCTATAACGAACTCCTATATAACGAATTCCTCTATTTTACGAATTTTTTGTGGTCCCTCCCCCTTCAACGAGTTTTACCTATGAAAAAATCTCTTTATAACGAACAATTTACTCTATATAACGAATTTTTTTTCGAGATTTTGAAGAAACATTGCGTATTTTTGACACTTAATGAGGCTAAGAAAAATGGTAACGTCTTATTTGACCAACTTTTTTCCCTTCTTTCTTGATTGTAATCATTTTTATGTCGACATTTAACAAAAATTAAAAATTTAACCCACCGTATGTTCAATAAAAAACACACTGAGCGAGGGCGGTGGGGATTATTATCATCTAAAGGTAACAAAAGTAATGAAAACTAAGTTTTGCTCATTACATACTGTAGGTGCTTTAAATTTACTGTAAAACAGAATGAAAAAATAAAATTTGTATATAACGAATTTTTTTGGCGGTCCCTTCAGATTCGTTATAGAGAGTTTCCACTGCATGTTTCTAGTAGTAGTGAACTAGAAAAAAAAAGTGTCTATTAATGATCGAAGTATGAAAATTGGTAGGTCCATGTCACCGTCCCCTCCCCCTTTTCAGAATCTTGAGTTTGAACTTGCCTCAAGGAGTTGTGCTGAAAAAATTATGTTTTGTGTTTGCCCCCTTTCGAAGATGTACAAAAAAATCTCTAGGGGACTGGTGAAATAATTTTCTGAAATTTTTAATTTTTTGTCGGTACAATTAATTATGCTCGATTTGCGCTGAAATATGCCGCAAATTTCATGTTTTGTGCTACCCTCATCTTGAAGATACTCGTATTTGAAAAGTATCTTGGGAGGCTGGTGAAATGATAGCCTCCCCCTTTTTTTAAATTTGTAATTTTTTGGGCAAAATGAATCGTGCTCGATTTGTGCTGAATTGTATTGCAAATTTTAAGTTCTGTGTTCCCCCCCCCCCTCCGGAGTGGACGTAAGTTCATCAAACAACAACCCACTTTCTGTCTCAAATTTTGCATTTTTATCTCGCTGAATAAAATGTACTCAATTTGTGTTAAAATGCCCAAATTTCACCCTCCACTTTTTCGAATTTTGTTTTATAGGACTTGGAATATTTTTGACCATGTCTTGGAGAAATATTGACAATCAATCTGGTGGAAACTGACGTAACCTAATAAGGTAAATGGAACTTGACGAAATTGAACAAGAAATTCAGGGAATCTGTTCTATGGACAGAATTTGATTATGAACGCATTAAGAATTGAATTCAAAATTGGAGTCCCCTCCTATCATATGATAGCTTGGAAGCTTAAATTTTATCAAGTCATTCAGCCTTATGCAATATAACTTGATTGTCGGAATTTTTCTAGGTCTGACTTTCATTACAAAAAAAAAAAAAAAAAAATTAAACAAGAGAGATTAAGGAAGAAAAAAAAATTCTTTTTAGGTTACCAAATTTCTGTCTTTCTACTAGACAGCGGACCAAAAGTAACATATATTTTGTTAAAGAAAAACTATAGAACAGATTCCCTCTTAGAATATTGACCTTCAAGTTGTATCCAATAGAATGAGAACTTGAAAGAATTCCAATTTTCAAGCTGTAGGAAGGACAATTGTAAAAATTTTGACTTTGATAATAGTCCCAAATTTTCAATTTAATTATCGATCAAAATTAAATTTGTCTCATCGTATAGATTTCCTGCGTTCCTTGCCGTCTACGGCAAAATAAATTCTTCCTCCTCTCCACCAAAATGGGGTTCAGATTGTGGATTATCAGCCCGTTTTTGAATTTCGGATTTTTATCCAGCAATAAATTCTACTCGATTTGTGCTGAATTGTGCCGCGAGTTTTACGTTTTGCGCTTCCTCCCCTCCTTTGGAATGGGGTTCCATTTGAAAAGTATCAGCCCTCCCCTTTTTTGAAATTTGAAATTTTTCTTGGTGAAATGAATTGTGCTCGATTTGTGCTGAATTGTGCCGCGAATTTTACGTTTTGCGCTTGCCCCCTTTTCAAGACTTTCAAAAAAGTCTCTGGGGGCTACTAAAACGACAGCCTCCCCTTTTTCAAATTTTAAATTTAAAATGAGCTGTGAATTGTGCTCGATTTGTGCTGAATTGTGCTTCTGATGTTATATTTTGTGCTGCTCCCTACTCAAGATATCCACAAAAGTCTTAGAAGGTGAGCTTGTGAAACTGTAAAGAACTCCTTTTATTGTTCCAAGTTTTGAGTTATTATCCGGCTAAATGTATTGATATCGACTTTTATTCTAGTGTTCTGACAATCGGCGTTAATCTTAATTTACCCCTCCCCCCTTTAATGCATTAAGAATCTTTATCTGGCCAAATTGTGCTGCAAATATTACATTTCGTTCCCACCCCATTTTTAAGATATCGACAAAAGTCGTAAGGTGAAATTGTAAACCTGTAAAGACCCTCCTTTTTTTCTCAAATTTTGGATTTCTGTCTGGGAACAGAAATCGTACTCGATTTGTGCTGGATTGTGTTGCATATTTTACGTTTCATGCTTTCATCCCATCTCCATAATCAGGGTGCGTGAGTTTGCAAGACAACGGCTCCTCCTTTTTGAATTTTTAACATAAAACAGGCTAAATAAATTATTCTCGATTTAGGCTCAATTACATGCAGTAATGTTCGCGTTTTCTTGCTATTACTTCTGCAAAAATGTATACAAAAGTCTTGACAGATAAGATCCTGAAAAACAAGCACAAATCTATTTCAAATTTAAAATTTGAAAAAGAGGAGGCTGTCGTTTCAGCAGCCCCCGGAGACTTCTGTGAAAATCTTGAGGAGGGGGCAAGCACAAAACGTAAAATTCGCGGGACAATTCAGTAGAAATCGAGTACAATTCATTTAACCTCAAAAAATTTAAATTTCAAAAAAGGGGGTGCTGATACTTTACAAACGAAACCCCCATTCCAAAGGAAGGGAGAAAGCACAAAACGTAAAATTCGCGGCACAATCCAGCACAAATCGAGCACAATTCATTTCCCCCCCAAAAAAAATTTAAAGATTTCAAAAAGGGGGCTATTGTTTCACCAGCCCCTCAAATACTTTTTTGTATATCTTCAGAAATGGCCAAGCACAAAACATAATTTTTGCAGGACAATTCAGCACAAATTGAACACAATTCCTTGAGGCAAGTTCAAACTGAAGATTCTGAAAAGGGGGGCGGTGAAATGGACCTTCCAGGTATAGTGAGTGAATACCAGAAAAAAATTGTTGAGATAGAGATCCTACAAAAGTTTCTATACGGGCTGCGAGGGACGACGGACTTTTATGGCATTAACCCCTCTCGTAAAATGGAGATACGCAATATTGGCGTTCTTTGGTCAATGACTCTCCTGAATTTGTCATTACTTTCAATATCTGACCGCAAAAAGGCACCAAATTTCGAATTTTTCCATTTACCGTTAATTGTAGAAGTTCAATTTTTCGTCTTTAGACCAAATACATCATAAATGATATTCGAGTAGTGAAAGTCGAATATAATATATCAGCGTTTATCGAGCTTCGTAGAGGTCCGTTGTGGGGAGTAGAGGAAGCCTCAAAGTCCTCAATTTTAATTATTTTTTGTGTTTTCTATCCTTTTTTCACGAATTTGATGTCGCCCAGTGTTAAGAACTGCAGACGGGGTGACTAGAATGAATTTGTTTGTGATCTAGCCCTCTTCTCCCCTTTAGTGAGTATCTAGAGAGCCAGAATTCATTTTGGGAGAGTAGCGAATTCCAAAAAAAGTGGCTATTAATCATGCAAGTATGGAAAGTGGTATGGGGAGTATTGATTCCTTGAAAACCTGTTCGGGATGGAAGCTACTCGGAATTTCTTAAAAGGATTGGGGCGTGGGATGATTTCTGCGGTAGTACTTTTTATCGGAAATTTCGCGGTTCTCCAAGAAACTTAGGCAACTCCTGCAGGTGCCGTGAAATCTCGTTTGAGAATAGTTGAAGGATTTTGAACCTTTCTCTTACCAGAAAAGAGTTATCAGAGAATTCATGTTGTGGACGATTTTTTGGAAAAACCTCCTCCATATTTTCGGCAAAATGTGGTTTGTAATGTCAGAAGGGAGACTTCGAGAAATTTTCACCACTTAGCTATACGTATGGGAGGAGGAAGGTGGCACTCGAGTAAATTACAAAATCCGAGTCATATAGAAGAGAAGGGGGACTTGAACAATATATTTCAGGAAGGGCACTGAGAAGAATTGAATTATTCGAGCTGTGTAAATCAGGACGGGTGAGATCTTAAAAAATTCCGATAGAAGGATTGCTTCGAAAATTTTAACCATACATACGTTGTGAAGGGGGATTGATCGACTTCTGAGCTACATTCAAGAGGAGAGGCACTAGAAAAATGTTGACCCCTGAGCCATATAAATATGTGTACATCATAGATTATATGACTATCGAGTTATTGGGAAGAGGTCGCGGTCGATTTTAACAAAAAATTCCGATCATCGAACTGTATCGATCAAGAGTAGGGAGCAAGAAAAATTTCGAGCATCCAGCAATTAACAATTTAGGCCTATAATTATGAGGAGGAGGGACTTAGAAAAGTTCGAATGGGCATTTCAGAAAATACTGGCCACTTAGCCGAATGTGTTTTCGAAAGAAGCTGAACCTCTGACCCCCCAGTTTAATGACGTTGAAAATTTCTGACTTCCTAGTGATATATAAACAGCAGCAGTTCTGGAGACAATTTTGAAATTCATTTCTATTCAAGTATTGAATACTGAATCAAAAAATTCTCATTAAAACAGTTTCTTTGAGGTGGTTCATGAAAAACAATTCGCGAGCGGCCAGTTATTTATTTTTTTACTCAAAAATTGAGATAGAAAGATGCATGAAACATACATCGAAAGATTTTTCAAATTATTAAAAAGGGTTTGTGTGGTATCTTTTGTAAAACACTACTCTCTTGAGTACAACCCTTTTTAATAATATGTTCAACCATAAAATTGAGGAACGAGTTGACTCGATTTTTCAAATTGCTCATCCGATTTCTGGTCAAATTTTTCGAAATTCTCTTCTGATTTTGCGAACGATGAGATAGTCAACTTAAAAAGTTCATAAAAAATGAGAGGAATGGAGCTTCGCGTGAAAAACCAACTTACAAAATACCTAAAGTCAACCCAACCTTCGTACTTATCAAAAATGTATCACTTTCTATTTTTAGCCAACCACTTCATTTCATACGGGAAGAAATTAGCTCTCTTTTTTGCGAATCGATCATTTTGAACATTTTTAAACACATCAATTAAATTATTAAAATAAACATACTTATCCCCCTTTACTCGATCAGAAATTTACTTTTGCACTTTGACTTTCCGTTCTTAATTATTTTCGCCGTCTTTTTTTTTTTCCTCTTTCTTTTCAACCATCAATTTTTAATTATTTAAGTTTCCACTTTATCAACTGCTAGTCGTGTTCGTTCGATGAAATTGTGATTTCCCACGAAGTATTTAAGAATTTAAAAAAATGCGATATGGAATGGAGTAAAAAGAAGGAATAAGAGAAGGAAACGAAAGAACGTTTAAAAAGAGATGTTCCCTTTCAAGGAATGTAGAGAAAGTTACAGGAAACATACCGCGTATCAACTTTTGGGAGATATAAATTATAAATTATTTTTAACGTTCACCATAAAGTGAATAATAGTTCACAAGAGACTGACGAATGCAACGACCGCCTACGTGTATTGTGGACGTACCATCCCTAATTGCTTTACTACAGTCTTTCAGCTTTTCGAGCTGCGTATTTCGAAAATCTTCGTCATGCAGACGTACCCACTCGTTGCATAATCTACGAAAGATTTACCAGCGAATTTATCCGAGTAGAATGCAACAGATGACCTCAAAAATATCTTTCAACAGAGAGAAAGAGAACAAGGAAAATATGAAGTTAAAATAAAAATCGCTGGCAAATTTTATTCAAAAAGCACCAGAATATGCATTTAGTATACAAGCAAATGCAAATGTGGCTAACGACTCTGGTTGATAAGTTGGAACAAACGTGAGACGAGAAGACGGAGAAATTACGTATGAGAGGAAAAATGTTCGCTATAGTGGGCTCAGTATAGCCAAGCTTTAGAACAGAGGTGTTTTTACCGAGACCTTTGATAAAATTTTCAAGGTTTTCGATTGCTCGGTTTTTCCCTTGTTCACGAAAAACCTGGAGTCATTTAAGCAGGGTCATCAGGGATCTTTTATCAAGACCGGGTAATATCATTTTAGGTTAAGCCCACAGGACTCAAGGGGCATAGCCCTTCTAATCCAAAATACAATCCCATATTGATTAAAAAATCATTTCATACCTTACAATGGTTGCGGGGAACCCGTAAGCTCCGCTGCCCGATGAAGAACAGCTTCGCTAGGATTATGCACGTTTTTAAAATCCCAGAATACAGAACACTTCATGAAGTCACATTGACCTCCTTTCGAATTAGAAGAACTGCACTTTTTCTTCGAGCCTTGACCTACTGCCATCTTTCTTTTCTCTCCCTCCTTGGAAATGCATCCTGAACTTGGAAAAATATCCTAAGAGCGAATTAGGTTATAATATTGGCAAATAGCAAGCCAAGGAAAATTTCTATGACGTAACAACATAACTCACGTTGATGACGTCATCCAAGTCGCATGCAGAAGTTTCCTGAGGATGCCTCCATCCTATACAGAGGGTGAAAGCCGTAAGATAAAACTTTAGCTTTCGACTTTAGCTCTCAATTTTGACCTGAAAGACTTTTGGCTTTTCGCTCTCCAAGTTCCCAACAAAAAATATTTTTCTACTTTTAACGTTCGGTTTTTTCTCGTCAAAGCTCTCCGGCTTTTGGCTTAAATTTCTTAGCTTTCAACTTTTCCAAAAAAAAAATATGGGGCTGTGGAGTATGGACTGCAGTGCTGACTGCTGATGGTACAGACACAGAGAAAAAGAAAAAGTAGTTGAAAAGAGAATGGGGGAAAAAGACAGAAGACAAAAAGTGAAAGAAAGAGCCAGATAAATGAAACTTTTCACTTTTTGCTCCCTATCAAAGAAAATATTTTCAACTTTTGACTCCCGGCTTTTTAGAGTCAAAATTCTCCAGCTTTCGGCTTAAAACTTTCAGCTTTCAGCTAGCTTTCAACCTTTGATCCTATACCACAAAACTTACCTATTGATGACGTCATCAAAGTCGGATACAGATAATTTCTGAGAATGCCTTCCTTCATCACGTAACGTGATATATTTGTTGATGACGTCATCAAATTCAGGTACGGACGTTTTTAAAGGATGCCTTTCTTCTATGCAACTTGACCTAACCTAGCTTCGGTTGATGAAGTCATCAAAGTCTGACGCGGTTGATTTCTTAAAATGCCTTTCCTTCATCACGTAACGTAATATTGGTTGATAACGTCATGAGATTCAGATACGGACGTTTTTTGTGGATGCCTTCCTTCTATGCAACTTCACCTAACCCACCTTTATGACGTCAGCAAAGTCGAACGGAGATATTTTCTTAGGATATCTTAACCCAAGGAAGATTAGGCTCAAAAATAAGAATAAATGGAAATAAATGCCGGCAAAGGTTTTTTTCGTGGATTATGTTTAAAATGGTCTCCTGATAAACATACTAAAAGTCCACAGCGATTGGAGAGCGGGCTCTCCCCCAAAGGGGGTCAAAGTTCCACAAAAATTAGTTTTCTGAGAATGAATCGAAAACTAAGCATCAGAGAAAAAAAAGTTTCAAACAAAAGTTGTTTCTCATCAAATTTCCTATAAATTTCACTATATGTATGTCAACTTAGCCCAAAAACTCGAGCTGAAAAGTTGGTTTGAAAGTTGAGCGATTTTCTAAAATTGTTGATTTTAGTGATAAAGTAGGTTTCGGAAAAAAAAGAACATTGCGACATAGTAAAGGTCTGATTGCTGGAAATGGTCAAAAATGAAGTCCAAAACAACATACTAACTTCTCCGCGTTTTTCCCCGAGAGCATCTTTTTTATGGGGGTTGAAACCCCCTCAAAATCAGTTTTTTGTGAGTATCCCGCCTAATACGCATCTTAGAGAAAGAAGTCGTCAGTCAAAAGTTATTCCTCGTGAAATTTCCTATCGGACTACGTATTTCATTTCTAACCTACACGTGATAGTTAGCTCAAAAAGTCATGGAAATTGAGCCTCCGCCATGGAAATCCGTGAATAACGCGCTCCTTGCCGAGAGATGACGTCGTTGCGCGCTGGCTACGCGCGAAGGTAACGTTAATATTTCGCTAGTACATACGATGAGACGTATACGAACTTTATTAGTTTTAATTAATTGTCACAGGGAATTTGCTGCACGATATTATTTTGAGAAAGGTATAATCAACTGCCTATCATATATAAAGTTTTCCATACATGAACAGACATTTTAAAAATCGTTTCTTATGCACTCTTTACAATATGTATGATATGTAAAAAGCTGAATAGGGGGCTGTAATTATACGAGCCCTTCCCCCATTTCGATTTTTCTAGTTGGAGTGGGTGGATTCGTTTGTACTGGGTTGTACCGTAGGGTTGTCCGTTCGTGCTGGTCTCCTTCCCCTTCCAACCTTATGAGGTGGCTGTATGCCAGGCCAGGCCAGCATGTCGTGCTTCATTTTCGGACTGAAAACAGGCTGAATTTCGTGTGCTACGTTTTTGCTGTATTATGCTCTCAAGTTTTCCATTCTGGTTGTTTCAAGCGATGGTGGAAACGGATGTCGTCTTCTGTTGTGGACTCGCGGTGAGATTTTGACTTCGACCCGCGTACAATTGAAGTGGGCTAACGTGTGGAATTGTTTGAAGCAATGGAAGGAATGTCACCAAGAAGCTTGTTATTGTTGTGTGCTCCCACAAATTCAAGAAGAACCGCCGCAATACAAATCTGAGAATAACGTGCTCCTTGTCAAAGTTGGCGTAGTCGCATGAGGGTTTCACGTTGATAGTCGATTGGGTCAGGCAGACTTGCTCCGCCATTTCAGGCGATCTCCCGAGAAGCTTGTTTTGCGGTGAGAGATTGACTACACGAGTCTTGCAATTATCAAAACGGAGAAACAAGAGATAACAAGCTTCTTGGTATCATTCCCTATATCGCCTGGAACAATAAAAAATTCAGCAAGTTTGCCTGGATTTCACGAGGAATAGTTTTTGACTGATGACTTTTTTCTCTAAAATGCGTATTAAGCGGGATACATATTTACAAAAAACTGATTTTGAGGGGGTTTCAACCCCCATAAAAAAGATGCTCTCGGGGGAAAACGCGGAGAAGTTAGTATGTTGTTTTGGACTTCATTCTTGACCATTTCCAGCAATCAGACCTTTACTATGTCGCAATGTTTTTTTTTCCCGAAACCTGTCTAATTTGACTACACTAACACTAAAATCAAAAATTTTAGAAAATCGCTCAACTTTCAAACCAACTTTTCAGCTCGAGTTTTTGGGCTAAGTTGACATACATATAGTGAAATTTATAGGAAATTTGATGAGAAACAACTTTTGTTTGAAACTTTTTTTTCTCTGATGCTTAGTTTTCGATTCATTCTCAGAAAACTAATTTTTGTGGTACTTTGACCCCCTTTGGGGGAGAGCCCGCTCTCTGATCGCTGTGTACTTTTAGTATGTTTATCAGGAGACCATTTTAAACATAATCCACGAAAAAAACCTTTGCCGGCATTTATTTCCATTTCAAAACCTAATCTGCCTGGGCTATTGGTTGTTGACGTCATAGAATTCGGATGCGGACGTTTTTTGTGAACACCTTCCTTCTGTGCAACATGACCTAGGTATCGATGACGTCATCAAATTCGGACGCGAATGTTTTCTGAGGATGTCTTCTTTCTATTCAACATAATCTAACCTAATTAAAAAAGAAAAAGCTTTACGCCACTTCCGTCAAAACCTTTTTATACCTAACCAGAAATAAAAAAAAATAAAAATAAATAAAAAATAAATTAAATAAATAAATAAATAAAAAGTTTTTGACGGAAGTGGCGTAAAGCTTTTTCGTTTTTAGACAACAATCCGTCTGGACCAGAATTCAAACTAATTCTAACCTACTTAGGTTGATGACGGTATTAAATTTGGATACGGACGTTTTCTAAGGATGCTTCCACTCTTGGCAACACAACCTAACTATCGATTACGTATTAAAGTCGGATGCGGATACTTTCCGAGGATCTTCCTTTTATGCAACATAATCCAACTCAACATAGGTTGACGAAAACACAAGTTTATGACGTTACGTTCTCTGATGATGTACCTCCCTCTCCTCTCAGACAAAAATAGATAGCGGGTCTCCTGCTAAAAAATCATTTCCTAACCTAAACAAAGACAAATAGGAGATGTGAAGAAATCCGACATCCCCGAACTTCTGGTGGAGTTTAAGAATTAATTAATTTGTCCGGACGGATTATATAAATAGAAAGTCGAATATATCCGGCACTGCCGTCCAAAATTTGAAGAAAAATTCAAAAAATAAACAAATAAATGATTTATTTATTTATTTATTTATTTATTAAAAACCCGACGTTTCGACAGTACAACTGACGTTATAACCCTTGATAATGACAGTTGTACTGTCGAAACGTCGGGTTTTTAATAAATAAATAAATAAATAAATCATTTATTTGTTTATTTTTTGAATTTTTCTTCAAATTTGCAGTGCCGGACATATTCGACTTTCTATTTCTGGTGGAGTCTTCTCTACAAAGAGACTCAAGCGGTGAGCGTATCGATGTTGGTGGAATAGTTGGAAGAAATGAAAGATGGCTTTGACATTTACTTTAACATTGAATAACGAACCAAAGTTTTTTGAGTTAGAACCCGTTTTGGGCCTTAATTTGTACAGAGCGATAGAGAGAAGTGGGGAGGAGAGTAAACGGTACGAAAGTTTCCGGCAATGGAACTGAGAAGAGAAGGAAGATTAGTATGAAATAACAATATTAAAGAAGTCACGAAAGCTGAGCTCAGGACTAGAGCTGGAAACCCATAGGTGGATAAGCAATTAAAACCATACCATAATGAAAATTTGGAGTAACCCCTTGGAATGATTTCATTCAAAGATTCATGAATAACCTGAAGGGAAGAGATGGTGATTTACCTTGCACCATGGAACTTGACCCTGTACAATGCTCATCAATTAGAAAAACCACGTGCATTTAAAATACACACGTCGCACCTTTCCTTCCTACTGCAAACGTGGTATTTGCCGACTATATGTTGTACACGAACACGGACGCTGTATGCGTAACACAGTCGCCCCACTCCCCCTCCCCCTAGATGTTAAACCGTATCTTTTATGTTTATCGCAGTTCACAAAGTCGTATACACGTGAAACGAGTTTCTCGCATTCGTTTTTTAAAACATTTTTTCTAAAAAAGTGAGTCATCTTCAAGATCCTTGTTTTCTTCTCGTTCGAAATATTTATTTTTCCAAAATATAGTGTCTTGATTATGATTCAAAAACGTTACTTACCTTTCTACTGAAGTAAAAAATGTTGTCCTTAATCTTGAGTCATAGAGGAACAAAGAATAGCCGTTTCGTATGCATTTAATCCGAAAAAATTTTCAAGGAAATCCTTTTCTACATAGATTCGGGTCTTGTGAGGGGAAAATTGATAGAAAATTGGTTTTACGAGCGGAAAGCGCATCAATGAAAAAGCTAAGACAGATAGGTAGCTTTTGTTTTTACTACCGAATAGAGTCGCCAATCAACCACACTTCGAATCAATTTTCTGGCACGTCTTTCTATAGTAGATTTTCCTTCTCGCGATACCGTGTATTACCAATAGCGATTGTGAGCAGCTTCTTTTTACTCGAATCGAAATTTCATTCAAGTCGATTTTACGGAAGATAAAGAATTTATGAACGCTATTACTCTCGTTACTCGAATTCGCGCGATATTACTTCGTTTCAGAATTCTTGTAAGAGACGCGCGACCTAGCGATTCGTGACTCATACGCGCGGATTTTCCGCCGCACCGTTTTCGACACTAGCGCAGTCATCGACAGACGATATATATATATATGTATATATATAAGTTCGCTCGTTACGTACGAGTAATGTGGAAATCAGAAACGCTAAAAGGAATGTTTAATTTGCATTTCCGTTTCCGCGATGCCATTTGAATTATTTTCCAAGCTGTCAAATTGGTAAACGAGTATAATGTTGTCAGCCTATTCGAAACATCGTCTGGACACAATGTGCGAAGTTACGAATGGTAAAACGTTACGCAAGACTGTACAGCGTGTCTCGCAGGGTTAATTTGCTCGACGTTGTAGTCGCCCTCCGGTGTGGGTTCGACTTTAATCAAAATTTCCAACAGTGAGGGATCCTTGAAATGTTAATCGTGCATTAGAGTTGGGGGTGTTCTCGACAACAAAATATCGACGATATATAAATCCTTGATATTGATTGTTTTGAAAAACTGATGCTTTTTAGTGATTTTTCTTCTTCAGATGGAACTTCGAGCGCGCATACAGAAAATACGTAATGAGGCAACAAGAGAATTTTTTACTTTCGATACGATCAGAAATTTATTACTTAGTGTACGTAATATGTCAGACGTCACGAGCATCAGGTAGAACAAACTTCTCATTCAGCGGAGGACGAATACACTTGGCTCACTTAAGGAGGCCATGGGTGGCTCAACAAGTTCTTAGATATAAAGAGTAGAAAGTTTGACAGCGAAGTCCATACAGTGACAATGCTTAGTACAATTTATGCATATTTCATTAAAAAGGATGGATTTTTATTATGAACATACTCATACAAAGCGATAACAAATTTTTCCAAGTTAGGCATTACTTCACACAATTTCTCTCCCGACGCTAACCGAAAGCCCTCGACAACTGATGTTTATGCTATCAAAAGACCTAGGATCGAGGAAGTCTCAGACAACGCCGAAAATTCACTTCGTGACGAGAAATTTATTGATGAGCCCAATTTTAAAGTTGGGTTTAAGAACAACGTGGAGTGTCAATTAAGAGAAGATGAAAAGTTGCAGTTGTTGACTAGTTTGTGGGCGATATTTGAGGGTCGAAAATTGAAATTTCGAGCTCAATGGATCGAAGAGTTTCCGTGGTTGGGCTATTCTCAAATGGAATGTGGTGCTTTTTGCATCCCATGTGTGGCATTCGCCTCTACTGGTGGTAGGGGTTCTCAGCCATTTCGTCAGCTTGTTACACAAAAATTTGATAATTGGAAGAAAACAAAAGAAGTGAGTGACTCTGCATAGTCTGCGCAGTACCATAGTTGTTGAAATTCAAGGAGGGGGAGAGGAAAATCTCGATAAATCGTTAGGTTTATTGTTATACCGAAGGAAAATCCTCCCCCCTGAAGTTTTGAATATTTTAGCTCTTAAAAACCGCAAATTAGATTTTGTCCTTTGATTTTAATTTTATCGCAAAACGCTATCTTGTAACTTATCCAAAAATTATATAATCGCAACAAAAGATTTATTTTTTGTTTTTAGTGGTAGGTTTTACCTGGAGAAAAAATACCCCCCCACCCCTATGACAAAATCCTATCTACGCCACTGCAAGTAGAAGGAAAATTTTTGGATAAAAATTAGTATTATACTAAAATAAAGCGGCAAAAATATAATTTCACATTCAATGTTTAAGGAAAATATACTAACGTAAAAACTCGCGAAAACAAACAAAACAAAATAACGTAAGACAACAAGAAAAGAAGTGCAACTTTAGAAAATGGTAAATCGCCCGTCTAGATGCGAAACCTCATAACTCCGTTTTTCGCTAAGCACAATTTTTTTAGTAAATTATATTTTTATAAATATTTTATTAATTAATTTATTAAATTATTATAAAATTAATTATTTAAATGATATTAATTTATTAAATAAAAATTTCAAATTTTAAGAATATTTTTTATTATTACAATTTTAATAATAAATTATTCATTATATATTAAAACAAAAAAAATTAAATATTTATTTATTAGAAATAATAATTTTTATTAATTTAATATTTAAATTTAAATATAAAAAATTTTATTATATTTAAAAAAGAAAATTAGAATTAATAGACCTTTAAATATAAGATTTTTTGGTGAAGTATATTTTTTTTCTTTAATTTTAAATATAAATTATTTTTTATATATATTATTATTATTGAATTTGATTATTTTATCAATTCATATAAAAATTTTTAAATAAAAATAATTAAAATATAAATAATAAATATAAAAATACAATAAAAATTTGTTTTGATATAATGTTTATTATTAAATCATTACGAAATCTATTCGTGGATAAATTAAATCTAATGATATAATTATCGGTGGGATTAGTCAATTTCTTATTCTTCCAATAATAATAGGTATACTTATAAAAAAAATTATTGATAATGCATGGATAGTTACTATACTACAATATGAATTATTATTATTAAAGTTATTGTTAAAATTATTCTAATAAAACTTGAATAAAAAATTAATTTCATTATAAATAAATTTAAAAATATTATAATACGAATTATACAAAATCTACCTAATGATAAAATAACAGAAGATAATAAAATTTATTGATCAATAATTATAATTATTAATTAAAATTATTATAATTAATAAATAATCAATTCTTAAATTTTTATTTAATGGGTCAAATACATTATAAAAATTAAATGAATTTTTTTTTATTTTTTTAATAAAATTTGTTTAATTAATTTTAATTAAAAATATAATTAAAATTATAATAATAATTAAATTATAAATAAATCAATTATTAGGACGAATTTTATAAATTAAATCTAAGTAAATAAACTTATTTCAAGAAATCTTTTTTTGAATATTAACTATTCAAATGTTTAGTGGACAAAAAATTTTAATTAAAATAATTTTAAAAATAAAGGATTAGATACCCTAAAATATTATTGAATAAATATAAATTTTATATTAAAAATTTTAAAAATTAATTAATCGCAGATTGTAAATCAAGGAGCTCCTTTTGCAAGCATTCAGTGATGCCATCTATGAATGATTATAGAAATTTCGTTTTTACAGTGTGCCCAGTTAAAAAAATGGTAATAATGTTAATTCTGTAAAAGGAGCTCCTTGATTTACAATCTGCAACCCGGTGCTTAGCGAAAAATGGAGTTACGAGGTTTTGAATCGAGATGGGCGAAATATTAATTGATATTTTGATGGCCAACAATTGGTCATTGCTTTGATCGCGTGTTGTTTTTCTTAGGCCTACATAGGCTAACTCTTTAATATAACAACTTCAATTGTTTTATTGCATTAGATGCGCAATCTGAGCTTTTACTCACCTTAAAGCCTTTTGAGCGTTTATTTTATTACTACATTCACATGTCTAAAGTGCATTTTGTAAGAAATTTTATATAGAACAACACCTGTACGCAGATTTTTTTCCTTAAAGTGAATTATATTGAAGAAAATAACTTAAAACCTGTAAAAATCAAATTTTCTAATTTTGAAAGCCGAATTTCAGTGTTGATTTTAAAGCTAACTTAAGATGTTTATAATGCATTTTGTAGGAAATTTTATGGGGAACAACTTTTGTTTGGAGACTTTTTCTCTAATGTTGAACTCTGACGAGATATTTTCCAAAAACTAATTTTCAGGAGCAAAAATTCCTCACCGCCGTCCCCCATATGGTGGTGGGGGCTGGCAACATATCTTAAATTATTTGGTGTGATATAACAGACATATGTGCAAACAAAGTGCAGGATACCCCTCATTTAGAACACTAATGTCTCCACTACTTCATACGCTCGCGGATAGACCTGCCCTTTTGGCCCACATAGCTGGCAGGACAGTTTCCACACTGTAATCGATAAACGTCACACTTGTCTATCTCAGGGAGATGATCTTTGGGGCTAGATAAATGACCAACAGTGACTTGAAGGTATAAAAAGCGCACTTGATGTAGGCTTGGCGATGAAGAATACCCTTTTTCTCATCTCCATCAACAACATAACAAAAATCATAAAATTTCCAATTCAAACCCCACTTTTCTCTGATGACGTAACCATACATTTGTTCCAGTAATATAACGCGCGCCCACCGTCTGCTTCCAGAAACATCAATAAAATACACGCTTGTCTTCCCCTCCGAGGATTCTGTATTTCCTATCCCAAAACCAAAATCATCGTCCTCCAAAAGCCACGCCAGAAAACCATTAAATTTGTCCCTTCTATTAATTGCTAACTATACCGCATCCCGCATGTCAAAAACACTAAAGTTCGTGGCCTTAATTTCAGATCATATCGTAATTGTGAGGTCAGGCAGTAATAAGACAGGTGAACCAATCCCTTCTGGGAACGAATTTGATAATGGGAACATCAAATTTACAGTTGAAAAAGACCGTCACTTTCAGCGTGCAAGATTTCCATGAAAGTGTTGCATTTTCACACTAGTCCATCTTCTATTTTGGTTCGAAGATTTTAATTTCTTCCCCAACCAGCAATCATTCCTTCGTCGTATATTTTCGAAAATTTTCTTTCTATTTCCAATAGTTTGAATCCACGGGATTTTCCTTCGAGCATTTTTTAGCCGAGAATAAGTTAGTGTCATACACCTCACTGAATGATGGACAAACCTGAGAGCAAGGCTATCTTCTACCAGCGACATAAAACGTATGCGCCATTAAATTAAAATGACCAACTAATTTCAGTCGATCGATGGATAACAGCCTTTGAAGTACACCTAGTCTATCCAGTTCAAATATCGTTGGAGTGCTATACATCAACAAAATAATCATCAGTGAGTATATAACGACAAGATATACACGAGTACAAACATACGGAGCGTAGAAAGGGAAGCGCTTTGTTTCACTTAATAAAGTTAAATATCATCGAGCGAAAATGTTGGACGTTACAATATTTCACGCCAGCTTAGTTGTGGTAAAGGTAAAACAGCAGCAGTACAGGTATATACGAATCGTTATTAATAGATACCGCGCGCGGGCGAGACAAAGGGTGGAAAAAATTTCCTCATACGCCGTATGCGAATAATTTTTCTTCATTTAAGAAAATGCTCGAATAATTACATTTAATTGAACATTCGTTCGCGAAATGACGAAGCGCACCTATGCGCTAAAAAACACTCTGACCTATGAACGGCGCGGCGGTGCGCAAATACCTATTTTCTGTATCTTCGTCGAGAATTGTGCGATAATATTTAATAATAAGCATCGCTCCTCTCCGCTCGTTTTAACGGAACAGAAATTTCACTTGCTAATAGCGTGTTCCAAGTTAATGAATACGCGATATGGGAAGGAAGCGAGGTGCGGACAATAGTCACATGTGCGAAACTAATACCGATTTAATCTTAATAAAAATGTAACCTGCTGCACGGTATTGAGAAAAGAAGTAGGATTTTCTCGTAGAATATCGCGTGGGAGGTTGAAGACAAAAATATTTCTCGAACTTGGGGTCGATTTTCTTCACCATGCGAGATCGGAGATGGGATCGATTGATTTTCCGCCCTCTTACTACCTTCTTTACTCATCATCCATTTGTTTTATCCTTCGCTTTCTCCTTCTCAAACTGCACAGGTCACACGCAAGAGGGAAAATTGTAGCATCTCTTCATGACCGTTCAAATAAGCGGAGAATCTAAAGGCCCAACGAGGGCGCTACACCAGAGGTAGTACAAGTTGCAATATTGGCACAAGAGAGAGTAAAGCTTGAAAAGAAGGTGGATGTGTGTAATGGGGGTGTTCTTGATGAGACAAAGACACTACATAATCGAGAGATATAACCATTCTTCAAAGTACGAGTAGATAGATCAGATCCCCCGCCCTCTCGTGAACCTCAACTTGCCGGAACGATGGCGGGCGGTGGACGTTTTCATCCCCCCCTAAAAAGATTTCTCTTGACACAAGAAGCATAACCAAATACAAACGATTGAATCCATTTTTGGTTCCAAAATCTACGAGATGTCTAAATTGGATCAAGGAGATCGGCACAACCCAAACACAACAATTTAGTCCATTTGATCTGTGGGAGCTGAAGATGTGGATTTCAATGTATGATATGAAAGATTACGAGATTGCTCTAAATCCACCTTAAGAAATTAGGACATCAGGTTCCATACCTTGTTTGCCTTAGAAATGGTTACAAAGGCTTCTCCCCTATTGTTTCTGACGTTTTCATATCCTCCTTCGAGGAGGAATTATTCCAGGGAGACCCTCTTCAGGAAATTAAATCCTGGATAAGATACGTCGATGATATATTTTGCGTCTGGTCAGGTGACCTCGGTGGCTTTCTAGTGTTTCTCTCTCATCTCAATTGCACCTTTAGGGTGGAGACCGACGATCAATTCACCAATTTTCTCGATCTGACCATCACGCCAATGCGTCTTAACTCTCAGCTCACTGCTCACTCTCAATTTCCATATTTTCAGAAAACCTTCTATTATTAGCTTTACCATCCTCGGCGACACCCCCAAGACGCGGCTCCCAACTCCATAGTACACAAGCTTACCACTATTCCTATGTCTAGGGTTGCTTTTCAGTCCGAATTCTCTTTCATTAAGTCTCTCACCCTTACGAGCAAAGCGCGTGTCAATATTGACAGTTTGGTAAGGCGTAAACTGTTCCGACAATCTCTGGAACGACCGCTCAAAGTTCGCTGCGTTACAGGATTTTTTTTTTCTTTTTTTTCTTAAACTTAAATTTACGAGCTGCTAGCAGCCTGCTTTTAGGGCTATGAGCTCGGCAAAATTGTGTTTAGTTTGCTTGACGTAGAAAGTTGAATATGTTGGGGATGGAGGCAAAGTCATTTGATAGTGTCTCTGTATGGTTGTGAGGGATGGATAAGGAATTACGGAGTTGGGTTAAGTTGAGGCAGCAGAAGATGTGTTAAACGGAAGGGGGGGGGGGGTCAGATTCGCAATGAGGGCATGAGAAATGCATAAGATGAGACATGATATGGGTGTGTGAGTCTGCTGTGACCGATTCTGAGACGGGTGGTGACTATTTCTTCTCTGTGTGTTTACAGATTTGAAGAGTTTCAATTTGGGCTAGCTTGTTCGAGTGTGATTTGAGATTAGACCAATGAGTGAACCATGCTCGAGTGATGAATTTGTTGATGTGTTTGGAGAGATCTGAGCGTGAGGAGAAGAAAGAGCGGTCGACTGATGGGTTATGGGTTGCCAGTTTGGCTGCTTTGTCGGTATTTTCGTTTCCAGGAATACCCTTGTGACCATGTACCCTGGTGAAGAATAATGGGATGGGGATGGTGTGAAAGGTACCAATGAGAGTGTGAATACGATTCATGAGTGGATGGGGTGGGGAAGTGGGGTTGAATATGGCGTCAAGTGATGATAGGATTCAAGCACTTAATGTCCTGAAATTCCTTTCCCACCCTATAAAGAATCCTCCTCCACCTCTACCAGAGCTTAATACAATCTATCCTCGATTACGGCTCACCCATTTACGGTCTCCTCCCCTCCCCCCCTCATTAGAAACTACTCGACACTGTCCAAAAATCTGCAGTCAGAATAGCTACTGGAGCATTCCGAATTAGTCCCGCTGAAAGCCTCTGAACAGACACGGGCTTCCCCTACATTCATTATCGACACCACAAACTAACAATCAACTTCGTGACAACAATCCTGAAGTATCCTCAAATCCCTGTCCACCATCGTATATTCCACCCTCACCACAACCAAAACTCCATGGCCAATCTACGTTCCAATCTCGAACTCCAATTAGCACGTCCCTTCACGTACCATTGTCTTAACTACATAGTTCCCTCAACCCCTCTGTGGCTCTTTACTCCACCCTCCCTCGTCTTCCAACTTCTTCCGAGAATACTAGGCACAATTTAACAAAATTCTCAACACCTTTCACAACCCTACACTATGTTTCACCGATGGATCTAAACACCAAAACCGGCCTCGCATACTCACCACATCACAGTATTTTACCGACTCCACAACACCGCGTACCGCATCCGTCTTCACCATTGAATTACAAGCAATCTTTAGCTGTTTAGAACACATCCTCACCAGCCTACTCCCTCGTCTTCCCCTCGACCAATTCTTGGTCATGTCGGAATATCAATTTTCAGTATTTTCAAAATCTCATGCAGACTAATATTCGTTCTGAAAATTTTACTTCCCCCTCTTACGATTACTTTTTTTTTTTCTTCTAGGAAACTAGGTAGGCAACCTAATCGAAGATGATTAAGTTCAAGTACATTGCACCTCGTGTTTAGTATTGAAATTGGAAAACTTTACAAATTATGCACTTTGTTTGCACCTTTATAAAGTTTTTCAATTTACGATCGAAGATGATTTTATTTTAATTCAATTTTACGTATAATCCGTTTGCACTTATAATGTGTAAAACGATTTTCCATCAATACCATCTCTACTTCCAGCTGTAGAAAATTAAACATACCCTAACATAAATTCTGTTTCGCAAACGTCCAGTCACCTATACGAAGTTATTTCGCTTCGTCACTTTTCGGTGTCACGCGCATAAAATTTTATTTCAGAGAAATCGGAGAAAAATACAAGCTACACTCTCTTTTTCGTCATTCGTATATTTTACGACTTTTTGTAACGCTCCCGATTTCTCTCGCCAAGGATCGAAAGCGATAGTTAAGAAATTTTTGTTTACCTACCTCGTTCGCGAAATCATTTCTTCGCTTCATGTCAGAACGTGTGAAGAAATGTCGTCTTTTTTTTCCTTTATTACGAACGAAAAATATCGTAATTTACGATTCGCGAACGTCCACGAGCGAGGGTCGTGCTGCTACACGCGGATGAAAAATTTTTGAAAGAAAATTTTACTATCGTACATCTCGTATTTGTATACAAAAGCCTCAGTCGAATGCAAATGTTCTTATTACCTTGTGTACGACTTTGCTCGCGTTGAATCTTTCCAACCGTTGTAACTTTTTCGTTTTACTAAAATTCTTCCCGTTTGTGTATGTACAAGGCATTCATTCTGCACCCCTCACGCCTACGTAATTTAGAAGTCCTACGCTTTTAGCGAATTTGTTTTAAGCGAATGTCACTTCCTATAACGTACGTGTATATCATTACTCTATTGTTGTAATCTAATTACATACGTGACGTGACGCACCGTAACGTGTAACAGGTTCTCACGAATTCGAGAAGCAAGAGCCTAAGATTGTATGAAAAAAAAAAAGGAAAAAACTATAAGGATTAAAAAATATTTTTCTTATTAAAAAAATACGTAACAACGGTGTCGGTGCGAGGGAATTCGCATTATATCATTTAAGTGTTTTTACATGTAAATTGCTCAGTGTTCGTCTCCATATTCTTTCATTTTTTGAATCCGTCATTTATTATGACAACTGTCAGCCTCGCCAAACCTTATATCAAAATGGTTATCTTCATTTTTTTAATCTCGCTGCAATCATACGAAATTATTTCCTCTTATTCGAGGGACAAGAATAAGAGCAACTTATCTCAGATTTGCTCGTACAAATAAAAGTACTGTTATCTGCTCATTTTATCTCTGGTCCATATTTAGTCGTCAAAAAGTCTAGTACAATCAGCCACTTCCAAGGTCGATGAGCTAAGAAGTGGCTGCACCCACCCAAGTGAAATTTTGCAAAGTTCTTTAATATAGGTACCTTGTGCACTAAGTTTCTCTCAAGAAGTGTCCTCGACTTCTAGAGCTGGAAATAGTTTAAGACACGTACCAAGATTATGAAATTTGTTCACGAAACTCGTATGATATTTTGCTCGAGATTTCATTGTGACGATAGTACATAATAGCTATCAAAGTATTATAAACCTTTCTTTCAGTTCCGTAAACAAACTGAATGCGTCTCCGGAAGAAGGGCCTAACTTGGTAAAACTGTTTTGAGAAAAACGTGTTTAAAGATTTAAAACGCTGCACCCAAAGAACTATGGCTCCTAGAGGATTGATGAATGGATGAAATCAAATAGTGTACGTACCTTGTATCAAATTGTTGACAATATATACGGACCTGAAAAGTGCCAAAGTAAGGTCCTTTCTCAAATGACTTTCTTTTAGGGTTATTTTTACGTGAAAATCTCTCTCTGAAGTGACAAAAACTCTTTTTCATGTGAAATTTTTTATACACATAAAGAGTATAGCCGGGTAAAATAGGTGATTTGGCCCCCGAGCCGAATTTCAAAAATAGGTGTTGGGAAATGTTTGTAGAGCTAAAAAAAAACATTTCGTCGTTGGATCGGAAAAAACCTCCTATGTGGCAAAAATAAAATTTTACAGGAGAAGCAAAAAACTGATTATTTTGTGAAAAGAAGGCCAAAATACTTTGGAAACGTATCATTAAATGTGGAAAAGCTTCTTTGATACAGTAGTAACAAAAAATTTTCAAAATTTTCTAAAATACGGCGGTATTGGCGGGCGATAAATGCACATATGAGGAATTCCTGGCCCTAAATATTGCACATAAGAGGTTTGCTCTGCACACAGGAGGTATTTGAGACCACATTTTCTGGATGGTGCACATAGGAGGTATTCAAAACCGCTCCTACCGGCGTAATTTTGAACTTAGCACATAGGGGATTTTTCCAGTGAAATTCCGCGTCCAACCATTTAAAAAAGTGCATTTCTCAAAGAATGGCTTATAGGAGGTTTTTTCCGATCCAACGACGATTTATACCGTTTATTGGGCCGCCATCTTCATTTCCTCCTAGGATATAAGCCAAATATTAGTTTCTTACGTTTAAAATTCTAACTCCAGTTATATTGAACGGAATCCATTCATTTTTTGAATGAAAGTTGATAGTCTAGAGAGCAATCCTACAGAATTTTTTCAGAATTTTTGGAACAATTTTTCGACATGAAATCACGTTTTTAAATCTTTAAAATAGCATTTCCACCCGTGAATTTAAATGTGCGACCACAAAATTTTTATATGTTGAAGAGGACACTGCTATTCATAACTCCACTTTTATATAGAATTTTCTGATTGGTGGAACATTGTTAAAATTGACGCGATTTGATCCGGGTGATACGCATACCGGTCTTGCGGAGTTACACGACGCGCAACGCTACGCGGCACACAACTCGACGCGCGTTGCATCGTTACTCTACCGCTAGCCGTCACAGACTCGTTACAGTCGCGTCAGTCCGTAATTGTTCAATAGGTAATCTTTTCTCTCTTTTAAAAAAAAAGTTTCATTTTGTATCAGAATATTGACATCGATTGAATCCTATGTAAAATCATCCCTAGAATTCAAAAAACCAGGCCTCCTAATTCCTCAGCGAACGAAAAACTAAGAAAAAAGCGGAAAATGAAGAAATAATCATTATTTTATCATAAAGAAAGCAATAACTTCCTGATTTTCATAATTGCGTCCAGTGTAAGATTAATTCTCACATAAAATCAGCCGTACAGTTCGATAAAAATAATCTTAAAATTCTCCAGTCAACAATAAGTTGAGAAAAGAGCAGAAACTGGAGAAATATTCATTATTTTATCCTGGAGAAAAGATGAGTACTTAATATTTTAACATGCGCTGGAATTTTTTGTATATTTTTACCGAATTGTAGGCGTTTTTCGTTCGCTGAAGAATTTGGAGGCCTGGTTTTTTGAATTCTACGGATGATTTTACATAGGATTCAATCGATGTCAATATTCTGATACAAAATGAAACTTTTTTTTTAAAAGAGAGAAAAGATTACCTATTGAACAATTACGGACTGACGCGACTGTATCGAGTCTGTGACGGCTCGCGAGTGGAGTAACGATGCAACGCGCGTCGAGTTGTGTGCCACGTAGCGTTGCGCGTCGTGTAACTCCGCAAGACCGGTAGGCATATCTCCCGGATCAAATCGCTTCAATTTTAACAATGTTCCACCAATCAGAAGATTCTATATAAAAGCGGAGTTATGCATAGCAGTGTCCTCTTCAACATATAAAAATTTTGTGGTCGCACATTTAAATTCACGGGTGGAAATGCTATTTTAAAGATTTAAAAACGTGATTTCATGTCGAAAAATTGTTCCAAAAATTCTGCAAAAATTCTGTAGGATTGCTCTCTATACTATCAACTTTCATTCAAAAAATGAATGGATTCCGTTCAATATAACTGAAGTTAGAATTTTAAACGTAAAAAACTAATATTTGGCTTATATCCTAGGAGGAAATGAAGATGGCGGCCCAATAAACGGTATAAATGTTTTTTTTAGCTCTACAAACATTTCCCAACACCTATTTTTGAAATTCGGCTCGGGAGCCAAATCACCTATTTTACCCGGCTATACTCTTTGCTATTCAAGTAAGACAAAAATGAAAAAAAAAAATAATAATAAGTGAAAAAATATTGTTTACAAAACTTTTTTGGGACCATCTACAACAATACGGGGAATTAACACAATAGGACTTTTCATTGATGGACAACGTCTTTTTTTAACGACAACGTCGACATTGCAGAGTTAAATGATGTATTACCCCCCTTTTGCGATAGAGAGCGCCAAGTCATTTTACCGCGTGATGGAGAAATGAACGAAGAGTAGAAAAAGTTGAAAAAAGGCATAAGTCAACTTAGGCCCTTTTGCTGGAGACGCGTTCAATTAGGTATTACTACCTCCAATAGCGGTGCCATGTGCCACAGTTGGCACTGTTTAATTCTGTTGGCACTTTTCTGACACATTTGTTGACCCATTCAATATTAATTTATGTAGTTAGATTACATATCTTCAACTATAAGAATACACCGGATACAGTAGAAATAGCGAATAACGATACCTATCGCTTTTAGCGATTAACCGTTTACAACGATCAAATCAACAAGTCCTGGCTACTACAGAAGAAGGATAATTCCTTTTGTTTTTAACGTTAGATTGGATTTAACGATTGAAATTTTGATCCCCTTGGACATCGTTATATCCGATTTCTACAGCTACGAAGATCTTTATAGCAAAGAAGTTGCAAGACCAAGGTCGATGGCATTCCGGGCGATACCAAATCGAGTCCCAAACTATCTTTTTTAGCCGAATTGAGTCCCGAGTTGTCGAGGGGGCTGATAGAATAATATCCGAATTGAGTTCCGTAGTGTCGGGGATAAAAAAAGGGAATGTCTTCATTAGTCGGCGGTACACAACCAAATTGAGTCCCGAGTTCGCGAATGATTCTCATTTCCCTTCTGCCTAAACGTTTCTTCAACTTACAAATGTCGATGATTTTCGCATAGGTGTCGCATTGGACCTCAAGAACAGTATCTATGAGAATGAAAATATTGGGGTGTGCAGCGCAGAAGGAACCAAACAATTCCGAGGGTTCCTACTCCACGGCGAGATTAATTATTTCATGTACAATATGTCGAAAGACTCTTTCATAGGCTTCAATCGTCTTATTCGTCAGAAGACAAAATACTAGAGGAACATAAGCGTTGTACTTAAATGCATGAACTGTTGCCAACAGCAGACGACGAAGGAAAATGAACAAATTCATCCATCTTCTCGGACTTAGTACTGCCGACACTTCGGGACTCAATTCGGACTCTACCGTTTTCTACCCCCGACACTATGGGACTCAATTCAGATATTATTTTACCGTCCCCTTTCCCTTTGCGACTCAATTCGGCTATCAAAAACAGGTACCCTCGCTCCCGGGACTCAATTCGGTTACGCCCGGCATTCTATCTCTGTCAGACCAGAAAGACCCATTTTTCAACAGGGAACTTGTTCTATGTTTTTTTTTTTTTTTGAGAAATTTGCTGTGCGCCGTCTGCCGTCCAACAAAAAACTCAGAAAAACTTGGAAAAATTTCGTCTCTCGAGCTACATATTTCGAAGTCCCTAAAATAGGTCCAGGTCCTTGATGACGTCCTACTTTATGCTAGGTTTATAGTAGGTCTAGGCCTCCTTCATACTAGCTAGGTCTAATTCTCAATACCGAAACCAATTTGACTCATAGAACAGGTTCCCTGCGTTCCTCGTTCAACTTCCTTTTTAAAATCACGATTAAGAGAACCAGGTCTTCCATCAAATAATATATTAGAATGAGACTTTATTTTCTAGATTTTCATTTTCTATATTACACTGTAACAATTCAGAGAAAGGCGTCTCTTCTTGCCTTTCAGAAGACCTGTTTCTCTTGATCTTAACTTTTCGAGGTACGTCATTTTGACCTAGCGCGGCGATCTGGCATGGTGGCATCATTTTAACACATTTTTGGCCTTCCAGGTTGGAAACGCTGCAGTATTTTTTAGCCTATAGTGTCTTCAACCACCAATATTCCACCCCATTGTTACTTTCTTTTCCAAAAACCCGCCTCCGTTACCGCCATAACATCCGTCTCTGTCTTTGCACTCACCTTAACTATTTTTTCAATCCCTCATACGCCGAGACATCAATCGAATTCCTAAAACTTACATTTTTATCTCGATTTTATGGAGTTTGTTTTCGAAGTTGCGGTGCATAGTAACTGAAGGTAAATAGCAATTTTATATAAACCGACAAATTTATTTATGATACCGTATGCAAAATTAAAACAGCCTATGTCCACTCGACCCTTCACTTTTTCAACGAAATCGATTGCTATTTACGTATATACCGGTACTGGTACAATATGCTACCTACACGAAAAATTGTATCTACAAAAAAAACATATATTACCTACAAACTTGATACAAAATGCAAGCTTATCTTCTTTTATCTGCGTTCAAATATTGGCTACTGAAATATTAGTACATCGTGGCCCTGGATTAGAGGTACAGATAGATGAATCTCTGTTCCAAGGAAAGCGAAAGTACAATAGAGGTCGATACCTGAAGAGTGACCGCAGACCTGCGCCTGCATCAGACGATTCCTTGGATGATGATGATGAAGATGAAGTTGATGTTGATGAAAAAGACGATAACTCTCAGGCTGAGACCAACCGCAATTACGGTGAACGAATCCAGGGACCTTGGGTGTTTGGGATGTGCTGTCGAAGAAAAGATGGACTTTTAGAACGGCGAATGTTCATTGTGGAAAAGCGCGATCGTGCCACGCTCTTACCCATCATCAAACGTGAAATTGCACAAGGCAGTACAATCATGTCAGATATGTGGCCTGCATACAGTATTTTAGGTAGTCATGGATATGAACATAAAACCGTGAATCATTCGGAGAACTTCATCGACCCTGTAACTGGAGCTCAGACTCAAACAATTGAATGTCTTTGGAGGCACGCCAAAGGGTGAATCCGGATCCTTTCGACGCGTTTTTTGAAGACTTGAAGACCACCTCACTCGTGACTTGAAGACCACCTCAATCATGACTTGAATATTTGTAAAGGAAAAAATCGACGACCTTCATCTCGAAGTGATTTTTGAAACGACCTTCATCTCAAAGTGATTTATGGAACGACCTTCATCTTGAAGTGAATTATGGAACGACCTTCATTTCAAAGGGATTTTTGTACCGGTGAGATCGTATAACTAATATTTTTCCGCATATTGTGTGTAGGTAGCATATTGTACCACAATTTTTCGTGTAGGTAGCATATTGTACCAGTACCTATATAGGTAACCTTTCTCACATCTTAGACCTCGCTCCCGCCTCCGAAAAAATTACTCGAATCTTGCGGACTTTCTTCATTCCTACGTTACGACTCCAATCCTACTCCGATTGCAGAAGATCATCCTGAAACTTTGTCCGAAACTGGTGTTGTTGTCGAAAGGCGATCGTGGTCCCGAGAAGATCAAATGCTCTGACCTGGTACAGGAACTTGTAAGAATTTTTGAAGATAGTTACAGGTACCTTAGAGTGGCAGAGAACTTGTAAAAATCCTGTTTTAGATACTAGTAGCGTTATACTGGGTGACGTCATTGAGAAGTTACCTTTCCGAGGGGGTGTGTGTACCAAGAGAAGGAGGATGCTGTGACCTGGGTTTAGTAGACGAGGGTTTTGACAAATTTATGAAGTTCTGAGAGTTGTGACTCAATTATAATAATGAGATTTGGAAACGTTCTTTCTTTTAGTAGCCATAAAACATTCATTGGACAATGCACGATGAATCATGTTGATTCCATTGAATCGACTCCACTTTGACTCATTGTTTCGACCAAAAGTAGACTCAGACGATTTATAGTCCAATCGACCAAGAATGACCGGAAGTCGACCGCTCCTTCTTGACTCATTGCCGAATTGTCAAAATTGAGACGACTTCCGGTATCGTAGATTTGATGACGTCGGTTTCGGGTCCATCGTACACCAAAAGACATGCAATCAACATTGAAATTTTGTAGATTTCAAGTGCACAATCTCTTGAGGTTCCGAAATCGATGGACACTTGGTATGAAATTTTAATGTCGATTCAAATTGCGCATCGATTCGACCATTGCTGCACTCGTAAAACATAATTAAGATTCTGAATGGTCCTCGTTGTATAATTAATACCACACTCATTCTGTCTGCGAGTTACACACGCAGAGAGCTTCAAGAGAGTGACTGTACACTTCAGATCGACGTCGATTGGAGTTCGATCTGAAGTCGACCGGCATACTTTCCCAGCGAACTGCAAATCAACTTGCAAATTTAACCCAACAGAAGAGTTGATTTCAGGTCGGTGGAAAAATTTGGAGAAGTCAACTCAAATCGACTCCAGATCAATGTGGATTTGATGTTGACCAGCGTATAGCTACAAATGGACTTGATATCGACCTAACAGAGCAGTCGATTTCGGGTCGATGACAGATTTGGAGAAGTCGACTCACATATAATCGACTCCGGGTCAATGGTGACGGTGCCGAGGCTTCACACTGACTGCAAAAACTACAGAAGAAAAATTTCCGTGATCTTACCCCTGACGGTAGGTGATTCTACAAGATAAGTTTGAATGACAAAGTTCACTTTTTGTTAAATAAATTGTTCTAGTAGTAGAAAGATTATTACGCAGCGCTATCAATGTAAATTGTAACTATTTATTACTCGTTGACGAGCACCTTTTGGGTTAATGTAGTCTCATTCTTATCGGTCTTCCTGTCTTGTTTAAGACCTTATGACTGCACGTCGTCGCATATTCGCACAATAATTCCTGATTCTTGGCGCATAGAAAACGTTCACATCGTACGATATACACGACGTGTATAAAAAGGCTACGCCGGCACGTTTTTGTAACAACTTCAGCCTTCGTCCTTACAGCGGGTGGAAAACATAAAAAGTAAAAACTAGAAATATTTTTTTACAAAATCTTCGATAAATAGTATATTCGTGTTTATTTTCACACTTTACGATACGCGAAAGATTTTAGGTTTTATTTTTATTAGAATTTTTTCATGATGTATGACTGTATGTATTTACCCTAAAAAATCTTAAATTCAAGGTAAACACGTGGATGCTTTCAAGGCCGTAAGATTTTTTTCCTACTCGCAGTGCGTTGGCTGTAACGTCACCGGTAATTTATACCCACCTCACATTCAACACATCTTATCTTTTGAAAAAAATGCTTTCGTACGGACAGATCATGGAAAATTACTTAAAATTCATTTTACTAACCTACCTGCAACGCATTCCTTTTTCTTTTCTCTGAAGCACGAATAGCGTGTTTGTTGATGTAATTAATTCTACCATATTATAACGAAGGTGATGGTAATTCGCTTTAATGTCGATGAAAACATTCGATTTCTTTCAGATAGGCTACGAAGAGAGTGACAAATTTTCAACCAAAATGTTCTTTTAAAACGCAAGTTGAATGACATGAAAAAATTGTGCAAATATTTGAGCGTATTATGAAATATTGATACTGCATTTTCCCGATTCTTGAACTGGCGCATACTTGTATTATATACAGAGTAGTTTACGGTGTATGCGTGTGATCTATAGTGATGAATTTGGAAAAATTAGACCGCCATTTCACGATTTACCTTCGCAAGTTTCCTTCTCTCCCTACAGATGGGTTCATGCAGTGAAAAAAGAAAAAATTGAAGTACATGTTGTCAAAACGTATGAAGTCATATTCTCTAAGCTGTAGCTCTTCGAGGCATTGGCGGAAATAGACCCGGGATTTCGGGGGGCTGTGGCCCCATGAAATAAATTTTCCGTTCACAAAGTTTGATTTTTACCCTGTCTTTCAAAAATTCAGGGGGGGCTAATCCTGATTTTTTGGGGGAGCGGGGGGGGGGCTCAGCCCCTCCCAAGCCCCCCCCCCTATTTCCGCCAATGTTCGAGGGTGATCACTGACCATAGCTCATGATCCAAAAAATAATGAAATGTAGTCACTGGTATTTTTTTTTAAAGAATATGACGATATAAATCGATGCAGGCTCTAGGAGAAAGAGTAGATTATAAAAGTTACGGCCTGACCTCTTGAAGTCTTAACTGCTGAGCATAGAAAAATGAAAGAGAGTTGTTCCCTTCACATTACGAGCTATATCAAAAAGATTTTAAGAGTTTTACAAACATTTAAACCGCTGACAGTCTACCTATGAGGAATCCTCTTTCTTCCCCCATCGAGGAAGTTTTTCTAGACAAGCTCTAGAAAGACACCTCCTTCAGAATCAATGGTAAAATGGTGCGTCCTCTCGTCCTCAAAAATATGCTCCTTTTATAGCGGTACCACCCCTTCATTATTTTAACTTTAACACACAAGGTTATCCCATTGAATTGATAGCGGTTCTGGAGGGGGGGGGGGAGTGGGACCAGTCTCCCGACTAATTGTTCAAAAGTGGCAAATTTTTTAAAGTGACGTTAAAAATTTAAAGGCAAATATGCTAAATGATGAAATCACATCTCTTTTCACACCAGCGGTAAAGTTTTAGGGGAGAACCTTCACTTCACTGAATCACCAAAAGGTCGACATTGATCTATTTTCTGGTTCTTTAGAATATCGTGGGGCACGGAGAATTAAAAAATTAATATTTAGCCTGCTATTTTGTTGGACGATCAATAACCTTAACCTTATTTGGAGACTTGAACAAATTTCAAGCTACGATCCTCTATAGAAGGGGCTTGAAAAAAGTTCGAGCTTATAAACCTCTGAAGAGGAGAGATTTGAGAAAATGTTGAGTTCTGAAACTCTGCTGAAGTAGAAACATTTCAAACCAAAAACCTATAAGCTAAGCAATAAGACAGTATAGAATTTTAGACTAAATATAAGCTAAGCTTGAGGAGCATTCTAGGTCAAGAATTCTTATAATCTGCAGACTAATTCCGAGCTATGAATGTTAAAGCCTCCGAAAACGTCGACCTTTGTGACTGCAATTTCGAGTGCCGATTCTTTAACGAGGAAGGGCTTGGAAAAATTTGAAGCGACAAACTTCTGTAGAGGTGGGGCCAGAGGTAGGTTGACCTTTGAACCCTCAAGTTATGGACTCTTGAGCTAAATTTCTCTCTTAAGCAAAATAGCTAGGCTACGACTAACATGTACTAGGCCCAGAGGAAGATTTCAATCTCAAGTTAGGACTGTCTCTCTCATTATGAAGTAGGTTCAAGTTTGCTTAATTGATAGAAGAAGTGCATAACGCCATCAATGTACTTCAAAGGTTAGAAGGAGATAGAGAAGGGATTACAAAAATGACAAGCATGAGGGCATGGCATCATCACGGTCAAATATCACTAAAAAACCCCTAAACACGAGGGAAGTACAAGCAAGAGAGTGGAATCCTTGTAGAGGAGGAACCTAAAAAAATCGGAGCATGATGTCAACAAAATTTACGATTGTCACCTAGAATGAGGCGACTTTTAGGTCTCGATCTAAATCTGGACCCAAAACTGGATACACATGCTCGAACCATTTTCCCTGCCGAACTGAGTGTAATAAACTCTCTTCCTTTTCTTTCGGTTGTTTCAACCCCTCAACACCAATCTCCTTCCTCTCCCGATGAAAATCGTATTTACGAGTAGTTCTGCCTGTGTCGACCGCCAATCAACTGGAAGTGGACTCAAAATCGATCGCTGTTTTACTCATCGTGGGTCGAAATTGAGACGACTCCCGGTATTATAGATTAATATCGATCCAAAATCGACGTCGATGAGAGGTCGATTTCAATTCAACCAGCTTGCATTTTACGAGTGCTGAATATCAACTATGTATCGACGTAAGAATTCAGATTATTCAAAATCTTGAGAGGTATGACTCAAAATCGACTACAGTTCGTCGATTTGAAGTCACTCAGCGTACATTATCAGAAAACTACAAATCGACCATCGAAGCAACAGAGCAGTCGATTTTAAGTCGATAAAAAACTTGGAGGAGTCTCGACTCAAATTTAACGTTGAAATTGAGTCGACTCCCGGTTTTAGATTAATTTCGACCTCTAATCGACGTCGGCAATATGTCAATTACCAGTCGATTTGCGGTTGATACTGGGTCGGAACTAAATCAACTAAAAATCGGCTTGCGTTGGAAATTGACGGTCGACATTTGGTCACATCGACTTCCCGGAACTTGACGCGGTTGATCGTGCCGCCAAAGATTCTCGTCTCTCCCGTAAAATTTCTGACCTGCCCGTCACCTCAAAAACTATTACCGATCCCGAATATACTCAGCTTCTTGGTATTCAAACAAACTTAGAAGAATCCAGAGCGATCCGGTCCTTTGGACTTCCTTCAATCGAACTGGACGTCATCAAGCAATAACTCTCTTATCGATTTACCCTCCACTTTGATTGCTAATCCTTTAATATTTTCCACTCCAATTTTCACAAACTCTCCACACTTACTTACTTCGCGCTGTAGTCTAAAAGCTCGTATAGTTGGAAAAAAAAAAAAAAATACGTGGAGAGAACAGACATGTAATTCATGGCAGTTGATTTTTTCTTTCCCTTTTTTGAAACTACGTAGTCATTACTTTATTATTTTTTGTTATAATTATTTCATTTGAAGTAACTGTTAGGTACATTTACCATTTCAACAAATATATAAAATTGTGCTTTCAAAACCCATTATGATATTTTTCGCAATATCCTACAGAATGAATTCTAGAAAATGGCGATTCAAACATTTTCCCAGAAAAAATGAATCATTCGCGTTTTGATGATTTGAAAGTTGATAAATCCAAAAATTTCTAGCCTCAAAAGTTGGAAAATATTTCACCGATATATTCCTATATTTATAATCCCTCTTCATCAAGTGCTCTTCTGATAGACAATAATAAAGAGAGTATAATATCAAAATTGACCTGTTCCATTTACTCTTTTTTTTTTTTCCTCTCATTTTCAGCAACATCACGGAAGTATCATTTGAGAACTTTCATTTTCCATAAATTGACATCAAGCTAGAACAGAGTAAGGCAGCGAACGCGGATAAATAAACTTGATCGGAAGATAATTAATAATAATAATCGTCCTTCTAATAGTTGCCCCATTTACCATCACTACAACGACTAACCCTTTGCTATCTAGACAATTACCAGAAAAAAAAAAGAGAGAAGTAGCGTTAAATTCCCCCAGCTGACGGCCCACGAAAATACAATAATTCTCATCTGTCATAAATGAAATATTGAAGTTTTATTTCGTTTTTTTATTATCATCATTTTTTTTTTCGAAGTGCACAAAAGCAAAAAATCTAGGATTTATTTCTCAAAACAAAAATTTTACGAATGTTTTGATGTTTTATTTACACAGTTTAAGGTTACCTATTAAAGAGAGAGGGTGAGAAAAAAAAAGAAGTCCAACATAATATTAGAGATGATTGTTTCGAACATATCGAAAATGTGACATTAGAAGTGTCAATAAAGCAAATTCAAGAACGGATTATCCTAAAAGATTTAAAGTGAATCGTCGCGTCCGTCCTTTTTTACTACTTTACAAAATGCAAAAGGTTGAAACACGTCACGCAATTGTCGTATCGATTCACTTCCATATCAAGGTTACGTCAAAGAAAATTAAAATTATCATACATACGTTTAGACTAAAATTCGTTAATTTAATCAGTGAGATTCTTTCATCACGCGATTCCTCCGCCTTAGTTTTTATATTACATTTTCCGCTTAATATTGTCAATAAATTTTCTAGATAATGGTACGTATTACTTCAATTGCCTACCCGAATATCAGTCAGGATGATTGCTTGATAAGCGATTTTCACCGGGGTATAAAATACTTCCCGAAAGATCCAGAGGAAAAATTGTAGACGATCGAGTATGAAATATTTAACTCGTCTGGGACCAATATTTTTATTTCTCTCTTGTAATGATGATAATCGAGAACGTTTGTAAAGGTTTCGAAAGAAAAGACAATGTAAAATATTGTCATATCAGCGAGATAACCCCTTTACACCACATTCTATGATCTTCAGGGAGCGTTCCCTCGTGTTTGGCGACACTGCATTTCCTCTAAACTATTCGAAATAGGCCTTCCTAGCAATTTACTCTCTCTCCTTCAGTCCTTCCTCCATGACAGATCCATGACAGGTCGAATACATAATGGCGTCCCCTAGGGAAAGGTTTGGAGTGTCCTTCTCTACCTAATTGCCATAAATGATCTAATAAACTGTGTTCCTCTCCAAATGACTTTTTTCAGATTACTTCAGTGTGTCCTTCGCTTCTACAAATCCAAAGACAGCAGGACGTCCTCTCCAACTCACTCTCAACAAGGTCTCCTCTTGAGCCTCGGGTCGTGGGTTTCAGTTTCACTTATATTCCGTGAAAGACACTCACGTCTTCCCTCTACCTCCCAACTCCTACAGAATTTTCACATCAGCCTCAAATCCTCCACTTTACCTTCGTTTTCAAACACTCCTGGACTCCTCACATTAAATTTCTAAAAGCCAAATGTCTAAACTTATCGAATGTCCTCAAATTTACACCCCACAGCAGCATTGGTTGCAGTCGCAAGCTCCTCCTTCAACTATACATCCTGTACATACAGACAGGCTTCAATGTGCAGCCCTACGCTTAACCTATGCGCTGAGGCTGGCATTCCACCTCTATAATTCCACTCATTATTGATTACAATGTCCTCATCTCCTTCCTTCCCTCTCTCCTCCCCCAAATTCTTTACTCCTCACATTACAGTCTCATATAGACCACCATCTCAAATTGTAGCCCTCTCTCCCCATCTTCACATCCACCCCTCCATGGACATCCTCATCACCTCTCATTCGACTCGACCTGGCCAACCTACCGAAATCGCACAACAAAATCTACGCAAGATACATTAATGACATAATTGCTAATGACTTCCCCTCCCACAACCCTAAAATGGCGACGCCTTTTCCACCAATGGTGAAATCCCACTCTTTCGTATGAAAAACTCGATTTCTATATATTCTGCTGAACTATCTACGATCTATTCCTGCTTTACTCACTTCACTCTCCCTCAACCCTGTAAATTCCTCCTCCTCTTTTACTCTCTTTCTTCTCTCTAAGCCATGCAAAACCCCTACTCTTCCAATTCTATCGTTTAGGGTATCCTCCTGCATACCTTAACATCTTCTCTGTCTTCAATTGTTTTCCGCTAGATCTCTGGTCATATCGGTCTACCGGAACACAACGCAGTGAACCTGCTGCTAAGCAAGCTTGGCTGTCCCTCTTAATCACTGATCGCTCCCCTCTCCGGACGACGATTTAAACTCTTTCTACCGTTCCCAAATCATCTCATCGTGGCACAGCTTTTGGTACTTCCAATCATGCACACTCACCTAACTCACTCCTTCTCACTCCTTGGACTCTCTGTTCCAACCTCATGCCAATACTGCCAAACTATTTTTTCACCTACCCTCCTCTCGTAAACATCGGGTATTGACCTTACGCAATAAAACAAATGGGCATCCACCGCAAGTAATCCCATTCCGATCTTTCCATCTCTTTTCTGACAAAGTCCTCAAATCCTTTCCAGCGACTCCGCCACACCCCTTGATAATACATTTCGATTAAAAATTCATGTGGACTCTCTATATCAAAATTCTCAAAGCTAAATTCACACGTGCTTGATATGTATTGAAATTCATCAAGGTTGCGACAAGAAACTTTTTCTACAAGTTTGGATCACTCGCAGCCAGATTATAGAGCCCCGACTTATAACCTAGCCAATAAATTGGTGCTCTTTGTGCTAGATACCATCCGAGTCTTCTCCTTCAGCCTAGTCTTAGGAACCTATCAAACAAGGCCCAAATTTAGTTTGCGCGCCAAAGCCACCGAACCTCCTCTTCCCTTCCGCAGACTCATCTTATCACACGAATCCGTTCCTTTAAGTTACGGCTATCCATACTAAACAATAAAGAGGAATACTCCGACGTGGAGTAAAAAAATGCAAACCGCAGGAAAAATGAAAATACGACGAGCGCTTTCGGTTAAACAACCATCTTCGAGCCTGAAATGAAAGCAACTGACGAACAAAAGAGAAGAACGAGGTTTTAAGATCGTCTAAACGAGAAATCACGGTCTGAGTCGTGAACAAGTTCGATCAGGCCATCTTCCGGAATATACGAATTAAGAACAGTGATACCGTCAGTGTTGAGATGACGAATTATCTCTATATTCTCGAGGGCGATACGCTTACGGTAGGAATTCTCCTTATGGAGGAGCTTTTCGGATCCCTCACGGAAGCTGTGGCCACTGTTTATTAAGTGATCGGCGAAAGCTGACTCCCCCAAGTGTCCCTTCTTCCAAGACTTCAGGTGCTCAGCTACTCGAACTTTCATTTGGCGGCTGGTCTCACCAATATAAAAGCCTCCACAATCCTCACACTCCAACTTATACACACCACTCCTCTCATCAACAGGTATGGGGTCCTTCAGTCTCACAAACAACCTCTTGACTGTGGTAGGGTTGTAAAACGCGGGTCTGAAGCCAAACGGGCGAAGGGCCCGACCCAATTGCTGGGAGAACTTCCCCAAGAAAGGGAGACTGATCCAACGCAAACGGCGATCACGGATCGTGTCTCGGGGGAGGGAGGTGGTGGAATCCAGGAGGCCCCTCGTAACTTTCCTCCGAACCATCACGTCAACATCAACATTGACCCCATTCACTCTGGCCAGGTGTTTTATTGTGATTAACTCTTTCTTGAAGGCAGACTGGCTCAAAGGAATACGAGTCAGTCTGTGAACTAGGCTATGAAAAGCAGCCATCTTGTGAGCAACAGGACCGAACGAACCACCGTGGACTAAAACATCGGTCGTAGTATCTTTCCTGTAAATTCCAAACTTATGGATACCGTCTATTATAGAGATCGATAAATCCAAAAAGTTAATGGAAAATACCCCTATTTCCAACGTAAATTTGATGGAAGGGTGCCAGGCATGGAGATACCTCAGAAACTCACCAAGGAGATCTGGGTGACCAGTCCAGGTACATAGAACGTCATCAACGTACCTGTGCCAATAATGAATATGATTAAGTAACACCTGGTTCGAGGAAAAGAGGTCAAGTTCAAACTTAGACATGAAGATTTCGGATATGAGAGAGCCTAGTGGTGATCCAATGGGGATCCCTACTTCGTCAGGGAACTCGAAAAATTTCCCTTCAAATTTACAATAGTTAGGGGACCAGCAAGTATTAAGAAGATCGAAGAATTCGTGAAGCTCATTATGAGGAATGTTGGCTTTGACGAGTAGCTCACCCATACGCTGGATAGTAGCAGCCTTAGGAATATTCGGGAACAAACCAACAACATCAAACGAGCAGATGGTCGTTCCCGGGGGAAGGCTTACATCCTTGAGGACGTCAGTTAAAGAGGCCGAATTCAAGACCGAATGAGGGGATTCAAAATCAATACGATTTTTGAACCAACGGTCAAGGAATTTAGCAAGGAGGTAGGTAGGAGAGGAGACGAAAGAAACAACGGGTCGCATCGGGGTATTGTTCTTATGCACTTTAGGCAGCCCGTACAAGAGGGGGGGTGTGGGGTTAGGAACGAGGAGGGCTTTTTTCAACACAGGAGTTTTGATAACAGCCTCACTCCTGTTGATGACACACCTAACTTCTTTGACGTGCTTGGGAAAGCTGAAATCCTCACTCTCTTTAGCACCACACTGCTGTAGGACTTCATGGACTTTAGAAGAATAGGCCGATCTCTCCATCACTACTACAACAGCGTTGCCCTTGTCAGCCTTAGTGACGATCAAATCTCCCTCTTTCATCTTCCTCTCTCATATCCGAAATCTTCATGTCTAAGTTTGAACTTGACCTCTTTTCCTCGAACCAGGTGTTACTTAATCATATTCATTATTGGCACAGGTACGTTGATGACGTTCTATGTACCTGGACTGGTCACCCAGATCTCCTTGGTGAGTTTCTGAGGTATCTCAATGCCTGGTACCCTTCCATCAAATTTACGTTGGAAATAGGGGTATTTTCCATTAACTTTTTGGATTTATCGATCTCTATAATAGACGGTATCCATAAGTTTGGAATTTACAGGAAAGATACTACGACCGATGTTTTAGTCCACGGTGGTTCGTTCGGTCCTGTTGCTCACAAGATGGCTGCTTTTCATAGACTAGTTCACAGACTGACTCGTATTCTTTTGAGCCAGTCTGCCTTCAAGAAAGAGTTAATCACAATAAAACACCTGGCCAGAGTGAATGGGGTCAATGTTGATGTTGACCTGATGGTTCGGAGGAAAGTTACGAGGGGCCTCCTGGATTCCACCACCTCCCTCCCCCGAGACACGATCCGTGATCGCCGTTTGCGTTGGATCAGTCTCCCTTTCTTGGGGAAGTTCTCCCAGCAATTGGGTCGGGCCCTTCGCCCGTTTGGCTTCAGACCCGCGTTTTACAACCCTACCACAGTCAAGAGGTTGTTTGTGAGACTGAAGGACCCCATACCTGTTGATGAGAGGAGTGGTGTGTATAAGTTGGAGTGTGAGGATTGTGGAGGCTTTTATATTGGTGAGACCAGCCGCCAAATGAAAGTTCGAGTAGCTGAGCACCTGAAGTCTTGGAAGAAGGGACACTTGGGGGAGTCAGCTTTCGCCGATCACTTAATAAACAGTGGCCACAGCTTCCGTGAGGGATCCGTAAAGCTCCTCCATAAGGAGAATTCCTACCGTAAGCGTATCGCCCTCGAGAATATAGAGATAATTCGTCATCTCAACACTGACGGTATCACTGTTCTTAATTCGTATATTCCGGAAGATGGCCTGATCGAACTTGTTTATGACTCACACCGTGATTTCTCGTTTGGACGATCTTAATACCTCGTTCTTCTCTTTTGTTCGTCAGTTGCTTTCATTTCAGGCTCGAAGATGGTTGTTTAACCGAAAGCGCTCGTCGTATTTTCATTTTTTCTGCGGTTTGCATTTTTTTACTCCACGTCGGAGTATTCCTCTTTATTGTTTAGTCATCTTATCAATCGTCTCTCAACCTCCCCACCTCCCTATTTTTCATCTTATCTTCAACCCAAACAACAATCTCGCTTCAGTCTCCACGAACAAACAGATATGAGACATGATCTGCTTATCTGTTTGCGGATTGAAAATAAGAGCCAGTAGCTTCCAGCTCGAAGTCTGCAAAGTCGCCTTCCAAGAAGAATTTTCTCGCCTATTTCAAAGTATGTTGACTTCTCCTTATCTGTCAGAAAATCGAACTCTTTTGGTACCTATGTAAAACTGTGATACTTCCCTCACGAAATTATGAATTATGAATCATAAGTATAGTCATACATCATACTATGAGGCGTCAAACCGCGAAATGAAATCCTGCTAAATGTATATCAGGATTCTCGTATACGAGACCATATTGCTTATCATTTATACAGTGAGCGAAGATGACGAAGGCGGTATTCGAGAGCGGATCTCACGTCGTCGACAGCTTATATGTAAAAAGGATTTTACCTTTCGCAAACGTAGCATTAAAAGCCATTAAGTTCTATCATCTTTTTGAGGGAATGCATGGGCGAACGAAGGAAGGCGGAGTGCAGATTCAGTAACTCGGCCAGTTTTAGAACAATGTTAACTTCTTATATAGTTCTAACGAAAACTTTCTTTACCCAATATCCAATGAAATATAACACCTTTATACGAAAAGGATGACTTGCACGATATTAATTTGTACAAAATCGACGTTCGTAGTCCATTGTATGAGCGATCGACGTTCGGTTTATACGATATGTATTAACAACTACAGCATATAAGTCTCTACCTTGAACTTGATGGCTCCGGCTTAATTTAGCGAGCGAGAAAAAGGAAATCATCGTCTTGGTGTTTTCTTCGCTGTGAATAAGCTTCGAAAATGGAGTGCTACCGCACAGAAAGGCGGTACGTCAACAGGTGTCTGTAAAAGTAACAGATGATTTTGGCGAGAGACGCGGCTACGTAGCGAGTGTATAATTTAGCGAAGTTGGGCTAAGATTTCGGTATTTAAAAGAAATGCGAGCGCGCCGCATTCGAAGTTTCACGGACTATTGATTCCGATTTGTGTAAAACTTCGATGTATTAATTGAGTTACTCGCACGAGAGGGAAACTGCAGTCATTATACTTTGCGGTTCTTTGAATTATGTGGACAATAAAAATTTATTCGTGATTTTAAATGTTGTTAGTTTCGCTCATCGGCTATGAACGGTCGTTTGAATTATACCGAGGGCGTCCAAAATTTTTCAACAGGTCACGTTTAAGTATGAGGAAATCGGATTTGTGAATAACATCGTCCAACACTTTTTGCGAGAGATCGTCGATGTTTGTGCATTTAGATGAGGGGCGAATTTACGGGGGGGAGGTGGAACGCCCCTGATTTTTAACAGGGAGCCTGTTTTATGGGAGAGTAATTTGAAGAAAAACGACGGCTTCTTTAACGAAGTTAGACGAGGAACGCAGGGAACCTGTTTTATGAGTCAAATGGGATTTGGTATTGAAAATTCAAAGAAGCCTAGACCTAGATAAAGCTAGTATAAAGAAGGCCTAGACCTACTATAAGCATAGTATAATATAGTTTGAGAGTCTAAATTTTTCTCGAATCTCCAGCTAAATATGATAGCTCCAGAGTTGAAATTTTTCCAAGTCCCTCTCCTATCATATATGGCTCGAGAGTCGACATTTTTCCAAGTCCCCCTCCTATCATATACAAGCCGTAAGTTGTTTTCCATATCATTTATGAATATCTCCACCAGTATTGGTGACAGCGGTGATCCCATCGCAAGTCCCCTTTTTTCCTGACTATAGAACCTTTTATTAAAGCGGCAGTAGTTCTGGCTCAAGATCTCTTCCATTATGTTGGCGTAGGTGGATCTATTCCTTTCAAACGACCTTAAATCGTCCTCAAATCGACGTCAATCTGGAATCGATTTCTCCAAATTTTTTTCATCGACTTTAAAACGACTTCTCTGTGGCGTCGATTAACAGACTGTGACGCGATTCATGAAAAGGGACCACTTTGCGCAAAATCAAATTTCACAGGAGAGGCCATAATAGGTCAAAAAAACTTGATCTCGCGAAATTTGAAAAATTGATGGAAAATGTTAATACACTATCGTTTTCCATCAATTTTTCAAATTTCGCGAGATCATGTTTTTTCACCTAGTTTGGCCGCCAAAATAAATGAAAAACGTGGTTTTTATCCCTTCCCCTGAGGGAACGGAGGTCGGGTTAACTCACGAGTCCATGAAAGGTTCCAACTTACCTAGTATTAGATAAAGTATATTTCTTGGATTACAAAAAATATAATGTATTACACACCGTAGGTATTTTAAATATTTTGCGCAAAGTGGTCCCTTTTCATAAATCGCGTCATAGTTCGTTTAATCGACGCGACGTTCTGTACGCGTTTGGTGACTTCGCTACTCGCAGACAGAATGCGTAGTTATGATAGTTATATAACAATAATTGGAACAATGGCACTGTCCAATCATCAGTCTTCAAAATAGCTCTTGGAGCATTTGGTCCTAGTCCTCATGTCAGCCTTTAAGTTGAAGTGGCAGAATCGCACCCTGGCGTTAACTACCAACTTCTAGACGACCTCAGCCCAACTACTGACTCACTCCACTTTACTCTCTTCGTATAACACCTTACTCCATTTTTTTCAATCCCATCTCCACTACCTATTGGCGAATCATCCGTTTTTCCGTGCCAATTCATTCTCCTGACGGGACCATTTCTGGTAATATCGCGGAATTCTCCAACATAATTATAGGTAATAATATTTGTATGTTACACAGATGAATCCAAAATAAAACGGGTTGTGCCTATTCAGTTCATCACTCATTAATGGGTAAACACTTGAGACACACAGTTTTTTTTTCCACGTTTGAAAACTTCATATATGGAAAGAGGAAAGTATGAATATCACGATTGCTTAGTAAAAACACGGACTTTTTCAAAACTCTATTCTTTCGTAGGTAGTACGACCTTATTATTTTTCTCTATCAAATTGCGAGCTTTATTTAATACTTTCCTTTAGTCGTAATTTGCTTCAGCATTTTTGACACCGAATTACATGAAGTAATGGGCCTGTAATTCACTCAATGTTGAAGAAAGGATCGAAAAATAATGTGTTACACTACGAGCACAGATTTTCATTTTTTAAAAGCACACACCTAAAGGTGTAATGAGATAATTCGTGAGTTGGCTTTTAAATCAATTCAAAATCTTGGCACACTTTTCTTTTCTTTTTGACATGTTCCATGTCTTTTCTCTCGCCAGACCCCGATTTTGTAACTCGCGAGTACACCCCCCCTCCCCCCCCCGTCAAGAGAAATCTCTACCCAGTGGGTGATTCAGAAATTCGCGAGTACACCCGCGTAATAATAATAAATAATTAATTAATTAATTATTAAATAATTAAATAAATAAATAAATAAATAAATAAATAAATAAATAAATATTTAAATAATTAATATAATTAAATAAATAAATAAAAAATTAAATAATTAATATAATTAATAATTAGAAAATCTCTACCCCTTGGATGATTCAGAAATTCGCGAGTACACCCTGCGTAATAATAATAAATAATTAATTAAGTAATTAATAATTAAATAATTAAATAAATAAATAATTAAATAATTAATATAATTAAATAATCAAATAAATAAATAATTAAATAAATAAATAATTAATTAATATAATTGATAATTAGAAAATTTTCTAAGTCCCTCTTCGTATCATATATGGCTGGATAGTCGAAATTTTTCCAAGTCCCCTAGACTTGAATTGTCTCATACCATTCCAATATAACAGCGAGACAGGGGGCGAACGAGCGGAGCGAGTTCGCGCTACCTCATATTTCTCAAAAAAGACTTGAATTTTCTCATACCATTCCAATACAACAGCGAGATCGCTCGTTCGCCCCACCGAAAGTTGATACCTCAAAATATAGAACACCCACAATTACCTCAAAATATTTCTCATACAAGACTTATACGACGCCAAGATAGGTAAAGGGGTAAACGAATAATATCTCACGTACACTTGACCTAGTAGAAGCCTAGACTGAAATATTTCATGATGACTGATAAAATATAAAAGACATGGAACATGATTTTCATTTATTTGGCTATGCCAGAAAATTTCAATATTAGTGCACTACTTACACCTTACTCACTCAATGGGAGTTCCAATATTGCGTATATGTTGTTGATATATACAACCACCGTTTTCCCAATTTTTTTTATCGTCAATTGCTCTCATGAATACGAAAAGCACCACTCTTCAGGATCCTTCCAAACATGTCGAATATAATTTTCAACTCTCAAAAATATCTCAAATATCATTCTTCTTCAAAGTTGGAACGTAAGAAAGAAAGCTGAAACATTTTTGTTTCCTACAATTTGCGTATTTCTGTGACAGATTGTTCAGTTAAGCAAAACCAGATTCGATGGAGAAGGACGGTGATAACAAATAATATTAAATTAAAATTGATAGCGAAACTCTCAAGTTTTATCATTTTTTTTTTTTTTTTTTGTTCTATCGTCCCTTTTTTGTTACCTACTTCTTAGCCCTTCAGATTGAAAATAACTTTCTAAAAAGTACGAAAAGCTCGTTGATTATAAACTATAGGATACAAAATTGCGCACGTTCTCTTTGTAGACGTTCATCAAGAGAAATTTCCGGACTTAAGAACCTGCTTAATTGGAAAAGAATGGAACATAAGCCTATATACCACTCGTCGTAAGTTTTCCCCCATTACAGCAGTTTACGGAAGTCAAGTCGTGTTTACAATCAAAGAGAATAAAGACAGGTTTCATTGTTTCCTTCCTTTTTCCCCCGAGTCTCGTAAATATAACGCGAAACGCTTCAAATTAAAGAATTCAAAAGCAAAAATTCAAAATATGGTACGTATTCGAAGTTGAGACACTTTTTATTATGCAGCAGAATATAGTAATAAAAAGCTTCGACAAGAGTTAAAAATATCTCTTTCGGTACCTCATTCGATATCGTCTCTGAGAGTACGCACAAAACAATCATAAACCGTTGGATATTTTTTCTTCGTGCTCGACGCGTGAAAGAGTTGTCGATTATTATTAAAATTTAGTTCATATATTTTCCACTCGAACTGAAAAATATATATATTTTTTTTTCAAGAACATTCAATTACCCTGAATGATATCTCACCGTTCGTTTCGTTTTTTTCATTAGAAACTCAGTCTTCCTTCGGAGCGAAATTCAGTATCGTAAATGTCGAGCTTATTGGTCTAGGGTACACAGGGGGGTGTCAACACATTTTTGCAAACATGTTATATCATCAAATAGTAATTCGTCATGTGAATGGACTTTATTTATTTTGGATTATTGAAATGCTTACACAAGTATTTTCTCAATTACGTTCGGCGAACACATGTCTTGGGCAAACAAAAAATGATTAGATAAATGGTGGTCTCTTAATTCGCTGTATACACCGAGTTTCTTGACTTCTTTTTTGAGATGTTATTACCCTAGCCTCGCTCGGCGGAATAAAATGGAAGAAACGTGCACGAAAGGCTCACAAAAGGTAAATAGTACCTCAGGTAGCTCGCAACCGATATTGGAAAATTATTTGACCGTACGCAGGATCGTAAAGCGTACTTTACGATCCTGAAGTCAAACTCAACAGTTCTTACAAATCAATTAGGACATATTCAACTTTCTACAACAAGCAATCTTCCTCTCACGCATCTAAACACAACTTCGCCGAGCTCATGGCTCTGAAGGCAGGCTGCTAGCAGCTCGTAAATTTAAAAAAAAAATAGAAATTTTCTATTTATGTGTTGCGTTTAATCAATTCGTCTTCGACACGTTTCGTAAGATTTCATACTCGTTAGTAAATTTTATTGTACAGTCCTTGGTATGTAATATGATATGAATTTTCGTTTCTGAATCTTTGCCCTTCCTGGAAAAGATAACTCATACAACTCTTGCACGAGGGATCCCAATACCTATTTGTTATACAGCGTGAAGCTGAAGGGGAGAATTCAGCCAGAACGTTCGGTGTCCGAGTGTGCATGTACACATATCTAAGATTGTGACATCAGTGGGGGCGAAGTTTTGACCTTCAAGCTATAAATACGAGGAGGGAACTTGAAAAAATTTCGAACATCAGGCTTTTCCAGTATTCCATATTGCACACTTGTTCCCTTTCGTTTTATGAATATGAGATTCTCGGGCCAAAAGATTTTTTCATCAACTTCTTTCTTCCTTAGTGGACGTCCGCACTCCTTAACATCCTTCGAAGTAATTATTATGCTGATAGCGTTAGCTGCAAGTGAACAAATGTTTTAATGTTTTTTAGAATTTTATATGCTTCTAAGACTGGCTGGTGTTAATGGAACGGAGTTCTTAACCGCCAGATATTATTGGTTGAAATTTTTTGACATTTGGAGCTAATAAAGCGGCCTTTGGAGCTTTGCTCTCTAGAGTTACGATGCGTCCACAGGGTAAGAAGCACCGTCGGTTATCTGGAGATTTTATTATTGATCCATACGGCCTTTCGTCAATTAGCCAAATATTTCATAATTCCGCATCTTCGGTCAATAACATCGTATCCCCGTCGGTAAGGATTTTCAACATCCGAATATGAATTTTTGTTAAAAACCTCTGAAGAATCTCTGGAGGTGAAGCTTTGTTACACACCGCCAACTTTTGGAAAATCATCAAGAATTCAACTGGGACTACTCTCGAAAAAACTAAAGCCGTCACAATTTTCCAACTGCGACTACTGAATGATGTGACCGAGGATGAGGAAAACTCATGGGTTCTTAATCGGAGTTGAGCGAGGGGTGGTAGGAAACCTGCTTTATGAGGCACGTGGAATCTGAAAAATGTAAATTGTGACGTCACAAGGCTGACCTATGATGTCATCATACTGTGACGTCACCGGTCTCGACCTCCGAGATATAAATGATAGGTGGGGGACTAAGAAAATTTTCGAGCTGCGAGCTTTGCTGACCGGCCGGACAGCGGAAGTTTTTCCCGACACCTCCCCCCCCCCCCCCCCCCACCGATAAAAAGTGTTCCCTGTTAGAAGGACTTAAGTGGACAAAAAAATTGATTTTTCCTGACTGCACCACGTGAAAAAGTGTGAAAAATGAGGTAAAGAACAATCATGAATAGGGACATCGATTTTTCGCTCTCCAAGGTCCATTCTAACAAGGAACCTGTTTCATCGAGAAATTTTTGGAAAAAACGTCCACCGTTTGGCCGGCCAACAAAACTCAGTATTCGAAAATTTTCCAGTTCTCCCTCCTATAATATACGGCCCGAGAGTGGAAATTTCAACAGGGAACCTGTTCTATTGTGTTTTTTTTTTTTTGAAAAATTTGCCGTCCGACGTTCGGCCAAAATGGACTTGGAAAAATTTTGCTTCTTTTCTTGAGCTACATAATATGACAGGAGGGGAATGACAAGAGGAGGACTTAGATTTATTAATTTATTTTTTTCCGAGTCCCCTCCCATGATATATAGCTTGGGTGGCAGAGCCTGTGACATCACAGTTTGATGACGTCATGGGTTAGCCTTGTGAAACCACAATCTGATGACGTCATAGACCACTTTTCTCGAGTTCCCCTCCTATTAAATACAGAAACTCGATCAAACACTGGGCCAGATATGTAGATGATATCCTAATTGTGTGGTCAGGCACTGACAGACAGGTGGATCTATTCCTTTCAGAAATGAGCGCGATGAATGAGAGCATCAAATTCACAGTGGAAAAAGGCAATGAGCCCATCGACTATTTGGACCTTACACTTACAACGGAGAACAATAGGATAGAATACAAAATCTACAGGAAGCTGACGCATACTGACACCATCATCCCGAATGACTCCTACCACCACCCCAGGCACAAGTTAGCGGTAATCCAGAACTACTGCTATCGGGCAATTTCTGTCCTCAAGAACAACGAAGAGAAGAGGAAAGAGATCGAGATAGTAAAGCAGATCGGAGAAGCCAATGGCTACCGTAGAGGCGTGGTGGATGGAGTCAAAGAAAGGAATCCACGATGACATAGTGAGAAAGTACTCCGGATCGATACCATATATAGGAAAGTACACAAACAAGGTGCATGACAAAGGCGTTCAATGGCTACCATGTAAATGTGGGTATCCAGAATAACCACCCATGGTGAAGAGAATCAGCAATGACCAGACGGAACAAAAGGACAAGGAAAGCCTGAGCGGAGTGTACGGGCTCAGTTGTGAACAGTGCGAGGGTATCTACATCGGTGAGACTGGGAGAAAATTTGAGATCAGGAAAAAGGAGCACAAAACGTCGAGGGAGAAAGAAGATGGCAAGTCACTGTGTGGGAAACACTGTAACGAAGAAAACCAAGATGGATAGGGAATATTTGAAGTCATACATGTAGAGAATCGCACAAAGAGAAGAAAACTCTGGGAACAAGCCAAGAGGGAGAAAGCCTGCCTCTTGAACAATGTAATCCCATTTGACAGCGAAAAATTATTCGGCCTGGTCATTGAACGAGAGAAGAAGAACAGAACCAACCAATGAGACGGCTGGAATCCAGGTAGCCAATAGAAACGCAGCATTTAGGACAATGAATTGAACTAATCACTAAGCAGTATATGTTTTAACCAATAAGAACACAATGTCATATTATTGCAAGAATAAGTTTCTAAGAAGTGAACCAATCACAACACAGCATTGATATAGCCAATAAGATCACAGTGTTATACTATAAAAACTCATGGTCAAGGCCTCGTTCTCCAGTTGCGACACAACTGATGATGGGATAACACCCGAAAGTACTCTTGTAAAAGTAACTAATAAAGTAGATTTGTACAATTGGAAAACTCCTTTTATAATATTAGTGCTCTACTTACACCTCACTCACTCATTATGAGTTCCGATAACTTCATAATTATGTCAGAGTAACAAATTCGTCCTTCAGAACATGTTTCTTACATTCTTTGTATAACTTCGTAAATGACGCCACGTTATTTCTTTCACGGCCTCATTTCATGTATAGAACGTGAAACGTTTGAGAGTCTCGCTACTCGCAGATGAAGTATTCCTGTTTGTACCGAAAGCACCTCTAATGATGTCATTAGATGGACTATAACACTTAATATCACGAATCCTACCAATACTAGGACCAAGCTAACTGATTTAGCCTGCGTGGTTTTTCCTATATCCGCCAAATAGTCCATGGGCCATATGAAAATGCGGTATCATTTGGGGGGACAAAGCGATACTTCGAGATATGTTAGTAGGGGTGATACTTGATATAAAAACGAGACATCTGAGAAGAGCAGCTTTCCAAAATGGCGGATCGGTCTTCTGGTAAAAGGCGAATAACTCATATTGTATGGGTCAAATTTTTTACTTTTCTTTTTGAATAAAAGAAAATAAGGCCCCAAATAACATATCCAACTTCCCGTCCCTGACATCCTAATAAATTTTCTGTGGTACGTTCTAGCTCCCTAAAATCAATGTTTTGCAAATATCTTGAAAAATTGGGCATCAATCATGAAAAGTTTCAGATAAAAAATGTTCCTCGTGAAATTTGGTATAGAAAATACTATTCAAACTTAGCTATGCGTCCAATTATTAGCTTAAAAAGTTCTTCAAGAGCTGGGAAGTTTGGGAAAAAGTCAATTTTTCAGCAATAAATGTTTAGAAAATCAAACACGAATGAAATAAAATTTCAAACAAAAACTACTTATAATTGAAAAATTTTAACTGCAAAATAGATTGCCTAAACTTTCTTCGTAAGTTTGTAGAAAGTTTGTTCTCAAATATTACAAAAAAAATAAGCTATTCTAATGAGAAGGAGTTCCAAATAAAAAATATTTTCATGAAATTTACTACATCACGGACCATCTGAACTTTATTGTCAATCTAGTTTTAATCTTGAAAAGCTTTCAAAAGTTGTGTGTTTCTAGAAAAATCGATTCATAGTAAATATTTCGGAGAATTGAGTTGCAATAAGAAAAGTTTCAAACAAAAAATGTTCCTTCCAAAATTGTCTGTAAAATAGACTCCTTAAACTTCCTTTTAAAAATTGTTGGAAGTTCTGAGCGTTTGGAAGGAAAGTGATTGTTTCCAAATATCCTCCAAACTAGAGCTTTAATGAGGGAAAGTTTCAACCCAAAAGTGATTCTCACAAAATTCACTATATCTTTATTGTAAACCTAATGGTCATCATAAAAAGTCTATAGTGAGCTTCGGCGGAATCACATTAAACACTTTTGTTTATTTATTTAAAGTATTTTTATTGGTAAGTGATGCTGATAACAGTTCAGTGGCTTAGTTGCAGTCAGAGGAACAAAATCTTGATGAGGAATTGTACCTAATTTGCCATTTGCCGCCATACGCGTTGATGTTGCTGTACTTTGGACAAAATTAAATAATATTTATGCTGTTCATCCGCACATGGCGTTGCAATCTCTTAAAACCAATCAACTTCATGAGCAACAGCTGAGTTTTTTTTTTCAAATATTCAATTTGAATTTTTTCTAGTTAAAATGTATCTATGCAAACGATATGTCCCAAAACATTTCTTGCCCACTCTCGATTTAACGAACGTTGATTTAACGAAAAACGCGATTTAACGAAATAAATCTCTGTTCCCTTGAGAAAAACTCATTATAACAAAAAATTTGTACTCGATTTAACGAAATTTAATGTGCAAGCAATTTTGACGAATTTCGACAAAAATCTAACAAAATTTGAAGAAAATTCGATTAATTTTGACAAAATTGCGATCAAGTTTGAGAAAAATTCAACCATTTTTTCTTGAAAGCCAAGTATTGAAAGTACAAAACTTCAACCATGACGAATTTGACAAAAATCCGAATCAATGGAAAGAAAATTGAACCAATTTTGAAATTTTTACTAAATTCGTAAAAAAATGTGTTTGAAGTACAAAACGTCAAATTAGGAAATTCCATTTAACTCAATTTAACAAATTTTCTTTTCTCTTCTCGAATTAACAAATTTTGTTTTAACGAAAACTCGACTTAACGAATTTTTTCCTTGCTCCCTTGGCCTTCGTTAGATCGAGAGTGGACTGTAATTGGACTGATAAAAAGAAGGAAACGCTCAATCGGTCCAAAAAGTAACTGCATCATCAAAAAGATAAGGCTCCAAGTGGTATGAAAAGCGAGATACGAGGGTACCTACCAGGTAAAAAAAAAAAGAAAGAAAGATCCGCGGTCAAACACATACCTACCAAGTGATGGCAACACCGGAAAAACAGTGATTGAAGCCTAAAAAAGTGATCAAGTCACTCAAAAGTGACAAACTGGACACCCTAGAACGATTGATTCCCTTTCAAAAGCTCAGAACTTTCGACAAACTTTGGAAGAAAGTTTAGGCAATCTATTTTGCAGTTAGAATTTTTTAATCATAGTTTTTGTTTGAAATTTTATTTTATTTGTGTTTGATTTTTTAGATATTTATTGCTGAAAAATTGACTTTTTCCCAAAGTTCCCAATTTTCGACGAATTTTTTAAGCTGATAATTGAACGCATAGCAAAGTTTGAATGGTATTTTCTATAACAAATTTCACGAGGAACATTATTTATATCTGAAACTTTTCATGATTGATGCCCAACTTTCCAAGATATTTATAAAACATTAATTTTTGGCCCTATTATTCGGGGCCTCATTTTCTTTTATTGAAAAAGAAAAGTAAAAAATTTGACCCATACAATATGAGTTATTCGCCGTTTACCAGAAGACCGATTCGCCATTTTGAAATTGGCCGACATTTTGAAAAGCTGCTCTTCTCAGATGTCTATCATCGTTTTTTCTGTCAAGTATCACCTCTAATAACATATCCCAAAGTGACGCTGTGGTACCAAAAACCACTATTTTCTATTATGGCCCATGGACTAAAAAGCATCGTGGGCTATCTTGTGCACTTACCAAGGCTCTTTGATCTATGATGACGGAAAGTGGGAAATAATTTTTCCAGATAAGGATTCTGACTGTGAAGACGAAAAATGCGCGCAAAAGTATTTTAATATTGATCACCGAAAGACTTCAGGGCTCATGGAATATTTCTATACTTCAAATAGGTGAGGTAATTGCAAAACCCTGTACCACCTCTACCAAAATATTTATAATGTCAGATGTAAGAATTTGATTTTTTAAGTTGCGGCACATTATCGGTGGAGTCAGAGAAAGCACGTTACTCGCTCGAAATAAATATTGAAATAGCTAGAACAAAATTGGAAGGCGTGCCTTTTCAAAATTTTGTTCCTATCGATATATTTACAGAATAAGTATCGAGAGTAAACTTCAGCCAATGAAACGTTCAAACAAACTCATTTGACTGTTTCAAAAAGAAAGAGAATTTCGTTCCAAGTTGTTGCCCTAGGTGAGACGTTCTAAAAAACTTGATGTCTGAAAAAAAGTAAACGTTCGTTGAATAAAAAAAAGTTTAGTCGCCGGAACTTCTCATTTCGACGAGTAATTTTATCAAACAAGACCATCCGTCCTAGTCTCTCTTGGGACATTACGTAGGTACTCGCACCATACATTTCTGACGCGCATTATTCAAAAGCTAATATTTTCCGCGCTTCGTGACACGTGAGTTATTCTTTTACCGCGACATTGAAACAACTAAATCACTCTGTCGACGCGATTTGTTTTCAGTTGCCTTAAAAAATATTTACAAAGCTGTAAAAAAGATAGTCAGCTATGTAGCGGAAGACTGGTGTAAGCCTACGTGAGAATGGCGAAGATATCTTCGATATATCAATAGTACGTAGAAATATACAAATAATTCAACATCGCCGATGTACAGCATACGTATTGTGTTTTCCTGTACCGAGTAAACGCGCGGCTTTGAAAAATGATGACTCTATTTTGAAATGAAAACGCCTACTGATAGAAGGAAAAAGATGAATACGTTTATAAGTGGACCTACGAGGAATACGAGTGGGCTATGCGCAGCCTTTCGTTATTCGTCCGGAAAAACGTAATGATGAGAAAAATCATATCAAAAATATTATTCTTTTCAATTGTGTACATCAGTCATCAACCACAATAGCTAAAACTGCTGCACGAGTGGAGAGGAGGAAAAGAGAACGCCTATTTAATAAACTATATAAATTAGTGACAAGATCAAACTCGAAAAAAAAAAAAATGGTAAAAAGCGAAAGGGAAAAAAATAAATAAACGTATGGATTTATTATTTTTTTTTTGGAAGATCCTATTCCCTCATTAAAAAGTTCGACACAACAGTTTTGCTTACAAATAAAGAACCACACTCGCGACGCGACGCCGTGATGAAGCCGAATTCTGTTTCTCCGAGAAAGATTTATTCATTCATCAAAATGTCACTAATGTATTTTTTACACTTCTTCTGTTATCGTGAGCCTCGGCTTATAAGATTGAGCGTATGCCTGTGTCGCAGCCTACTACCCTATGGAATAATCTATCAGTGGAGCATAAAACTTTTCGATGATATTATCTCGTTTTCTACTTTTTCACTGATTTTTCAAAAATACATTCAGTGATGACTTGGGAAAGTGAGAGAGAAAGAGAATAGAGCATAAAAATTACTAGAGAGTTTCTCTCATGGAAAAACATTGAATCATCCGTCTTTTCTTTAAATTGTTCCGAACTTCCTCATAAAAGCAAAGTTAGGATCGAGGGGGGGGGGGGTGAACGGGCCTCAGATTTTATGGATTATATCGACACATCTACTTCTACATCAAAATTATCGACTAAATATCGATACTGATGTATCGATTTTTATGTTGATCCATCGATTCCTAGCCTAGTACGACATAGTATGATGACTGCCTGCTACTATTTCAGTCTAACATAGGCGTATATATCGTAATGAGGGTCAATTAGCTTCTTCACCAGTTGTAGAGAATGTTTGAAGCCTATACAGGGTGGGGCAAAAAGATGTTACCAGTTAAATGGGAGTTTGCGCTAAATCTGTCGTAGCGCGAAAACGCAAAACGTTAGACGCATACTTTAAATGTAAGAATTTTCTATCTCAATTTTATCTTTAATTTGAGCCGCATCCGAAGTTTCTACGACTTTTCTGAGCCGAGTTATGGAGAAAAATGTGCCGTAATTTCACAGCAAGGGTTCCCAAAGTTGTGAATTATCGAAAGATAATTTTCCTATTGGAAAAATCGCGTAATCTCCGAAGTGTTCCCCGATCCTAGAGTAAAATTTAGCGCTGAATCTGAGTAAGATTGTTAAGAAATTCTGCGAAGCACCAAAATCGGTTTATGGGCCCAAAAAGGGTCAAAATTTCCTCAAAATGATAAAATCGCCTAATCTTCGAAGTTTTTCTCGATTCTGAGATAAAATTTAGCGCTGAATCTGAATAAAATTGTTAAGAAATCTTGCGAAATACCAAAATGGATTAATGGGACCAAAAAGGGTCAATATTTCTCCAAAACGAAAAAAATTGCCTAATCTTCAAAGGTTTTCTTGATTATAGGGTAAAATTGTGTGCTTAATTGTAAAAAAAAAAACTGTTGAATAATTTTTCGAGGCACCACAATGTGTGCAAGTGCCCAAAAACGATGACAATTTTACCAACTTGGAAAATCGCTTAGTCTTTTCAATTTCATTTGGTTCTCATAGAAATCGAGCTTCGCGAGAACAAAAGGTTGGTCGCGGGTGGGAAAAAGTGCAAAAACTCTCGTTGTTTCAGGCAAAGGAAGGTATGATACCGCAAAGTTGATCTTCTGTTGCGTGCCCGCGATGAAAGTCCCACTTATGTTTGAAGCGGTGCAAAAACTCCTACATTGGAGGTATGATACCGCGAATTTGGTCTTGCTCGTGATGAGATATCAGCTACAGTTCAGTATTTGATTGAGGCAGACGAATGCCCGGAATCGCTCGGGGCTTCACCCGCTGAAGGGAATGATGTCCTTAAGATTGTCTTCTGTTATGAGCTTGCGGTGAGAGATCGAGTAGGACCCCCTGTTCAATAAAGGCCGAAAAATTTCCCGTGGAGACCCGCGAAGTAGGGAAGGGTACTAGGAAGGTTGTTGTCTGCCATGAGCTCGCGGTGAGAGACCAGTTAAAGCCCTGTGTTTGATCTAATTGGGTGAGTATGTGAAAATTCTCGTTGTTTCAGGCAATGGTGAAAAACATACTGCGAAGATCGCGTTCCAGTGTGACCTCGCCAGGAGAGAACTGTAACAGCCCCGTTTTATCTAGGCTGGTGAATTCAAGAAAATTCTCGTTTCCACCTCCAGTGCTGGGAAGTATATCCCGAGACCGCTGTTCGTTAAGCTTGCCGTGAGAGAACGATCAAGGCCCTACGTTCGATAAGGCACCGGATCCGAGAAAATTCTCGTACTTTCGCGCGAGGAAGGAACGATACTGCGAAGCTCGTCTTTCGTCATGAGCTCGCGGTAAGAGAACGATGCGATGGAGGCCCCATGTTTGATAGAGACAGGCGGATGCGAGAAAATTCTCGTAGGTTCGCGCGAGGAAGGGAATGATACTGTGCAGCTCGTCTTTCTTCATTATAGCTCGCGGTGAGAGAACGATCAATGCCCCGGGTTTGACGGAGGCAGTCGGATGCGAGAAAATTCTTGTAGATTCCCACGAAGGAAGGAACGATACTGTGAAGCTGGTCTTTCGTCATGAGCTCGCGGTGAGCTGTTGCTGATCGCTCATCACGAGCAAGGCCGAATTCGCGGTACCCTCCCATTGCCTGAATCAAGGAGTTTTTGCAGTCTGGCCCGCTTCGCTCATTGGTAGGGTGTCAGTTGATCTCTCATTTTAAGCACGCAACAGAAGACTAACGTGACTTTTCGCACTTTTTCCCGCTTTGATCATACGCAGAGCCCTTGTCAATCTCTCACTGCGAACCTTCAACGGAAGATGAATTTGTCGTCTCCCTCCAATCGCCAAATGAGGAGAATTTCCGCAATTTCCTCTTTCGGATCTGTCACCCGACGCTAGTCGATCCCTCACTCTGCAAGCACTCAACGGAAGACGAACTTGTCGATATTCTTTCCATCCCCTGAATCAACAATTTTACTGCAGAATGAGAATTTTTGATTTTTCATTTTGGAGATCATCTAGGGCCATTTCAGTATTTTTTTTGGACTCGGCGCAAAAATTTACTCCAGAATTAAAAATAACATTTAAAGATTACGCAATTATTCATCTTGGAGGAATTTTGATTCTCTTCGAGCCTATCAACCCATTTTGGTGCTCCGAAGTATTATTTTAGCTTTTTTTTTTGACTCAGCGCGAAATTCCACTTGAAAATAGAATTAAAATTCGAAAGTTCAAACGATTTTCCAATTTGAAAAAAGTTTGGCCCTTTTTGGGCCCATTAACCCCTTTTTGGTACATCGAAGAACTCTGTGAGCATTTTTTTCGAACTCAGCGCAAAATTACACTTGAAAATCGAATTAAAATTTGAAAGTTTGAACAGTTTTCCAATTTGGCGAAATTTTGACCCATTTTGGGCCCATTAACCCGTTTCGGTGCTTCGAAGAATTATGTAAACATTTTTTTCGGACTCAGTGCGATATTCCACTTGAAAATCGATTTACAATTCTAAAGTTTGAACGATTTTCCAATTTGGCAAAATTTTGACCCTTTTGGGGCCCATCAACCAATCTTGGTGATACTTAGGGTTTTGTTACTATTTTTTTCGTTTTTCCCGTCCAAATTCACTTAAGAAACAATAAGTTAATTATTAAAATTTTCGAAATTCAGTTCAATACTGTAAATTAATTAATTTTCAAGCCCTATTTTGGGAACCCTAACGATTTGGTAAATTTTCGGCACATTTTGGTCCATAACTCAGCTCAGAAAATTCGTAGAAACTTCGAGTCCGGCTCAAATTAAAGATAAAATTAATATACAGAATTCCTACATTTAAACTAAACGTCGTCTGACGTTTTGCGTTTTCGCGCTACGACAGACTTAGCGCAAACTCCCATCTAACTGGTAACATCTTTCTGCCCCACCCTGTATAGCGGGTGAAGCAAAATGGTGTTACCAGTTAAATAGAAGTTTGCGCTAAATTTGTTCTAGCGCAAAAACGTGAAACATATACTTCAAAACTACCAAGATATCTCAATTTTATCTTCAACGTCTTTTCTGAGCCTGGTTTTGGACCAAAATGTACCAATAATAGACCGGTTCGTCAAAATTCTCAAAAATGAAAAATGACTTAAAATTTAGTATTCTACTCGATTTAGAAGTGAAAATCGATGCTGATTCCGAAAGAAAAATACTTGAATAACTCGACAAAGCTTGAAAGTGGCGGAATTTTCGAACTCAAATTTGTCAATTTTTTCCACATTTTGATCGAAGTGAGATAAAACCAAAGTTTCGCGTTTTTGGCCTAGAAAAAATTTAGCGCAAACTACCATTCAATTGGTAACATCATTTTCCACCATCCGGTATTCCTGAAGTAGACCAAGGTCACTCATGACGTCATCAGTTTGTGACGTCATACTTATTAGTATAATGAAGGCAGGGATGCGCAGCCGATCAGCATTGACTTAAACTTTAGCTTTTGGCTGACAGTCAATTCCAATAAATTTATTAGCTGGATTTTAACTTTTTCAAAATAAGGCAAAATAAAGGCTTAAAAATTGAACTTATAGCTTAATTTTAGATGTAAAAAATCAATATTAATTTTCTAAAGGCTGGCTTTACGCTTGATGAACTGTGAATGACTGACTTTTTATCCGTTTAAAAGCTGTTCAAAAACAAGCCTAAACTTCAAGTAAAGCTGTGACTGGCTTAAACTTCTCATCTCTGAATGAAGGTAACAGTCAATTCTTTTTTACTGTATATTAGGCCCAGTTATGAAGCCTAAGACTACTGGTCTTAAAGTAGCAAAGGTTAGAATTTTCAACAGGGCCGGAGGGGGGGAGCTGGTTGATTTACATATCTACTACAGATTGACGTTCTTAGTGACGTCAAGAGATATAGATTCAGTATTAAGGGTTTAGAGATCAATTTGAAATTGAGTCAAAGTCGAGCAGCTTTTAAGTTACTTTGAAAGCACTGTAAAATATTTTGACGTTATTTCGACGTGTCTCAACAATCAATCTGAAGTCCACCCAACATTTGGAAACATTGAAAAAAAAAAAACTACTACAGGTCTACTTGATTAATAAAACGAAATATCTGACGTCAGATCGACTCGATATCGACGTTGGCGAGCCGTCTATTAAAAAAAATTGAGGATTTTGATATCTTTTTGAGGTCGAATTTCAATCGATTTGGGTACACTCCCAGAGCCTTACAACAGTTAATTTCAGGTCAACTGAAAGTTAAATTGACATGCAATAATTATTTGTCCCCCGGTCGACAACATACCGACTTCAGCTTGCAGGAGCGTATGTGTATTTCCGAATAGGTCATCCAGGCGAGTGTTTGAAACGTCATAAATCTGTAAGGCGGAATAGGTGCCTCACGAACTTAGTTGCAATCTGATGATCACTGTGAAAATTGTATTTTTAGGAAGAGACTTGGATAATTTTGACCTTTGTACTCGACCGATATGGGTTCGAAAGATATGTAGCCCTTGTTCTCCTCCGAGCCTAATGAGTAATGATCTTGACCTACATTAAAAACTTGGAAAAATCTGAACCTTGAAAACTTGATCTCTTATTACGGAACTTGGTCGCCAAAAAGGAGATACGGGACCCAGCAAATGATCTAAATCGATTTTTTTTTTAAATCTTTCGAGGTCCTTCTACTACAGTCTTCTGTTCCTTTCCTCAACCTCGTTGTTGAATGCTTTATAAATGCATAGTTCCGACAAATCGGAACGACTATTGATATTGAGTTGTCATTCACAGCTTTGTAAGCTCGCACTTGAAACTAATGCCGATGAAAAAATTTCAATAGCATAGGGATTAGCATCACACGTATACCTAATGATAAGTTAGTGTAAATATGGTACCCGATTGAATTTATGTTTCGACCTAGAAAATTATGGAATAGGATCGAAGGGACAGAGAGCTTCAAGGTTTTCACACAATTCAAAATAATGTCGTTGATACATTTCTCACACTTGTTTTGAATGTTCATGAGTCGTCTTATTTCCGAAAGTACTTTCGTATTCCAGTGTTTTCTGAATCATGCATAAGTTATACACCCTTACCTACGAATATTCTTTTTCTTTTTTTTTCTGCACAATGTCCTCCGTTCTTTCATTTCACTGGTTGCTGTAAAAATCCGCATTTTATTCGTATGTACGCACCACACGATTCGAACGGAATATTAAAGAAGCTAACTGTAGGTTCACTATTTCGTAACGCCTTCTAAAACTGTTGTCTATTTTTTTCTTCTTATTCAGACTACCTCTCAATATTATTAGGTATTATTATCGCACACAAGTTTTAAGAAGATTTAAACGATTCTTAACTGCCCTCATTACAAATCTGAACCCCCCCCCCCTATCCATTCAACACATCTCCTTCTCCCAACTTGACCCAACTCCGCAATTCCTTATCCATCCCTCACAACCATACAGAGGCACTATCAGGTGACTTCCCCTCCAACCCCAACATATTCAACTTTTTACAACAAGCCAACTTCCTCTCACGCATATAATCACGCAATCTTGCCGAGCTCATAGCCCTGAAGGCAGGCTGCTAGTAGCTTGTAGATTAAATTAAAAAAAAAAAAAAACCTAAATAAAGAATGAACGCTGAAATAAAAAGAGTAAAAATCGAATAAAAAATTTATCCCTGATAAGACACTTCTTTATTGCGTTTCACGCATGATAGTTCGTACCAGTAAATTTATTAGATGGCATTTGAAATGATACAAATGAAGTCAGAATAATTTTCCTATATGATGTACGAGTTCGTTATTCTAAGGAAAAATAATTCCTCATTTATGCATAATTAACTCTGCTGTACAGTCGAAACGTCGGCATATCAATGAAAAATAATAACGGAAGGAAACGCTTTCGATTTATTTCATTTTCTATTCACCTAATCGCGCCTCCACATTTTTCACTTGCTCGAAAACTAACAATTTAATATTTTAAGAGTTCGAAGAGAGATGGAGAAAAAAAAAAGACTTCCGGCCATACCGTGGGAAGACGAACGATTTTACCGGTGGAAAAATTTGCGAGGAATTGATCAAGAAACTTTACGAAGTGCCCACCTTGTACTCATCCATATATTAAAAAAAAATTTGTGATCTATCCTTTTCACAGTTCGTGCGGGCGTTCCACTGGGCCGATTTGCTTCATTTTTTTTCTTATTCTCCTCAGGACGACCTCTAGATTAGCCATCAAGCATTACTTAGTGCCTTACTTCAGGTGTTCCCCACTTACGCGCATTTGCGTTTTCTTCCCATGTATTTCTTATGGGGAATTTTTCATACATTCGGTTGATTGAACGCAAGAAGCGTAGCTATTTAGTAGCTATAGTACGTATGTTGACTCATCCAGCAGTAAGAGAGGCATGAACTTGAACATTGGTACCTTCTATCCTTTTTGTTTAATATATATGAAAAAACTTTCAAAAATAACTTTATGACAGTCCGTCTGGCCGTTCTACTCAACCAATTTGCTTCAGTTTCTTTAATTTGTTCATTTAGCACACCAGCTGAGCCATTAAGGATCAGCAGCCGCTCGACTTAAGGCGTTCTTGAATTTTTCTCAATTGAGCTTATCTATATACTGAAAAAAATTCAGTAAAACCTAATGAAATTCGCCAGACATTTTCCCTGGACAGATTGGACTGAACTTTCTTTTGAATAAATGCTTCCGACCCACAGATAAGCCATTACCCATTGGCTGACCCGTCCCTGACATTCAGTTTTGGGTAGTATTGAAACGCGATTCTGCCCTGGACATTAAATGGAGATGAGTATTTTTTAGATGAAATTGAACCACTTTATTCAGTTTATCAGCGACAAACTGAACAGATCAGTTTTTTTTTTGAATGAATGCCTCTGACCAACAGATTTGCCGTCACTCAACAATTTACTCCACCTTCTTCACAAAATTTTCAAAAAATGAAACGCAATTTTTCCCTGTACATTTCTTAAGGGGATATTTTTGAAAAGAAAACGAATCCCCTTTTCCAATTTGCCAGGGACTTTAACTGAACAGGTCGGGCTGATTTTTTATACCCTCCGATCCCCCATCGCTCCTTAATCAACTTAGCCTCCCTTACAAATTCCCAAAACATTAAAACGTGGTTTCACCAATTACATTTCTTATGTGGATATATTCCACCTATAATAATATATTCCCCCTGTCCAGGTGTCATGGTTGAATTATATCATCAATTTGTGTACTAATGCTGCGGAGCAGCACAGGTCATCTAGTGATTATTTAAATTATACTTGAAATAGAAAAATAATACTAGAAGTTTCCTTTACTACAACTTGTGCGCAGAAAATCTTGGACCAAAAACTCAGTCATGATAAATTGAAAGGTGGAGATCTGTTTATGAAAAATTCTCAATAATTTCGAATTTTAATCAATCGAAATTTCAGATCCTCAAAAGTTGAGCATTTCTAATCTTTATCTTGGGGGAAATTTAGGGGGAGTGATGTCAAGAGATACCAGCTTTCTGGCACTGCACTGACTGTTATCTTTTTAGTTTATTGGCCTGTGACTTTTTGAAACTGCCCCGGTTTCAGGAGAATTTATATCCATTAAACGAACACCTTCCTCAAGGTTACGGCTATGCATAAAAATGACGGCTTCCTTAACGAAGTTAAACGAGGAACGCAGGGAACCTGTTTTATGATTCGAATGAGATTTGGTATTGAAAATTCAAGGAAGCCTAGATCATATATAGCTCGACAGTCGAAATTTTTCTAAGTCCCTCTCCTATCATATATGGCTCGAGAGTCGAAATTTTTCTAAGTCCCCCTCCTATCATATATAGCTCGAGAGTCGAAATTTTTCTAAGTTCCTCTCCTATCATATATGGCTCGAGAGTCGAAATTTTTCCAAGTCCCCCTTCTATCATATATAGCTCGAGAGTCGAAATTTTTCTAAGTCCCCCTTCTATCATATATAGCTCGAGAGTCGAAATTTTTCTAAGTCCCTCTCCTATCATATATGGCTCGAGAGTCGATATTTTTCTAAGTCCCCCTTCTATCATATATAGCTCGAGAGTCGACATTTTTCTAAGTCCCTCTCCTATCATATATGGCTCGAGAGTCGAAATTTTTCTAAGTCCCCCTTCTATCATATATAGCTCGAGAGTCGAAATTTTTCTAAGTCCCTCTCCTATCATATATGGCTCGAGAGTCGAAATTTTTCTAAGTCCCCCTTCTATCATATATAGCTCGAGAGTCGAAATTTTTCTAAGTCCCCCTTCTATCATCTATAGCTCGAGAGTCGAAATTTTTCTAAGTCCCCCTCCTATCATATATGGCTCGAGAGTCGATATTTTTCTAAGTCCCCCTTCTATCATATATAGCTCGAGAGTCGAAATTTTTCTAAGTCCCTCTCCTATCATATATGGCTCGAGAGTCGAAATTTTTCTAAGTCCCCCTCCTATCATATATAGCTCGAGAGTCGAAATTTTTCTAAGTCCCTCTCCTATCATATATGGCTCGAGGGTCGAAATTTTTCTAAGTTTTTCGCTGGACGGCGGACGGCGCACGGCGCACGGCGGACGGCGGACGGCAGATTTCTCAAATAGCCCCCCATAAAACAGGTTCCCTGTTAAAAACGCGAAAACCGAATACTCCGAAGGGAGAGTAAACAAATGCAAACCGCAGAAAAATATAAGACGACGAGCGCTTTCGGTTAATAAACCATCTTCAAGCCTGAAATGAAAGCAACTGACGAACAGAAAAGAAGAGCAATGTATTAAAATTGTCCAAACGATAAATCGCGGTGTGAATCATAAACCAGTTCGATGAGGCCATCTTCCGGAATTTACGAGTTGAGTACAGTGATACCGTCGGTGTTTAGATGACGCATTATCTCTATTTGCTCGAGGGCGATGCGCTTACGATAGGAATTCTCCTTATGGAGGAGCTTTTCGGATCCCTCGCGGAAGCTGTGGCCACTGCTTATTAAATGATCAGAAAAAGCTGACTCCCCTAAGTGTCCTTTCTTCCAAGACTTCAGGTGCTCAGCTACTCTAACTTTCATTTGGCGGCTGGTCTCACCAATATAAAAGCCTCTACAATCCCCACATTCCAACTTGTACGTATGGAGTCTTTCAGTCTCACAACCTCTTGACTGTGGTAGGGTTGTAAAACGCGGGTCTGAAGCCAAACGGGCGGAGGGCCTGACCCAATTGGAGGGAGAACTTCCCCAAGAAAGGGAGACTGATCCAACGCAAACGGCGATCACGTATCGTGTCTCGGGGGAGGGAGGTGGTGGAATCAAGAAGGCTCCTCGTAACTTTCCTCCGAACATCGACATTGACCCCATTCACTCTGGCCAGGTGTTTTATTGTGAGTAACTCTTTCTTGAAGGCAGACTGACTCAAAGGAATACGAGTCAGTCTGTGAACTAGGCTGTGAAAAGCAGCCATCTTATGAGCAACACGACCGAACGAACCACCGTGGACTAAAACATCGGTCGTAGTATCTTTCCTGTAAATTCCAAACTTATGGATACCGTCTATTATAGAGATCGATAAATCCAAAAAGTTAATGGAAAATACCCCTATTTCGAACGTAAATTTGATGGAAGGGTATCAGGAATTGAGATACCTCAGAAACTCACCAAGGAGATCTCGGGGACCAGTCCATGTACATAGAACGTCATCAACGTACCTGTGCCAATAGTGAATATGATTAAGTAACACCTGGTTCGAGGAAAAGAGGTCAAGTTCAAACTTGGACATGAAAATTTCGGAGATGAGAGAGCCTAAAGGTGATCCATTAGGGATCCCAACTCAGGTAACTCGAAAAATTTTCCTTCAAATTTATAGTATTTGTAGTTGAGGGACCAGCAAATATTCAGAAGATCGAAAAATTCCTGAAGCTCATTGTGAGGAATATTGGCTTTGACGAGTAGCTCACCCGTACGCTGGATAGTAGCAGCCTTAGGAATATTCGGGAACAAACCAACAACATCAAACGAGCAGATGGTCGTTCCCGGGGGAAGACTTATACCCTTCAGAACGTCAGTTAAAGAGGCCGAATTCAAGACCGAGTGAGGAGATTCAAAATCAATGCGATTTTTGAACCAACGGTCCAGGAATTTCGCAAGGAGGTAGGTGGGGGAGGAGACGAAAGAAACAACGGGTCGAATCGGGGTATTGTTCTTGTGCACTTTGGGCAGCCCGTAGAGGACGGGGGGGTGTGTGTTTGTGGGGTTAAGAACAAGGAGGGTTTTTTTCAAAGCAGGAGTTTTGATAATAGCCTCACTCCTGTTGATGACACTCCTAACTTCTTTAACGTGCTTAGGAAAACTGAAATCCTCACTCTCTTTAGCAACACACTGCTGGAGGACTTCATGGACCTTGGAAGAATAGGCCGAATTCTCCATCACCACAACAGCATTGCCCTTGTCAGCCTTAGTGACGATTAAATCTCCCTCTTTTATCTTCCTCTTCAAACTTTGAACCACTCCTCCCATTTTATTACTCATGCGAGGGAGGGGGTTATTACGGACTAATTCAGCACAAACTTTCTGGGTATTAAAACCAGGACCAATTTTAACCGCAAGATCCGCAACAACATTCGCCAAGGTCTCATCATTCTTGAGGGAAGGTAAACTGAATTTCAAACCTTTCTGAAGGTATCACTGTACTCAACTCGTACATTCCGGAAGATAGCCTGATCGAACTGGTTTATGATTCACACCGCGATTTCTCGTTTGGACAATCTTGATACCTTGCTCCTCTTTTCTGTTCGTCAGTTGCTTCCATTTCAGGCTTAAAAATGATTTATTAACCGAAAGCGCTCGTCGTCTTATATTTTTCTGCGGTTTGCATTTGTTTACTCTCCCTTCGGAGTATTCGTTTTTCGCGTTTAGAATTTATATCCCTTAAAAAATCCTCTCCTCTTGGAAACGAAGTTCTTCGATTCACAGTCATAGGTATTTCGAATGAGCGTTTAATACAATATGTAACCTTTTATAAGCGCCGACATATAGCTCGTCTCTGCAGCGGAAGTCAATATCCAAAAACTGATAACCCGTTCGTAATTTTTGGTTGATGGGTTCAAAGTTCATAAAATCCCTCGTCAGTGTACGACGAAAAATGAAAGGTAAGCAGTGTTTCTATAGTACGATATTCGTTAATCGCTCTGAGGAGCTCATTTAAATTCGCGTTATTTCATCGCGCCGTTGTATAAATATTTCGTTAATGCCAACCGTCGGCTTTAGTGATGACACGTCGCGTCGGCACACTTTTTCTTCCACGTCGAGTAAAATAGATTATTCAAAATTCCACCCTGTGTCGTCTCGTCTTCTTGAAGTTCTTTCACGCCTCGTTTGATTTGTACAACTCGTTTTAAGGAGAGTATCTACGACTTTTGGGAAGATACACGTTAACATTATTTTCGCACGTATATGAGGGAGACGGTGATGAATGTTCTTTTCTTTTTTTTTCTCAGACGTCCGTTTAGATAACTCCAAAAAACGTGGATATCCAGATTTTTCATGTCAAGATAGGTGTGCATCTTATTCCCGACGCAATGTAAATTCGGCACAATACAGAAGCCTATAATACTTTGTACTTATGTATATTATTCGCTTTATGTCCGAAAGAAAATGATAATTTCACACTCGAGATTCCGAAATCCAGAGAAACTATGCGATCACGATCCGTAAAATTTAGTTAATTGTGACGATTTTATATCGATTTTGTTACGAAACAGCGATTCTTACACGCCTATTTAGAAACAAAAGGTGGGAAGCTAAGTTTGTATTATAAGAAGAATAAAGACGTTTACGTTCGTTTGATTTGAATGTGCGGCTAGACGTAGTTTAAAGAAGTTGGATCGACGTTTGAATGACCGAGTTTGGAACGTTTTCAAAACGAATATTTAAATCAAAAAAAAAAAATTCTTCAGAGTTGAAAACGAGACAGAAAATTGACGGAGTTAACGCTCCGTGATGTCCGTATAAATTAGATGCTTAAATTTTGTTCGCGGACAAAGGTCGAATAATCAGATTACTTTTTTGTTTTCTTTCAAAAATCACCTCCGTTTTTATTCGAACGGAAAATTGAGAATTTTTTGAAGACTTTACCTTCTCTTGTGAAATACAGACAATAGTCATTGTCGACGTCCTTTCAGTATGCCTGTAATGCCACTTTCGGATATTTTGTAGTAAAGATGATTCTTTTTTTGACGTTGTCAAGCGTTTGTTCGGCCTACGAGCTGAATTATGTTCAACTTCAATGATTGCGTGGAAAGACAAATTCGAGTATTGACCGAGTTCTAGCATACCGTTTCCATTTCCTCCTACAGGTCCTAAAGGCCGCGCTAGATGATCAAGATTTTCGTCAATTTTCTCCGTCAATTTTTTAAAAAATCGAGTTTTAAATCAAATTCTTGACGGTATCATCAATAAAATTCAAACAGAATTGAATTTTATTGATGCACCTTCAAGTTTCCGCACGTCAAGAAATCATACAAACTCGATTTTTCAAAAAATTGACGGGGAAAATTGACGACGATCTTGATCGTCTAGCGCGGCCTTAATTTCACTGAAATTCAACTTCACATCTATTGTTCCACAGGAGGAATAAATAGGCCTGGTAGGACTCCTGCAGAACAGGGCTATGCAGTGTAAATCTATAGGTAATACTAGAAACCGTATCGAATTTTGTTGCAATTTAGCTAAGAATTTAGCTAAACCGTGTATCGTAGTCTATTACCGCACTATAAATACAGCAGAAATCGGATATAACGATCTCCTAGGGGATGAAAATTTCAATCGTCAAATCCAATCTATCGTTAAAAACGATATAGGAATCATATTTTTTCTGTAACAGCCGGGATTCGATAATTTGATCATTTTTTTTTTTTTTAATACCACCTTCATTGTGAAAATAATTAAAAAAATATAACAAAATAAAAAAAATAGAAAATGAAGATAAAAATAAAAAAAGAAACATTACAAAACAAGGAAGAGAAAAACAAAACTACAGAAATTTAGAAGGAAAAAAAAAAAAAAAAAAATGAAAAAAATAAACAGGGTGTTGGAGGATGGCAACTAGGCCTTACCTCGTTTAACAAATTTGTTATGAATTATGTAAGTCAAATTGTGATGGATTCCGGAAGATGTTTAAGGAAATGAAAGATATGAGGGAAAATTGATAATTCTTCGGACGGTAAATCGCTAAAAGTCATATCGTTGTTCATGATTTCCACTGTATTAATTGAACTCCTCCCCTCGGATACCCACGACGTATCAGAAATTTTATGTTTATCGTACGAGTATGATACTAGGCTGTACAGGTTACGGCGAACGACCAAAAATTGAATAATAATAATGTCTACCGGTAAATGTCGACAGACGTCAGCTATTTTGGTTAATATTTGAAGAACGCCGGTAACTAGTTTCACCTAAATTTTCAATGCACTTCTTATGCACCTGCTTTTATAGACTAAACTCTCAAATTATGATATATTTGTCAACAATATTTGTAACATTGAAATTTCTGAAGAATGGAATAAGAAGGCTGTAGAGTGTAGATTATCGAGATAGTATCACTAATTGATAATGATGAATGTACGAGAACAAAGTGGGCAAGACGAGGAGGCCAATTGTGAATGATCCAAGCTCAGCTATGTTCAACGTCGGCTCGAAAGTAATGAAAAATTGCATGAATAACTTTGGTGACGCTTTGAATTACCATAAAAAAAAATTAGATGCCATTGCAAACTCTGCAATGGCAACGGGGAGCCCGCAAGCTAGACGCATTAGGTCTGATCGAGAGTTATAGAAATTTTTAATTACCTCTCCTGGCTCCTCACCATCATGTACAGATCGAGGATTTTTTTTTTCAAGTCCCTCTCTTACCTTAATAAATAGCTCGACAGTTGAAATTTTTCCAAGTTTGTCTCCATTCATATAATGGCTCCCTATCATCATTCACCGGGTGAACCGAAATGACGTTAACGCAGTTGAATGGGAGTTTGTACTAAATTTGTTCTAACGAAAGAACTCAAAAACGTTAGATGTAAAGTTGATATCTACAAAATTTGTATCTCGGTTTATATTCAATTCACGCCCCTACCCCACTTTCTACGACTTTTCTGAGACGACTTATCAATCAAAATGTGCCAAAAATTGATCAATTTGCTAAAATTCTTCCAACTTCTGTATTTGACTTGATTTGTAAGTGAAATTTAGGGCTAATTCCAAAAAACATATTTGAATATCTTCGAAGTTACGATCAAATGACGTCATTGATCGATCCCTGTGACATCTATATCATTCTGTTCACGTCACAGAACAGTCTCTGAGACGCCACAATCTGATGACGTCATAGAACAATCCCCAGCTCAGAAATCAACATTTTAAAAGGAAACCAATTTTCGGGGGGGGGGGGGGAGAATTTTGAAAATTTTCTGTGCGCCATGTGATGTCCAGCAACAAATCGGCAAGCGTGGTCTAAATCTAACACCCCCCCCCTCCCTCAAGTTCCTAGTAGTTCTTCAAAGTCCCCATCCTATCAACTATAGCTTTCAGGTAGAAATTTCTCCAATTCCCCCTCCTATCATCATCAAGAACATTTCTTCAAGAATGATGATAAGACGACACAGAAGTCGAACGCAGACGCGCTCGCGCCTGTTTTCTGAGGCTGTTCCCCCAACAAAACGGTATAGCGAGTTCCTCGCTAAAAATATATGGCTTCCTTAACAAAGTTAAACGAGGAACGAAGGAAACCAGTTTTATGGGGCACTTAGGATATAAAAAATGTATGACGTCATAGGCTTCGACGTTAGACCTATATATGACAGGAGAAGGACTTAAAAAAACGACGGCTTCCTTAACGCAAGGTGTTTGAAAAGAGGTGTGCTCAGTTCGATTGTAAACAAAACGCAACCCGCATGCACATTTAGAAATACATGGGACGCGGAACTGAGTGACGTCACCCGGTTTCGTTTTTATATTGTTTTAAATGGAGATCAGCTGATGTAGCGCCTTGTTGTTTACATTGAGCTGAGCACACCTCTTTTCAAACACCTTGTCCTTAACGAACCTGTTCTATGAGTCAAATTGGTTTTGGTATTGAGAACCCAAGGAAGCCTAGACCTAATATAAAGCTGTAGTATAAAGAAGCCCTAGACCTACTATAAGCCTAGTATAGTGTAGTTCGAGAGTCTAAATTTTTCTTGACTCTCGGACTATATATTATGGTAGTCGAGGGACTTGGAAAAATTTTCACTCTCGACCTATGTATGATACGAGAGGGACTTAGAAAATGTTGACTCTCGAGCTATATTATGATAGAAGGGGGACTTGAAAAAATCATCTTCCAAGCTATATACAATAGGATTCGAAATTTAGAAAAATTTCATCCTCGGAGCGATATACAATAGGAGTCACAATTTTTCCGAGTTTTTCGCACGGCAAATTTCTCAAAAGCTCCCCATAGAACAGGATCCCCGTAAAAAAACGGCGGCTTCCTTAACGATGTTAAACGAAGAACGGAGGGAACCTTTTCTATGGGTTAAAAAATAATAAACGTAAAAACTTTCCTTTACCGGACGGTATTTTCTTAAAATATTTATGAGACTTTAACGACTCTGCCGTCCACAAATTAAAAACAAAGAGTTTTGTTCCTCTGGTGGTGTAGGACGTAGCCTACGAAACGTCAGGTCCTCTCTTTTTTACCGACTTTTCGTAGAAAAGCGAGTATTACACCCGTCACAGTTGTGGCAGAAAGGGGGGGAAATGAACTTTCTCGACGTTTTAGAGGTCATAGATCATCGCTACGTCATTAAAAAAATTTCAGGTTTCCTTATATATATATATATATATATATATGGATCAAAATTTGTCCGGACTTCTCCTCCGAGACTACTGGATGGATTTTCTTGAAACTTAGTCAAGTTGTAGTGTTATATCTGAAGTTGTGCACCTGCATTTTTTTTGACGATCGGATCAGTAGTTCTCCAGATATACCCAATTTTAAAAAAAATTCCCCACTCCTATAACTCTGATATGGTTTGTTCAATTTTTTTCAAATGTTGATATATTGTAATTTACATGTCTAAAAATGTAATTGTGAACTTTTGGTGTTGATACGATGTTTGGTTCGTGAGAAATCTCAAATTGAAACGTGAACTAATTTGATGAAATTTGCATATATATTCGAGCTACTAATATTTTGTAGTACTAAACTTCAGGTAGCCGCTTTCGTCATCAAAAGCGAAGGGTAACCTTTGATTACGTAGATTGTCAGTGTAGTTGTAGCTAGTTTTATTCATTTTTTGGGTTACCTGTTCACACACGTAAGGATACGCTCTTTATGAATGAATTTTAAAGATGTGTTCGTTCGTGTTGAGTCAGTCATGAATGAATGTTGTGTTAGTATAGTAATAGTGCAACAATCCTTTGCGTATAATTTTGTCATTTTTTTGAGTGATGAAATAGTTTTATATGGGTGAAAGATTTGCTCGTTTGTGTTGAGTTTTTCATGAATGAATGTTATGTGTGAGTCTACAACAACCAACATTAAAAGATGCTTGAGAATCGGAGATGATCAAGAATGAATTAGAGTGGCAAGAGATGTTGAGGATGTGTGTATCTTATTGAGAAAACGATTCATTGAATAAATTGGAGTACTAGAGTTAAAGTTTAAGCAAAAAACTTGATTGTAGATACAGGTGAAAAGTCGTGTATTGCTTACGCGGCTGCGTAAGCATTTTTGTTTTTAATTTGTGGACGCCAGAGCTGTGAAAGTCAAATAAATATTTTTTGAAAAATAACACGTGACATGATCCACTTTGGGATAGCTCCTTGAAGTAACTAGACATGCAATACTTCATACACTGGTTGGAGTAGCTCCTTCAATGAAACAGACGTGCAATGCTTCAAACACCGTAAGCCCCTCTTCTATCATATTATAATTACTGCTTGCGAGTCGAAATTTTTCCAAGTGTCTCTCTCATCATTATATAGCTTAAAAGTCGAAATTTCTCCAAGTCCAACCTTTGAGCAATAAGTGATTGGGGAAAGGGGGCAGGTGACTGAGACCATTTTTGCAAATGATATTGACATGGAACATTTTCCAAACTTTTCGGAATAACCTCCCATATAACAGGTCCCTGTTAAAATTTTGACATTCGAGCTATATAATATGATAGGAGGTCGACCTCTAAACGACACCCGACCGGCTGGAAGACGGACATCTTTTTCCGAAAGCCCCTTCGATAAAACAGGTTCCCTGTCATTGATGTCCCAAAGAGTCTAAATTTTTCTGGGTCCCGCATTATCATGTATCGCTTTTTTTTTGTCGTATTTGCAGTGCTGCCATTCCTTCATGGTGGAGTGGATGCGGGTACTTCTGTGTCCATGAGGGCTTCCACTATCCTCTTCTACAGAATTGGGTTGATCTCATTTCTTATGTCAAGGCTGACGACTGCGCAAAACTGACGCGCAGCTATTGCTGACTCGGCTATCCTGTTCAGGCTGATTTCAGTATCTGGAAACCATGCTGACTATTTGAAATTGTATCTCTATCTTCAGACAGCTTTCGAGTCGATTGGCTGTCATTCTCTCCAAGAGTTTGCCCACATTGTCCAGCAGACAAAAGGCCAGGTGATTTATCGATCAACGCGTTCGTCCATCGCCCGCCGATTATCATGTATAGCTCGGAAGTTAATTTTTCCGGGCGGTTCCCGGCCTTTCTCTTCCAAATAACCGCCTATGAAACAGGTTCCCTGCAAGAAAATGTTCGATGTCCACAGGTAGGCGGATATACTTTTATTCTCGTGATTTTTTCACAACAAAAGCTAATGACCCTGACCTTGCCGCTCAATTATCCCACTTGAAGAGACGAGGACCAGACAAGAATTCTTTCATCGCAAATTCATACAGATGTTACAGGTAGTGCCTAAAGACGTTACCTCTCGATGATGTTTTGTGTGCGTGGACCGGTCCCAGAGATCTCCTTTTGGAGTTTCTTAAGTATATCAATAATCAGTATCCTTCCATCAAATTCACATTGGAAGTGGGCGGTTCATCTATTAATTTTTTGGACCTCACGATCTCCAATAGAGACGGTGTCCATGAATTCGCCATCTATAGGAAAGTTACATCGACCGATACTACTGTCCACGGCAGATCATTCTGCCCTGTCGCCCATAAATCCGCTGCATTCAATAGCTTTGTCCACCGGTTGACCAGTATTCCGCTTGGTCAGACCGCCTTTCAAAGGGAGCTATCGACTATAAAGCATTTGGCCAGAGTGAATGAGGTGAGCATAGACATTGACCTCATGGTCCGGAGGAAGTTGACTCGGAAATGCCTGGACTCCACTACCTCCCTCCCCCGCAATCCAACATTAGAGAGTAGGAAGCGTTGGATAAGGCTCCCCTTCTTGGGGAAGTTTTCTTCTAAATTAGGTAGCGTACTCCGCCCGTTTGGGTTCCGACCAGCTTATTATAACCTTAATACTGTAAAAAGTCTTTTTGTCAAATTGAAGGACCCTATCCCATTGCTCGAAAAAAGTGGTGTCTACAAGGTGAATTGTAATGATTGTAAAGGGATATACATAGGCGAGACTGGCCGTCAACTTAAAATTAGAATTGACGAGCATAAGAAAGCTTGGGAGAAAAAGAAATTGGGGGAGTCGGCTTTTGCGGACCATCTCATTACGAGTGGTCACTGCTATAAAGAGGGGTCCGAGACCCTCCTCCACAGAGAGAACTCGTACTTCAAACGAACGGCGCTTGAGCACATTGAAATTATTCGGCACCTTAATAACGACAGCCTAAATGTGCTAAACAGGCACATACCTGATGAGGGATTGATTGAATTAGTTTATGAGTATGATTCACATCGTGATGACTCGCTGGTTCAGTCATGATCTCGTCGGATGTTCTCCTTCCTAGCGGTAATTGGTTTCAGTTGCTTTCATGTCACTGTTGACAATGGTTTATTAATCGAAAGCGCTCCAGTGTGTAATCGTATTTCTGTGGCTTTGTTTAGTTTACTCCTCGTTTTACTATTTTGAGTATATCATTCGTTCAGTATGCTTGGCCATAACTTGCAGGACCGTATAAAATCTACGTTACCTCTTTATAAGTAGCTGCTTAGCAATGTAGGAATTTTCAATCTCATTTCTTCCGAACTCGCGAGCGTCACCACCTTTCATTTTTCGATTCTTCATGTTTGCGGTCGGATGACGAGGAGGACACGTACTCGAACTTACTTAATACTCACGAAACGAGTTCTTAATTGAGTTATGAGAGCCGGAGATAAGATTTGTCTTCATTCAGCCGGAAGAAACGAACAATGGTATCAAAATGAAGAAGATACTGCGGCGGGCGACAAAGATAGCGATCGTCTTACAACCAATGCCATCCCTCACGAAGCCGTTCATCATCCGGAGATGGGGCCGGAACCTGTTCGACACATTCATCCTTGTAAATGCGACCTATCGAAGGAAGCGAAAATGAGGATCATCGAACATCATCGAAAGATGAGGGAAATGCAAGCTAAGTACGAGCGTCGAATTAAAGAAATAGAGGATGAGATCGCCGAGTATGAGGAACGGCACCGGATGAGCTTGCAAGATAAATTGGAACACGACGAGCTTTATGGTGATGAGTACGAAATGATTGGTGGTAAGAGGAAACGTAAAAAACGTTCGGCTCGACGAGCGTCCATGGTATCTTTGGGAGTTAAACAAAGGATTTTATGGTGGAGGGAGCCAAGAATTCCAGTCGTCTACAACCAAACGTTCAGACTGCGAGAAGGAAATCGATCAGTTTGTGGGAAACCTACTTACTTGTTGCCTCTACCTCGAGCCATTGATTACGGAAAGAGTCCGTTGATTCCTGTGCGTATCACTAAAACGCACGAAGGACGAGCGGAGGTGAACTTAGAAAAGAAGAATTTGTTGAAAACGTTCGATGATAATCGTCCGCGATTCGTGACAGCAATTTTTTCCGTCTGAGGTATTCGACATCTTATCTCTGTATACCGACCGTAAGCGTTCTATATAAAATGAAGAATATCGTTGCTACAAGTTCTTTCGAATGATCTATTCACCTCTCGAGCTATCTTATAGAAGTGTGACGAGTATGATCACTTATTCCCTTTTAGAGATTTGAACTAGGTTATAGTATCATATTCTGGAAGTAAGTCCAATTATGATATCTGGAGTTTGTCTGCAGAATTTTAAAAACAGCAAAATCCGAAGTCACAAATTTTTTTGAACAGAAATGTCTTCTTTACATTTTTACGATGTTCATAAGGAGAGGGTGGAGGCAAGATATCTTCTGATCGAATTTTATGACTGAAAATTGTAGGCTTTTACCAGAGGTACAGGAGTCCTATTTTAATTGTATGTACCGAAATGAATATAGGACATCTAAACCGAATAGGATCACGTTTGGCTACCAATAAATCAAAATTACATTTCGCGGTCGTTGAAAGCAATACACTTGTTAGCGCCTACAGTCGATTCTCAAACTCGATTTTTTCGCGGGGTCGTTTAAATCGAATAAACTGGGATGGAATAAACTCGAAAATTCCTCTTTTGTCTGCACCATAGCTCGAAACTATTTTACTCCCTATGAATTATTCTTAGAGTCGTTATCTAGTTGGGTCATAAACTCCATTCGTATAAATGATGCTTCGTGGCCGTCGACATTGTAACACTTCGATTTTGAACATAATAAGGTTTATTCGTTCGCAGGTGGATTCGTAACTATTGCGGGCTACCTACGAGTCCTCATGCGCGAATGAGAAGGAAAGTTTACGTAGGCCTACTTTAGAAAGAGCTCGAAGAACGTTTTATGAACTCCGTGATATTTTTCAAGGCGTATGATACTTCGCTGATGGTACAATTTGAGGAAAAAATACCCATTTATATACAAATATACCTACTTTTTTTTTTTTTGTTTCTTCACATTACCCATATGGAACAATTTTAAATCAAAGAAATGTTCTAGCAGAGCCATATAAATAAAGATCGTGTTTCATGTCCTGAATAAAATAAGAATGTAGTATACTGTGCTAACTGTAGTTCACCTTCTTTCTCAGCCTAGTATTATACTATGTTACGTTAAGGCTGTGCTTTACTTATCTACTAACACAAAGACACACACTACCGTGGGAATAAAAAGAGGAAACGAAGAATACTAATTACAACTTGAAATCCTCTTCAAAGTTGATGAAACCTTGTAAACTTGAAGTCAAGCGTCTCTAGAACACAGCAAATTGGTTCATCCTACATAAATCATTTTTATTTTTGCGATTCTATCGTGAGAAATATTATTCCTTGGTAGGTACTGATGACGTGCGAATAATCAATTTTTTCAATTGAAAGAACATACCTAACGCCAACAAACTAATTTCCAGTCTTGATAAAGTCATATTTTAGTACAATTTCAAGCAGTGATCAGTATTCCAGAATATTTTCCCACGCTGTGCAGCAGGGAGCTTTCCATGGGTTTACATCAGTGTGTTCTATTCAATTGATTCTTCGCAGGTACGTGCCATTACGATTAGATAGTTTTGAAGGAGTACAAGCACGTAACTTTTACAGAACTTTATTCGAAGAAATTAGAACAATATAAAATTACACTAAAATACTCGCGAATAAGTTTGAAGCGACCGGTTTCGACTACTCGAGGTAGTCATCATCAGGTAACTAAAACAGATGAGACCGATTAACGTGTGATAGCCGCAGAGTGCCGGAATGTACAAGGATTACTCATCGTAGTAATTGTAACAGAAGCGTGTGAAACCATTTATGAAGGTATATTCGAGATCGTTCAGCAGGTCAGATCTGGAAACAACTTTGCCAGCTATTACCTCGGCTTCTTCTAATTTATTCATAAATTTTCCTTTCTTGCAGTGATGAATGAGGGAGATAGAAAGTTTACTAAAGTCGTGTCCTGTTTGCATGCAGTGGTTAAAAACAGCCGTGTTCTTCGTTCGGTGCTCCTCTAACCGCTTGCTCAGACTCCTTCCCGTCTGCCCGATGTACAGAGCGGAACACTCGCCACATTTTACCCGGTATACCCCAGCGGCTTCCATAACTGGAGTGGGGTCATTGAGTGCGATTAAACTGGACACAGTAAGGAGAGGGTAAAAACCGATCTTGTATCCGAATCGTCTGGCCTCAGCCGCCAAGGCGTCAGATGATTTCCCCAAGAAAGGTATCCTTAGTCAGCGTTCTCTTGTGTTTGAGGGAGGGGGGGGGTGCCTTGTTTCAAGATTTGGCGAAGGATTCTCCTACGTATAAGAAGCCGGACGTTCACTTCGAGTCCATTAATACTCGCAATCCGTTCTATATTAGATATTTCCTCTTCCTGAGCTGCCGAAGTCAGGGGAAGCGAGAGAAGACGGTGAACACAGAAGTTAATTGTGGCCATTTTGTGGACGGTCGGGTGGTACGAGTCGGCATGGATGGAAACTCCGGTGAAGGTCTTTTTCCGAAAAATACTGAAATCCGTGTTTACCACATTACCCTTCTCAGCCAGAACTATTGTGAGGTCGAGATAATTGATGCGATCATTTCCGACCTCGGCCGTAAACTGTATGGATGGATGGAATCTACAGAGTTACAAGGCGGTTTTGAAACTCTGCCTCGGGGCCGTTCCACACACACAAGATGTCATCGACGTATCTCGCTCAAAATCGTATACATCCGTGAGTTACAGAGCCCTCCAGGATACTAACCTCTCGGTGATCCATGAACACCTCGGCGACGAGCACAGATAACGGACCTCCCATCGGAAGACCGTCAGGGAACTTGTAGATATTTCCCCGGAACACACAAATATTGTGTTTAAGGCAGATAAGTAAGAGCTTTTTAAATTCAGAGACTATGGCCGGATGAAGGTGTTTGGCTTCAAGAAGTGCCACCATGATATTGACCGTGATTTCCACCGGGATATTTGTAAACATACTAGATACGTCTAGTGATATTAGTCGAGAGGTACTTGGAAAATTCTGTCCTTGAAGTCGAGAGGTCAGGTCTAGAGAGTTCCTGACTGCATATCTCGGATTGAAATCAGCCGCTACCCGGAACCATTCCGCTAGATATTTCGCAAGCTTAAAACTTGGGTCCGAGTAGTATGCCACAACCGGTCTCATTGGATGGCCCGATTTGTGCAACTTAATTTGCCCGTAAAGTTTTGGTAAGGCGAAATTCATTTGATAAAGATGATCCCTGTTTCCCTGTATGACGTGCAGAGATTCCCTTATAGCAGATCGAACATCCTTATTGTAGCCGTTGATACTAAATTTGATCCTCCCCGCTCCTACAGTTTGGAGAAAGGCAAGCATTTTTTGTTCGTAATCAGGAGTAGACAGGATGACCAAGGATTCGCCCTTATCAGCCTTGACAATTACCAGATTTTCTTGCTTGAGACGTCGCCGCAAAGAGAGGTAGGCTCGAGTAACCTTCGAAGGAGGGGGGGCCTGGATCTCTGAACTCTGGTCTATAAGATTACGTACCCGATCGGAGTTGAGGCGGAGATCAGTTCCAACACCGGTGGCGATATCCGATATGATGATAGATTTAATGTTTTCCCTCTTTGTGATAGGGGGAAGGGCGAACTTTTTCCCACGTTGCAAGAGTTTGATCTCCGGGTCGGGAATCTGGACGTTCGATAGATTTCGACTAATATCACTAGACGTATCTAGTATGTTTACAAATATCCCGGTGGAAATCACGGTCAATATCATGGTGGCACTTCTTGAAACCAAACACCTTCATCCGGCCATAGTCTCTGAATTTAAAAAGCTCTTACTTATCTGCCTTAAATACAATATTTGTGTGTTCCGGGGAAATATCTACAAGTTCCCTGACGGTCTTCCGATGGGAGGTCCGTTATCTGGGCTCGTCGCCGAGGTGTCCATGGATCACCGAGAGGTTAGTATCCTGGAGGGCTCTGTAACTCACGGATGTATACGATTTTGGGCGAGATACGTCGATGACACCTTGTGGGTGTGGAACGGCCCTGAGGCAGAGTTTCAGAACCTCCTTGTAACTCTGAATAGATTCCATCCATCCATCCATCCATACAGTTTACGGCCGAGGTAGGAAATGATTGCATCAATTATCTCGACCTCACAATAGTTCTGGCTGAGAAGGGTAATGTGGTAAACACGGAATCCAGTATTTTTCGGAAAAAGACCTTCACCGGAGTTTCCATCCATGCCGACTCGTACCACCCGACCGTCCACAAAATGGCCACAATTAACTTCTGTGTTCACCGTCTTCTCTCGCTTCCCCTGACTCCGGCAGCTCAGGAAGAGGAAATATCTAATATAGAACGGATTGCCAGTATTAATGGACTCGAAGTGAACGTCCGGCTTCTTATACGTAGGAGAATCCTTCGCCAAATCTTGAAACAAGGCACCCCCCCCCCCCTCCCTCAAACACAAGAGAACGCTGACTAAGGATACCTTTCTTGGGGAAATCATCTGACGCCTTGGCGGCTGAGGCCAGACGATTCGGATACAAGATCGGTTTTTACCCTCTCCTTACTGTGTCCAGTTTAATCGCACTCAAAGACCCCACTCTAGTTATGGAAGCCGCTGGGGTATACCGGGTAAAATGTGGCGAGTGTTCCGCTCTGTACATCGGGCAGACGGGAAGGAGTCTGAGCAAGCGGTTAGAGGAGCACCGAACGAAGAACACGGCTGTTTTTAACCACTGCATGCAAACAGGACACGACTTTAGTAAACTTTCTATCTCCCTCATTCATCACTGCAAGAAAGGAAAATTTATGAATAAATTAGAAGAAGCCGAGGTAATAGCTGGCAAAGTTGTTTCCAGATCTGACCTGCTGAACGATCTCGAATATACCTTCATAAATGGTTTCACACGCTTCTGTTACAATTACTACGATGAGTAATCCTTGTACATTCCGGCACTCTGCGGCTATCACACGTTAATCGGTCTCATCTGTTTTAGTTACCTGATGATGACTACCTCGAGTAGTCGAAACCGGTCGCTTCAAACTTATTCGCGAGTATTTTAGTGTAATTTTATATTGTTCTAATTTCTTCGAATAAAGTTCTGTAAAAGTTACGTGCTTGTACTCCTTCAAAACTATCTAATCAGTGTGTTCTAGGTAAAGCACGCTATTAAATAGCTCTTCAGGCTCACTCGCTTCACTCGTTTGTCTCCCTTCTTAGCCTAGTACAACCTAATACACTGTATGTCAGGCCCATCCACAGTAGTTCGCCCCCTTTTTTAACTCAGTAAGAGTCTAGTATACTACATGTTGGGCTAATAACCTCTCTGGAGCAATCTTAGCCTAGACTGTTCGCTAAGTCAGATTACACTAGGCTGACATGTGCTACGGCCGGTTGTATCGGACCATATCATATATTCCAGCCACTGTTATGAGAGGCTGGTTCCCCATGAGATATACATTCGCAGAAAGGGCATCACTGTGGGCGCTAATGAAGAAGAAGAGAACACTGATTGGATCGATCATGCTTAGGCAGCCTCCAGCGTCCATCATGGGCAAAGGTACATGGTTGAGAGAAATATCAATAGAAAGATACTCAAAGGAGTAAAGAAACGAATACGAGTACAAATACCGCAATAAATTTCAACACTCGAGCGCTTTCGGCAAAACAGCCATTCTCAAGGTATAGAAAGCGACTTGACCTAACACCAACAAGAACAAGTAACCCCGCATGAAGTCATGGCAGAACCAGCAAGTCATTAAATGTGAATCATTTTCATGGACTAATTCAATCAATCTCTCCTTAAAAATACACCTATTCAGCACGGTGACGTCGAAATTATTCCGATTTCCTCCAGAGTCGATCGTTTAAAGTACAGCAGCCGCTCGCTTCTAGCCCCATTCTTGCGGATCTGGCTATTATTGATTCTTCTTCAGATACTGCCTCATAAGTGGAAACCCTGTTATGAAATGGGCGCCAAATTTGAAGAGGACGGAAGGTTGAAATGACGGACTGAAAAGTAGAAACTATCAGAAAACCTGATGAGTCCGCAAAGAGACACTTTGGAACCAACAAAAAACGCAGTTTACGTGAGTTATAAAAGTGTATGTAATTCTACAATTTTATAACTTTTCCTAAAGAAGTTTATGTTCCTCCCAACTCCCTCGAAGAGCCATGAGATTTTTTTCAAGATTCTTTCTAAAATCTACGGTAAATTTCACACAAGAATCCATTTGAATTTTCTTAAAAACGCATATTTTTTACTTTGAGTTTTGGGGGTTCGAGGGGTGATGCCGAATTGAGTCCCAAACTATCTTTTTTAGCCGAATTGAGTCCCGAGTTGTCGGGGGGGGGGGGGTAGAATAATATCCGAATTGAGTCCCGTAGTGTCGGGGGTAAAAAAAAGGGAATGTCTTCGTGTCGGCGGTATACAACCGAATTGAGTCCCGAGTTCACGAATGATTCTCATTTCCCGTCTGCCTAAACGTTTTTTCAACTTCCGAATGTCGATGATTTTGGCATAGGTGTCGCATTAGACCTCAAGAAGGGTATCTATGAGTATGAAAATATTGGGGTATGCAGCGTAGATGGAACCGAACAATTCCGGAGTTCAAACTCGAAGGCGAAATCAATTATTTCATTTACAATATGTCGAAAGACTGTTTCATAGGCTTCAATCGTCTTATTCGTCAGAAGACAAAATACTAGAGAAACATAAGCGTTGTACTTAAATCCATGAACTGTAAAAAGCTGGGACAAGTTGCCTACAGCAGAGGACGAAGAAAATTCAATTCCATTGTATTTTTGCGAAAATTATTCATTCAATGATGAACATTGAGTTACCTACAGCAGAGAACGAAAGAAAATGAACAAATTCACCTATCTTCTCAGACTTAGTACCGTCGACACTTTGGGACTCAATTCGACCTTTTTCTACCCCCGACACTATGGGACTCAATTCGGATATTATTTTACCGTCCCCTCTCCCTTTGGGACTCAATTCGGCTATCAAAAACAGGTACCCCCCCCCGCTCCCGGGACTCAATTCAGTTACGCCCGGTTTGAGTCCTCTTACCCCCTCTCAGAGACCTCCAGGAATTTTTTTACTATTTTTTCCAAATTTTACGGTAAATCCTACATAAAAATTTGTTGAACTTGAAAAAAAAATGCAAAAATTTTTTCGTCATTTTTCATGGTTTGTGCCCCTCTTAACCCCCTTCGAGGGCCCCAGGAATTTTTTTCACTATTTTTCCCGGAATTCGCGCTAAATTCTGCTTCGGAACCCGTTAAGACTTTTCCAAAAAACACAAAATATTTTTTCCTCAATTTGGAAGGGGAGAGACCCCTGGCACCTTTGGACGGTCGGAAGAATTTTTTTAGTATTTTTCCCAAATTCTACCGAAAATTTTATAAGGTTGTTCGTGAGAATATGTTGAAATACATCACTTCAATTTTACCCCAATTTTTGGGGTCATCAGCCCCTCGGCGCCCCTAAAATGTCGGAAGAATTTTTTGATAATTTTTTTCGAATTTGGCGATCCGAATTACATAAACCGAAAGGAATATTTAGGTCATTTATGTGCAAGAACTCCTTCCAGTTAAGGAACCCGGCATTACGGGGTCTCCAAGGGGCTTGGACCGTGGCGCCATGGCACAAATTTTTCATTCAAGCATCCTAAATGTTCGTTTCCAATTTCATGATTTCAAGATGAAACGCAAGGTTGATCTTAAAATTTGCACTAAGCCGCCGGAATGATATCAATTTTTTAACTGGAGCTTAAACTTTCGAGATGTTTAGGCCTACAAAATATTAATTTCTTTCAAAATGTTCATAGCTTTTAATGAACTTGAGGAGAAAATTGAAGTAGTCTATTTTATGGAAACTTTCACGAAGAACATTTTTTGTTTGAAAATGTTATTGATTGGAGCTCAATCTTTCAAGATAATATTTGCAAAAAATTGATTTTTTTCAGAAGCTTTCAACTTTCAACAAACTTTTTAAGCCGATAATTTATTTCAAAGTAAAGTTCAAATACATAATCATGAAAGAAAATTTTACGAGGAATATTTTTCGTTTGAAACTTTCTCTGATTGGAGCCTAATCGTCCGAAATATTCGAAAAAAATTGACTTTAAGGGCTAGAACGTGCCACAAAAAATTTAACAAAAGGTGTGAGGAACGGGAAAAGGGATATTATTTAGGGCAACAAACTTGCCTATATTGTACAGTATAGTATGTAAGCTTATAGTGAGCTTATCTAGTTTTATACTAGGCTTACCTAGGCCCATTCTAGTCTTTTATCACTAAACATCGAATACAGACCTATTCATGTCGGAAAGAGAGACCATTATAATTTTTAATGAATTTACCTATCCTTTATTCGAATTGTGAAATCTTTGAGTGTAGAAAAGTAACAAAAAGGAGGGAGTGAGTCTCTCGAAAATGTTGAAAACTAACTTATGTCAATATGTGTGCGTGGGTATATGTAAAATCGCCATGGTGTGACTGTACAGGTCCGGAGGCTTGATACACTATAGTCTGTTCACGGCAAGAAAAGATAGAGGGCAGTACAAAGTACGTACCTTGAGAACGGAACAGCGGAAGGTAGTTTTCGTATCACTAACGTAAATAACGTAAATTTTATCTGTATGAAGGAAGAAAGGCCCATAAATAATTGAGGACCTTTCTGTCACGTCCTTTTGACAGAAAGGTCTTCAATTTTTAAACAACCACCATATTCTGCAAATGTATATCTACAGATCAGATGTTATAGAATTATAACTTAAATTTACTCTAGTGATAAGAAAATTACCTTCTGGCGTTCCGTTCTCGAAGTACGTATTTGCGTAATTTGCGTACGACCTTCTATCCTTTCTTAACGTGAACAGACTATATGTATAAGGGCGATTAGTGCTGACGTACATCCAAATCGACGATCAGGCAAACTGTGTCTTTGGACGATTGGTGCGAGTGTGTGAATTGTGATAACACACTACTATTACTTCATTGACGAAACGACAGGGGAAAATCGAAATTCAGATCTAGAAAATTGGAGCTTTCTTTCATATAGGATGAACACTCTACTCTGAATTGTGTTGAAATGAACGTTGGATATATACGTCTAAATTTTGATGTACTAGGTACAAGATCCATTGGAAGGAGAAATGTTTATAGACCGACTCCCCGTGACGTCAACATCTTCAATTTTGATTGAATGCTTGTTCTCTGCTGCTGGCTTTGGGGCAGCCATTTTAGAATCTCATAAGAATACACAGGGAACGTTACGATCATTCACTAGTATTCAAGAACAAGAAGTACTTTAGCAATAAAAGCTACATAGTATTTGAATTCCAGAGAACTTCTAGATTCTACATAGAGATCTGTAATACATTAGGAACATCTTGTTTTTGAATATCTGTATGTGATCAAATCGTTCCCCCCTGTGTATTCTTATGGAAATCGATGTCATGATTGGCCCAATAATCGTAATATTAATTACAGGTACTTTGACTCACCATTGCTCACTGTTATCAACACTGTGACGTCACTGGAATCGGTTTATATCGAAAAACTAGGATGATAATTGGATTTCTCATCGAAAAATCATCTTATAAACGCATTATCATTTTACATTTCAATTAGCTGTATTAATCTTGTTTTAAGAAAATGGAACTTCTTCCCAATTGTCGATTTGGATAATAGGTCAATCCAACTGTTCGACCTTTGTACGGCAAATGTGACACATGACACCGTACCCGCGCCGTTGAGTTGTAGGTCACTATCACTACTGAGTACAGACCCCTAGAAACACAAGATCGCTATACTCTGTTCACGTTGAGAAAGGATAGAAAGTAGTACCTCGAGAACGGAACGGTAGATCAAAATTACCTGGAGCGTTCCCTTCTCAAGGTACTACTTTCTATCCTTTCTTAACGTGAACGGAGTATAACTCGCTATCTACGCTGTGTTGAATTTTTATACCCTGAAATTGTTTTTATAGGTAGTTAATCCCACCAGATGTTGCAAACTTGCAAAGTCGCACTCAATATATTCTTATAGGAGGAAAAAATTTCACGGATTCGCTCGAAGTTAGACGCATATGAAAGGGGAAACCTTATGCAGAATTCATGATTCACAAAAAGCCGAAGCTAGATGCGATCATGAATAAATAATACCTACTGAAATATCTACGTCGTCCGATATTATCGGACAATATTTGGAATTTCGTTTCGTTATTATTTCTGAATAATAATATTATTTCTGAAATAAATCTCATTGTTTGGTTTCTCAGTTCAGTCGGGTGTTCTCTTCCGACTTCCGATTTCGAATTAAAACAGCCAAGTGATAATAATGACAGAATGATGATGATAATAAAACTTTTCTAGACCAATAAGAATGAAGTATCAACTACGGCGGGCGATGACCGACTGATAGCATAGCACCCTCGATATCGCCATGTAGGACCAAGTGATCGCACCCCGGCGGCACGGACGGATTCCGAAATCCGGGCATGATGACATTGATGACAGAACGTACGAATTGTTTACATTATTACGCGCTTTATTATAGGATAAATTCACATCTCTTCATTTTTTTGAAAAACTGAATATTTGTGGAGGAAAATGAGTTTTAGTGTCAACTCTCCATAAGAGCCTGTGTTAAAGTGCTGAAGGTTGACTGCAGCGATTTTTGTACGTGTGGCAGAACCAACGAACTATCGAAGTTGGCGATCTTGTATTTTTGGTTCTTTCTAGTGCTCTATTTATATTATGCATATACTACTGAGTCAAACGAATTCGTTCCTCTGAATCACGTTCGCACTCATTTGTATAGCTGATAAGTGATAACTAGTAGTAGTATCAGTATCTATCTCGAATTTTGACCGCAGTTCGAGCGAATTCAAGCAAGGGAGACTCGGTGTTTATTTCTTCCTAATAATTTTTCAAATACAATAATATGGCTTATTACAATTTGGCCGACATATTGTGTGGATTCCGATCTATTGGTAAATATTGCGATGTAGATGTTCGAGTTCAGGATACCATTTTCCATTGTCATCGCTTGGTACTCGCAGCGATGTCTCCGTATTTCGATACGGTTTTCATTGGAAACGACGGTAACGAAACTTCATCCAAAGTTATCGCATTAAACATAATTGAACCTCTGACGTTCAAAACAATATTAAAATTCGCTTATTATGGAGAATTACCTGCTATCGACTCGAGTAATGTTAACATTTTTTTGAAGGCCGGTGTTTTTTTAGAAATAAGTGACATCGTATCGTGTTGTGAAGACTTTATTTACGCCAATATCAGCGGCATACCTCATGGTCAATTGTTCCAATTATTGGGTCTCACTTACGCCTTAAACCTCTCATCAAAAGAATACTTGAGCCAGTATATCTCGCAGACTTTGATGGACTTAGTTCGACACAGTGCTTTTTTAGAAGTACCATACGAAGTTTTGAAAATCGTGATGGAAAAATATCAATCCTCTGTATCGTATAGCCAAGAAAACTTTTTACTCGATGGTCTCATCCGGTGGACATTCCATTCTTATCAAGATAGAAGAAATTATTTCAAAGAATTAGAGAAAATGATTGATTTTGGAAAAATATCAAGGAAATACGTGGAGTATTTGTCGAAAACATTCGAAGCAGATGATAAATTGGAAGCCAGCGATGAAGCTTCCTCGAGAATTAAGATAGAAAATCTCGTACTGAAAAGCAGATTCGCGCAAGATCACCGACTGTTGACAATATATGAAGACTCGCAAAATTCAGGAGATCCGACTATTCATATATTTATAGCGGTAATAGATGAATGGGAAACACGCTACAAATTTTACTCTCTGGATGAAAAGAAACTAGAACCGGAGTGGATCTGTTCGCGTAGATTCTGGAAGAAACATGATTATTTGGAGTCACCTATTGTTGAATTTACTCCCTTCAATGATCGTATATACTGCTTCCAAATGGTTTGTTCGGAAGATTCTTTTAGTGCAAAACCATCATTCTGTTCCTACTCGTCTCTCGATTTTTTTTCCGAGTCACCACAGAATCTATCCCCTTTTCCATTAGTGAGACAAACATTCTTTTCCAGTAGTTTCACTGCATTGACTGGATTTGGCAACGATAGCATTTATTTGTATAGCAATAATATCTATCACTTTTCTCACGTACAGAATACTCGCTATACAAAGAATCTCAATGAAGAAGAGTATAATCGAAATTTTTATGTGTACAGTCTCACTCAAGACGAATGGTTGCCAGTAAATCCTATGAAAAGAGCTGTTACAAACGCTTCATTAATTGCTGATGATGAGTTGGTGTACTTGATTGGTGGTGAGGACAAATCTTATTATGGAGGAAATGAAAGCATAGAAGGATACGCGCAAGCCTACGACCCCCGTTTGCAATCGTGGCTGAAATTACCCAGAACTAATTTTTCGCACAAACAAAGTTCGGGTTGTAATTTGAATGGAAAAATTTATGTTTGGAATGGAAAACATATAGAAGTGTATGATCCCCAAGCATCCAGTTGGCAAGCGACGCAGTGCAACTTCGTCGGGGAAGTAGGAGATATAGGTAGAAAACTTTTGCTTCCATTCAAAAATCAATTGTATCTTTTTGACTTATATTATTCGCAGTTTTGTACCTATAATCCAGTTTCTCAAGAATGGTCTTCTCGCATACCACTTAAAACTTTACTCAATATAGATAAAGAACATTACTTTTCTGCAAGTGGAATAAAGAATATATTTGTGTTTTAATCTTTCTGATAGAAGAAATAATTTTAGTTGTACAACTCAATGATTTGATCCGCTGTGTACTTGTGATACTCGTTTGTGTTCTGAAATTATTTGTATTTGTGAATGTTGATTTGAAATGAGTTAGGCCTTTTTGTAGTGGCGTTGCTCAGGAGGGGGGGGGGGATTTGTTGAAAAATTGTGAGAAGTGACAAAATACACACAGCAAAAATATAGGAGAAATCAGCTGATTACGACAAAGTGCCACTTGTTGGTATTTCTCACTTTTGATTTCTTTTGTCTTTTTATCAGTATGGCATGTCCATGTAATATGTGGTCGATAGGAGTGATGGCGAATCGGAGGGTAAAAAAAATCAGCCCGACCCGTTCAGTAGAAGTCCCTGGAAAATTGGAAAAGGGTGTTTGTTTTCATTTCACAAATATCCCCTTTAAAAATGTGCCGAGGAAAATCGCGTTTCATTTTTTGAAAATTTGTGATGAAGGCGGAGTAAATTGTTGAGTGACGGCGAATCTGTTGGTAAGCGGCATTCATTCGAAAAAACACAAAAAAACTAATCTGTTCAGTTTGTCGCTGGTAAACTGGATAAAGTGGTTCAATTTCATCTAAAAAATACTCATCTTCATTTAATGTACAGGGCAAAATCGCGTTTCAATATTACGCAAAACCGAAGTCAGGGACAGGTTAACCGATGGGTAATAGTTTATCTGTGGGTCGGAAGCATTCATTTAAAGAAAAGATCAGTCCAATCTGTCCAGTGGAAATGTCTGGCAAATTTTATCAAGTTTTACTGAATTTTTTTTCAATATATATGTGAAAACCTCAATTGAGGAAAATTCAAGAACGCCTTAAGTGAAGCGCCTGCTGACCCTTAATGGCTCAGCTGGTGTGCTAAACGAACAAATTAAAGAAACTGAAGCAAATTGGTTGAGTAGAACGGCCAGACGGACTGTCATAAAGTTATTTTTGAAAGTTTTTTCATATATATTAAACAAAAAGGATAGAAGGTACCAATGTTCAAGTTCATGCCTCTCTCACTGCTGGATGAGTCAACATAATGTACTATACCTACTGAATAGCTACGCTTCTCACGCTCAATCAACCGAATCTATGAAAAATTTCCCATAAAAAATACATGAGAAGAAAATTCAAATGCGGATAAGTGGGGAACACAGTAGAACGGCCTGACGGACTGTCATTGCGTTTTTTTGAAAAGTTTTTTAATATACAAGATTGTAAATAAATTACGGCGGTGTAGGACAATAAATAAGTAAATGTGTAGGGAACTACAACCAACAAATTTGTTAACTATAGGATCAAATTTTCTACCTAAATTCATTAGAATTTCGGTGATGTAGGACGAGAAGTAGCCTACCTATAAGTAAATGTAGGCAACAAACTGTCAAATTCTCTTCATTAATATGACTTTTAACTGATACAAAAAACACTACCCTTGCTAAAATTCTGACTTCTTAGTCATGTGACCCAAGTAATATTGCACGGATCTTTTGAGTTACGGATCTTGAGAATGAAGGGAAGATCGGTATTTTTCGGGTCCCGGATCTCAACGGAAAAAAGATACCTACCAACCCAGATCGTGGGAAATACAAAGAAGATCCTTATGTTTTAGGTTCTTGGATCTCAAGAAAAAAAATATATATTCGGATCTTTTGGGTTCTAGATCTCAGCAAAAAAAGTGTATAAGTATCCGGATCTTTCTGTTTCTGTATATTTCTAGAGAAGAAATATTTTCGGATCTTTTGGGTTTCAGATCTCAAAAAGAAAATTTTTTTTTTTCAAAGGGATCTATATATATAATTTTTTTGAGAGACTTCTTACACACGTGAACAAATTTTAAACTTTTGGAATAAACATGACCTAACAAAAATGTTTCTAGATCTATTTGCTGTTTCTCGTTTTTCGCTATAAGCACGAGGTTTCCCACAAATTGCGTTTCAATGCTTAAAAATTACTTGAAACTGACACTTTTGGAATACTGAGTTGTATCATTACAACAAATCCCAAGATACAGAAAGAAGTGTACAGAAACGTTGTTCATACTTTCCTTTAAAACACATGACATAATATTTTCACTTGATTAGCGCTCATGGTTACAGCAACCTATTCATTTTTCTCTGTATCATTTCATGATCAAATACAGATATTTTAAAAAAAATTTATGAGGGTCATCCTGGTCACACTGATTTACACAATACGCGCGCCTGTGCGTTACTCACGCAAAAAATCGTACACCCAGTCAAGCAAACTATGTTCCCATCATTGGTGAGGTGTAATCAGTATTTATATTCCCACTTTAGAAAACATGTGAAAGAATTGAGGGAATTCCAGATACATTTCATTTACAAATAGGTTTCAGACAAGGAAACAGTTAGGAATATTATACAGTCCACTCTCGATTTAACGAAGGCCAAGGGAGCAAGGAAAAATTCCTTAAATCGAGTTTTTGTTAAAACATAATTTGTTAATTTCAAGAAGAGAAAAGAAAATTTGTTAAATTGCGTTGAACGGAATTTCCTAATTCGTCAAAGTTGACGTTTTGTACTTCAAACGCAATTTTTTACAAATTTAGTTGAAATTTCTTCAAAATATTCGTTTTATTTTCGTCAAAATTGATTCAATTTTCTTTCTATTGATTCGGATTTTTGTCAAATTTGTCATGGTTGAAGTTTTGTACTTTTAATACTTCGCTTTTCAAGAAAAAATGGTTGAATTTTTCTCAAACTTGATCGCAATTTTGTCAAAATTGATCGCATTTTCTTCAAATTTTGTTAGATTTTTGTCGAAATTCGTCAAAATTGCTTGCACATTAAATTTCGTTAAATCGAGTACAAATTTTTCGTTGTAGTGAGTTTTTCTCAAAGGAACAGAGTTTTATTCGTTAAATCGCGGTTTTCGTTAAATCGACGTTCGTTAAATCGAGAGTATCGATTGTATTATAATATATACTTATATTATACATATTTTTTTATTTTGTATTAGTCCGCAGGTGTCTATAAATGACCACAATGAAAAACCAAGTAATTTGAGCAAGAATGGATTTTTTCCAGGTTGAACTTTGAAGTGGAAAAAGTTGATGGGTACATAAAATACGAGAATAATCTTTAATTTTTTTGATAAGTATGTGGCGTGCCTAGGAAGATCTAAATAAAATATTGACGTTGAACGAAGAACTAATTTCGTGACCGAAGTGCCTAATTATTTGTTTCCAAGAAGTCAATTTTCAGCCTTTTTCAATCTTTGAAACGGAATCCCGAAAAACCAAGAGGAGATCCCAAAAAACGGCCAACGCCATTTTGTTCAGCGCAAAAAGTACTATTAGGAATGCTTGTTCATGTTCATCAAAGGCTGTTCATGTGTGTTATTCTTTGCTATTTTAAAAGAATACTCGTCATCTCAGACCTGCAACAAAAATTATAGAGGATCCGGATTTCAAGGAAGAAAAAATTCTCGGATCTTTTGAGTCTAGATCTTGAGGGAAAACAAAAACACGGATCTTTCGGGTTCTGGATCTTGGAAAAGAAGAGAAGATTTGGATTCTTTGCGGGTAAAGAATTTTGAGAGGGGACAAAATATCTGGATGTACTGGGTTCCGGATCTTGGGAAAGAATTATGTGTATATAAGAGAAGATCCGGATTTTTTGGATTCTGTATCTCGAGAAAAAAAAACGTTTTTTTGGGTTCTGGATCTTGAAAAAAAAAAAAAAAAAGGTTCATATTGTCCTGTATGTTACATAAATTCTCTTGACCGTTTTATCTGTACTCTTACCAACTACTTTTCTTATTTTATTTTCGCCTTCATTCGTAACGAACGCAAGCTCTCCACGAACTACCCCCGAATACGGAAAATACTTTTACCCCCTTTCCCACACGATCGTGCCGAGATCGCGCCGAAAAACACCCTATAAAAGCGGCTCCGCGAAGGGTCATTTTCGTCAGTTCTCTGGCAGCTTCTCCTAGCTTCCACTCCTGCTTTCCTTAACGGCTTAACCTTCTCCAGCTTCCTTTTTTCTCTCTCTTGCTGTCTTCTCTCTCTTTCGACTTCACCTATCCTCTTACTCGGCTACGTTTCTCCCGCCTTCTTTTCAGCTTCCCAGCTCTTCATAGGCTTGCGTCGCCCTATACTTTGTTATTCTCCGCGGAAACCTCGGGTTGACGTTCTCTGGATTATATCGGCTATCTCCCTCTCTTCCTCGTTGCTCGCCGCGGACACCGCGAGAGCACAGTGCCCATCTTTCGTATCGATCGCCGCGGAAGCCAAGGGTTTGACACTATCTTTCCTCCTCGATAAAACGTACCCTTCTCTCCGTTGATAGCTGCGGAAACCGCGGTTGTAGACCATCTCCTTCTTCGTTACTATCCCCGGAAGCCGCGGGTCTAACGCTCTACTCCGTTCAGCCCTATGTCGTTAGACATTTTTCATTAGGAGCTACTCGCCGCGGAGACCGCGGGCACAACATCTTCAAATCATCTCTCGTCGATCGCTGCGGAAGCCGCGGATTTGACGCACTCTCTCTCGTCGTGCTATAATTCAAGACTCTGTCTCTATCACTTCTAAATTGCTCTCTTGACTCTAACCACCTCTGTCTATCTGTCCCTTCCTCTCACTCTCTCTTTTCTCTCCGTTAAAACATTGCTATAAACTGTACATACTCATAGAAAATAAAGTTCAAATCACGATACAGGACTTGAAGGAGGACATTCGAAGTCCGAAGAGCGAGGCCTTTTGCGGATTTAGTATTTCTCGTTTGATATAAAATTGGTAAGGAAAGAGCAATGTCACAAAAGATGTCATTTATTGATGCGATCATGAAAACTGAGGGGTGTCCCTGGACTCCAATAGGTAGTTTTCTGAAAGTTGTGAGAACAAATCGCGAAAACCACATTTGTGGAGGGTGAGGATCCGTCACGCCGCGTGGCGAGATTTTCGGGAAAGCGTTAAAACCGAAAATAGGCTTGATTTATCGGAGTTTGCTTGATGGATAAGGGTATCAAGTTTAGCTAATGCCAAGGTTGTAGATTACGGCATCCTTATTGTGAATTGTATATGAGATTGTTGGATTCTAAAAACCAGATGAGTCGTTTGCTAAGAATTTTTTCTAAAATTTTGGAAGGAGTTATCAGTAAGGAGATTGGTCAGTAGGAGAGAGGGAGGGTGATACCTTTGTTTGGTTTGAGAATGGGAATTACTATTAAAATCAGGACTAGGTCAGTTAACTCAAATGATCCTTGAGAAGGTTCTGAAAATGTCCATACAACTTGTCGGATATACTTGAGGAATAAGGATAAAACATTCTATCGGTGACCTCCTTCTGGTAATGAAGACCACCCGCTTCCCTGGTGCTTATATTCTGATCTGCTATAATTTTCATCTTGTATCAATAAAATGATGAGAAAATAATCCTCCCTACTGACCTCACCGTAAGTACCCCAAATACATCATCTATACACATAAAATATAGAGATGAGTTAACCGGGCAAGTTCACATAATTTTTCAAGCTCACGAACAACGTTCCGTCTTATCCCTCAACCATACTTCGGAAAATAAAAATATGAGTGCACTACGTCGAGTTTGTTTCGAGCTGTCGACGTGTCAACCTTTCTTTTCCATTTAATGATATTCCGAATTCCGTACCAGATCTTCAGCTAGCGGCATTTGAGGTTGACAAAGTTCGTACTCGTTGTAAGACGTGTACGAAGGTAGATAATAATATCTTGTGTACACGTAAAGTTCCGTCGTAGGTGGGGAAACCAAAGACTTATTTCTTCGTTTGGTACCGACATTCAACCACGACTATACGAGTAGACAGAAAAAATTAGTACCGAATGAACACGAAGAATGACTGTCAATTTGATTAAAACAATACTTATCTCAAGTAAAACGTTTCGCGCGGTGAGAATCTTGGATAAACGTCTGAATTAACCGCGTCGGTTTAACGACAGAAATGAAACACACGAAAGGCGAGGAAAAACATTTTGAGTTATATGGTATTATCATTTTTATTTGAGTTACGAGTTTCGTCTTTCTTTTAACTTCGCTCGCGTTAAGACGCGGTTAACGAGATGAAGAAAGAAGGAAAAATGCTTTCGAGAGATCGAGACTAAAATTATCGTTTGTATAGTTTCTTATTAATTGAATGACTCACCCTTATTCGTGACAGTCGGATATTTAATTAAAAATTTTGGGTACTTCAGATACACAAACTTAATTTTCGATATTTTTTAAATATTTTAAATTTGCTTGTCTTGAAATTATGTCCCCCTAATTGACTAATCTAAATCGTTCCAAAGATGATTTATTGGATTTTTTTTTCAGTGCCAAAAGCCTATTTTTTCTAGACTCAAGAATGTAAGGTGTTCTAATTGTCGTGACATTGGTACAGGTGCTGCTTAGTTTTTAGAAAGAAGTCGCCCTGGGTTATAAATCAAATATTGTGCTTACTATATTGGAGACTTCAAATACGATTGAGAACTCGATCCCATAGGAAATTTTGACGTCAAAGTCAAATTGTGGTGGATATTTTTAAGCAAGGTGAGACGTCTTTTCAAAATGTATTGAAAACATTTCCGGTGCCAGTGATTTCAACAATAGTAACCCATATTCTAGCAACAAGACGTCGTGAATGTTTATGTGAGAAATATTATGGCCACAAGGGAGCGGGGAGGATCGATTCCTATATTATTTTTATTTATTTATTTATTTTTTTTTTATTACATCCAACCATAGAGAAAAATTATAAAAGAAAGACATAAAAAAAAAAAAAAAAAAATATATAAAAAAAAAAAAAAAGAATAGGGGGGAAAAAATTTACACACATGCATAAATGTAAAAAAAAAAAAAAAAAAGTGAAAACAATAGTACTCCGACATAGCAATCCGTTGTAAGGACTGGAGCTTTCTTATATTAAAAGAGTATGATTTAATCGCTCTTTAGAATTTAAAGAAAGTAAATCATAAAAAAAAAAAAAAAAAAAAAAAAAGGGGGTTGGAAAGAGGATGGCTACTGGGCCTTACCTCGAAGGAAAAACGGAAAAAATGAATTGGATTTAAATGTTGATGGAAGGAGGTAGGTTAGAGATAAATTTGAAAATGTGTGAGAAAATTGAAGGGTTTTCTGATGATAGGAGGTCCGTGGCTCTGATATTTTAAAACGGGTCACAAAATTTGAAAACACGACTCAAAAACTCCTGTGCTCCTTGAGAAGGATGCCATAGAAATTTGATTATTCGGAGATGGAAATGGAAGTACAGCAATGAAGATCTATTGGACTTAGAAAAACCATTGCAAGGCCTTTCCGGAAGCTCGAGGCATTTTTTGAGTAATTTTCTTTCGAATCTACGGAAAATTTCTCATAAAAATCTACAAGCGCGTCGAATGCTGCTAGATTTACATTTTATGGCTATTAGCGCTTACGAGTCCTAAAAAGAGGGCTCGAATTTTTCGACTGTTTTCACATATGGATCGATAGGAATATCAGACATGGTAAATTTTTTATTTGTAGGGTTTAGAAACGCCGTACTACTAGGAAGAAAAAAGGAAATTTTGTGAAGAGCGGGAAAGCTTTTATTTTGACATGTGTTATGTCTTTAAGCTGGGGGTCAGTCAGAAATCTATCGCTTTCTGACGTCCTTACCTACTTTCAGGACTTCGAACAATGTCGACCTTCGCCTTTCATTCACTAGGCCGTATATACAGTATAATGGGTCTACCCTGAGTAGGGAGTAGGCTGCTATATTAAGCCTCCCTCCCCCCCGAAAGCTAGTTAGCTTAACATGGCCTTCATTATACTAGACTTATCGTAGACAAAGAAGTGAGCCCGCGGTTACCTTCGAATATTGTACACTGGACTTGAACTAGACCAAGAAGAAATGCGAATGAACAAAGCGACTGAGCCCCCAAAAGTTTGACGTGGATGTGTCTTTGGGCTGGGTGTCGGTCAGAAATCTGTCTAACGCCCGTCATGGCAATAAACTTGACCTACTTTAGGGACTTGAAAAAATTTTGACTTTTAACTTTCAGTTAGCTTGAATTATTGTGCACTAGACTTGAACTAGACCAAGAAGGGCGCCTTTAGACCTACACATGATTCGATGTTTTTCCATGAAGCGGAGAAATGTACTTATAAATGATAGGAGGGGGACATCAAATATCAAAAGATTCGTCAATTTGCCCCTGGAGGAGATTCGAGGAATTATTAAATCAAATATGACAGGAAGGGAAGAGGCAGTAGTTGATGTTGACTTCTTTACATTTATCACTGTAATAAGTCTACAAGCTTAAAAGTAAATTGACAGAGAAAACCTCGCGAAAAGATGATCTTTAAATCCTCGCTACCATCGAATCCATGATTGAGCCAAAAACATCGGAAAAATTCCAGTTCAAGGAAATTTTGAAGACCAACTTCACATTATAGATCAAACGGTTATGAAAAGCCAAATTGAGATTTTGACAAGTAAAATAGAAAATTAGGTCTTCCGAGTTTTGACTGACCCTTAGTGCACCACGCGTCAGTAGATGTTCCTGCTCTTCATTACCGCGCTCTTTCACTAAATCCTCATTTTCTGGCCTCAGAAACCCAGTACACAAATCTTTCCACCTTTTTCAAATTCCCTCAGCTCACGTCATTCACCCGTTCTGTCGTTTCAATCTCATCCAGGCGCTTGTCTCAAGTTTGGATCCTTACTTCTTACTTTAGCAGGAACGCGCAAAGAGACGTTCAGAAACTTTCGACTTTGATGACGTCATCAACTTGGGTTCAGTTAGGTTGCCAAGAAGGAGGACTCAATAAACTTCCGCGTCCAACTTGATGACGTCATCAACCTAAGCTAGGTTAGGCTGCGTAGGGGGATTTGTTTAGGCTAAATATTGTAGGAATTTGTTGAGGTCAGATTAATTACAAGAAAGTTTCTAGGCTAGATTAAGTTCAGACAACGGCTTCAAGAGATATTTACTAGGCCTATTCCGCATGGTACATTAAAGCCACTCAGAACATTTCTTTCGGTAGGTCTCGCGTATTTCTTCCATCAAGACTTTAGATCTACTCATCTAACTTTTCCATTACCAACTCCTCCTCTCCCTCGTATGATCCCAAATCCTATCACTGTTTCTCCCTCTACCTTTTCCCCTGATATTATTTCTGGTTCTCCTTGCTCTCCAATAAGTTCTAATATATTGAAGAAGCTTTGAAGTTATCCTAACCCATCTTAATGTAGGCCATATCGGTGTCCGTTGTACAGCCACCTCACGGACTGGTCTCGCCTCCACTTCATTTCAACACCCAAAGCTGGTACACTCACTAGTCAAACCTCCAATGAAACAAACTCGTTCAATTGAAAAGCGCTCAAATCCCCTGGGACCCCCAAATCGACTCTCCAAGAGAGGAGAAATAATAATTACATCGCTCAGACTCGATTATATGAGATTCGCGCACACTCATCTGATCTTTCATCTTGTGCCTTTTTCATGTTTCTATTGCGAAATTGATCATCCTCTATCTGTCAACCGCATTTTTTTAAACTCCAAATTAACCTCATTTCAAAATTTCTGACATATTCCATCCACCTACGTAGACACCTTTGCAACATTTTTCCCTTTCTTCAAAAACTGGATCTCCTTCCCCGTATCCAAATTTAACCACTACCGAGTTCATAGCCCTGATGACAGGCAGCTGATGGTAGCTCGTTAGTTGAATACAAAGGCTCTAGCCGGGTAAGGGGGAAAATGGCCTTGGTCGGAAAATGCCTTCCCCCCAAAAAATCAATATCTAATGAATTTTTGTGATTTCTCCATGAATAGCGGGGTAAAGTATGACTGCTGCCGCAATAGACCGCGAGAAATCAATAGTCAATGTTCGAGGTGAAAAATACGCACTCCTCTGTGTGATGAAATGGGAATGTTGATAGACCAAAAAAATATTTTTAGTATTTCGTTTATCGATTCGGTCAATTCTTATGTAAACACGTCCACCGCTGAGGTGGAGTACGTTAGATTGAGTAAAATAGTTGAAAAATTCTCCAGTCGCTGGAACAGTCTGAAAATAGTAGAAAAGTGAGAAAATCCACTGTTTCAACCTGGAAAACTGCGATTTTTCATATTTCATTCATCAAATAGGTCAGTTCTTACGTAAACATGTCCGCCGAGTTTGAAAAAAATGGTCAAAAAATTCTCCAGTCGCTGGAGGTGATTTTTCATATTCTGTTTATCAATAAGGTCAATTCTTATGTAAATACATCCGCCGAGACGGAAAAAAATGGTCAATAAATCCTCCAGTCGCTGGAACGATCTGGAAATAGTACCAAATCCAGAACATCCACTTTTTCAACATGGGGAGCCCTGATTTTTGGTATGTTGTTGATCAAGAAGGTCAAATCTTATGTTAATACCTCCGCCGAGTTTGAAAAAAATAGTCCAGAAATTCTTCAGTCGCTGGAATAGTCTGAAAATGAAAAATTGAAAATATCTGCTATTTGAACTTGGAGAATCGTGATTTTTATATTCTATTTATCGCGGCTCGAGAGTCGAAATTTTTCCAAGTCCCCCTTCTATCATATATGGCTCGAGAGTCGAAATTTTTCTAAGTTTTTCGCTGGACGGCGCACGGCAGATTTCTCAAATAGCCCCCCATAAAACAGGTTCCCTGTTAAAATTGAAAAAAATTCTTCAGTCGTTGGAACGCTCTGGAAGTATTAAAAAATGAAAGGTATACACCCGCCACTATGATTCATCTGTTACTTTTCTCCCCTCGAGTCGCCGTGATACAAATTGTGTTACTGGTAGCCGTACACTCGCATGATATGGAGGAATCCTTTCCCGAGACACAATAGAAGACAATCAGCTCCTTTGTATTCTCATGAATTCCAATTTTGAAGCATTGTCACCTCAACTCGAGAGAAGATTCCTGTCCTTCATGCAAGTGCACGCCTCCTAGTAACACAGTTTGTACCACTACGACTTCAGGTGAACAAAAATAAACATTCTACACTTCAAAGTGAATCTTAGGGGTGGGTGTGCATTCTTGGTTTTTTACTATTTCCAGAGCGCCTAGCGACTGGAGAATTTATTGACTATTTTTTTCCAACTCGTAAGACGTATTAATATAAGATTTGACCTAATTGATAAACAACATACCCAAAATCAGGGCTCTTTATATTGAAAAAGTGAATTTTCTGGACCTGGTACTATTTCTAGACCGTTCCAGCAACTGGAGAATTTTTTGAATATTTTTTCCCAACTCGGCGAATATATTTGCATAAGATTGGACGTAATTGATGAACATAATACCAAAAATCACGGTCCTCCAGGGTGAAAAAGTGGATTTTCTCGATTATTTGTCATTTCCAGTACGTTCCAGTAGCTGTAGAAGTTTTTGACTATTTCTTTCCAACTCGGTGGACATGTTTACATTATGATCGACCTAATTAATGAACAAAATACCAAAACTCATGGTCCTCCAGGGTGAAAAAGTGGATTATCTCGTTTTTTTGTCAATTCCAGAACGTTCCAGCGTTTGCAGAATTTTTTGACTACTCTTTTCGAACTCGGCGGATGTGTTTACATGAAAACTTACCTATTTTATGAATGAAATACCTAAACTCACGGCCCTCCAGTGTGAAAAAGTGGATTTTCTCAATTATTTGTCATTTCCAGAAGGTTCCAGCGGCTGGAGGATTTTTTTACTATTTTTTTCAAACTCTGAGTACATGTTTACTTGAGAATTGAACGAATTGATGAATGAAATACCGAAACTCACGGTCTTCCAGGATGAAAAAGTGGATTTTCTATTTTTCGCCATTTCCAGAACGTTCCAGCGACTGGAGAATTTTTTGACCATTTTTTTCAAACTTGGCGGACATGTTTATGTAAGATTTGACCTATTTGATGAATGAAATATGAAAACTCATGGTTCTCCAGGATGAAAAAGTGAATTTTCCCGATTATTTGTCATTTCCCAAACGTTCCAGCGACTGGAGAATTTTTTGACCATTTTTTTCAAACTCGGCGGACATGGTTACGTAAGAACTGACCTATTTGATGAATGAAATATGAAAAATCGCAGTTTTCCAGGTTGAAACAGTGGATTTTCTCACTTTTCTACTATTTTCAGACTGTTCCAGCGACTGGAGAATTTTTCAACTATTTTACTCAATCTAACGTACTCCACCTCAGCGGTGGACGTGTTTACATAAGAATTGACCGAATCGATAAACGAAATACTAAAAATATTTTTTTGGTCTATCAACATTCCCATTTCATCACACAGAGGAGTGCGTATTTTTCACCTCGAACATTGACTATTGATTTCTCGCGGTCTATTGCGGCAGCAGTCATACTTTACCGCGCTATTCATGGAAAAATTACAAAAATTCATTTAATATTGATTTTTTTGGGAATGTTTTACCTCACGGAGGACGATGGTACTCATGTATGTTGTAGTTGAGGGTATGGCGCTTCAAATGAATGATTATCCCCAGGTGCCTCCACCTCCGATTTTAACAGGGAACCTGTTTTATGGGGGGCTTTTTGAGAAATTTGCCGTGCGCCATCCAGCAAAAAACTTGGAAAAAGTTCGACTCTCGACCTAGAAAAATTTCGACTCTCGAGCTATAATAAGAGGGTGAGGAGGGGGGGAGGGAGGACTTGGAAAAATTTCAACTGTCGAGCTATTCGAGAAAAATTTAGACTCTCAAACTATATTATACTAGGCTTATCGTAGGTCTAGGCCTTGTTTATACTAGCTTTATCTAGGTCTAGGCTTCCTTGAATTTTCAATACCAAATCCCATTTGACTCATAAAACAGGTACCCTGCGTTCCTCGTTTAACTTCGTTAAGGAAGCCGTCGTTTTGACATGTTCCATGTCTTTTCTCTCGCCGGACCCCGATTTTGAAACTTGCGAGTACACCCCCCCCCCCTCCTCCCCCCCGTCAAGAGAAATCTCTACCCCGTGGGTGATTCAGAAATTCGCGAGTATACCCCGCGTAATAATAATAATTAATAATAAATAAATAAATAAATAAATAATTAAATAATTAATATAATTAATAATTAGAAAATCTCTACCCCGTGGGTGATTCAGAAAATCGCGAGTACACCCCGCGTAATAATAATAAATAATTATTTAATTAATAATTAAATAAATAAATAATTAAATAATTAAATAATTAAATAAATAAATAACTAAATAATTAAATAACTAAATAATTAAATAATTAAATGATTAAATAATTAAATAAATAAATAAATAAATAATTAAATAATTAAATAATTAATTAATAATTAAATATTTAAATAAATAAATAATTAAATAATTAAATAATTAAATAATTAAATAAATAAATAATTAAATAATTAAATAAATAAATAAATAAATAATTATTATAATTAATAATTAGAAAATTTTCCAAGTCCCTCTTCCTATCATATATGGCTGGATAGTCAAAATTTTTCCAAGTCCCCTAGACTTGAATTGTCTCATACCATCCCAATACAACAGCGAGACAGGGGGCGAACGAGCGGAGCGAGTTCGCGCTACCTCATAATTCTCAAAAAAGACTTGAATTTTCTCATACCATTCCAATACAACAGCGAGATCACTCGTTCGCCCCACGAAAGTTGATACCTCAAAATATAGAACGCCCACAGTTACCTCAAAATATTTCTCATACAAGACTTAAACGACGCCAAGTTAGGTAAAGGGGTAAACGAATAATATCTCACGAACACTTGACCTAGTAGAAGAATTAATAAAATTAAATAATTAAATAATTAAATAAATAAAGGCTGAATAGTCGAAATTTTTCCAAGTCCCCTAGACTTGAATTATCTCATATCATTCCAATACAACAGCGAGACAGGGGGCGAACGAGCGGAGCGAGTTCGCGCTACCTCATATTTCTCATAGAAGACTTATACGACGCCAAGATAGGTAAAGTTTTCTAAGTCCCTCTTCTTATCATATATGGCTGCATAGTCGAAATTTTTCCAAGTCCCCTAGATTTGAATTGTCTCATACCATTCCAATACAACAGCGAGACAGGGGGCGAACGAGCGGAGCGAGTTCGCGCTACCTCATATTTCTCAAAAAAGACTTGAATTTTCTCATACCATTCCAATACAACAGCAAGATCGCTCGTTCGCCCCACGAAAGTTGATACCTCAAAATATAGAATACTCACAATTACCTCAAAATATTTCTCATACTAGACTTATACGACCCCAAGATAGGTAAAGGGGTAAACGAATAATATCTCACGAACACTTGACCTAGTAGAAGAATTAATAATAAATAAATAAATGAATAAATAAATAAATAAATAATATTAAATAATTAAATAATAAAATAATAAGATAATTAAATAATTAAATAATTAAATAAATAAAGGCTGAATAGTCGAAATTTTGCCAAGTCCCCTAGACTTGAATTATCTCATACCGTTCAATACAACAGCGAGTTCGCGCTACCTTATATTTCTCATAGAAGACTTATACGACGCCAAGATAGGTAAAGAGGTGAACGAATAATATCTCACGAACACTTGACCTAGTACAAGAATTAATAATAAATAAATAAGTAAATAAATAAATAATATTAAATAATTAAATAATTGAATAATTAAATAATTAAATAAATAAAGGCTGGATAGTCGAAATTTTTCCAAGTCGCCTAGACTTGAATTGTCACATACCATTCCAATACAACAGCGAGACAGGGGGCGAACGAGCGGAGCGAGTTCGCGCTACCTCGTATTTCTCATAGAAGACGTATACGACGCCAAGATAGGTAAAGGGGTAAACGAATAATATCACACGAACACTTGACCTAGTAGAAGCCTAGACTGAAATATTTCAAGATGACTGATAAAAGACATGGAACATGATTTTCATTTATTTGGCTATGCCAGAAAATTTTTTTTAATGATCAACCTCAAATCAAATTGATAGCCGACTTAAACTCGAGCGTTTTTTAAAATTTTACTCGCTTCAGTTTTTTTTTTTTTTTTTTATTTGAGTTTGAAGTTTTGTTATTGCTAGAAACTAGGGAAAATATGAATGATTTGTTTTGAAAAAAATAGAATGGAAGAACGTTCAGATACACTAAAATGTCCCCAAGTTTCATCGCTGTGCGATCATTATTACCTGAGATACAGCCATTTGGATTTTAGGCCTGAAAATTACTCTGCAACCCATGTGGGTGAGCGGACGTGTCCAATTTTTTGGATTTCGAGTTTTCTCATTGAGGACAATATTTTGATGGATATTTGAAGCATTCTCCGACCAAGGCCATTTTCCCCCCCCCCTTACCCGGCTAGAGCCTTCATTTCTAAATGAAAGCTGTTTTTCAATATTTCCTGGATTTAGGTTGAGAAAGGAACGAAGAAATTTCACCCGATTGCAATATCAGATCCGTTAAGTCTTCTCAAACAGCATTTGTGGCCAAAGCAAACATACAGCGTGAAAGGGTGCGATTGTATGGCAATACCGTCCTCTCAAAACTTCAATTCTCGAATTGAATGCTCGTAAGAATACGATCTGTTTTATATCATATATATATATATATGTACGCCTATAAATCATAATTACACGTCGTTGTTATTAATATTTACTCGTCCGCCACAGATTCTAAGAGAAGAGAGCGCCGTGAATTAATAATCACGCCAACAGTAACATTTAGTTGATAGCTTATGGATACAGGCTATTAATGAAATCTTCATTAGGCATCAACTTCACATGACATCGCGATCGTATACCTAGACCCAACCTACGTTACAGATGATATCTTGTTGACGGGTAAAAAATATTCCCGTGCACGAGCACCAACACAATTTTGTTTTTTGTCGACAAGTACCCACAATCAGGTAGACGTTATAAGATAAATTGTTACAGCCGCCAAGGTACAATTTTTCAGTCGAGCTCACTTCCACCCCATCCAACGTTTGTGACAACAAGTATACAATACAATAGTAAAAAGTCGACCTACGTACGAAGAAACATTTTTTCGGTGGAAAAAAGCAAAAATATACTATACAGACTGAAAATACAAGGGCTAATGGCTTCGCACTTCTTTTTGGAAACGTCAGTACCGGGATAAATTTCATTATCTACCTCTCGCTCGCAGTTAATCAAAAACGCGTCCAAAGAGAGGGGGGAAAGTAAAAGAGCAACGTTCGAAATTTTTTTTTTCTTTTTTTTACGTCAAAAATTACAAAATGCTTTTGTATTATATTTTTTTATTTTTCGTTTTTTGTTGAACACTTGTTTGTTTTGTTTTTTTTTTTGGTAAATCTGAAAAAGAATTATTTGCAATCGAATTTCTCACTTTTTTTTATTTCAAATCAAATTTCCGTGTATGCAACTAGTGCGAAAATAGTACAACTGGCTGGAGAATATAAATAACACTACCCGCAACTTTCCCTTGCGCTAGTTACAAATCCTATAAACTTCAAAAAGGGCCGAGAAATTGCTTTGGGAAAATCTTGTTAGAATTTCTTCTTGGGTCTCTACTGCGCGGGGCTTTCATTTTTTGGAAATTGAAACAATCCTCTTTTAAAATATTAGGATGCCGTTGTAAATTTTGCAACGGCGAGCGGGGAACACAAAAGACCCGTATTCCCCTGTGGAAGCTCTTTCACAAAGTAGAATGTATAGAAAATCATATCATATATAGCTCGAGAGTCTTTGATTCCCTCTCCTATCATAATTATATAGCTTAGAGGTCGAAATTATTTCAAGTCCCTCTCCCATCATATGTAGTTTAGAGGTCGAAATTATTTTAAGTCCCTCTCCCATCACATGTAGCTTAGAGGTCGAAATTATTCCAATCCCTTTCCCATTATATACAGCTCAAGAGTAAAAATTTTTTCAAGTCCCCCTCCTATCGTATGAAACTGGAGATTCATAACTATTCCAAGCCCCACTCCTGTCATATACAGATCGAGAGTCTCCACGTCACCCTCCTATCATAATATATAGCTTAGAGGTCGAAATTATTCCAAGTCCTCCTCCTATCATATATTAGCTTAGAGACTGAAATTTTCGGTGGAAAAAATCAAAAATATACTATACAGACTGAAAATACAAGGGCTAATGGCTTCGCACTTCTTTTTGGAAACGTCAGTACCGGGATAAATTTCCTTATTTTTTGTTGAACACTTGTTTGTTTTGTTTTTTTATTGTTCATTCTACAAATATTTGGTATGATTGACAGGTCATTGGTATTTAATTTAAACAGAGGGACTGACTCTCTCAATTGCATTGTGAGAGGAAAAGTCGTGTACTACTCACGCGGCTGCGTGAGTGTTTTTTTTTGTTAATTTTTCCCAACACCCGGAAAAGTTTATTTTCTTACATATCTTTTATATAGGTATCAGTTACAAGAGAGTGCTCTTTTCTTATCCTTCTTTCTTTCCTTCAATCTCATTTTCCGAAAGCACGCTCGGAAGGTGTTACGATGTGATGTATTCTGAGGTTTAAAATAATATTCTTCCAAGCAATCCTGGTCAAAGGAACGGCACTCGGGCCGTACGGACCATAGAGGATATGCCCTGGGGGGAGTGAATTGCCGACAAAAGTCTACAAGTGGTGCATGTTGGCACCACTCACACCCGAGTCCATCAGGGCTATGGGTCCCGCGTGGATGTTACCTTCGCGTCAGAAGACCTGGCCCGCTGGATCAAGGGCTGGGCGGTAGCGACCATCGGTACATCAGCTTCTCGCTCCACCAAGAAGCTGAGGTCGCTGCTCCACAAAAGCTGGGAAGAATATGGGCAGCCAGGAAGCTAGACAAAGATCTGCTACAAGCTGGCCACCTTGTTCTCCCATGGCATAAACAAGGAGAAGAGGAAATAGAAGAACAAGATACAGAGGTGGCAGTGGATGCAATGATCCGCACAGTAACGCGTTCTTGTGACACTGCCATGCCCAGATGCGGTCCATCAAAGAAGAGGAAGCCAGTATATTGCTGGACCGACAAAATTGCCCGACTCCGCCTGCAGGAGAGCAACCATCAACGCCGGATATATCAGCGTAGTAAAGGCTGCGAAGAGGCAATATACCAGCGGGCTTGTAAAAGGTTAAAGGCTGCAATAAAACAGTGCAAAAAGGAACGTTGGGATGAGCTCTGCAGCCTTGCGAATGGAGACCACTGGGGCAAACCCTACAAAGTTATAATGAAAAAATTATGGGGTCCATCCGCAACGAACCGAATGGAGCCAGAGACCGTGGAGGGAGTGATTGACGCACTATTTTCACGAGGCCCGCCACTTATGGTTACGCCACCACAAGTGGAGGAGGACGTGCCCCTCTTTAGTACCGAGGAGATTAACGCAGCCGTTCAAAGGCTGCACGGTAAACAATGGAGGGCTCCTGGACCAGACGAAACACCCAACGTGGTGTGGAGCTCTCCTGTCCCATGGATCAAGTTGGTTTCAGTATTGAGAATTGAAATTTAAATTTAAAGTAAGTGAAATTTTTTTGAGACATTGACGGCGTACAGGGTGATGATATCATAGAGAAATATACTCGCGATGATGGATGACCGTAAAATTAAAAAACGGATTGATTCTAGTGATGATATCAATTAATTTATTAGCTTTCACACAATGATCATGGATGATTAATGATCAATCAAAAACAAAAACTGAAACTTTTGACGTCATTACTATTTTCAAAACCACCTATTCTCCTGTTTCTGAAGTATGCGGTCTTACAGCGGCTAATAGCAAAAACTTAGTAGTCAAACTTCAAATTGCCACGAAAAAGCTATACGTTTTTTAGCATTCAAATATACACTTTAATTCTAGATGCGATGAGTAGAAACTTTATCGCCACGAAAAAACAGTTATGGTATTGCACCACGTTTCTAGTGCTACATATAGCCTGGTAATCGCAGTAGAAATGTAGCGTTCGAAAGCATCTCATCAATGGTGTAGGTGCGGTCTACGTTAAGACGCCTCAAAATCGCGCAATCAATCGCCTACAAATCAAACGCTCAGCGACAGATTGCTATGTTTTCGTGCTTTTTTCGCCAAGTAGCGACTCGTCGCAGGCGTTTTCGTCTAAAAATTGTCAATCGGGATAATGAAGGAAGGGATTTTCAAATTCTCAACTTGATCAACTCGAGAATAGACGGAGGAGTTATTTTATTTGCATGTAAAAAAGAGAGGTCATAGAACTAATCATTGCTGAAAATTGGAATGACTGTAGTAACAAATTATACGTAGAATCAATTACGTATCACTGTATGGATAATTGGAGGAGATGGACGCAGAAAACTGAAAAAGAAGAGTAGGAAGAGGGGGAAAAATGGAAGAGTGTGATACTGATGAAGAGACCAATTCGGAAGACTCAGGAAACGATAAAGAAATAAAAAAAAAAAAGGTTGTATGGAAGAACAAGACAAGTAGAGAATGATCGAGTGTAAAATTGAACGAAATTAAGAACGAAGAAAAGCTTGAAAAGAAAATTAATCAGATTGAATTGAACTACGAGATGAAAAGATACAAAGAAAATGGTGCATCTAACTAAGAAATTCCAAATAATATTAAACTCCAGAGTTACTCCCTTTGTTTCATGTACCTTTCCCAAATTCCTAAATAACAGGATTGAAAGTAGCTACGAGTACTTTGTATTTGCATAAGAATTTTGAATACAGGTCCAAAGAAAAGTCATCTGGAGAATTTCTACTTTTTTTTTCTTTTTTAATATCCGGAGTAAAAATACATGATATTATCTAGATAACTTACCGAGGTTATTAAAAATTATTCCTGTTCATATATTTTCTATAGAAATTTTCTTCACCAATAATTTATTCATAATTTCTCACTTCTGTTTTGTTAAAAGTGATAGGCAATATGAAAAAATATATGTGACCTGCGATGAGAAAAGGATACTCATTGCCCTTTGACAGAAACACCATTTCTCTCTGATTAGATACCCAATCAGGGAAAAAATTTCGACCCTCGAGCCATATATGATAGGAGAGGGACTTGGAAAAAATTTTCTGGCATAGCCAAATAAATGAAAATCATGTTCCATGTCTTTTATATTTTATCAGTCATCATAAAATATTTCAGTCTAGGCTTCTACTAGGTCAAGTGTTCGTGAGATATTATTCGTTTACCTCTTTACCTATCTTGGCGTCGTATAAGTCTTGTATGAGAAATATTTTGAGGTAATTGTGGGTGTTCTATATTTTGAGGTATCAACTTTCGGTGGGGCGAACGAGCGATCTCGCTGTTGTATTGGAATGGTATGAGAAAATTCAAGTCTTTTTTGAGAAATATGAGGTAGCGCGAACTCGCTCCGCCCGTTCGCCCCCTACCTCGCTGTTGTATTGGAATGGTGTGAGACAATTCAAGTCTAGGGGACTTGGAAAAATTTCGACTATCCAGCCATATATGATAGGAAGAGGGACTTAAAAAACTTTACCTATCTTGGCGTCGTATAAGTCTTCTATGAGAAATATGAGGTAGCGCGAACTCGCTCCGCTCGTTCGCCTCCTGTCACGCTGTTGTATTGGAATGGTATGTGACAATTCAAGTCTAGGGGACTTGGAAAAATTTCGACTATCCAGCCTTTATTTATTTAATTGTTTAATTATTCAATTATTTAAATATTTAATTATTTAATTATTTAATATTATTTATTTATTTATTTATTTATTATTAATTCTTGTACTAGGTCAAGTGTTCGTGAGATATTATTCGTTTACCCCTTTACCTATCTTGGCGTCGTATAAGTCTTGTAAGAGAAATATTTTGAGGTAATTGTGGGTGTTCTATATTTTGAGGTATCAACTTTCGGTGGGGCGAACGAGCGATCTCGATGTTGTATTGGAATGGTATGAGAAAATTCAAGTCTTTTTTGAGAAATATGAGGTAGCGCGAACTCGCTCCGCTCGTTCGCCCCCTGTCTCGCTGTTGTATTGGAATGGTATGAGACAATTCAAGTCTAGGGGACTTGGAAAAATTTCGACTATTCAGCCTTTATTTATTTAATTATTTAATATTATTTATTTATTTATTTATTTATTTATTCATCTATTTATTTATTTATTTATTTATTCATTTATTCATTTATTTATTTATTATTAATTCTTCTACTAGGTCAAAAGTTCGTGAGATATTATTCGTTTACCCCTTTACCTATCTTGGCGTCGTATAAGTCTTGTATGAGAAATATTTTGAGGTAATTGTGGGTGTTCTATATTTTGAGGTATCAACTTTCGGTGGGGCGAACGAGCGATCTCGATGTTGTATTGGAATGGTATGAGAAAATTCAAGTCTTCTATGAGAAATATGAGGTAGCGCGAACTCGCTCCGCTCGTTCGCCCCCTGTCTCGCTGTTGTATTGGAATGGTATGAGACAATTCAAGTCTAGGGGACTTGGAAAAATTTCGACTATCCAGCCATATATGATAGGAAGAGGGACTTGGAAAATTTTCTAATTATCAATTATATTAATTATTTAATTATTCAATTATTTATTTATTTATTTGATTATTTAATTACCTATATTAATTATTTAAATATTTATTTATTTAATTATTTAATTATTTATTAATGAATTAATTATTTATTATTATTACGCGGGGTGTACTCTCGAATTTCTGAATCACCCACGGGGTAGAGATTTCTCTTGGCGGGGGGGGGGGGGGGGTGGTGGTGGTGTACTCGCGAGTTTCAATATCGGGGTCTGGCGAGAGAAAAGACATGGAACATGTCAAAATGGTGTTCTTGCGCCAATGGGCAATGAGCATCCTTTTCTCATCGCAGGTCACATATTTTGAAAATTTAGATGACACAAATATCAAAAAATGCATAGGGAGGTTCTCTTCTCATCAAATTAACCACACAGAAATGAATGATTCAATCTTTACACACACACACAGGATATAGCCGAAGCACTTGTCTCCCACTTTTCTTCTGTCTCATCAAACTCAAATTATTCCGTCTCATTCCTTCGAAAAAAATATGAATCAGAATCCTCCCTGATAAATTTCGATTCCTCCGACAACACTCACTGTTACAATCAACCAATCACTCAAATCGAACTTACCTCAACCCTACGCAAAAATCTCAAAAATGCATCCCCAGGACCGGACAACATACATGCCACTATGCTCACAAATCTTCACCCTACCGCTCTTGAATATCTCCTTTCTCTTTTCAATTCAATTTTATCAGAAGGTATCTACCCTTCAGACTGGAGATTGGCGTTCATTCTACCTATTCTGAAACCTGGGAAGGATCCGTCTTCCCCCTCTTCATATCGGCCCATTGCCCTCACTAGTGTGTTGGGCAAACTGTTTCAAAAAATAATTAACAAAAGACTTTGGTGGTTCCTCGAACAAAACAATCTACTATCCCCTGTACAATATGGCTTCAGAAAAGGTCGTAACTCAATTCAAGCTCTTGCCGACCTCCACATCCAAATTCAACAAGCCTTCCTTTCGAACTCCCCGCTCTATACAATATTCTTCGATCTTCAAGAAGCGTACCCGCGGGTCTGGAGACATCACATATGTAAACAACTATTTACATTCGGTCTACAAGGAAATCTCCCAAAAATTCTCCAAAGTTTCCTACAAGACAGATTCATCTCCGTCAGACTACAGGATAAGCTCTCTTCTCATTATATAATTGAAAACGGTGTTCCGCAAGGAGAAGTACTGAGCGTTCTTCTCTTTTTGGTCGCCATTAACGACCTTCCATTAAACACCAGCTTCCCAATTTCTCAAAGACTTTCTGCCGACGATTACAGCATCTCGCTCCGCTCTTCAAATCCTATCAGGGCTCACAGACTCTTACAAGAATCCTTGGACAATATTTCCTCTTGGTCATCTGACCGCGGCTTCCAATTTTCCCAAAACAAAACATTCCTAATTATCTTCAATAAGAAAAAGAAATCTCCTCCATCAACTCCCTCACTTTATCTTCAAAATTTTCTAATTAAAACCACTGATTCAATAAAATTTCTAGGACTCTTACTTGATCAAAAACTAACTTGGATTCCACACATCGAATTACTAAAAGCCAAATGTTTACGCTCGATGAATACCCTAAAATACCTTTCTCACCCTCGACTGGGTTGCAACCGAAAATTACTCCTAAATCTGTACAAAAGTTTAATCCGATCACAACTGGACTATGCAGCCCCTATCTACAATCTCGCCAATAAATCGTCTTTAGCTCTTTTGGACACAATCCATTCCTTATCTCTTAGGCTGGTTTTGGGAGCATTCAGAACGAGCCCTAGTCTTAGTCTGTGTGCCGAGGCAGCGGAACCACCTCTATCTGTCGCCGATCCACCCTCTCTTCGAATCTTCTTATTTCGATATCTCAATTTCCAAATTCCCCCGTTTACAAATCTTTAATCTCTGAAATTAATCCAATTTTTAATCGTCAACCAACGAAACATATCCATACTTGCTTAGAAACTTCTCTCGCTCGTAATTTCAAAATTTCAACCCTTCCGCCTATCCTGACAGCTACCCCCCCCCCCCCCATGGCTCTTCTCCATTCCTGATATCAGACTAGACCTTACGGACGTTCCTAAAGTCAGCAATTCAATTTATCGAAAACATATAGCAAAACTTATCGACGAATTTGCAGGTTATACCCTTTGTCTCACAGATGGCTCAAAATATCGCCATAGAACATCTTACGCGTTCTCCATTGGTGGCGAAATGGAGGCATACCGCATACGAAATTCAGCGTCGGTATACACAGCTGAATTAAACGGTATCCTTGCCTGTATATCACAAATTGCGCAACTACTACCGGAACAAAAATACCTTCTTTTGACTGACTCCCTCTCGTCTCTACAAGCCATTGCGGATCCTCTCTCAACTAACCCCTTAATTCAATGTATATTTTTGGCTCTCCACACTACGAAATTGATAAACTCTCATATCATTCTGGCTTGGATTCCTGGACACGTTGACTTTCCACCTCACGACTCAGTAGATAAAGCAGCCAAACAAGCAACATCTCTTCCTAAAATAACGGACCCTATTCTCTCACCGGCCAAAGACCTAAAAGTATATTACGCTTCCTTAATTTCCCAACTTTGGCTTTCCTCTTGGAAAAATTTAACTGACAACAAATTGAGAAAAATTAAAACCAATCCCTCGTCTTGGTCCTCATCCCACAGACATTCTAGACGAGAGGAAGTCATCTTAGCTCGACTGAGAATAGGACACACTCGTCTTACACATACTCACCTTCTAGCAAACCTTGGCCCACCATCATGTCCGCACCGTCTCGAAGACAATTTAACAGTTGAACACTTTTTCTCTTGCCCGACTTTACAACCTCTCCGATCTTCCCTCAACATTTCTATTAATATACAACAAACTCTCAATAACAACTCAGAAAAAATTGACTCAACTCTAACTTATTTACGATCTACTGACTTTTACAACCACGTTTAACTCCAAACGATGACGCCAAAAAAAAAAAAAAAAGAAAGAAAGAAAAAAAAAAAAGAATATTTTTGTTTTCCTTTATATTTTTATTTCATCTCAATTCTTTTATTTTGTTTTCAACTTTCTACTTAAATACTAAGTTTATGTAAAAGCAGAACTATCTGCCGAGCAAATAGCCCTTAGCGCAGCTGCATTGCTCGTTAAATTAAAAAAAAAAAAAAAAAAAAAAAAAAAAAAATGCATAAGATTAAATGAAAAAAATAATATATTATATTCGAATTCCGAAAAAGGAAAAATATCTAAAAATAAAAATATGTGACAACGTGAAAGGCGCGCCGTCTTGCTAGTTTTTCCTAAATATTCAGTCAGGTAGTTTGAAATTTTCGCATAAGTTGCAGAAGAAGATTCCAAGAACAGTTTTTTTTTTTTTGTGAATTTCAGTTTGAAGTAGGTACCTAACTTATCTGAAATTAGAGTTGATGAAATCATTCTAACTTCATGAAGAGTTCATATTTTTCGAAGTAGTTTGGGAACCTAAAAATCCTCTGTATCGCAGTGATCTGAAAAGTTCTTGACTTTCAACAATAAGCCCACCCTGGGAAACTAGCGAAGAATTATTTTTGATCAAATATCCCCATTATAAATATTATTCCAGCTCATGATCAGTACGTAATTGTCTCTTGCCATACCGAGTAAGTACACAAATTACTTATAGCACGTCTATATTGTTTTTTTTTTTCAAATGATTAAGAACGTTTATTATTCAGTTTTCGCATATTAAAAAAGATCGACAGAAGGCAATATTCGTTATATTTTTCTCACCATAGCGATCGGATTTTATTAGGTATATTAGTTAGGTACCCGTAAACGATGATGAAGTAACGAGTATGTGTTTCTTACATGTATACTTCTAACGAGGAGAAGTTTTTGAAACGACTATATACTCACTCAAACTGTCGTAAAATTTTACTATCAAATGCAACGTATAAAGTTCGATGAAATATGAAACTTACGAGTGCACTTGGATGGAATATGTCTGAGTACGAGTATACAAAATACTCTAAAATTACACCATATAGGGTGGCACCCGATTGCATTATACATGAGATAATGAAAATCATAATATCTGTTCTCGTAAATATTTTCAGGACAGGGATAGAAAAATTAAAAATATGTAATGAGATACCCCCGAGTAAGGAAGCACAAATCAAAAATGGACTTTTGCGATCTTCATCGTAATGTGTGTGTAATTCGAGCGATTTTCTTAAATTATTAAAAACGTCACGAAAAAGATAAACATAATTTTTTCCCTTCATCCTATCCTCGTGTGTGACCGTACAAACAAAACCATCAACTTGAACACTTCGAGGGGAAAAAAATCTCACAATTCACGACAAGAAAAGAGGTAAAAACCACTTAGAATGTCTTTCACTTCAGAAGAATTACAGTAGTAGTACATTCGTAGATGAAACGCAGACTTAGAGAAGAAGAACATTACTCGTGAAAATTCGATTATAATGGTTATGAAAAATGTCCTCGGGACATATAGGAGAAGATATTCTTCCTGTACCACTTTTTTTTCCTCTCATATCGTAAACTATTATCTTACGTTATATATAAGTTATAATATCATTTTCACGATTGCGATATAATTAAAAATAATAATATATTTCATATTTATTTATTTATTTATTTTTTTGTAGTGTTAGGGGGTACCTACGTATTATAATTCCCGAATACCTACAGGCAATGAATCTGTCGTCGAAAAATTTCCTTTTTTTCTTTTATTTATTATGTAATATTTTTACACTTACAATAAAAATTAGGACAATGTCGCTCTGTCTTCCTCACTCGAAACATGAAATTAAGATCGCATTGCATTTTTTAGGATGAATTTAATCGTACTCGTCATCGACTGCTCGATGGGAAGATTTTTTATTTTGAAAAAAAAAAAAGAAATATCGTTATAATCACTTACCAATATTATTCCTTATCGTCTTCGATAGTGCACAAAAAATTAAAAAATTATCTCGTAAATCGGCGATGAAAAAAGCACGTAACGTTTTGCAGACGACGAAAAAGCGGTACCCCGCAGTATTCGTGAGATGCGTTCAGGTGCGCGAGTCCAAGTGATTATCGCTGTATAAGAGGCGCCTTTTTGTATCGAAGCGACACCCTCTAAAAATTATCCTCTCCTTCTTCACCCGATTTCGCGTATATGTCGACGATATAGAATAACGGCGGGTACCTGTTGTTAAAAGGCCACTTCTCTTTACGCACAACTGTTGTTGCACATTTTCGCCTTCTCTGCCATCATCGACGCCTTCGTATTTTTCTCGATACATCTAATAATACATTTTTTCTTTAATTTCCGACGACAATAAGCTTACTCATAAAGAAGTGTCCGTATTTCTTTGAAGAAGTTTCTTGAAAGTTCTACCTTAGAATATCGAAAGAAAGTCGAAATGTCGTACGGCTTGTTATTAATTCTGATCGCAATGTATGGTAATTTGATTAGGTAAAATAAGTGCAGTATCGTCGACTAATTCTGCAGCGCTAGGTAGGTCTATTGTTTTCATATTAGCATTTTTTGCTATAATTACTCTAAAACCAGGTCACATTTGAAAATGTCTTCTTGAACAAAAAGAGTTTCATCGAAAAGGATACCACGAGGAAGCTTGTACACACCGCAGCTCAAAGTAGATGAAACTATTGAGGAGAGCTGACAGATAGAAGTTAAGCACAAAAAAAAAATCGAAATTCACTATAGTGTGGGCGAATTAGACACAAATATGAGAAATAAAAACATTTTGGGCCATAAAAGCTTTGATGACGAAAATGGTAGAGAATGATGTCTAGAATGACCCCCTCAAAATCCCACTAAATCCCCCGGGAGCCTTTTTTTTAATGGGGGTTTGAACCCCCCAAAAATCAGTTTTTTGCAAATATCTCGCGAAATATGCGAGCTATGTGAAAAATACCTCAGTTCAAAATTATTCCTCATAAAATTTCCTATAAGATAGTGTATTTCATCTTGAGCCTAGCCCTCCCCCTTGGCCGACAAAGTCAATTGAAGTACCCCCATTCTTCAAAACCTGTGTAAGTAGCACTCCTACAAAATAGAGTAATGGCTATATTTCGTTAGGATTGACACACACGTAACTATGTAATTTTTATAAATAGTGGCAATTTTAGAAGAATGAAACTTTGAAAATTTGAAAAATTTTTAAAAATCGAAAGACCAACGAAAAGCAGTAATTTAAAAAACGATAACCACAAAAAGGGGTTAATACAATTCGGAAGATCGGCGACAGTGAAATCGTTGGTCACCATGTCACAAAAGGTGAAAATTCGGAAAGAAGAGAAGGTGTCAAAGCTGCAGGGAAATTTTTCCTTTGAGGGATTGAATAGTTTACCAGCTTTTTGACACCTGCGTGCGTTTTTACATCTCTTTTTGCAGCCACATGAAATTAAATGCAGGAGATTGGATGGCGCTGCAAGTTTAATCATGTCAATTGCCTCCAAGATTTCAGTAACACGTTTCCATCTCCCATTCGGTTGGGTTTTTCTCTCATTGCCCAGCCAAGTTTGGATTTGATGGTAACATCTACCCCATATAAGTGGTACATGGCCGAGTTTTCTGTGGGTGGCAAAGCCTCGAGGTTGTTTTTATTCCCGGTTTTCTTAGCGCAATGTTGGAACCGGAGCTCATTCAGGGAGGTGGACTTTGTGGTAATGAAAGCGCAACTCTCTTTGAGCACATTTTCTGGCGTCGCGTTTAGACTTAAAAAGGTTTTCCTAACACAGTCAAAGTTAGACATACATATTAGTTTCAACGTTCTTGTCTTACTGCTTCCATGGAGACAAGAAGTTGTATCGCAGACGCTAATAGCATGTGCTATAAATACACTTTTCCTCATATTACGTACCCCTTCTGCCTTGACAATGCTGTACAGAGCTTCCGACTGCTTCCTTGCGCGAGGTTTTAGAAAATACAAAGGTGCCGATTCAGTAGCTAGAGCCACTAGCAATACTGTCAAATCAATATCCTGCCCTACAATAACCGTAGTAAAGCGAGAGGGCAGGCTAACTGCCGTATCAACAATGAGCTTGTCAGCATCAGCTTTAGCTACATGGACTGTGCACGCTTTGTCGACGAGTTTCTGGCGGAAAATTCTTATGAGCATCGTTTTATTACTGTCTCTCGACAAAAATTCTGATTATTTTACTTTCTCTTCCGCATTCTCTGTGCATTGAAGGGTAGCCCCTATTGTTTTCAGACTACTTCGAGTACGCTCGGGCACTTTTGTATTATTTGCTTCAACTTCATGGCCCTCAAAGACGACGGTTACATCAGGTCCACAAACATACTTCAGTACTCTTCACATACTTCCCCAAAGGTTACATTTTTTGGCCAGATTAAGCGATGCAACAAGAAGCGTCCATCGATAACATAGTGCACTCCTCCGTAATTTCGTCCTCAGGCACTGTGAGAGGAGAAAAGCAATTATACATAGAGGATTTTATCGTTTTCCTTATACCAACAGCATCAAAAAGAGACAGTGAGTATGGTGCCAATTTGTACGTGAAGCAGTCACGCAGATGTTCCTTACTCTCGTTCAACAGCGCGATGCTTTGAAATAAGAGTAAGGGGTCTGTCGACACCTTCTCTTCTTTTCGAATTTTATCACTGCAAAATTCTGGCCTATGAATTTCCGCCTCCTGGCAACGGAGAACGAGGATTTTTTCGCGCTAAATAATATTTTCAGTACTACTGCACTCGTATACCGCGACCGTAGGTGATAAACATAACGTGTGCATTCATGATTAATCATCTTTCAGGGAGGGGTCAGAAACTCTCCTCCACAGAGAGAAGTCATACTTCAAACGGATCGCATTCGAAATGTTGAAATGCCCGATAACGTAACTGTACTCAACAGGTACATCCCGACAAAGGGTTGATCGAAGTAGTTCATGAGTATGATTCACATCGCGATGACTCACTCCTTCAATTCTGATTTCTCTGGTGTTCTTGTTCTCGATCGTATTTTGGCTAATCACTCTCTTTCTTCGCTGGATGATGGCTTTTAGACCGAGAGTGCTCGCGACTCGTCGACTTTTGGAGTATTCTTCCGGTATGTCGAATCTTAATTTGGAAAATTGAATCAATTTGATTTATTGGCACGTTTTTTGGTCGCCTTTCCCTGTTTGAGCAAGTCACGTCTGGCCTCCTGCTTAACCCGTAAGGCTTGTTGGATGGCTCTCTTCTGTAAGCAGGTCAGTTGGCGGTGTACTGCTCATCCGTCATCGCAGCACGTAGGGCCTAAGCGCAACTCTTCGTTGAATTTTCTCCATTTCTCTTCTTCTGTACGCAATTTTTCAGGGAAACTAACGTTGCTACCCTTATATGTAGTCTTTCTCCAGCTTCTCTTGGTCTTCCTTGGTTCCACATTAGATGGGACAGTAGAAGCTTTCTCCGCCACCTTCTCAAAATTTGGATGGAAGCTAAGCTTATTGGCGGACTGAAGCCCTAATTACTTCAGTATCTTCTTGGTCTCAACCACCACATCATGCAGGTGAAAGGTGGGTCAATTAAACTTTCGACTGGTCGTAAATAGAATGGCCTTCGTCTTTTCTTTTGGCAAGTCAAATCACAGCTCTAAAGCCCGATTCACCTTGGAGAATAATAAAATTGATTAGACGCGAAAGGACGAATACTCCGAAGGGAGACTAACAATGCAAACCGCAGAAAAATATACGACGACGAGCGCTTTCGGTTAATAAACCATCTTCAAGCCTGAAATGAAAGCAACTGACGAACAGAAAAGAAGAGCAAGGTATTAAGATTTTCCAAACGAGAAATCGCGGTGTGAATCCGATCAGGCCATCTTCCGGAATGTACGAGTTGAGTACAGTGATACCGTCGGTGTTTAGATGACGCATTATCTCTATAAAATGCGCTCCATGAAAAGGGACCACAAGTCGGCATGGTAAAAGCTCCCTGTGTAAAACTGGCTGTCATGTAAGGTTCATTTTATACGGACAAAGTTGTTTATAAAGTTTGATTGAAGAATCTTAGAAGTCTACGACGGTAGTCTCGCGCGTACACAATCATACACTTGTGTAAGACAGGCCTAATCTGACGACCAATTCTACACGGGGAGCTTTTACCACGCCGACTTGTGGTCCCTTTTCATGGAGCGCATCATTATGCTCGAGGGCGATGCGCTTACGATAATAGGATTTCTCCTTATGGAGGAGCTTTTCGGATCCCTCGCGGAAGCTGTGGCCACTGTTTATTAAATGATAAGCAAAAGCTCACTCCCCTAAGCGTCCCTTCTTCCAAGACTTCAGGTGCTCAGCTACTCTAACTTTCATTTGGCGGCTGGTCTCACCAATATAAAAGCCTCCACAATCCCCACATTCAAACTTGTAAACACCACTCCTCTCATCAACAGGTATGGGGTCCTTCAGTCTCACAAACAACCTCTTGACTGTGGTAGGGTTGTAAAACGCGGGTCTGAAGCCAAACGGGCGGAGGGCCCGACCCAACTGGAGGGATAACTTTCCCAAGAAAGGAAGATTGATCCAACGAAAACAGCGATCACGGATCGTGTCTCGGAGAGGGAGGTGGTGGAATCAAGAAGGCTCCTCGTAACTTTCCTCCGAACCATCACGTCAACATCGACATTGACACCATTCACTCTGGCCAGGTGTTTTATTGTGAGTAACTCTTCCTTGAAGGCAGACTGACTCAAAGGAATAAGAGTCAGTCTGTGAACTAGGCTGTGAAAAGTAGCCATCTTATGAGCAACAGGACCGAAAGAACCACCGTAAACTAAAACATTGGTCGTAGCATCTTTCCTGTAAATTCCAAACTTATGGATACCGTCTATTATAGAGATCGATAAATCCAAAAAGTTAATGGAAAATACCCCTATTTCGAACGTAAATTTGATAGAAGGGTATCAGGAATTGAGATACCTCAGAAACTCACCAAGGAGATCTGAGTGACCAGTCCAGGTACATAGAACGTCATCAACGTACATGTGCCAATAGTGAATATGATTGAGTAACACCTGGTTCGAGGAAAAGAGGTCAAGTTCAAACTTAGACATGAAAACTTCGGAGATAAGAGAGCCTAAAGGTGACCAATAGGGATCCCTACTTCATCAGGGAACTCGAAAAATTTCCCTTCAAATTTACAGTAGTTGGGGGACCAGCAAGTATTTAGAAGATCGAAGAATTCGTGAAGCTCATTATGAGGAATGTTGGCTTTGACGAGTAGCTCACCCGTACGCTGGATAGTAGCAGCCTTAGGAATATTCGGGAACAAACCCACAACATCAAACGAGCAGATGGTCGTTCCCGGGGGAAGACTTACACCCTTCAGAACGTCAGTTAAAGAGGCCGAATTCAAGACTGAGTGAGGAGATTCAAAATCAATGCGATTTTTGAACCAACGGTCCAGGAATTTGGTAAGGAGGTAGGTGGGGGACAAGACAAAAGAAACAACGGCGATGCGCTTACAATAGGAATTCTCCTTATGGAGGAGCCTTTCGGATCCCTCGCGGAAGCTGTGGCCACTGCTTACCAAATGATCAGCAAAAGCTGACTCCCCTAAGTGTCCCTTCTTCCAAGACTTCAGGTGCTCAGCTACTCTAACTTTCATTTGGCGACTGGTCTCACCAATATAAAAGTCTCCACAATCCCCACATTCCAACTTGTAAACACCACTCCTCTCATCAACAGGTATGGGGTCCTTCAGTCTCACAAACAACCTCTTGACTGTGGTAGGGTTGTAAAACGCGGGTCTGAAGCCAAACGGGCCCGACCCAATTGGAGGGAGAACTTCCCCAAGAAAGGGAGACTGATCCAACGAAAACGGCGATCACGGATCGTGTCTCGGAGAGGGAGGTGGTGGAATCAAGAAGGCTCCTCGTAACTTTCCTCCGAACCATCACGTCAACATCGACATTGACCCCATTCACTCTGGCCAGGTGTTTTATTGTGAGTACATCTTTCTTGAAGGCAGACTGACTCAAAGGAATACGAGTCAGTCTGTGAACTAGGCTGTGAAAAGCAGCCATCTTACGAGCAAGTATTCGTTTTTCGCGTTTATTATGGATAACTGTAAACTTGAAAAACGTATTCGTTTAATTGAGAACGCTTCTGCGGCGTATTTATAGTTCCTTTTTCTGAAATTTCGGAAGCAACGCGCTTCATTTTCCTCACATATTTGGTTTCTTCGTCGGTGTTTAGTGTTGCATTTGAAGCCTAAGTTCGTTAAATTCCGGTTTTATTCCGTTTGTAAGATTACGACTAAGAAACTGGAAAATTATATGAGGGAGAAGTGGATAAGAACAGAGTCGCGAAGATAGTGTGGTAAATTTAATAGTACGACTAGATTAAACCTTAAGGTCCATTCGAGACTCTCCGGTATGCTCCTCCCACTTGAGTTTGATTACTTTATGCGGGACGTCAATTCAAAGTGTCGGAAGTTTGAGGTGAACTTGAAAGAGAAGAAGAATAAGAAGTTATCCTCCCTAATGAAGGTTAATGATGAAGTGGTTGAGGAAGGGGTGAGTGACGATGTTGTTGTTCATAAATTCCACCCCCCCCCTCATAAATAATTGTCAGGTAGTATTTAATAGTGATGAAACTGCCTCCTTGAGAAAGGTTTGAAATTCAGTTTACCTTCCCTCAAGAAGGATGAAACCTGAGCGAATGTTGTTGCGGATCTTGCGGTTAAAATTGGTCCTGGTTTTAATACCCAGAAAGTTTGTACCGAATTAGTCCGTAATAACCCCCTCCCTCGTATGAGTAATAAATTGGGAGGAGTGATTCAAGGTTTGAAGAGGAAGATGAAAGAGGGAGGTTTAATCGTCACTAAGGCTGACAAGGGCAATGCTGACGTGGTGATGGAGAAGTCGGCCTATTCTTCTAAGGTCCATGAAGTCCTCCACCAGTGCGGTGCTAAAGAGAGTGAGGATTTCAGTTTTCCTAAGCACGTTAAAGAAGTTAGGAGTGTCATCAACAGGAGTGAGGCTATTATCAAAACTTCTGCTTTGAAAAAAGCCCTCCTTGTTCCTAACCTCACACCACCATTCCTCTACGGGCTGCCCAAAGTGCATGAGAACAATACCCCGATGCGTCCCGTTGTTTCTTTCGTCTCCTCCCCCACCTACCTCCTTGCCAAATTCCTAGACCGTTGGTTGGAAAATCGCATTGATTCTGAATCTCCTCATTCGGTCTTGGATTCGGCCTCTTTAACTGACGTTCTGAAGGATGTAAGTCTTCCCCCGGGAAAGACCATCTGCTCGTTTGATGATGTTGGTTTGTTCCCGAATATTCCTAAGCCTGCTACTATCCAACGTATGCGTGAGCTACTCGTCAAAGCCAATATTCCTCACAATGAGCTTCAGGAATTTTTCGATCTTCTGAATATTTGCTAGTCCCCCAACTACTGTAAATTTGAAGGAAAATTTTTCGAGTTTCCTGATGAAGTAGGGATCCCTATTGGATCACCTTTAGGCTCTCCCATCTCCGAAATTTTCATGTCCAAGTTTGAACTTGACCTCTTTTCCTCGAACCAGGTGTTACTTAATCATATTCACTATTGGTACAGGTACGTTGATGACGTTCTATGTACCTGGACTGGTCCCCCACATCTCCTTGCTGAGTTTCTGAGGTATCTCAATTCCTGGTACCCTTCCATCAAATTTACGTTGGAAATAGGGGTATTTTCCATTAACTTTTTGGATTTATCGATCTCTATAATAGACAGTATCCATAAGTTTGGAATTTACAGGAAAGATACTACGACCGATGTTTCAGTCCACAGTGGTTCGTTGGGTCTGTTGCTCATAAGATGGCTGCTTTTCACAGCCTAGTTCACAGACTGACTCGTATTCCTTTGAGTAGGTCTGCCTTCAAGAAAGAGTTACTCACAATAAAAAAACTGGCTAGAGTGAATGGGGTCAATGTCGACGTTGACGTGATGGTTCGGAGGAAAGTTACAAGGAGCCTTCTTGATTCCACCACCTCCCTCCCCCGAGACACGATCCGTGATCGCCGTTTGCGTTGGATCAGTCTCCCTTTCTTGGGGAAGTTCCCCCTCCAATTGGGTCGGGCCCTCTACCCGTTTGGCTTCAGACCCGCGGTTTACAACCCTACCACAGTCAAGAGGTTGTGAGACTGAAAGACCCGATATCCGTACCTGTTGATGAGAGGAGTGTTGTTTACAAGTTGGAATGTGGGGATTGTGGAGGCTTTTATATTGGTGAGACTAGCCGCCAAATGAAAGTTAGAGTAGCTGAGCATCCGAAGTCTTGGAAGAAGGGACACTTAGGGGAGTCAGCTTTTGCTGATCATTTAATAAACAGTGGCCACAGCTTCCGCGAGGGATCCGAAAAGCTCCTCCATAAGGAGAAATCCTATTATCGTAAGCGCATCGCCCTCGAGCATAATGATGCGCTCCATGAAAAGGGACCACAAGTCGGCATGGTAAAAGCTCCCCGTGTAGAATTGGTCGTCAGATTAGGCCTGTCTTACACGAGTGTATGATTGTGTACGCGCGAGACTACCGTCGTAGACTTCTAAGATTCTTCAATCAAACTTTATAAACAACTTTGTCCGTATAAAATGAACCTTACATGACAGCCAGTTTTACACAGGGAGCTTTTACCATGCCGACTTGTGGTCCCTTTTCATGGAGCGCTTATTATAGAGATAATGCGTCATCTAAACACCGACGGTATCACTGTACTCAACTCGTACATTCCGGAAGATGGCCTGATCGAACTGGTTTATGATTCACACCGCGATTTCTCGTTTGGACAATCTTAATACCTTGCTCTTCTTTTCTGTTCGTTAGTTGCTTTCATTTTAGGCTTGAAGATAGTTTATTAACCGAAAGCGCTCGTCGTTTTATATTTTTCTGCGGTTTGCATTGTTTACTCTCCCTTCGGAGTATTCGTCCATGGATAGATGTAACCTTGAGGAACGTATTCGTTTAATTTTCGATAGGACTTTATTCATGAAGCGTATGTTCATCGAGTTATGTGCAGTATTATTATGAAGCTCAATTTCACCTATTCCGAAGGTTGAGGAAAAAGGGAAAATGCAGAATATGAAAAAACTTTACTTGGCCGCGTAAATAATTTCGTAAACGCTTAGCTAATTGCAGGAAGACACGAAATATGTGAGTATGCGATTTAATTGGAAAACAATCGGATTATGGTCATTTGGTGTATTAGCGGAAAAAGGAATTGAAAACATTATTACATGCAAGAATGTACGGGGAATTCGGATAGTTATAGAGTGCTTTTATTTGGGAAAATAGTATACCGAAGTGAATGTTTGGAGTTTAGAAGTCCAGATATCGGAAATTCGATGAAACAAACGAAACGTAGGTATTATTTAATCAGCGTATAATACACCTATTTCAAAACGATGATAGATTCAAGTCCATCACATCTACCTTTTGCTCTCTCTCTTTCTTTCCAAGAATTTCGTTGCAATTAAATCCCCCGAAATACTGAAACATGAATTATTCTAAAGCCAATATAATACAGGTGTGCATAGTACATATATCCGTGATTCACAGTCTCTTCGATACTCGTCCGGCGTATGGTGCACCATTGTAATTTTCGGTCATAGAGTGTTTACGATGGAACAGATCATAATACCAAAAGTTTTGCTCGTGAATTTAGTCGTGGCCACAATGGTTAGCCCTTTGAATAGAACGATAAATCTACTCACATACGTTGTATTTTGTAGGCCTTTGTCTTTGTATAAAATGTTTAATTTTGTAAACGCGGGTTTGTTTCTCGCGGTTGCACGAGTCACTTGTCCCGAACGTGATATTACTAAGTAATCGAGAGGCGTGATAGATTTCGAGCTTTACAGGCTTGGCCGTTACGAAAGCACACGGCTCGGTAGAGTGCTTCGTTTAAGTGGGGTTGTTGACGATGATCGGATTTCGTTGAAAATTTGACGACACTCTTCTAACGTCCTTCCCGAGAAAAAAAAAAAAAATAAAAAACGTGCAACATGACGATAAACCATTGCACTGTTCACTAATGAATGTGAGAACTTTTTCAACAAGTTGAGAATTAGTCAACAAAAGTATAGGAAGCAGGAATTAAAAGAAAGACGAGATAATACCATACTCCTCGTTAATGAAAGTGTCGCATTTACTCGTACACGTGATTACGATCTTTCTTTCAATCTGTGCACTCTAGAATGACCATTCTTTAGTACCTTCGTTACTATCATGGAGAAAGACTTTCTACTTTTTTTGAAAAGAGCAAACATTATTTCATTTATTTTATTCCTGTATACAGAAAAACCGCCTCGCCTCAGACCTTCGAGAATAAACGTGTTTTAATTGCCGCGCGGAAGACTTCTTCGGTCGTCGTCTTCAAACGAATATCGCGCTGAAATGAAAGCTCATGAAGGAAGCAAGGAAGGAAGAAGGAAAAGTTTTCGGCAAACACCGGCATTGTACGTATAATTTACACTTTGGTGTCGTTTTCCGTTTTTGTGGCGAATAAAAGTTTAGCAAAATCGTACCGGATAAAAAGTTTGTCGATCACGTTGTATCAAAAGTTATACCTTTATACAGTTCAACACACCGAGCTGCACCGTTGGTATGCGTGTGTTTATTAGCAATACACGCAATGCTATTCCATACTTATTGCGGAAAGTATTTTGTAGACGAACTTCTGACGAAGGATCAGAGGGCAATGGTAAAGCGTACACGATACGTTTTTGAGATCTCCGTGTTATAGACGAAAAAATACCGCAATTGTGTGACAATACTTATACTTCGTTTGAAACGTCAACTAGATATCCTAGAGGTTATTCCCTCTTGAAATGATACTTAGGACAACTTACAGCTGGCTTCCATCACGATGGTGTTGGTTTCATCGAGGTGCTTCTAAGAATCCCCGCCCACAAATGCTTAAGATATTTTGTATTGCGTTGAGGCGATGGACCTTATTTGGCGAAAGGAACATTAATAGAATTCTTAGCTCCTCTTACACCTGCTGTATCAAAACTGTATGGTGTCTGCTATTCATAATTTTTACATCTCAGCTTTAAAAAACGGACCCCCAGAGTGAATAGCAGCTCCAGAGTACATTGGACAAAGATGGACGTGTCTCACCTGGATTTGGAGAGCGATCTTAAGACATGTCGGGTATTCGGCCAAGTTCGCCTGTACCTATGGAGGAAAGTTCTAAAGAGTGCACAATTTTCTACTTGAGAAATTGGTGAGGATAATCAATTGATTGGAGCTTGATGTCTTGTTTTAGGTGACCCAGTCAACAACTCGCATCCAGATGTAGGCCTCCCGTTGATTAATCATACTCAATGGCCAACGAGACTTAAGCTTTTCGACCAGCACCAGTTTTTCAACTCGCGGTGTAAATTAACCGGTTCCTCGAGGAGACTCGTGCAAAGCAATATGTTTTGGTTTTGCTGGGAAATAATCCTGCTACCTTCAAAATCTTCATACATTAAAATTGTTTTTACAGGTATTTATTCAAGTTTATTATTTTTAGAGAAATGAAAAAAAAAACACCTTGATGGTTTTTCCTCATCATGGATAAATCTAATATATAAAGTAGAATGTTTGTCTGTATATCTGTATATCTGTCTGTACGTATGTTCGTCCATAACTTTCGAACGCCTTCACCTATCGACCTGGAATTTTTTTTGAAAAATTTCGTTTTTTCTGGGTCAGGTTCTTAAATACATTTCGATGTTTTGACTCCCTGAAGGTGGAGTAGGGGGCGACAAAATTAGGAAAAACGGGCATTATCGAGTACTGAAACTGCTTTGCGCTGTACGTTAGACCTACGCGCGTTGAGTGGCGCAGTTTCGAAAATTGAATTATTGTGATAACTCCAGTATAACTCATTTTTATGAAAAATTGAAGAGAACAAAAATTGTAGCCCCTGTAATTTCCTTTCGAATGAGCCCGGTTCCAGATTTTTAGGAGGAAATTTTGTGACTACAGTATTCGCTGTACTTCCATACTAAGTAAGTTATTTTATTCACAGTTTTAAAAACACCTACATAAAGGATTTCACATCCGGTATCTCATACAAGAACCAATGTCTAGACACGGTGCGCACTGCGTATGGGCTAGCGGAAATGACCCTTTTTTTTACCTGTTGTCCGTGTGTTTTCTTAGGGACTGGCAAAATGTCAATGGATTTGTCTGTATTCTGCTGCGATACAGGCTTCACGCGTTAAGTCAGCTCTCAAGTGAATTAGTGTGTAAAAAATTTAATTTGGTGATTTAATTTTTGTGCGACTCGGAACTTTGATATTTTATAAGTACAGTCGCAGTTTTTGGTGTCTATTTTCTTATTTTTGAACTGAATAGTTGTGAATTTTGCAAAACTCTTTCCACTGTTTCTTTTTTAAAAATTCATCTGAATTCCAAGATACCTACAAAACACACATACCTACAAGATACAGATACCTATAAAACACAGATATCTACTCAACACACAGCTAGCGGTCAGGCGCGCCGGAGGCGCGTCGCCAACCGCTAGTTAATTAATAAAATAAAAACGACGGCTTCCTTAACGAAGTTGAACGAGGAACACAGGGAACCTGTTTTATGAGTCAAATGGGATTTGGTATTGAACATTCAAGGAAGCCTAGACCTAGATAAAGCTAGTATAAAGAAAGCCTAGACCTACTATAAGCCTAATATAATATAGTTTGAGAGTCTAAATTTTTCTCGAATCTCCAGCTATATATGATCGCTCGAGAGTCGAAATTTTTCCAAGTCCCTCTCCTGTGATATATGCCTCGAGAGTCGAATTTTTTTTTGAGTCCCCCCCCCCATATCATTTATGGCTGGAGAGTCGAATTTTTTCCAAGTCCCCCTCTTATCATATATAGCTCGAGAGTCGAAATTTTTCTAAGTCTCCCTCCTATCATATATAGCTCGAGAGTCGACATTCTTCCAAGTCCCCCCCCCATCATTTATGGCTGGAGAGTCGAAATTTTTCGAAGTCCCCCTCCTATCATATATAGCTCGAGAGTCGAAATTTTTCTAAGTCTCCCTCCTATCGTATATAGCTCGAGAGTCGACATTCTTCTAAGTCCCCCCCCCCGAATCATGTATGGCTCGAGAGTCGAAATTTTTTCCAAGTCTCCTTCCTATCATATATGGCTCAATTGTCCAAATTTTTCCAAGTTCCCATTCTATCATATATAGCTCGAAAGTCGAAATTTTAACAGGGAACCTGTTTCATGAGCCGGGCTTTTAACAGGGAAACAGTTATATGGGGGGCTTTTTGAGAAATTTTCCGTGCGCCGTCCGGTGTCCGCCGTCCGCCATCCAGCGAATAACTTGGAAAAATTTCGACTCTCGAGCTATATGTAATAGGGGGGGGGGGGGGGCTTGCAAAAATTTCGACTCTCGAGCCATATATGATAGGAGGAGGACAGAAAAATGTCGACTCTCGAGCCATGTATGATAGAAGAGGGATTTGGAAAAATTTCTAAGACCCCCTCCTATCATATATAGCTCGAAACTCGAAATTTTAACAGGGAACCTGTTTCATGGGCCGGGCTTTTAACATGGAACCAGTTTTATGGGGGGCTTTTTGAGAAATTTGCCGTGCGCCGTCGGCCATCCAGCGAAAAAACTTGGAAAAATTTCGACTCTCGAGCCATATATGATAGGAGGGGAACTTGGAAAAATTTCGACTCTCGAGCCATATATGATAGGAGGGGGACTTGGAAAAATTTCGTCTCTCGAGCCATATGTGATAGGAGGGGGACTTGGAAAAATTTCGACTCTCGAGCCATATATCATAAAAAATTTCGACTCTCCCTCCTATCATATACAGCTCGAGAGTCGACATTCTTCTAAGTCCCCCCCCCCCCAATCATGTATGGCTCGAGAGTCGAAATTTTTTCTAAGTCTCCTTCCTATCATATATGGCTCAATTGTCGAAATTTTTCCAAGTTCCCATTCTATCATATATAGCTCGAAAGTCGAAATTTTGACAGGGAACCTGTTTCATGGGCCGGGCTTTTAACAGGGAAACAGTTTTATGGGTGGCTTTTTGAGAAATTTTCCGTGCGCCGTCCGGTGTCCGCCGTCCGCCATCCAGCGAAAAACTTGGAAAAATTTCGACTCTCGAGCTATATGTGACAGGGGGGGGGGAGACTAAGAAAAATTTCGACTCTCGAGCCATATATGATAGGAGGGGGACTTGGAAAAATTTCGACTCTCGAGCCATATGTGATAGGAGGGGGACTTGGAAAAATTTCGACTCTCGAGCCATATATCATAGGAGGGGGACTTGGAAAAATTTCGAATCTCGAGCCATGTATGATAGGAGAGAAGTCCCCCACCTATCATATATAGCTCCAGAGTCGAAATTTTTCTAAGTCTCCCTCCTATCATATACAGCTCGAGAGTCGACATTCTTTTAAGTCCCCCCCCCCCAATCATGTATGGCTCGAGAGTCGAAATTTTTTCTAAGTCTCCTTCCTATCATATATGGCTCAATTGTCGAAATTTTTCCAAGTCCTCCTCCTATCATATATAGCTCGAAAGTCGAAATTTTAACAGAGAACCTGTTTCATGGGCCGGGCTTTTAACAGGGAACCAGTTTTATGGGGGGCTTTTTGAGAAATTTGCCGTGCGCCGTCCGGTGTCCGCCGTCCGCCATCCAGCGAAAAACTTGGAAAAATTTCGACTCTCGAGCTATATGTGATAGAGGGGGGGGGGGGGGACTTGGAAAAATTTCGACTCTCGAGCCATATATGATAGGAAGGGGCCGTTATAATCTACATTTTTCAGATCCCACCTGCCCCGCGAAACAAGTTCCCTGCCACCCCTCGTTTAACTCCGGGAAAGTTTGTAAGTTCCTCGTTTTGCTGGACGGCGTCTGTCATTTTTTTCGATTTACCCCCCTCGCCCATAAGAAAAATTACCTGTAAAAATTAAAAATCACCTTTCATTTCTTTGTTACGAACAAGCACAGGCGAGTGCAAGGAATGTGGTTGTTTTCGCGCCCAAAGCGCCTGTTTAACCGGGAGCGCCGAGGCGTCCGAGTTGATGTTGAAAAACTCATATTTTTGCAGAAAATCAAGAAATTGTATGAGGGTGCCAAAATCTTATCGCCGCCACTGCTTACAAGAGATACTTAGGTGTTTACCCAACTGAAAAACAAGGCCTTGAACATTAGTTATTGTTGTATAACACCGTGATCTGATTGGCCAGAACAATGCTATATTGTAATTGGTTCATCCGCCTATGTGCTATGTTTCCATTGGCTACCAAATTTTCTGTCATCCTATTGATCAATTCTGTTTTTTCCGTCTTGTCCAATCACCAAACCGAATAATCTTTTGCTGTCAAACGTGATGAGGTTGTTCAAAAGGCTAACTTTTTTCCTCGTCGCTTTTGCAATCTCTATCTGTTCCCAGAGTGTGCATCTCTCCGTACGATTTTCTACATGTATGACTCCGAATATTCCTTCATCACTACGCTCTTCTTCATCGCAGTGTTTGCCAAATAGTGACTTCCCCCTTCTTCTTCCCTTGATATTTCGTGCTCTTTCCTCCTATAAGGTCGAACTTTCTCCCAGTCTCACTAATGTAGATGCTTTTGTAATGTTCGCAACTGAGCTTGTACACTCTGCTCAAGCTTCCCCTGTCCTTTCAGCTCCTTCTGGTCGTTTCTTATTCTCTTCACCATGGGTGGGTTGTTATGAAGGCCCACACTTACATCATAATCACTGAACACTTTTATTTCCTTTTTTGTGTGATTTCCTATGTGTCATACTGATCCAAAGTACCTTATCACTATGTGCTGTCATGGGTCCTTTTCTTTGCTTCCACTTTGCTCAAGACTCCCTGAACCACGCCTCCAGAGTAGCCAATGGCTACTGCAATCTACTTTACTATCTCAATTTCTTTTTTCTTCTCTCCAATGCTCTTGCTCGGTAGCAGTAGTTCTGAATCGCCGCTAATCTGTGTCTGAGATGGTAGTAAAAGTCGTTTTGGATGATGGTGTGTGTGTGCGTCGGCTTCCTATAGATTTGGTATTCTATCATGTTATTCTCTAGTCTGAGTCTTATTCAAAGTAGTTCATGGTCTCATTGTATCGCATTTGATTCCGGAGGGAATTGGTCCATTCTGTCTCTTATTGCCTCGCCACACAAGTGAGATATTGATATCTATCTGTCTAGATCGGTGTTTGATCGAGTTTCTAAACTTCCTGCCTTTCAATATCTTGTTTTCCGTGACATTCGAGAATATCTACACCAGTATCGGTGACCGCGATGATCCTATCGCTAGCCAATTTTCATAGCTGCAAAACTTATCATTGAATCGGCCGTAGTTCTGGTCTACAATCACTTCCACTATTTTTGCATACTTCAGCCTGTCAGGGTTCTCGTGGTATCTGTCGTTTCGCCTTAGGGTGAGAAAGTCCTTTTTTGATATGATACCAAACATGTTTGTCACGTCTTAGGAAACCAGTTTATCGTTTCTCTTGATTTTTAGCTAGTCCAATGCCTCCATCAACATTACTGTAGTTTCTGACGCTTTATTTAGGTGCAAATTGATAAATATTTTCAAGAATATGGCGGCGGTCTTTGCTATGATTGTAACATGGTGATTGAATGCTATTAACCAGTGGTTTTGTCGGACAATTTACTTTCTGGAGTTGTGCAAGCCTCTTGCATTTTGGTACTGATAGGCTGATCTCAAGTGTCCTTTCGTTGCCTGGCACATTATTCTCTTTCAACAGAGTTTTCAGCATATTCTGGTATTTCTGCATTGGGTCTTTCTCCTGCTCTTTGTAATCATTTCATTGTCGGCAATGGGCGACTCTACTTTTTGTCTTCCTTCTCCATTAACATCACTATAATTATGTGGTTTTTTCCACCTCTGTCAAGATCAGGTTGTTCCGTCAAATCTTCTTCTGTAGATTTGTGACCTTCCGCTGCATTACGTACTTGCGTTCTTTTTTGGTCCGACACGTATTCTCGTTAATGCCCAACAGTAATTTCCCACTTCTGGTTGGATTACTTGTTCGCAGCTAATGGTCATGTTTTCGAGCTTACACTGTGTCAATTCCTCTGGATGGTTGTACTTGATATCTTTTTCTAGCACTCTTTCTTCTTCCATGAAAGTGGCTCTTGATAGGTTTTCGGTTCTGAAAGCAAAATTGTGCATTTGGTGTCGCTGTCTCTTCTTTTCTCTCTCCTTCGGGTCAGTTTGGCGGGCTTCCACTTGGCTTTCACGTATTCCTCTCCTCTGTTCAATATATAACAGAGAACCTGTTTTTTTTTTTGAAAATTTGATGTCGAAAAGTTTCTGAGTCTCTTTGTTTATGCAAAGCCTGATATTGATTCAAGTTTTCGGGACTTCAAAATTTTTCCAAATCTAGTGACTTGAAGGAATATACTTTGGTATACCAAATATAGGTTTGTAAAGGCAAGTATCAATTGTATTTAAATATAATACTAAGATAAAGTTTCAATAACGATTTTTCACCGAATAACCTTCATCTATAAGAAATTTTAGACGCTGGTATAACGTGGCAATTACAAGTAGGATAAGATTTAATTGAGCGTTGGCGGTGACTCTTTTCAAATATTTAAGAGCTTTTCGATCTCTCTAAAAGCCCTATTGAGAAAGAGGAAAAGAAAAAATAAGTACGTGTGCGCGTTCTCGAAATAGGTATCATAAATATATAGGTTCCTGATAGTAGCTTTTAGCCGCTTATAATGACAAAGAAGTCTACTGGGTGAGCCTAACAGAAAATAACGGAGACTAGGTCAGCTTCTAAAATCTTATTGATAGCTAACATGACGCATAAGAAGTCGAAGAAGACTAAAGGAGAGATTTTAAATCGATACGAACGGAGGAGCCAACGTTCTCCCACATTCATGAGGGCTATGGCCAGGATGGTTTGAATAGAGAGAACTTAGCTCCGGACTTTGTACCAACGACCTCGTTTTTTTTAATGACACGAACTTCCTTGTATACTTCTACCGCGGTTTGGATGTTAGTCATTGATGAAAACTTCACAAATGACAGGAAATCAGATGACCGGATCCATTCATGAATCATGACCTCTTTTGAGACAAAAATATGAGTAATATAGAAGCTACTCTTTAAAAATACACCTGTAGCATCTTAGTCGAACGTTTCTTATACCATATATTCGGACGGTCCGTCGATGATGTAAGCTTTATTTTCGTTTTAGCCGATGAAAATTTAGGTAGTTCTCCTTTCAACAAAGGTGTACGAACTCACATTTTCGACAATCACAATCACGTCTACTTGTTTATAGTTTAGGTACCGTTCGAATCCTACTGCGCCATAGGCCTATTTATAAAGTATCAAATTTCTTGACTGTGGTTCACAATAACAAGGTTCTCTATAAGCTGGAAAGTATCTTTTGTATCAGAATGGTCTTTAATGTTTATCAGATACGCATAATTTTGTGTCATTAATTATCTTTCATTCAATTCGTCAGTACTCCCGTACTCAGAACTTATATATGTTGAACCGACAGCGACTACAATTTCATAAAGACACGCTTTTTCTTTGTGCTGGTTTCCATTTTCCAGAGTCTGCGCGGCGTTATCATCTATATAGTTTCAAGATAAAAAATTTTCTCGTCCCTAAATTCGGTCAAGGTCATTGATGGAGTCCCTCCTCCAGTATTTTTTAGCTGAATGTGAGTCTAGTATTCTAGTAGGTCAAGTTGACCAGTTCACTTTCTTTTTCCACGTCTTCAATCTTTAACGGTGACCTACTCCGCGCCGCTCTCTGTACCCATGAATAGCTCCGAGGTAAAGAAAAATTATAAGTCCCTAAACTAGGTCGTCATTTATGACTTCATAGTGACAAATTCGTTACACGGAAAATCGAGTCGCGAAAATTGACTATGGGTTTTTCCAAGAGGAATCCCACTGTAGGATGCTAAAAACCGGCAACCGAGCATTCGGTTGATTTTATTCGAGAATTTCCCACTCGGAAAATCTGCTCCGAAATTGGCTGTTTAGAAATGAAACGGAAATTGTCCGATAAGGACTCTTTTGGGTTGGTATGGTCTAACAGTACTTCGCGTTGAATAATTGGATGAAATGGGTAACTTTAATTTCCAGACTACGATTGGAGCTCTTTACAGTGGCGGACGGACCCCTCATCAATTTTCCACTAATTCATTTTATTAATTTAACAATCCCCCATGGCTCTTCTCCATTCCTGATATCAGACTAGACCTTACGGAAGTTCCTAAAGTCAGCAATTCAACTTATCGAAAACATATAGCAAAACTTATCGACGAATTTGCAGGTTATACCCTTTGTCTCACAGATGGCTCAAAATATCGCCATAGAACATCTTACGCGTTCTCCATTGGTGGCGAAATGGAGGCATACCGCATACGAAATTCAGCGTCGGTATACACAGCTGAATTAAACGGTATCCTTGCCTGTATATCACAAATTGCGCAACTACTACCGGAACAAAAATACCTTCTTTTGACTGACTTCCTCTCGTCTCTACAAGCCATTGCGGATCCTTTCTCAACTAACCCCTTAATTCAACGTATATTTTTGGCTCTCCACACTACGAAATTAATAAACTCTCATATCACTCTGGCTTGGATTCCTGGACATGTTGACTTTCCACCTCACGACTCAGTAGATAAAGCAGGCAAACAAGCAACATCTCTTCCTAAAATAACGGACCTTATTCTCTCACCGGCCAAAGATCTAAAAGTATATTACGCTTCCTTAATTTCCCAACTTTGGCTTTCCTCTTGGAAAAATTTAACTGACAACAAATTGAGAAAAATTAAAACCAATCCCTCGTCTTGGTCCTCATCCCACAGACATTCTAGACGAGAGGAAGTCATCTTAGCTCGACTGAGAATAGGACACACTCGTCTTACACATACTCACCTTCTAGCAAACCTTGGCCCACCATCATGTCCACACTGTCTCGAAGACAATTGAACAGTTGAACACTTTTTCTCTTGCCCAACTTTACAACCTCTCCGATCTTCCCTCAACATTTCTATTAATATGCAACAAACTCTCAATAACAACTCAGAAACAATTGACTCAACTCTAACTTACTTACGATCTACTGACTTTTACAACCACGTTTAACTCCAAACGATAACGCCAAAAAAAAAAATATTTTTGTTTTCCTTTGTATTTTTATTTCATCTCAATTCTTTTACATGCATTTTGTTTTCAACTTTCTACTTAAATACTAAGTTTATGTAAAAGCAGAACTATCTGCCGAGCAAAGCAAATAGTCCTTAGCGCAGCTGCATTGCTCGTTAAATAAAAAAAAAAAAAAAAAAAAAATTTAACAATATTTCAATATTTTTTAAAAATAATTTTGTAGAAATTTTAAATTTTTTTTCTTTAATTTTTAATACTAATTTTTTTGTATAATTCATTATTAATAATTTTTTTTAATGATTTATATATTCATTTGTTGATGTTTAATTGAAATTTTAAATTTAAATTTGTAGTTATTTCATTATTTTTATCAATTTATAATAAATAAAATTAATTTTCAATAATTTAATTTATGATAATTTTCAAAATAATTAATTCATTGATTAAATTAATTTTAATTGTACCATTGCCTATTTCTTCATCATTTCATTTATCAACCTTTAGTCACAGTAGGAGTATATTTTATTTTTAGATATTAAAATTTTTAAAATTTGAAATGAATTGAATATTATTTAATATTCAGAGTCTTTTATTGTAGAATTTTGATATTATTCATTTTTGATATTAAAAAATGATAGGCTTATCAACAATAAATAAGTAAAATTTAATTAAATTGAAATAAAAATAAATGAATAAATTTTTTTAAAGGTTTTTTTTTTCTCTAATAAATATTAAATTATTCTTAATTCAATAATCATTTTTATATTTTTAATAAATGAAATCATTACCTATTTATTCATTCATTCTAGTATTCAATTTCTAATTATTAGATAATAATAATTATTATTGTAAGTACAAAAATAAATTTATCAAAATAAATCAAACCATTAGAATATAAATAATTGAATATCAATAAATTTAAATTAAATATTAGTTTAATTTTTATTATTAAACTTCTCATTGTAGATGTTTTTACTAAAAATTATTTCATAAATTATTTCAAATTGAATTTTTGAATTGAAATTTATATTTACAATAAAAGTAAAATTATTAATATTAATATAAATTTTTTATGAAATATTTCTGGATTATTTATAACAATAGAATCAATTATAATTTTATTGATTTTATTTTGAAATAATAAAATTTATCAACTACCTATAGTATAATGGAGAACCCAAAAAGAAATGTATTTTATCGGAGATTGAGAAGAAAAGAAGTGATTTTTATTCAATTATTGATTTAATTAATTCAAAACGATTTTTTTTTTTTTTTTAATTCAAGTTTATTACTTTGTTAATCATATTATAAAAATTTTTATTAAGATTAAGTAAATCCAATCTACATAATATTTAAATCGACCGAAACTGACAGCCGTATTCCCAACAAACAATATAATTTTAAGTGCACTCAAGAGTCCCAGAAAGTCCCAAAAAAAAAACACTTAAGCAAACTTAAAATTATTTTGTTTGTTTGGGAATACGGCTGTCAAATCATGTAATAAAATATTAATCAAAGAGATTAAATTACATAAATTCTCAGAGAAAAAGATGAAATCGACCAACAACACAGAGCTATTTCCATTGCCGTGTCTAGACTTCTAATACCTAAATTAAAAAATAATGGTGCCAGCTGATCAAGTATTAGGAAATAAAATTTACTTTTGAATGATACCAGCAAGCTGTTCGTTCGCTACGATTGTGGATGAGAACCTCCCCAGACAATAATGCGTACTTAATTGCAAAATTTTTTCTCAACTCTGGACTATCAGATAGGACCGATGAAATACTTAAAGCTGAATATAATAGGACGGTAAGCGAGGCCCGCAATACCATAAGAAAAATCTCAAAAAATGCGCGCATCTCTATTCAGGTGCGAGAAGAATCTTCAAAACTAACGATATTAGTGACGAAATGGTGAAGAGATTTGTCGACGACAAGAAGACACTTTGTCGATCGATTTTGCATAATTTTTAGCGGGGAAGTTGCTATCCCTTTTGTTGGTGGGTACTTTCACGAAATCGCGAGCGGTCCGAGGTTGATGACGTCACGGAGAGGGGGGGGGGTAATTACAAAAATTTCGACTCTCGAGCTATTTATGATAGGAGAGGGACTTAGAATAATTTCGACCTCTAAGCTATATACGACAGAAGATGGACTTGGAGCTATTTTTTGGAATATTCCAGCAAACTATCTTTAGTTTGTCGGATCATGAGCTAATCGAGCGTTATTCTCTAAGCAGGGCTCTGATCCAAAAAGCTGGCACTTCTTCGAGCAGTCAATCCGAAATTGGCGACCTATATCAAGAAGCCGTAATCGAGACCGATGAAGAACTGTGGAATAGAGAAGGTCCTGTTAAACGTGATGACTCATTTTTCAATTCGCTGGAGAAAGTATTGAAAAGAGTTCCGTGAAAGTCTTAAGGAATAAATACAGACTTCTATGAACGATTGGTACCAATGATCGGCAAGCGCTATGCTGTATTATTAACGTGCGGTCGTGAGAGAAAGGCACTCGAGCGAAACGCAGTTTTATTTCTTCGACTGAGTAACTTATTTGGAACTATTATCTTATTAGGCTTCTTCTTAGTTTTGGGATAGGCACTTCAACAACAAACCGAAGACTTACAACGACTTTTTTGTCGGATTCATCAACCAGAGATTCGCTTGGTTCAAAAGCAGTTGTAGGCCTATTAAAACAACATACCTTACAATCATCACGTGACCCTCAATTGAACCTTTAAGCTACCTATCGAGGAAGAGGTAGCCTATAAGTGAAATGTAACATCGTTACTTTTCCTATAGTGTCGACTGAGAATGTCGCTGGAAGAGCTTCACACCTTTCACTCTCAAATTATCTATAGTTCAAAAATCTGCCGCAGGTATCTGCATCGGTGCCTGTCAATTCAGCCCCGCCTTAAACCTGTGTGCGGGAGCCAGAGCACCCGCCGCTATATATTACTGCCGACTTGATCAAACAACCAATCTCTCCGCATCTCCATCGTTCAACTTTCTCAGGCTCAGTCCACGACATCCTCTTCAACTCCTGGCATAGCATCGACTTAATTACTTAAATATCGCAAATCAGTTACAAGTTTTTTCTCCCATTTTTTGTAAGAAGTGCCTTGGTAGTACAGAAACCTATAAGCTGAGCAAAATCCTGTACTAGGTGACGTTTCATGAGATCGTTCATCTCGTGTTTGTTGTTTGAATACATAATCAATTTATAAAAAGAAAATTTTTCAACAGACTATATGTAGTGTACTTACCAGAGTGCTAATGTTAACGCGGATTGTAATCCAATCGCCGTAGTAGATTTTACGCAAAAAGCTCTTTTATTGTGTAAATTTTTCATCTATTATAATGAACGTAACGGTACGCGTAAATTTGAAAATGCTCCTTCTCGACGGAAAAGAAGGATACGAATATATGCTCACTAAAATATTACGGTTATCGCCTACTTACATCAATTAATTTTATTAATCGTTAAATTTTTGAGGTAGCTAGGTTACCACCGTTTCACTTTTTTGTAATAAGTTATACACTTCATGTTTTTCATCACCGAGTTAACAGAGCTACAAGAACCTCTATAAGTTTGACTTTTTACAAAGACACGCTCGTCCGAGTTTTTCCGAACGCTCTCATGTTGTATCAAATTTCGCCGACTCCCTCCTCGGACTGTAATGTTTATTTTTCTTCTTCATTTATTATTCCTATTGATTTCTTGATTGCCATGAAATTCAGTAGGTATTTTAATTAAGTATTTTTCAAGATAGGCCTATGTCGTATAAGTACAATTTTTCTTTATTGCCGCGACTATGGCTTATTTTGATCTGAGTCGTGAAGTCTGGTCGTTTATAAGTACCACTATTGCACATCGAATGATTTTTATATGGATAACCTTTGAAAAGTGGAACCTTCAAAGGTAAGCTCTGTATCAACTTGATTTGAAACTGTTTCTCTCACCAAAAATATATTCTTTCTTCATTAATTAGATACTACAATATTTTTCTCTTATATTTTCATATCTCTTGTCAAATTGAAAAAGGGTTTTCCAAATGTACAAATCTACTTTACTATGTAGATTTGTACATTTGGAAAACCATTTTCCAATATTAGTGCTCTACGTTTATACCTCACTCACTCATTATAAGTTCTGATCTCTTCTCAAAGGCTATTTATGAAACCTCACGTTTTATACCTACCCACTAGAAGTAAGTTAATATCAAATATTCTTCTCAAGTTATTCAATCCCTCGAGATTTTTAGGGAATTATATCGTCGACTGTCGAGTTCGTATGAGTAGGAAAGTACCGGTATATGATTTGGAAAATTTCTTCTGCCGCATTACGGTAGTGTCACTACACACCACACCGTAAGTAATCGTAGGCCTACCTATCAGTTACTTACCGGTACCGATATTTTTTCGTTAATTTTCCGCGATACTTCATATATTCAGGAATTATGATCGAAGAGGTATACCTGCTAATTTCGTTACAATCGAAATCGAACCTTAGTCCTTCTTTTTGCGCTGTCGTGTTAGGAATAAAGATTTTTGCATTCTGGTAACAAGAGACGATGCGTAGATATATATAATAGACTGCTCTTATCAAAATAGACAATAAGTATTTTCAAAATGATACGATACGTTTCGTGAACATACTATACACGTTGTTATTACCTACATGCCCACGAATTCAAAACATTATAGCTAGGCCTAAACAATAGTTGTTTCATTGTTTACGTCCTCCTAAAACGTTCTCCTGTACACGTACCGCGTCTTACAAAAACGTGCGATGTGAGTAAAGTAATATGAAAGTTTACGCTCTATGAATACAGCCCATTTATACAAGACAATCTCGATAGGTTATCACAGCAATTCGATACAGTTATAAGAGTGACTTCGAAAACGATGTAGGCGATAGTTTCTTTTCTCGCATGACTTCTTCCACACAATAAAATGGAAATTTGATCAATATTAATTTTGAATTAGAAAAAAGAGCTCCCTTTTCTAAAATTGTTTGAAAGTTCGTCCTGAAACGAATCTCAACACTTCGCCGTTGATAGAACTTTTTCTTTTACGCCAATTTTCTCACCTGCAATAGTTCAAGTGAAATTTTGAGCGACTAGTAGTGCTCCAAGCAGACGCAGCGGTTGATTGATGTTCAACACAAGAATTGAAGCCTTCCAGCCGAAAGCCATACACTTATTTATCACCACCACAGACTGATAAGAGAAACGTATCGAATTTTTAAAGTTGAAGTCGTATTTTTCCGAGTGCCTTATTCCGAGGTACGCAACCTGAGCCGCTGCAAAAACCAAACCATACTCACATTTAATAAATGAAAGTAACTAAATGCCATGGAAGATTAATAGAATAACGTGTCATTCTAATGCCCTGCAAAGCTGAATGATGAGCTATCTGAATATTTTATTGGTCGGTGGTGGTGTGACAAGTTCACTCATCGCTTTTCTCCTCCGTAATAATGCCAATTATAAATTCGAAGTTTGGGAAGCGCACGAAGAGATCGGAGGCCGTATGAGAACCCTTCAATACAACTCTTCGTCAACGCCTACAGATCTCGGAGCTCAATACATAACGACGAATGAAAAACATCTTTCCAGATACAGAAACGTCTACGATTCACTAATATCTAACAACATTATAACGCCGCTCTCTTGTCAGGTAGAAAATATGCGACCGCAGCCGAGGAACACTCTTAATTACGTAGCGTTAAATGGTATGAGTTCATTAGTGACACACTTTTTTGCTCATTCGAACATCAGAAATATTCGCTCCTCTTATCCGGTGAGACATTTACAGATCAAAGATGACAAAATTCTAGCGATATCTACGAACAAAGACGAAGAATTATTCGAAGCAGTAATCTTGAGCGCGCCCATTCCCGACATTCTCAAAATTGAAGGCCTTCTCCACGAAGCTATAAGCGACGAACAACTACAGAAATTAAGAAAAATAAAATATTCATCGAGATTCGTAATCGTTCTAATCTTTGACCATATTCTAGATGTATCGTGGGCAGCCACTTACATGCCTCAAGATAAGATATTTCGCTATGCTGCAATTCAGGAAAGAAAAGTCAAAGCAGACTCATGTTTGTCTTCCGTGGTACTTCATACCTCCATCGAGTTTGGATCTCAATACAACAACCCAGAGGAAGTGAAGCCAATTCTCGAGCAACACGTTCAACGTACTTTTCCTCAATGGCCAACGCCCGTAAAAGTGTATTGTTATAAATGGGATTATTCGCAAGTTCTATCATCGTATGAAGATGGTACCGCATGTGTCGTTCTACGTAAGAAGCCGTTGTTAGTGATTACAGGAGATGGCTTTACTGCTTCTAATTTCGATGGTTGTATAGAAGCTGCTACCTCAACTGTCCATACAATAACCAGTATTCTGAAAAATTAACAACGACCGAAGGAAAAAGAGTAAAATGATTTATTTCGAACAGATACGAAACGAAGCCCAATTTTCGGATCGGCTCAGATTATCCAAAATGTATATTTGTAACCGACAAAAATGATGGACCAACTTCTACTCGTTTTCGCTGATTTGACACTTTTCCAATTCAAGGTTGACTTCGTCGACGGTAGCTCCTTCGGCAGGAATATCTTCACCGACCATACCATTCTCTGTAAAATACAATAAAACGCTTATAAAAATGACTGATGAGATGAATTTGATCATAAAATAAAATCGATACTCACGATTATTGGTAATCTCTGATTCTTCGTTCACAGTAAAGCCAAGAGCGTTGATGTCCAAATCGAAATACTGAAAAGATTATTTCATAGGTCAACCTACTACAAATTGAAACATAAGTTAGAGGTTACAAAATTTTCAAATACCTGAGCATCATCTTCTTCATCTTCATTTTTCGAATAACTGTCGAAAGCTTCATCGCCTTCGTCATACGCATCATCCTTGGCCAATTCGGGATTAAAGGTAAACATTTCACGTCCAGACAACTAGGGTCAATACAGAAAGTATGAAATTAGAAATTCATCCTATAGATAGTAGATTATACGATTGGAAAATAACGTACTCCAATATGATGTCCGGCTTTGAAATTAATTCGTTTCTTTTCTTCTTCGTTATCTTTAGCATCTTTCTTTTCTTTTAATTTTCGTTTCTTCCATTGAATAAATGTTTCTAATGTAAGTTTGGTAGTATTCTGCGAATTTAGAGCTTGTCTCTCGTTTTCTATTAACTCTTCTAATGAAAGAATATCACCTTTTTCTTCTTGTTTTTTATCCTGAAAAAAATATTCATATATTGTGGACGGACTGGAAAAAAAAAAAAAAAAATAGAGAAGAAATTTTGAATATAATTCTCACTTTTTTCAGAATGAATCCCGGTGGAAGAGCATGTCTATAAATACAAGTAGGACCATTTGGACAACTCCAAAACCATCCATATTTACTATTTTCCACAGCTTCGAGGAAAAACTTACAGATCTGAAAGAGGATAATAAAAAATGAAAAGATACGAATTGAAAAATCGAGATTGAGATAAAGTCATCAGAACGTGACTAACAATATCAGTGGTGGGCATTTTCTTATTTGACTCGCCATGTTTTTTCTCCACGACCTCTTTCAATTTTTCTTCCGTCCAAGTTTCCATTGTATCTTCGTTATCGTCATCTCTCATGTCGACGTACAAACTTCGTTTTTCTGCCTTTCTTTCAACCGTCAAATCGTGAGAAAATTTGCATTTTGAACCTTTCGTACATTGGCCGAATTTGAAGAAAGCGCAGAGGATTGATTTCGGATCAGCTCCTGGGAAGAAAATTGAAAACGTAAGAATTGTGACGTTGAAATCGTGATTTGATAAACGATTATGAACCCGCAATATTAACCTTTTTCAACTTTTTGAACAGGTTTAAAGAGTACGTTCAACTCATCGACTTTCTTCTGTTTCTCTTCCTTCTTCTTGGTTTGATCTTCATTCACTTTACGCGGAGGAACACCTCCTGATTTAATCTGCTTCTCGACTTGCTGTATAAACTTCTGTTGTTTGGCTCCTTTTTTGTTCTTCAGGCCGAAGGTTTTATCCTACACAAACAGATAGTTTTTCTCAGCTTTATGATGTAAGCCTGAAGTATTGGAATCGAAAGTGATGAAATACTGCGATTACCGAATTGGTTTCTACTTACTTCTATCACTTTTTCCTTCTTCTTTTGCTCGGTTTTTTTACTCGGGGCTGGTTGTTTACCTTTGGAAGGAGCCATTATGAAATACTCCTAAATTTTTTGGACCCAGCGAATAAAATAAATCAGAATCAATCAGTTGAACAGTGAATTTAAAGAATCACGTCGTGTCGTTTCTTCCTTTATCAAAATCAAATTTTCACTCTGATTCTAATGAGAACCAACTTGAGATTCGAGACATCAACATTCAAAAAATTTCTTGGCTTTGGGATTGAGACCCGTGATTGTGAATATTTCATGCAGGAGATTTTCATGTGTGTGTGTGTGTGTGTGTGTGTTCGTTTTGTATGAGTGTGTGTTTGACTTCGATGTGTGAGTATCGGCTTGAGTGATACTGATAACGCAGGGAAGAGCCGAATGAAATTAATGATAAAATCAGCTTAGTAAAACTGAGACAATAATCTAAAATGCATTTGATGGTATTTTAGTTAATAATCCTTTCATTGAAACTAGTTTTGGTTCAGAATGCGATTCCAACGATTATGAGCCAGTCGTGTGAGAATTTCGCTCTTTGAGTAAGTCTGTCTTGAGATTTATGCTCCGTTTTCTCATTGCAAGAATTCCTCATATCTTTCCCTCATGTTACAGTTTCAGATTATAAATGAGATATATCAACATGAGTATTATATCCAACTCGATGTTGATTACTCGATTGGCTTATAATATTTTTCAAAACGTACACCTTCGTAGTGTATCGAGTTTGCGCTTATTTTCTCGTCTAAATACCGGAACTTCTACCATATTCAACTCATCGCATTTCCTAAAACCTACGTCGTGTTCCATCGTGCCTGCGAAAAATTTTCAGACGGTAAATCACGTTAGAAAACAATGTCCGTCTTGTTACTTTATGTGGAGAGAAGGTAGAAAATATGTATATTGCAAGAAATTTCCTAGCCATAATCAGCAAACAAGAGTTCCCAAGGATAAAGAACGTTTCATCATCACGCAGAAAACGCATGGAAGAATACGTCCCTGGTGATCATTCAAATGGTTGAGTGTATTATACCTTGTGTCTTAATTTTAACAAATCAATTAGAATAAAACGAATTACATCTGTATTGGCTTCATCTTACTTCTTCGATGCCGCATAGAAGATGGGCCTAATTCTTCTCTTACCTCTTTGTAGTATCTTTGAAGTAGCTTCGTGCCGAAAATTTTAGAATCATAATTATTTAATACTTTCTCTGACGATTCCAATTTCCTCTGTCAAAGTGACTACATATTTTCTGCATACAGAATCCCCACTAAATGAGCTAGTAACACATGATTTCCCACAAAATTCAATTCATACTTTTTAATTTTTCTAGCTCGAAATAAAATTTCAGGATCTCAATATAAAGTACTCAGTATTAAGTTCAAAATGTAGTCATCATTTTCAGTAATTTATGCACATCATGAAGCAGAATGTGAAAGTTATGAATTGAATGACGGGAAAAATTTTTCTTTCATTTCTACTCATAACTTGATTCCTAAGAACCCACACAACGTTTCAATATCACTTATGGAATACAGAAATAATATATGTACTAACGGAAAAATGATAATTTTGAAGAGAAGAAATCTATTAAACAGGAAAAAGCCAGAGGGTGAATATTGAAATTAAAAAAGAGAACGTAGACATTTGATGAAGCAACGATATCGAAATTAAACATGTATCCCAACGTGAACGTGGAAACGTTGGTTCACAATTCTTTTGGATCATTCGTGTAAATAAATGTCGAATTCTTCGGTTTTTTCATTAATAGTTTTACGCAATGAATATTTCTGCGTTGTGAATGGAATTTAGGTAAAAATTTTAGACCGAAAAAATATAATGAAATTCGTCATTCAAGTTCATTTCAATTTGTTGAATAGTGAATTAGAATAAGATTCGTAAAATAACTGATTTATTAAGTTATCAGCACAGCACTATAACAAAATGAGATCTTACTTGCTTTATACATAATATAATCCTACCGATTCATTGAGTTATAAGCTTAGCAATAAAACAAAATGCAGAGATCTTACTTCTTACATACAATGATTCGATAAAAATTCCCCCTTTAAAAAGAAAGGGAGAAATAAAAAATACGAAATGGTTATCAACGATTCAAATATGAACAGAAAAAGTTCAACAATAATTACAAGAAGGAACGAGTAAGTTCCACTTGTCAGAATACAGAAATATTACGATAATTTGAATTACAATGTGAAATATAATGGTAAAAAATAAGAATGAGTAAAATGCAATTCAACGGAATCGACTTGAAAATAAAACTAAGAAACTGTTATGAACGATTCAAACGTGAATCAAAAAAATTATTAAAAAGTTTGTCGGTATTAAGAAAAAAGATGTTCTAAGTAAATACCTACATGAACTACATTTCAAATTGAAACGGTAAACAACAAAAAACGAGTGATTTCGATGAAGTATCACAGGTCAGACGAATGTCAACTTAAAATCTAAAGGAAAATATTGCCACCTTAAAAGAAACTAAGATACTCGCGTTCACTCAATCGACTATACAATATCGCACACACGAAAAATGATTTGAGCGAAATTAAAAATATTGATACAGTCAAGGATCGATCGACAAGTAGGATATCACAAACACTGGTACATGAACACACGAATGACCAAATCGATTGAGGTCACTGTATTTCTGGTGATAAATTGAAACTAGTCTTTGTACATTTCAAAATTACGTCGTTTGAATTGTTTCTTTGGATGAAACGCTGGCGTTTCAGGAAGGGAACCTGAAAATAAAGAACACATTAAAATTTAGTATACTTCGTATGTCCCGACGGGGCGATCCCGTAAAATGGAAAAATTATGAACGGTATAATTATATAGAGAAGATCCTATGCAGGATGAAATTATCGTTTCGATCGCTGAACTATAAAATGAGCTGACGATTCTTTCGTTAAATTTCACGATCTTGTCATAAAGAATCGTTTATTCAACTAAGAGCCCTCGTAAGTTCAATTTGCACTCAACAGTATCGGGGATTTGAAGTGATTGTACGTCTCGATTCCTGAAAATCTTCCCTCAGTACAACATGCATTGCATTTTTTATGCATTTATAAAGTAATATTGCCCAAAATGAATTCTTATGAAATTCGCGTCATCCGACGTAAAGAACAAAGAAACAACGTTTGGTACTTACCGTTCCTGTCTATGCTAAATGACAGAAAACTAGAATCAGAGGTAGAATCGGATCTCGATTGATCAGGAACTTGACCTAAATAAATAAAAAGAACATTTAATTTTCACAAAATTCAATTATTATCGACTTGAGTAACTATTCCACTACGAACCATTCCTGTCGACATAGAATAATGATGATTCTAAATCATCAGAACGAGGTGTGCTCGGTACGCTACCATTTCTATCGATGGTAAAGGATGATGTTGCGATGTCTTCTGACTCGGCTTTCGTTTCTGGCGACGGCTCTAAATTGGTAACATTCGTCAAAGAACGTTCGATCGGTGGTAAATTAAGTTTAAGTTTCTTCAGAGAACGATCAGGAGTACAGCTTTCTGGCACACTACTGTCGCACATTGACGACCGCTGAGAATTGAAAGATTCACTATCTGACACGAAGGACGAATCGAACGACATATACGTAGAGTCGATCGAATGGTGCGATCTTTCGGGTGTCGAGAAACCAATCGGTGAAGATATGCCACAGCTCATTCTTTTACGATCTTGGATTAGCTCGGTGATAGGGTCTCGTACGCTTAATCTCTCGCAAAAGGTGACAGTTTGCGGATTAATAACAGCGTGAGGTGGAAGTATCGAATTTCTGTAACTTCTGTGGTTCCGAGAATAAAATGGTGCGGTTCTAACGAAGTTACGTGGTACCTGTAGATCGTTATTCATTTTCTGCAAAACAAACGCTTTTTCATCATCTGTTGGCGTGAAATTCCACCTACGTAGAAAATTGAAATATTATTAGCGACCTCGAATAAGAGCATTGAAAACTAGAAAGCAAATAGTTCTCGAAAATTACATACCTCTCATCGGACGACGATCCCGGCATGTATTGAGTCATTCTTTTAGAACTCATTAAATGGTCAGTCAGATAGAGAATAGTTAACCATTCGAGATCATACGTTAGCTCTTGAGAATCATTTGCAGCGGGTATATCGACAATCTAGGGAAAAATTCTATGACGTGAAAACACGGTATTCAAGTGATGAAAAATCTAGCTCAAATTAATCCTTACTTCAATCCAACGTCGTTTCGGTAAACATTTGTCCAGTGCCATAAATTTTGTCTCTGCTGTACAAGATCCCTGCAGAGTAATAAAATAAATTTAAATGATGAAATCAGAAGAAAACGATTTTTAAAAGTAAAATAAACGTCTAACACTTACATCTTCATCGAAATGCGGAACGTTTGCACAAAATTTCGTGTGTAAATGAGCAGCAAACCAATTCTTCGGTTTCAAACACGAGAGTAATTCTTGACACGGCTGACTTCCCAACCTATTTTCGTTAACTTCCCTCCTAAAATCAATCCATACGAATGACTTGATGAATTTTTCAAAATTTCAATGATTTAGAGCTGCACGTATCAAAAAACGATACTTACTCGAAAAATGGCTTATTACGTATAAGTTCATCACAATCACCAAATGTGTACACTTTTCTGGGCCAATCGTGTGAAAGCATAATATCCAAAGTATTTGAAAGCTATGAAACCAACGAAAAACAGTTGAAGTTTTTCAAATAGAAATATTAGGATATATTGATATTAGAAAGTTAATCGCTCACTTGTTTCAATCGAAAAACCTCCAAGTTACGAACATGATAAACACTTCTTTTCGTATCTTCGCTGAAAGGTGCGATTTCGAAATGACCTTGCATATAATCTCTCGGTTTAGAAATACCAGAAAGTCCTCCAATTCTAAGGCCACCGAAGTTGACAACGCCGGCGTATCCCAAATAGTAGATATTTGGTGCTACCCAACCTCCGTAGGGTAATTCTTGCAAGTAGTTTGAAGCTTCGTGGTTACCACCGATGAATATCGTAAGGTAAGGAGCAGTAACTTCTCCCGAATAGTATCTGCAATAATAACGATTGGTATTACATGAAATAGAACTAAATTTACTCATACATGTGATTCGAATACTAACTTGTAAAAAGTTCCCATGTTATAAAATTTGGGAGGAACAGCCATACATCTTAGATCGGATTCGTTACGAGTTGCTTGGAAGTCACCGCAACAGATCAGCAAATCTATTTTTAAACGCTGTTCGTATTCGATTTGTTGAGTTCGACGATAAATATTGTCCATCTCTCCGTGACTGCAACCAACTACTGCAATCTTCATGATTTCTTATTACACGAGAACCAGACGTATATAAAATGTACGAAGAAAATTGAACCAACAATCTTTTCGAAAATGTGAGTGCTTAATGAAAAACGATAGTACTTTAGAATAACTGCGTAAAAATGTTCTAACGATTCTAATACAATCTAAACAGCATTATCAATAACAATAACAACGTGAATGGCGGAAATAATCATGATGGCGTGGTTTTCTAGACGCGTGTGTGTGTTTCGTTCGTCCGCTTGCGGCGCCGTCATCCGCCAGCGCGTTAAGTTGATGGGGTACGCCTGCCCGCCATGTTAGTTACTTGGTCGGATCGAGCGACGGGCAGCACTTTAACGTTGCGCTGCAGCAGAAATGAAGGTATCAAAACTATGGTCATATTATATGGGAGGAAAATGAAGAAATCGAAAATAATAACACTCGAATGAAGCAGATTTGGCTTCTTGACATCACACAAATGAACAATGAACCAAGTTCTGTAAAAGCCGGCTAAGCGACATGACAACATTTTATAAAATAACTAAATAAGGTCTATTGTATGAACACAACAAAAGAAATATCTTCCTCCAAAATGTTGTCATGTTGCTTGGCCGGCTTTTACATAACTCAGTTCAAATGTTGTCCACAAACGCACACTGTACAAATTAGATTAAGATAGGGTGACTAATCTGACAAAACAAAACCTTCAATTCTGCTTCATTGAAGAGATATCCCACATTTTCCTTTTTTTCTCTCATATTATATGGTCTTATGATTTTGGCAGATGTACCAATGTACCTTTACTCTTCAACAAATCACGCACGTTGTTAGCAATCCTGGTGGATGTCTAGTTTGAGTGATTCTGAAAATATAATTTTTTAAGCACATACACGGAAAGTACATTTATTTTAGACAGCGAAAACTTTATTGTTTGTTCACCTGATAAGAATCATGAAAACTGTGGCGAAAAACTCAAACCCGTGGCAAAAAAACTCTAACCCGTGGCGAAAAAACAGAGCAACAATGATTCTGATTGGACAAAGACTAATTGTTTGAAGAACGACTCCATTGATTTACAGATTCTGTGAATTGTAATAAAACACTTGAAATTTTGGAAAATCAAATAATTCAAGTATAAAGAAATTGCTTTCGGCGTATGTTGTTTAAAAAACTATCTTACAGTACAAACAGCGACGTAAGAAATATCGCAACTTGTTTGATTAGTTCCACTCACTTTGCTTGTGGTGCTACAATCAAACTCGTTGCAATAATTCTCACTTTTGCTGCTTGTACAGTAATATACTATTTTTAGGGGCTGTGTTTTTTTTGACGTCATATTCTTAAAAAATTTTCAATCTGACCTTACTATACCAAGGCTTGTACCATACAAGCTGAACTACAGCGCAATCTGTAGAAAGATATCTTTTGTATGAGGCTTAGAGATTCTTGCTGTTTATTCAATCAACTGTTTTACAAATTTTAACAGTAAGCGCTTGTGAAGTTATGAAAAAGATAGACAAGCTTCTAGTTTATGAATATACACATCAAAGTCTTCATTTCACCAACTTTTCTCAGAAAAGCGAGTGCTATACCCGTCACAATTGTGGCAGAGGGTGGAGAAAATGAATTTTCTCAACGTTTCATATAGGTTGTAGATCATCACTATGTCATTAAAAATTTCAGGTTTCCTTATAAATCAAAATTGTCCGCGCTTCTCCTCTGAGACTGCTTGGTGGTTTTTATTGACACTTGGCCAAGTTATAGTGTTATATCTGAAGTTGTGCACCTGCATATTTTTTTTGACGATTGGATCAGTAGTTCTTCAGATAAACTCAATTTTTTAAGCAATTTCCTACTCCTATAACTAAGGTATGGTTTGTTAGATTTTTTTTGAATATTGATAGTTTGTAATTTAAATATCTAAAAATGTAAATGCGTCAACTTGGTGTTGATACAATGTCTGGTTTGTGAAAAATCTCAAATTGAAGCGTGAATTAATTTGAGGAAATTTGCAAATACTCAAGTTACCAATATTTTGTAGTATTACCCTTCAGGCAGTCCTTTTGTCATGAATAGGAAAGGCTATGTAGATTGTCAGTGTAATTGTGGCATAGTAGTCTTATACCTTTTTGGGGTTACCTGTTCACACATGGAAGTATAATGCACATGTGCCCGAGTCTTTCTTGTTGAGTTTGTCATCAATGAATGTTGTGTTAGTGTAGTATTAGTGCAGCAATCCTCCGTTTATACCTGTAATTTTTTCCCCATTTTTGTTTTTTTCTATTTTTATCAAGTTTTTTTTTTTACCAACTTTTTGTAGAACAGCGAGTACTGCACCCGTCGTTGTGACAGAGAGAGGCAAAAATGAATTTTATTTCCAAATAAGGTGGGGCGTACAGTGACCCTGTTCAAATTCCAAGGCTTGCAGAATGTGGTTTGACGCTTGTCACTGGATCATTCCTTGAGTTTTAATGTATCAGTATATAAGTGCGTTTTTGATCCTTCTAAACATACCACTTTTGGTATATCGTCTCATATAATGTTTTGTTTATTTATTATAATCATTGAGGTTATTATTATTATTATTGTTATTAATATGTATTATTATTATTTTTCATTATTTGTTTGAAACGCTGCAAAAGAAAAAGAGCAATTTTCGATCCACAGCAAAGAAGAAAAAAGATCGAAAAAAAAACTTTCATGAAAAACATAAGGTATAAAGTATTCTATTAATTTTTTTATTAATCTGTAATTTGATTATGCACCTCGACCTCCGGGCTATAGGTGATAGTGGGGGGGGGGGGTCTATAGACTTCCAAGCTATATGACATATGAAAATTTCGACCTCCAAGTTATAACTTCCTTCCCCCCCCCGCCCCCCTCCGCTCCCATAAAGTTTTGACTTTCAAGCTGTGACTGGTTGGAAAGAGACTTGGACAAAATTTCAACATTGAGCTGTATGTGATAGCGGGAACGTGAAAAATATGGAGTTTCTATCTCAAACTCCCAAGGTGGTGATGCACAAAGTTTAGTCTTTATTTAGAAAATGTATAAACAAGATAATCCCCATAAAACAGGTTCCCTGTTTGCTTCGATTAACGCTGTTAATGAAGGTAATCTCGATTGGCTATAACGAAGTAGACGGTGAGTTTTTTTATTAGCCCACTCCAACTAAAACATTTTCATTGAGTTTCCTGTCTATAATAAGACTTCTTAATTTCACAAATAAATCTATTAAAAGTCTATAAGTAAAATTCTTCCGATTTTCTTGTTTTCCAAATATTTAAAGTTATTCAATTTTTCTAATTATATGCATCCGCATTCTATTTTTCGCTTATACGGATAATTCTATTTAAATTTTCATTGAATTTATTCTGAATCTCTTGTCTTGCAGATCCTTCATTCCTTTCCTCACAATCCTACCTGTCCAAACGCATTAACAAACAATACATCACCCGAACCTCATTCACTCATCGGTCCAACCTCAAATCTCACTCAAAGAAGCTACAGTACACATTTAAAATAATATTGCCATCTCCTGAGACACCTCAAATCAACTTTAAATTTTGATAATTTAGGCAAATTGAACAATTTTTAACACATTATGGTCCGTAACTCGACTCAGGAATATCGTAGAAAGTTCGGTATGGGCGCAAAGAATTATTTTAAGAAGGGAAATTTGATTTCAGAAATTTCCCAACTTTTTGAGTTTTGGCTCGCTATTTGACGAACAGAAAAATAAATAAAAAATAAAAAATAAAGTTTCTTCTTTCATTTTTCCATAATTTACTATACCAAAATGGACAACAAAACAATGAGTGATGTTCATTCGTTTAATTCATTTTTTTTTTTTCAGTGGGGAACCCGCTATCTCTTTTGTTGGGGGTACTTCCAGGAAATTTTCGTCCGCGGACGCGAGCAAGATTGATGACGTCACGGAGAGGGAGGGGGACTTGGAAAAATTTCGACCCTCTAGCCACATATGATAGGAAGGAGACTTAAAAAAAAATCCGACTCTCAAGCTATATATGATAGGAGCGGGACTTGGAAAAATGTCGACCCTCTAGTCATATATGATAGGAAGGGGCCTTGAAAAAATTCCGACTCTCGAGCTATATATGATAGGAGGGGGACTTGGAAAAATTCCGACCTCCGAGCTATACCTATATGATAGGAGGAGGACTTAGAAAGATTCCGACCTCCGAGCTACCTCCGAGCTATATATGATAGGAGCGGGACTTGAAAGACGATGGCTTCCTTGAAATTGCAGCGCGTTCAAGTCTTCACGTCATGATTTTCACGACTTGGAAAAACTTCAGGCTCTAGGGGACTCGGGGCAGCGGGGAATCATTTTTGAAATGAAGGTATGATAGAGGCATAAAATGAGTGATGAGATGGGTTTGTATGAGTCTAGTTTGATCGATAAAGAGGCGAGTGAGTTGATTTTGAGAATCTCAGGCGATGAAAGTATTATTTTTAATTTGGGCTAGCTTATTTGATGAGATTTGTGGTTAGAATAATGAGTGAACCAGCCTTGGGTGATGTATTTGTTAATATGTTTGGAGAGGTCGGAGCGTGATGGAAGCAAAGAGGGGTTGATTGATGGATAATAATTGGCCATTTTTTTTTCATGCATATGATGTCCTTGTGGCGGGATTCCCCAATGAAGAATATTGGGATGAACTTGGCATAGAAATTGACGATGAGAGCGTGAATACATTTTATAATGGATGAAAAGAAGAGCCGCTGGAAAAAGGGTCAACTTGTGGGAGATGAGCAAGTATGGATTAATGGGAGGAGAGGGGAGAGAAATGGTGAGGATGTGTAAGTATTATGAACAGAACGATTTATAAAATAAGTTGGAGTGTGGACATTCTGAGATCAGATTCAAGCACAATGCTTAATGTCGGGCTGAGGTGGAAAGTAGTGTGTTTACGCAGCTGCATGTTGGGAAAAAAATATAATTTAAAAAAAGTAGTGCACTGGGTCCCAGATTATATGGTAGTATCTTAAGCTAAAAAGAAGCACTGTGCTACCAAAAGTAGTTAGACCTATATTGTATACATCATTAGGCCTAGAATACGACAGGTTAGATTCAATACGATAAATATCGAAAATACAAGTCTCAAAGTAGAAAAATTCAAATTTTAAGAAAGAACTTGTACTGTAGGAGTCTTTTAGAAACTTGACCTACACAATGACAAAATTACCCAGATCCACTAAAAAATTCTGAAGGAACGGATCTAATTAAGCATATCCCGTTAGAGAAGTTGCTTTGAATTCGGTTATTATCAGTTCTACTCTGTCTACGGGCGCTGCTTATATCACAATCGATGATCATGTAATATAGGTAATCAAAATAATATGTAAATAGGAAAAAGAGTGAAGAAAAAGCTTTTCTTACACAAAATAATATAAAATTACTTTCAACATTTGAATTTTATTTCGCGAGTTTTCGGTCAGCAGGCTAACTGATGAACTGACATGAAAAAATGAGGAATACCTTTTTCCAATTTGATAGTCTAGACTATCTTATTTAAATTTCAATTAGGTATTGAAAATAATGTAAGGATAATGCTCTAACAGAGTGTAAGTACTTGAAGTCACATTACCTGACCATAAATAATATCGGTTTTTACGGACTCAAAATTTAAAAAATCATGAAATGAATAATATTACTTAAGTACAGGCGAAACTTCTAATTGATTCTGGTTGTAACATTACCACAATGGATATTTACATCTCATTGCGAAATATCCGTCCTTTCTGGAAATTAAGCCTGTAAATCCAAGTTGTGTGCTATTTAAACCAACTTGTCCTTGCGAGAACATGAATATTTCGGTTTCTATATTATTATTTAGGGATATTCAATAATAAGTTACTTTACATAATCCTCGAACACATATTATTTAATTTTTTTATTTATGTTTCTTCTGTTGACGTGAATTATTATATATAATTTTTAAGTTAATATTTCCTCAAGTGTATATGAGTTTGAAGATAGTCGACAATCTAAAGACATTATTTGACCCCTACTGGGAAAAGAACCTAATCCCGTTATAGCACGAATATTTAATAAACATTAGATTGAAGACATAAGTAATCAGTTCGTTAAGTAATAGAGAGATTTTGTATTCGATACATAAACTCTCTATTGATATTACTCCATCAAAATTTCGAAGTCGCCTCAAGCCTTCTTGCACATTATTACCTAGGTAGTCGTTTATTATGTACCGGGCAAACATTTCGATACTTTTGGAGGAGGAGAGAGAACAGGATACAATTCATAATTGTGGTATTTCGATGCAAATAGGAACTTGCTTCGCGGATAAAGAAAATAATTTTTCTTAAATACGGAAAATTGGATTTCATTACAAGTTTTAAATACTTCCATCTGCTGATACCTCGCCAAATACTTGTGAGCTGCGCGAATTTGCGTTCCTAGTAGCTCGTTCATTTTTTGTTTCATTTTCCTTCTCTTTTTTTTTATTGGTGAGTCCTTCCTGATGATCTGCTTTTACGATTTTTAAACATGTTAAACTTCATCGCCTTGGTATTCTGTATTCTCGTCGGTTATTTGTATTTCAAAATTAAAAAAGATCCTAATCTAATAAAAACGGCGGAATTTATTCCGGGTCCAAGAGAATTGCCTCTCCTCGGGAACTGTTTGAAGCTCTGTTTTACGAAACCACGTGAGTATATTAACATCATTAATCTGCAATAAATGCTTATCATTTCGAAAAGTATGATTTCGAACTTGTGAGGTGGAATTGAAAAGAGGGCAAACAAAAGGTAACCTTGCAGCTTACTTCGTTCGCTGCTCGCGGGGTTTAACTCTTTCTTCCTGGCTGGACTTTCTCCTTATATACAAATGTAGCTGGAAAGTTTGATTTTTCCCAAGTCCTTGGTGCGTCAAAGTCTTCAACCTTCCTCATCTATGGTCATTTTTGGAAATTTATCCATGTCTCTAAACGACCACGGAATTTTCGTCTTCTTGGGGACTACATGTTTCTATTCGGATATGCTTCGGAATCGAATATTTTTCTAAGAGTTCTCTCAAAATTTGAGATTGATTACATGAAATTTTAAATCGTTCTTCCGTAAACCAGGTCAGCCCTCCCTACCCCCCGGATGCCTATCAACGAAGTTAAAAGGAGAACGCTAGGAACCCCTGACTGTTGAGCATTAAATTCGGAATAAAGGTCGGGGAAAGTTTAACCATCAAAGTAAATTTCGAATATTGAGCTATATATGTGCCGAATTTATAAAATCGGCAACCCCAAGGCTTAAATCGGCAGAAATTTTTGCCGGATTTATGAAATCGGCAACTGAAATATTGAGATTGAAAGTAATAATATTTCTTTATCCTATCTTCCAACTTTTTCTTTTCTTCTTTTTCACGGTTTTATGAGACGAGCAACTGAATTATCGTGGTAAATTGAAGACCTGCGTAATATTTTTCTTTCTCTTTTTTCCAATCATATTTTTTTCCTTCATTGCGTTCAATGACCATCTTCGAGTGATGAATGAAACTGGTTCGTACGTACGTGAAGTTGAATCATGAAGACGTTCGATATTATTGAGGGGTGAAAATAAGTAGACAAACGCACACTTTATTTAGGCCAATGACATCGGCGCTAACAAGGAGTACTCCTTGCGCGAGCTCGTGCGTCTGAACTCAGTGGGCACTGGGCAGGGGTACCGTAAATGGATAAAAAAATCAGAAAAAGTCAATCGTCGTTATTATAAAATTAATACAGTCGAGCAAGAAATATTAAAACATCAGTCTTTGTGATTATCACATGTACGTCCGAGATGACAGGCCGAATTGCACCCCAACCCCTCACCCCTGTTTGTTACAGGCACATACATCTTTTGGAGGTGCAATTTGTACGGCACGAGCACTTATTAACTAAAATTGGAACGAACAATGATTGACTTCTTCCGATTGTAAAATATTATCGTGATTATTTGCTCTACAAAATTTATTTTATTTTTGGATACTGTTCAACATTTTATACAGACCTACCTATTTCAGGGTGTCTACCGGTCAAATAAGTCAAGTATTTGATAAAAAAAATTCTATTGAGAAAAATTTTGTGGCATAGCCAAATAAATGAAAATCATGTTCCATGTCTTTTATATTTTATCAGTCATCTTGAAATATTTCATTCTAGGCTTCTACTAGGTCAAGTGTTCGTGAGATATTATTCGTTTACCCCTTTACCTATATAGCTTGGCGTCGTATAAGTCTTCTATGAGATTATGAGGTAGCGCGAACTCGCTGTTGTATTGGAATGGTATGAGACAATTGAAGTCTAGGGGACTTGGAAAAATGTCGACTATCCAGCCTTTATTTATTTAATTATTTAATTATTTAATATTATTTATTTATTTATTTATTTATTTATTTATTTATTTATTATTAATTCTTCTACTAGGTCAAGTGTTCGTGAGATATTATTCGTTTACCCCTTTACCTATCTTGGCGTCGTATAAGTCTTGTATGAGAAATATTTTTAGGTATCAACTTTCGTGGGGCGAACGAGCGATCTCGCTGTTGTATTGGAATGGTATAAGAAAATTCAAGTCTTCTATGAGAAATATGAGGTAGCGCGAACTCGCTCCGCTCGTTCGCCCCCTGTCTCGCTGTTGTATTGGAATGGTATGAGACAATTCGAGTCTAGGGGACTTGGAAAAATTTCGACTATCCAGCCATATATGATAAGAAGAGGGACTTAGAAAATTTTCCAATTATTAATTATATTAATTATTTAATTATAATATGTTTATTTAATTATTTAATTATTTAATTTTTTAATTAATAATTAATTAATTATTTATTATTATTACGCAGGGTGTACTCGCGAATTTCTGAATCACCCATGGGGTAGAGATTTTCTATTTATTATGTTATGTAGCTACAATTATGTGGAGCGAACTTTCGAGTGGGTAGTTTTTTTTTACCGACTTTTCTAACTAGAAAAGTGAGGTATTACACCCGTAGCAAGGTCAACAGGGGGAGTGGGTAATGAACTTTCTCGACGTTTTAGGGGTCCTAGATCACAACTAGCATAAAACCCCGATGGATTTTTTTGTAACTTGGCCATATTGTAGTAGTATATCTGAAGATGTGCACCTGCAATTTTTTTGAAAATCGGATGAGTAGTTCTCGAGAAATTTTCAATTTGTTGAGAAATTTTGCAGTATTTCGAGTACCTTTTTGTCCGCGGAACTCCTCCGAAACTACCCGATGGATTTTTTTGTAACTCGGCCATATTGTAGTATTATATTTGAAGATGTGTACCTGCATTTTTTTTGAGGATCGGATGAGTAGTTCTCGAGAAATTTTTACTTTTGTTGAAAATTTTTCACTATTACGAGTAGCTTCTTACGAATAGCTGCGAGTAGCTGCTTACGTTAGGAGAAGCGGATTTTCCTATACGTTTACCACTTTCGTTATCAGTACGTGTATTGTGATGAAGAACCTTTCATCATTCGACAGGTTCATTCTTCGTTCGTTCTTTACCAAGGGTTCATTGGATTTTATTTCTGATGAAACCTTTTCGTTCAAATTTAGTACACTTGTATCTCGCTTCCCACAGCCCCTAGAGCGTTGAATTTTGTTTTGTCAAATTTTATTTGTTTTGTTAAATTTATTTTTGAACGGATAGTGGCAATGGCGAGTTGTTCATTTTTCTAGCTATTTTTCATTATTATTAGTCATACTCGATAGTTTTTTTACCGACTTTTCGTGGAAAAGCGAGTATTACACCCGTCACAGTTGTGGCAGAAAGAGGGGGAAATCAACTTTCTCGACGTTTTAGAGGTCATAGATCATCGCTACGTCATTAAAAAAATTTCAGGTTTCCTTATATATATATATATATGGATCAAAATTTGTCCGGGCTTCTCCTCCGAGTTTACTGGGTGGATTTTCTTGAAACTTGGCTACGTTGTGGTGTTATATCTGAAGTTGTGCACCTGCATTTTTTTTGACGATCGGATCAGTAGTTCTCCAGATATACCCAATTTTTAAAAAAATTCCCCACTCCTATAACTCTGATATGGTTTGTTCAATTTTTTTCAAATGTTGATATATTGTAATTTACATGTCTGAAAATGTAATTGTGAACTTTTGGTGTTGATACGATGTTTGGTTCGTGAGAAATCTCAAATTGAAGCGTGAACTAATTTGATGAAATTTGCAAATATTCGAGCTACTAATATTTTGTAGTACTAAACTTCAGGTAGTCGCTTTCGTCATCAAAAGCGAAGGGTAACCTTTGATTACGTAGATTGTCAGTGTAGTTGTAGCTAGTTTTATTCATTTTTTGGGTTACCTGTTCACACACGTAAGGATACGCTCTTTATGAATGAATTTTAAAGATGTGTTCGTTCGTGTTGAGTCAGTCATGAATGAATGTTGTGTTAGTATAGTATTAGTGCAACAATCCTTTGCGTATAATTTTGTCATTTTTCTGAGTGATGAAATGGTTTTATATGTGTGAAAGATTTGCTCGTTTGTGTTGAGTTTCTCATGAATGAATGTTATGTGTGAGTCTACAACAACCAACATTAAAAGATGCTTGAGAATCGGAGATGATCAAGAATGAATTAGAGTGGCAAGAGATGTTGATAGGATGTGTGTATCTTATTGAGAAAACGATTCATTGAATAAATTGGAGTACTAGAGTTAAAGTTTAAGCAAAAAACTTGGTTGTAGATACAGGTGAAAAGTCGTGTATTGCTTACGCGGCTGCGTAAGCATTTTTTTTTTTTTTTTTTTTTATTATTATTTTACGAGCATTATAAACTGCACGAGGGTTATTTGCTCGGCGTTACAATCTTATTTTAGAACATTACTTGAATTAGGTTAAATTAGGTACGTATTGGTGGAATTGAGTAGCGATCGAACGGAATTTGTTGGTGAATTATATGAAGTTGTAGAATTGAGTGGTGCTCGGGGCATGAGAAAATAAAATGATCAACTGATAAATTTTCTTGGAGACAGTGAGGGCATGATGGAGGAGCGAGATTAGTGAGAAGATAAGTATGAGTAAGACGAGTGTGGCCTATTCGCAGCCGAGCTAAAATGACCTCCTCTTGCCTTGAATTTCGTTGGGATGAGGACCAAAATGTGGGTTCACGTTTTATTTTTCTTAATTTGTTATTCGACTGATTTTAGTGAAAACCTTGAGTTTGAATGATTAAGTACAATTTTTTAATCTTCATCAAGTGTGCTGATGCGAGACTATACCTGGGTGATTTCACTCTTAATTAATAATTGATTTATTTGTCATTTTTTCATGTATGGGTACATAATTAATAGTGGTTCATAGTTGATTTGAGGTGTCAAAAGAGATGGAAAGATTATTTTCAATTTAGACTGGCTTTTTTGAGTGAGATTTGAGATTAGACTAACGAGTAAACCGGGCTTGGGTGCGATATATTTTTACCGAATTTTCTAGCTAGAAAAGTGAGGTATTTTGTTAATACGTTTGGAATGGTTGAAGCGTGAGGGAAGGAATGAGGGGTTGACTATTGGGTGATTGGTTGCTTCTTTCGTTTCGACATCGATTTTTTTAGTTTTTCGGGATCTCGTTGTAGCTGGATTCCCAGATGAAGAATTTTGGGGTGGAGTGTGCATAGAAAATGGTGATATGATAGCGTGAAGGCAATTTATGAGTGCACGAGAGGAATAGCAGCTCGAGATAGCTTTAAGAGATGCCAGAAATCGGAAGTGATAAAGAATTGAACCACTCATCCTAATATACAGTATACTAGACTAATAATATGCTAAGAATAAGGTATGGGAAAAAATGATTGTAGAGCTCTTTTTTATTAGAAACAACTGTTATAGCCTCGTAGCAGTTTGGACAGGGGGAGGGGGAGTGGTTTTTCTGGAGACGTTTTGTAGGTTTTAGATGACTCTTAGCCTAAATTATAACAAAATTCAGGTTTCCTTATTGGATTATAGGTATCTTTACTCTGTTATCTGTTGATGTGACATCGTAGTGATAGAATTTATAAACTGAGTTTTATTGTTTATTCTACAAATGTTTGACATGATTGACAGGTCATTGGTATTTAATTTAAAGAGAGGGAGTGACTCTCTCAATGTTTCTTGCATTGTGGGAAGAAAAGTCGTGTACTACTCACGCGACTGCGTGAGTGTTTTTATCGATAGCACGCACTGCGATAGTATTGGTGTGGAGATGCAGTAGTATAATTCACTTTCGTGTATCGACATTATCTCTTAGCCTACCGCCGTGTAGCGAAGGTATTTTTCCTACTTCCCCGTTTTGTCAATCCTTATCAGATACCTATCCTTGTCTATCCTTCTTCTCCCACTATCGCATCTCCGCCACAATCTATTACGGTGAGCGTATACGAGTGAATTTTTGAGGTTCATCGGTGAGCTTGGGCTTGCTGGTGAAAAGGAGTGTATGTGCGGACCTTCGACGTCGAAGGATGTCAATTTTTCGAGGAAGAATCGTCGCTCGTATACGCGATTTCAACGTGCTCCATCTTTTTTCGATGTGCCGTCGTTAGGGCGAGGCGGATGACCTACCAACGTGGTCCGATGAGGGTGTTTTATTTAGAGCGAAAACATATTCTGATTTGAAACGTCGATATGTTAGTAAAAATGATATTTAATTTTCGGAGATCGAATTACCATCAATATTTTATATATTATCGATCAGAAATCGCACAAGTTGGTATCGTACCAAAGCCCGCTCGGAAGTTTCAATTTCGTGTGTGATCTTTAAGATATCAGACTGGGTAAAGGGATTCGTGCCCCGGACCCTAGGATAATTATTTCGAATTTATACGTGGTGTCGTGTAAATCGATCGCACACGAGTTTCGAGGATATTTATCGGAGTGCGAAATTGGATTGGTCTTAATCGAACTAAGAACAATCGTCTACATTATGCTTTACCATCAGTATCGACGAAGAGAAAATGAACCAAAAGTCATTCGGAATCGAGAATAGCAGTAAGATCGAAGAATTAAAATTGCTATCAAATTTACTTATCTATTATTCGATGATTATTCGACGAATCCCACTCACTGCGTTGTGTACGAATTTATCGTTTACATATACGTTGTCATTGGCTGTGTCTGTTCATATAATAATAATGATGTAAATATCTACCTGTATTCGAAGAGTCGATTCCTATCTTTTCAGTCGATAAGCAGTGATAGTTGATTTTTCAGAGAATTCTCAAGATCCTATGAATTAGACATGAAGGTGAATGTGTAGAAGAGCAATGCTGCTGTCTGCAAACTATCAGCGAATGATTCTTTCGGCCCTATTTTCCAAATTTTATTTTAGGTTACCCGTAGTCCCCCCCCCTCTCTAGGCATATCCGGTTGGCTTGTACAACCCTTGTTTACTTTTCAGGTTTATTAGAAAGCTTGTTCATATACTACACCGAACGAGCGGAGTTTATATTGTTTAATCTTCTTATTTTTCGATCGAGATTTATGATCACTACGACAAACTATTTTCTCTTGTTTGACGGGTAAGTAGAGCCCGTATCAGCGATAACACTAGCCTCAATTATCAAGATATTTCGTATAGCCTACGTGATTTCAAAAGGTGAACCAAAAACTGACTGTGGTCTATCTTCAGTTACTCACGCCTTCATAAGATGTATTCATGCTCGCCCCGATTGAGCTAGTCAGGGCTGGTCCTCTAAGGTGAAGAGGAATTGAGGTAAGAGTCGGATACTATCTGATGTTGGTCGTGATTAGTATGAAGCTTAGATTTAGTTACGACGTTTCGATAAAGTACGAACTTTTGTCTCAAGTCTCGTCTACCTTGGTAGAGCCGTGTCAATAAATTATAAAGTCTTATCGTCTAGGTTTATGTGTTGCTACTCGTATGCCTCTACTCATACCCTGTTACATCACAATTAATTATATTAATTATTTAATTATTTAATTATTTAATTATTTATTTATTTAATTATTTAATTATTAATTAATTAATTATTTATTATTATTACGCGGGGTGTACTCGCGAATTTCTGAATCACCCACGGGGTAGAGATTTCTCTTGACGGGGGAGAGGAGGGAGGGAGGGGGGGAGGGGGTGTACTCGCGAGTTTCAAAATCCGGGTCCGGCGAAAGAAAAGACATGGAACATGTCGAAAAGGTCAAGTAAACAAGTAAAAGTCAAGTATTTTCAATTTTCATTAACGGTCAAGCAAAAATGATGACAAAAAATGTTGAAAAAAAAAAGACAAAAAAATCATAGTATTTTTACCCAATTTGACAATTTTTTTTTATTTTTTGCTTGTCAACTCACTTACTTGGAAAAAAGGTCAAGTATGAGTCAAGCAAAAGTCAAGTATTTTTAGAATGTCCTTTCAGTAGACACCCTGTATTTCTAAAGTATTATCGTCATTATTTGATGTTTTTTTTTTTTTTTTTTTTTTTTTTTATTTTTACGAGCACTAGAGCTGCACGAGGGCTATTGGCTCGGCGGTACAAAAGTTATGAAAGTAATATTAAATAACACATAAGAAAGGGAGGTTTTAAGGAAGTTGGTAGAGTAAGGAAAAGTGAGGAAGGATAAGAGGATAGAATATAATGTCGAGTGTAACTGCTTCAGGTAGTGGTGTGTAAAAGGTTACAATGTGTGTATGTAGAAGGTTGTAGAGGTATAGTCGATGTATGTGTTCAGATGTGAGCGTAAAAGTCAGTTTGTCTTAGGTAATGTAGGGTATTCGAAATGATGTCCTGGTTGTTTTTGAGTGCTTGGGTGAGTGAAGAGGGGGTATCCGAAGAAGAGCGAAGGGGTAAAAGTCTGGGGCATGAAAAAAAGTGTTCCCCTGTTAATTTGTCTTTTTGACAATGAGGGAGGGGTTAGGATGTAGGGACTGATGAGGTGGGTGTGAGTAATTTTTGTGTGACCAATTCTGAGACGAGAGAGAATTACTTCTTCTCTTCTTGTGTTTTGAATGGAGGATACCCAAGGAACCAGGGTTTTTTTGATACTGAGAAGTTTATTATTTGTTTGATTTTCCCAAAGAGTGTTCCATGATTGCGTGATGAGAGAACGATAGTAATTTTTGTAATCTAGGGTTGGTAGGGGTGAATTATCAGTTATTTGACCGAGGGAGGTAGCTTGTTTAGCGGCTTGATCAACTGCGTCGTGGTCGGGGAAATTGGTGTGTCCAGGGATCCATATGAAGATAATTTGAGTGTTGATTGTTTCCAAAGTGTGTAGTGTGAGAAAGATGCGTTGGATTATAGGGTTAGAGTTGTAAGCGTCTGTAAGGGAGTGGAGTGAAGAAAGTGAGTCAGTGAGAATAATGAATTTACCGTTTGGGGGTAGTTGGAAGAGGTGGGAAGGCAGGAAAAAATGGCCATCAGTTCGGCTGTAAAAATAGAGGCTATATTTCGGACGCGATGAGAAGATATTTCCTCCGTCGATGGAGTATACGTAAGCTGCTTTAGTAGATGTTTTCGACCCATCGGTGAGGCAAAGTGAATGGTCAGGGTAATCTTGAAGTAGTTTGTTGATATGTTGGGTAAAACCAGGTTTGTCAGATTTTGGGATTTCTGTGAGATCTAGGCGTATTTTAGGTTGAGGGAAGGTCCAAGGAGGGAAGGTTGTGTATATGGGTCCTAGGGGATGTACATCCAACCATAGAGAAAAATTATAAAAGAAAAACACAAAAATGAAAAAAAAAACAAAAAAAACAAAAAACAAAACAAAACAGAATAAGGGGAAAGAAATTCCACACATGCATAAATGTAAAAAAAAAAAAAAAGTGAAAACAATATTACTCCGACATAGAGCAATCTGTTGTAAGGACTGGAGCCGAGTTTGATTTCTTGTATTAAAAGAGTATGATCTAAACGCTCTTTAGAATTTAAAGAAAGTTTTTTTTTTTTTTTTTTTTTGACATGTTCCATGTCTTTTCTCTCGCCAGACCCCGATTTTGAAACTCGCGAGTACACCCCCCCTCCCCCCCCCCCGTCAAGAGAAATCTCTACCCCGTGGGTGATTTAGAAATTCGCGAGTACACCCCGCGTAGTAATAATAATTAATAATAAATAAATAAATAATTAAATAATATAAATAAGTAAATAATTAAATAAATAAATAAATAAATATTTAAATAATTAATATAATTAAATAATTAAATAAAAAAAAATTAAATAATTAAATAATTAAATTAATAAATAATTAAATAATTAGTATAATTAAATAATCAAATAAATAAATAAATAAATAAATAATTGAATAATTGAATAATTAAATAATTAAATAATTAAATAAATAAATAATTAAATAATTAAATAATTAAATAAATAAATAATTAAATAATTAATATAATTGATAATTAGAAAATTTTCTAAGTCCCTCTTCCTATCATATATGGCTGGATAGTCAAAATTTTTCCAAGTCCCCTAGACTTGAATTGTCTCATACCATTCCAATACAACAGCGAGTTCGCGCTACCTCATATTTCTCATAGAAGACTTGAATTTTCTCGTACCATTCCAACACAACAGCGAGATCGCTCGTTCGCCCCACGAAAGTTGATACCTCAAAATATAGAACACCCACAATTACCTCAAAATATTTCTCATACAAGACTTATACGACGCCAAGATAGGTAAAGGGAGTAAACGAATAATATCTCACGAACACTTGACCTAGTAGAAGAATTAATAATAAATAAATAAATAAATAAATAAATAATATTAAATAATTAAACAATAAAATAATTGAATAATTAAATAATTAAATAATTAAATAATTAAATAATTGAATAATTAAATAATTAAATAAATAAAGGCTGAATAGTCGAAATTTTTCCAAGTTCCCTAGACTTGAATTGTCTCATACCATTCTAATACAACAGCGAGACAGGGGGCGAACGAGCGGAGCGAGTTCGCGCTACCTCATATTTCTCAAAAAAGACTTGAATTTTCTCATACCATTCCAATACAACAGCGAGATCGCTCGTTCGCCCCACCGAAAGTTGATACCTCAAAATATAGAACACCCACAATTACCTCAAACTATTTCTCATACAAGACTTATACGACGCCAAGATAGGTAAAGGGGTAAACGAATAATATCTCACGAACACTAGACCTAGTACAAGAATTAATAATAAATAAATAAATAAATAAATAAATAAATAAATAATATTAAATAATTAAATAATTAAATATTTAAATAATTGAATAATTGAACCATTAAATAAATAAAGGCTGGATAGTCGAAATTTTTCCAAGTCCCCTAGACTTGAATTGTCACAACCCATTCCAATACAACAGCGAGACAGGGGGCGAACGAGCGGAGCGAGTTCGCGCTACCTCATATTTCTCATAGAAGACTTATACGACGCCAAGATAGGTAAAGTTTTTTAAGTCCCTCTTCCTATCATATATGGCTGGATAGTCGAAATTTTAACAGGGAACCTGTTTTATGGGGGGCTATTTGAGAAATCTGGCGTCCGCCGTCCGCCGTCCAGCGAAAAACTTGGAAAAATTTCGACCCTCGAGCCATATATGATAGGAAAGGAACTTAGAAAAATTTCGACTCTCGAGCTATATATCATAGAAGGGGGACTTGGAAAAATTTCGACTCTCGAGCCATATATGATAGGAGGGGGACTTAGAAAAATTTCGACTCTCGAGCCATGATAGGAGAGGGACTTAGAAAAATTTCGTCTCTCGAGCGAGAAAAATTTAGATTCTCAAACTATATTATGATAGGCTTATAGTAGGTCTAGGCCTTCTTTATACTATCTTTATCTAGGTCTAGGCTTCCTTGAATTTTCAATACCAAATCCCATTCGACTCATAAAACAGGTTCCCTGCGTTCCTCGTTTGACTTCGTTAAGGAAGCCGTCGTTTTGTCCAAGTCCCCTAGACTTGAATTGTCTCATACCATTCCAATACAACAGCGAGACAGGGGGCGAACGAGCGGAGCGAGTTCGCGCTACCTCATATTTCTCAAAAAAGACTTGAATTTTCTCATACCATTCCAATACAACAGCGAGATCGCTCGTTCGCCCCACCGAAAGTTGATACCTCAAAATATAGAACACCCACAATTACCTCAAAGTATTTCTCATACAAGACTTATACGACGCCAAGATAGGTAAAGGGGTAAACGAATAATATCTCACGAACACTTGACCTAGTAGAAGCCTAGACTGAAATATTTCATGATGACTGATAAAATATAAAAGACATGGAACATGATTTTCATTTATTTGGCTATGCCAGAAAATTTTTGAAAATAACTGAGTAGGTTTTCGAGGAAGAAAATCTGAATCCTCTTTTTTTTTTACTTTACAAGCTTTGAAGCTGCTCTAGGGCTATTAGCTTGACAAAGGTTTATTGAAAAGACGGATACTATCATGGTGAAATGAGGGGGAAGATGTCGGATGCGGTAAGATATTGTATTAGTTGATCTGTAAGTGTAGTGAAAAAAAAAAAAAAGGGGTTAATTTGCTTTTGATGCGCTCATATATAAATTTATTTGAAAATATTCTCGATATTTATCTTCCAGGTACTTCAGATCGAATAGAAATATTGCCGATTTCAAGCAGTTGCCGATTTGATAAAATCGGCAATTTGACGGATTCGGCGTAACATACGCGCAATTTGCGCTATTGATCGATGCGCGCATCAAACAGAAATTTCAACGAGTGCGCGCAGTCAACAACCACTTTGATTAATACGCGCAATTAGTAATATTTTATTGTGGATTGCGCGCATTGAGCAAGTAGCCACTCTCAGGGTCACATAAATTCTGCGCGAGTACTCAATTCGCGCAATAAAAAAATAATTCCACAAAATTAGGCAATAGTTGTACATATTATTCATCTCCAAAGTCGGGTATAATCCTTTTTTTTTTTTTTTTAATTATTTTAACGAGCATTTAAGCTACACAACCGGGCTATTAGCTCGACGAATATTATATATGAGTATAGGTTACTTCTTGGCATGATGAGTTAGGGACGAATATGGTGATGGTAATAGTGTGCGAGTTATTACTTTTATATGTGTATAATATATATTTTATCGATATATATAAATTTTTTTTTTTCTTTTTTTTATGAACGAGTAAAATTGGGTGAGGCGTATGTATTGGAGGGAGGAGGTTATCGTGTCTGAATTATTTGTTAATGCTTGAGAGTGGGAGGAGGGTACATTTAGGGAAGAGCGGAGAGGTGTGAGTAGTGGGCAGGAGGGTATAATCTTTGAGAACAGCAATTAGACAGCCTAAAATGTAAAAACAAAAAAGTCATTGGGTAAAATAAGCATACTTAAATGAAAAAGAGGAATAAATTTTTGAGAATTATCATTAAAGTCTAAAAATAATGTACATGAATGTATGGTTATAGGTTCACTTTCAAAATTTTTCTTTGATTCAGAGCTTAACCCCCCCCCCCCAAAAAAAAAAAAAAAAAAAAAACAGAAATTTGAAATTTAAATACAAAACAGAAAAATTAGGAAGGTGTACTCATGATAATTGTCACAAGAGCGCCCTCCTCCATGACAGGCAGAGTTACATTGTTGACCTGCCTTGAAACACACACACCTCTTGGTTGTGCATTTTTGGCGACAATTGCAACGACGGTACTCTTGCCCCCCTCCTACCGAATCCAGACGCACCAACTCTCTAACTGAGTATTCTTCTTCAGGTACTTCGGGTACTGTCAGGGCTTTGTACTTTGTAGCGTCCAACACAATGCGCTCAAAGAGACGATCTATGCGTCCGTGTTTAGAGCCAACAGTGAATTTTCCATCGTGAGACTTACGCGTATAACAAAAACGACGTCTTCCTTAACGAAGTTAAACGAGGAACGCAAGGAACCTGTTCCACGTGTCGGATTGGTTTTGTTCTTAAGAATTCAAATTGAAATTGAAATCTTGAAAAGTTCAAATTTTTCGGAGTCTCTCGAAAGTCAACACTTTTTCAAGTCCTTCTGCTGTCACATATTACGGCGAGAAAGACGAAATTTTTTCAAGTCCCTTGCCGTAGAAGAATTTTCACTTTCGATCAGTAATATAATTATAGTTGCAGAGGGACTTTGAATTCTCAATACCAAAATCAATTTGACCCATAGAACAGGTTCCCTGCGTTCCTTGTTCAACTTTGTTAAGGAGTCACGAAAGTCGAAATTTTTCTAAGTACCTTAGAAGTTCGACTTTCCAGCCATATTATATGATACGAAAAGGGCATCACTATCTGGTGACGTCATAGGTCAGTTTTAGCTGGTGGAAAATTTCTCGAAATAACCTCCCATAAAATAAATTCCCTGTTAAAATTTCAACTTAGAAATCATATTTTGTGATACAAAAAGAACTTGGAAAAATTTCCACCTTCGACCCGATGACGCCACGATCAAATGACATTATAGGTTTCACGGTGGGACGCCAAATTAAGGTAAGTTAGTTTTCACCAGACGCCACACAGCTAATTTTTCATAGGTTTCATGTTAAACGACTTTCTACCATGAAACGACGTTCATAGGTCAGTTTTCACCGGATATCGGGTGGCGGATGTCGAGAAGGGTAGGTCATTTTTTGCCGGACGCCAAACGGCGCATGGTAAATTTTTATAGGTTCCCTCTTAAAAGTCGGTTGAAATTTTAACAGGGAACTTGTTTTAACGGGGGGGTGGAAAAAGGAAAAAACGTCCGCTGTCCGGCTGGCAAAGCTCGGAGCTTGAAAATTTTTCAAGTCCCCTAGCTTCGGAGGCTGGGCGTAGGTCAGCAATGTGACGTCACATTCTGATGACGTGATAGATGAGTTTTTTTTCAAGTTCCCCTCCTATCATATTTAGCTCTGAAGTCCGGGCCTGTGACGTCACAATTTGATGATGTCATAGGTCAGCCTTGTGATGTCACAATCTACATTTTTCATATCCCACGTGCCCCATAAAACAGGTTTCCTACTACCTCTCGTTTAACTCCGTTTAAGAACCCGTGAGTTTTCCCTAGTCCCCTCTTACTATAATTTTATAACTCGGACGTCGAAATTTGAACAGGAAACCTGTCTATGGAAGAGGTATTTTTGAAAATTTTGGCGTTCCACGGTTCTCCATCAGGCAAAAACTGACCTACCCTAATAAAGAAGATGGACTTGAATAAATGTCGACCTACTTCTTTTCTAAGTCCCTATCCTCCAAAGCTTCCCTCCACCTGCTGTTTTTATGTAGGCTAGCTCGGGACCAGAATTATTTAAAATCCCGAAAATAGTTGGTTGAATAAGAAGTCTCTTTTCTTCAGACGTCTGTGACCATTTTCGAAAGTTTTCAAGTCACTAAAGTCGGTCGGAGCTCACCCTCCTAGGGACCACAACTTGCTCTCTACATCTTCAGCTCGGAAGTCCAAATTTCCAAATGACTAAATGAGGTCAGAGCGCCTTCTCCCTCAAATAGCTAATGTCACTTTCGAAAACTTTTTCAAGTCTTCAAGTTCAACTTCGGTCTTGAACAGAAAACTTTAAAAGTACGATGTATAAATATTGCAGGTGATACTCTGAAAGTATTGCGAGAATACCGAGAAAAATACGGATCCATTTTCAAACTATGGCTTGGAAAGAATTTAATAATTTATGTATCAGACGTAGATGACTTGGAGGTAAGTTGAAAGCTTTTTGTTTTTTCTTCTTCTTATTATTATTAATATTATTATGTACCATCATTACTATAATTTATAAATTACTTTTCCTCAGGTTGTGTTTAGAAGTTCTCGAACATTGGCTCGAAGTGAATTAGTGAGGCCTCTCAAATATTTGGACGGATTTTCTAGATCATCACGTAATTTATTTTGATCATTTTGTTTTTGACATGTTTCGCGACGTTAAAGTGGATTGGATTGCGGAATCGATCCCTTAAATTTTGTCCGAGTGTCGCTTGATATCTGTACTCTTTATCTTCGGGATTTTGACAAATTTTTCACGAGGGGGGGGGGAAGCTATATGCCGAGAGGTTTTTTTCAAACAATCGATTTTTTTCTCTCAGTTTGGGTTCGTAATTCGGAAGATCATTCTGTTAATCTCAAACTACATGCCTTTTACTCCTCTGCTAGGAGAACAGAACTTTGGTCGGAAAAATCTATCTAACGCCATTGAAATGTGTTGGGCTATGGAAGAGAAGGGGTGGAGTTGGGCGAGTTTGATCGCACTTCTTCTTTCTCGAGAGTTTTTTCCAGGAAAAAGCCTAATTTGGCGCCATCCGCGTCTGCTCAAGTGATTGTATGTGAGAAAGACAGAAAATATGATCCTCTTCTTGGTTTCCATTTTTTCCAAAGACCCCATTCTTTAAGTTGTATCTAATACTGGATTTATTCCTTGCAGCGCATATGGAGATGCGTAAAGCTTACCAATCAGCATTTGTACACAAAAACTTACCGTTTTATGCTTCTTTTATGATCGAGGAAGCGGCAAAGCTTGCGCATACGATGGAGAAGTTGGCAGGCGGTCCAGAATTTAGCGCATGGGAATACATACTGCCCTTTTACAACAGGATATTTATCAGTATGAATAATTTTTATTTTCTAATATAGAAATTACGGTACAAAATTTCTTATGCAGTCAATCCATCCTTTTCCTACCTTCTATTCCGGCCTATTTTTTCTACTCTCCTCTGGATTTTGCAGCCATCTGTTACTGAAAAATTTTCGCGATAGGGTTATTATTTTCTCTCATTATTGTCTTGCAAACTTCTAGTTTATTTTGACTCTCACTTTTTGTTTTTTGTTTTTTTCATCAAATCAACGAGCCTTGCAACCACATTTGGAGTTATGAGCTCGGAGTAGGCCAATGGGGACGGTACAGATGAATATGAATTAGATGGTGTTGTAGAAATAGGTCGATTGGAGGTCAAACGACGACATACTCAAAGGAGTAAAACATACGGAGTAATTTAATTAAAGCCACAGAAATACAAAATACACCGGAGCGCTTTCGATTAAAGAACCATTGTCAACGGGTGACATGAAAGCAACTGAACCAACACCGGCCGGCAACAATCACTGCCGAGGAAATCATGACTGAACTAGCGAGTCATCAAAATGTGAATCATACTCATAAACTAGTTCAATCAACCCCTCATCAGGTATGTACCTGTTGAGTACATTTAGGTTGTCGTTATTCAGATGGCGAATAATTTCAATATTTTTTAACGCGGTACGCTTGAAAACCGAGGACTCTCTATGGAGGAGGGACTCGGATCCCTTATTGAAACTATGGCCAGTGGTAATAAGGTGGTCCGCAAATGCCGAATCACTCAGTTTCTTCTTTTCCCACGCCTTCCTATGCTCATCTATTCTAATTTTGAGCTGACGTCCAGTCTCACCTACGTAGATTTCATTACAGTCATTACACTCCATTTTGTAAACCCCACTTCTTCCGACCAGTGGGATGGGGTCCTTCAGCTTAAGGAACAGACTTTTTACAGTGTTGAGATTGTAATACACTGGGCGAAACCCAAATGGGTGGAGGACACGACACGACCTAACTGGGAAGAGAATTTTCCTAAAAAGGGGAGTCTGATCCAACGTTTTCTACTGTCAGACGCCGGATTTCGGGGGAGGGAGGTAGTGGAATCAAGGCTTTTCCGAGTCAATTTTCTATGGACCATCAAGTCAATATCTAAGCTGACCTCATTCACTCTGGCCAAGTGCTTTATAGTCAAAAGCTCCTGTTGAAAAGCAAGGTGACCCAATGGAATACTAGTCAACCGGTGGATATAACTATTAAAACCGGCAATGTTGTGGGCAACAGGGCAGAAAGATCTGTCGTGGACAGTAATATCGGTCGAGGTATCTTTTCTATATATGGCGAATTCATGGGCACCTTCTCTATTAGAGATAGTAAGGTCCAAAAAATTTATAGATGAACCGCCTACTTCCAACGTGAATTTGATGCAAGGATACAACTGTTGAGATACCTAAGAAACTCCAAAAGGAGATCTCGGGGACCGTCCACATGCACAACACATCATCAACATACCTGTGCCAATAATGTATATGACTCGAAAGCCCCTGGCCAGAGGAAAAAAGATCGAGCTCAAATTTAGACATGAAAACCTCCAAAATGAGGGAACCCCGAGGAGAGCCAATAGGGATACCTACCTCCTCTGGAAATTTGAAAAATTTCCCTTCAAATTTGCAAAAATTGGGAGACCAACAAATATTGAGTAAATTGAAAAATTCTGCCAGTTCTTCGTGACAGGTATTAGATTGGACCAAGAGGTCTCCCATATGCTGCATGGCAGTAGCCCTAGGGATACTCGGAAATAAGCCGACTACGTCAAATGAGCATAGGGTAGAATCAGGCGGAAGAATGTCATCTTTGAGCTTATCAGCCAGAGAGACCAAATTCTTCACAGAGTAGGATGACTCAAAATCTACTCTAGATTTAAACCAACGGTCCAAAAATTTTGCCAAGAAGTACGTGGGGGAAGACACAAAGGAAACGACCGGCCGCATCGGAGTGTCCTTCTTATGAACCTTAGGCAGCCCGTACAATAAGGGCGGCACAGGGTTGGGCTCAAGGAGGAATCTTTTAAGCGAAGGGGTTTTGATAATGAATTCGCTGTTGTTTACAACACGTCTAACTTCTTTAACGTGATTTGGAAAGTTAAAATCCACATTTACCCTAGCACCACACTGGTCGAGAACGTCATAGACCTTGGAGACATAGGAGGACTTCTCCATAACTACCATATGGCATTCCCTTTATTAGCCTTAGTAATGGTTAAGCCCTCCTCCCTGACCTTCCTCTTAATCCTCTTAATCCCCTCCAAAGCAAGATCATTTATCCGAGGAGGGGGGGTATGACGAACAAGGGCAGTACAAGCTTTCTGAGTATTGACCCCGGGCCCAATTTTTATTTCGGGGTCCGCAACGACACTGGCCAAAGTGTCAGCATTATTAAGAGGGGGTAACCCGAATTTTAAGCCTTTTTCCAAAAGATTCAACTCATCACTCTCAAACTCAATATTACTACAATTTATAATCCGCGGTAAAAATTTTTGGATAACGCTGATATCAGTACTCCCTCGCTTTTCAACAGGAGCTTTTGACTATAAAGCACTTGGCCAGAGTGAATGAGGTCAGCTTAGATATTGAATTGATGGTCCATAGAAAATTGACTCGGAAAAGCCTTGATTCCACTACCTCCCTCCCCCGAAATCCGGCGTCTGACAGTAGAAAACGTTGGATCAGGCTCCCCTTTTTAGGAAAATTCTCTTCCCAATTAGGTCGTGTCCTCCGCCCATTTGGGTTTCGCCCAGTGTATTACAATCTTAATACTGTAAAAAGTCTGTTCGTTAAGCTGAAGGACCCCATCCCACTGGCCGAAAGAAGTGGGGTTTACAAAATGAAGTGTAATGACTGTAATGGAATCTGCATAGGTGAGACTGGACGTCAGCTCAAAATTAGAATAGATGAGCATAGGAAGGCGTGGGAAAAGAAGAAACTGGGTGATTCGGCATTTGCGGACCATCTTATCACCACTGGCTATAGTTTCAAAGAGGGATCCGAGTCCCTCCTCCATAGAGAGTCCTCGATTTTCAAGCGTACCGCGTCAAAACATATTGAAATTATTCGCCACCTGAATAACGACAACCTAAATGTGCTCAACAGGTACATACCTGATGAGGGGTTGACTGAACTAGTTTATGAGTATGATTCACATTGTTATGACTCGCTAGTTCAGTCCTGATTTCCTCGGCAGTGTTTGTTGCCGGCCGGTGTTGGTTCACTTGCTTTCATGTCACCCGTTGACAATGGTTCTTTAATCGAAAGCGCTCCGGTGTATTTTGTATTTCTGTGGCTTTAATTAAATTACTCCGTCTGTTTTACTCCTTTGAGTATGTCGTCGTTTGATGTCTTTGGTCATAATTTGGAGAACCGAATTAATTCGATTGGAGGTATTCATCGTACTAATGCATCATGTGTCCCAGTATCCATAGAAAGGAGATGAAGGATGAGGAGGGATTTGAGAAGTGTCTACGATGAGAATTCGGTGGACGATACGATTGATGAGAGTCTCAAAATATACGGTCAGATGACTATTTGAAGATTTGATCAGGATTAATTGGAGTGGCCCTACTGCTCGTTGGAGGTTAATAGGGAGATCCTGAAGCAATCCACAGACACGCATTTGGTAAGGGAAAAGCTGACATTATTTGTTAGGTCGTATATAGCAATTACAACGAGGACAACACTTCGTACTTCTTCCTGGGAACACCGTTTTGGATGGGTGGGTGGAAAGAGTCTTAGGCTCAAATTCCACCCGTTGGAGACCTGTCAAGGAGGAAGGATTGATTGACTTGATTCACTCTGGCAAGGTGCTTCTTCGTCATCAGTTCTTTGTAAAAAGCAACCTGATCCGAAGGGATGTGAGTCAGGCGACGAATTAAACTATTGAACGCAGCGATCTTGTAGGCAACAGGACAGAGTGACGACTCGTGGATAGTCACATTTTCTATAAATACCGAATTCATGGAGGCCGTTAATGACGGAGTTGGTCAGGCCCAAAAAATTGATTTATGAGCCACCAACTTCCAAGGTAAATTAAATGGAAGGGTATAGACTGTTTAAATATGCAAAAAACTCCTTGAGGAGATCTGCAGGACCGTTCCATGCTCACAAAACATCGTCAACGTACCTGTGCTAATGAAGTATGTGACGGAAAAACACCCGTCTAGAGGAGAGCAGGTCAAGTCAGAATTTAGGAGGAATATACTCAAAAGAGTGAAGAGATAAATAAACGAACCACACTAAAATATCACACGACTGAGCGCTTTCGGCTAAACAGCCATTCTCAAAGTATAGAAAGCGACTGAACCCAACACCAACAAGAACGAGTAACAACGAAGAGGAGATCATGACTGAACCAGCGAGTCATCGAAGTGTGAATCATCCTTATAGACTAATTCAATCAATCCCTCCTCAGGAATATACCTCTTCAACACGATAATGTCTTTAATATTTCGGTGACGATGAATTTCGATCTCGTCCAACGCTAAGCGCTTGAAATATGATTTCTCCCTGTGAAGGAGAACTTCAGACCTCTCTTTAGGACTATGGCTAAGGTTAGGGATGGCGAATTATAACGAGGTGACGATGATATTATCCAACAATTTCAGCCACGTGTCATAAATCATAGCAAAACGGAGTTTAACCGTGATGAGCTGACACTTCTGCAGAAGGGGCTCCCCACTTTCAAAAATCAGGAGACTTTAGCAAACGTTGTGGCTGATTTAGCAGTAAAGATCGGGCCTGGTGTAAGTACCCAGAAAAAATGTGCCGAAATGGTTCGCAATACCCCCCTACCTTGCATAAGTGATGCAGGGAGTGAGTTGATCATAGGTTTGAGGAGGAAGATTAGGAAGGAAAAGCTAGTTATCACTAAAGCTGACAAAGGGAATGCTGTTGTAGTTATGGACAAGGCTTCCTACGTCTCTAAGGTTTACGAGGTGCTTCGCCAATGTGGGGCCAAGGAGGACCCTCTTTTTGATTTTCCAAAATTCGTTAAAGAGTCGAGAAAATTTATTATTAATGGTAGTCTAAGTTGGAAGAATTTTTCTAGGTAAGATTAAAGGAATTTTTCTAGGCTAGAGAGGCTTCAAGACATATTTACTGTTCTGTATCGTTTTGATCGTATGTATTGTGGTATAGTACTGCAATAATACTCTTCACACGGCTAAAGCCATCCCTTACAGAAACGTTCTTTTTTGAAGGATGCATTCCCTTTCTTTAAGCCTCGCGTTCTCTTTCCACCAAAATATTACAAAACAATTTCAATCAGTCTTGTACATTTCGGAGAACTAATAAATCTACCCACCTAAACATAAAGAATGACAGAAATAAGACTAGCTGTTTTCCACGGGACCGCGAAGTCATTGCAAAGTTTGGAATAGCCTCTAATTTTTTTCTTCTGAATAAATTATAGAATCAGTATTGGATATAGAACCAATTCCAAACGAAACCGTTTGGCAATTTCATAATAACATTAAAAGGTGAGAGGAGCATACTTATTATTTGACTTTAATATTTGAAATAAATTCCTCGTCGCTCAAAAACTGTTTCTCGTATTTTATAGGTCGTTTGAAATATTTCATAATGAATTGTTCAGGCTATGGCTACGAATAAAACTAATTCGCGATTTATTATTTCGCAAGAGAATAAGCGAACTTCGCCAATTCATGCTGACACTCGCCGCCCAAGTAATTTGAAGTTAATCTACCATAATACTACACCAGTATACTTGAGTAAAAATATTTTAATCTTGTATCTGTACCTATTCGCCCACCAGATCGTTAATTCGATATCTATTAGTTATACAGAAAAAGAGAAAATTGACGCCGATGATGGAAATTCAGGTAGACCTTGACCTAAAGTTTTACAACTCATTAACACTTAAAGCAGCCATTTGTGTAAGTTCAATCCAAATCATTTTTCTCATATTCTAGTATCATCAAAGAAATTACAGTCAGCGATTCTCCAATCTGTAATCGGACCTGCCAACCTACTTTCCCTCATTTCAGGGGTAAGCGTAGTTTGTTTTTTCTGAAATTTCAGTTTTACCCAAGTATGTGCATTCAATAGATAATTAAGTTGTTCTTGTATACCCATTAAAAATTTTCAGGCTACTATTTCACCATCGATGGCAACCCAATGCTTCCTTCTTGCCATTGCCGCAAATCCTCAAATTCAGGTCAGTCGAAATCCTCACAGTTTGAATACGAGGCTTGATTTTTACTGGCATAATGTTATCAATCGCTAATCTAATGACGTTGTTTTTTCATTGGAGCAAATTTGAAAAAGAAAATCATCACGTGTAACTCTAAACCCAACTTGAGAAAAGTTTATAACGTTGAAAACAATACGTTCGCTTTTACTAATTAGAAATTAATACCCTGCACCTTTTAGTTCAGCTCTCAGGATAGAGAGGGCCAAATTTATAGAAAAAAAGTTTGATGATAAACTCTGGAAAAAACTGGTACATTTATTCAGGTATAAAAGAATACACCACTCAAATGTGGACTTCTTTCTAATTTATACGACAGGATAAACTATACGAGGAAATATGTGAAGTTTTTGGGAACGCTGATCAACCAATAAACGTTGATGATACGACAAGACTACCTTATCTCGATAAAGTATTAAATGAATCGTTCAGGAGATTCACTTTGGCACCACTCATCTTTAGACGAGTAGAGGATTATGTGAAAATAGGTAATATGAGTTCACCATTAGGTGATACTGTGAAGCATTTTTCAAAATACAATTTACTATGTAATTGAAATTAAACTGTGTAGGTGGACACACTATCGCGCCGGGAACAAATTTGATGATTCCAATTGTCCATGTTCATTTCGATGAGAAACACTATCCGAATCCTAATGAATTTAACCCGGAAAATTTCTCATCGGAGGCGGTTGAAAAACGACATAAATATGCATTCTTACCATTCAGCTCGGGGCGACGAGATTGCGTTGGTGAGAACATTTTTCAGCAGAGATTATCCTGCACCCTATTTTTTCACTCATTTATTACTTTCAAAGAACATGAATTCTAAAAACGACGGCTTCCTTAACGAAGTTAAACGAGGAAAGCAGGGAACCTGTTTTATGAGTCATATGGGATTTGGTATTGAGAATTCAAGGAAGCCTAGACCTAGATAAAGCTAGTGTAAAGAAGGCCTACACCTACTATAAGGCTAGTATCTACACATATCTTCTATTATATAAAGGAGAAGCGTGTTTTTACGTTACGATTAAACTCGACCAGTTTTTGGTACATATTTCGAGTTGTACTTTGAAATGTAGATTGGTATTATTAGACTGGAGACGGACATAGGGTACATTTTTTTTGTAAAAGTTCATCAAGTCTCAAAGTTCCAATGCCTGAATCTTAAAAGCAGGAACCTGGATAACACGTGTGTAGTTCGTATTGCCTATGTGGGTCGTTATATTATTAATAATAGAAACATGCATGGACGTGTAGGGTTCCAGGGGTAAAATCAATTGACGAGTAAATTCATGCAACAATCCTTGATAAATTTCAATTCAACTTTTACATTCTCTTATTGTCCTTCAAATAACGTTCGAGTTAGTCACTTTTTGCATTAGAGTCGTGCCTGTTTTATAATGCGGTAAGTTACTTATTTATGAAGAAAAAGTCATTCAATTTAAAAAATTGTTTTCTATGATTATTGTGATAAGAACAAAAAAAGCTATATTATTTTCGTCCCGTACTTAAACTCGATAGATTTGAAAAATACAAATGTATTTAGAACGTGAGTGGGAAAAGTTTTCAAGAGTAGTACCTAATAAAATTTCTAATTGAAATGAATAAATGTTGAAAATAGAGAAATTTGGGAATGTCCGTCAGTCATAGTAGAAGCATGAACTGTAAAGAGAAGAGATTTTACGGACCAAAATTTTTGGAAAAATTCCTATCATACATGGGTCGAGAGTCGAAATTTTTCTGTTTTTTGTTAGATGGCACACGGCAAATTTCTCAAAAAGCCCCCTATAGAACAGGTTCCCTGTTAATATAGCTTTCAACAGCCTACAACAATAGAGTCCATTACTGAATGATATTATAAGTAAGTATGGGTTGCGTGAGTGAATCAAAAAGGGTAAAAATTGAATCTGAATATGATACCTGCAGAGAATTGTTAGTTCGTACCCTTTTAATCCTATATTTTATTGTGTGTTTGTGTGAGTGTGTCAGCAACCTGTCTGTGTAAAATATGCTATTTTCCAATTCAATAGTTGAATCAACTCATTGGTCATTACTACGTTTTATCCTCAGAATAAACCCTTTTAATCCTATATTTTATTGTGTGTTTGTGTGAGTGTGTCAGCAACCTGTCTGTGTAAAATATGCTATTTTCCAATTCAATGGTTGAATCAACTCATTGGTCATTACTACGTTTTATCCTCAGAATAAGGTATCATGTCCATTTTCACCTTTTAAAAAGCATATTTTACACATACAGGTTGCTGACACCCTCACACAAGTACACAATAAAATATAACTTTCAACAGCCTGCAACAATAGAGTCGACTACTGAATGATATTATAAGGAAGTAGGTATGGGTTGCGTGAGTGAATCAAAAAAGGTAAAAATTGAATCTAAACTTGATACCTGCAGAGAATTGTTAGTTCATAGCCTTTTAATCCTATATTTTATTGTGTGCTTGTCTGAGTGTGTCAGCAGCCAGTATGTGTAAAATATGCTTTTTAAAAGGTGAAAATGGACATGATACCTTATTCTGAGGATAAAACGTAGTAATAACCAATGAGTTGATTCAACTATTTTTTTTTTTTTTTTTTTTTTACGAGCAATGCAGCTGCGCTAAGGGCTATTTGCTCGACAGATAGTTCTGCTTTTACAAAAACTTAGTACTTAATAAAGTAGAAAAATTGAAAACAATATACATGTGAAAGAATTGAGATGAAATAAAAATATAAAGGAAAACAAAAATGTTCTTTTTTTTTTTTTTTGGTGTCATAGTTTTAAACGTGGTTGTAAAAGTCAGTAGATCGTAAGTAAGTTAGAGTTGAGTCAATTGTTTCGGAGTTGTTATTGAGAGTTTGTTGTATATTAATAGAAATGTTGAGGGAAGATCGGAGAGATTGTAAAATCGGGCAAGAGGAAAAGTGTTCAACTGTTAAATTGTCTTCGAGACAGTGCGGACATGATGGTGGGCCAAGGTTTGCTAGAAGGTGAGTATGAGTAAGACGAGTGTGTCCTATTCTCAGTCGAGCTAAGATGACTTCCTCTCGTCTAGAATGTCTGTGGGATGAGGACCAAGAAGAGGGATTGGTTTTAATTTTTCTCAATTTGTTGTCAGTTAAATTTTTCCAAGAAGAAAGCCAAAGTTGGGAAATCAAGGAAGCGTAATATACTTTTAGGTCTTTGGCCGGTGAGAGAATAGGGTCCGTTATTTTAGGAAGAGATGTTGCTTGTTTGGCTGCTTTATCTACTGAGTCGTGAGGTGGAAAGTCAACGTGTCCAGGAATCCAAGCCAGAGTGATATGAGAGTTTATTAATTTCGTAGTGTGGAGAGCCAAAAATATACGTTGAATTAAGGGATTAGTTGAGAAAGGATCCGCAATGGCTTGTAGAGACGAGAGGGAGTGAGTCAAAAGAAGATATTTTTGTTCCGGTAATAGTTGCACAATTTGTGATATACAGGCAAGGATACCGTTTAATTCAGCTGTGTATACCGACGCTGAATTTCGTATGCGGTATGCCTCCATTTTGCCACCAATGAAGAACGCGTAAGATGTTCTATGGCGATATTTTGAGCCATCTGTGAGACAAAGGGTATAACCTGCAAATTCGTCGATAAGTTTTGCTATATGTTTTCGATAAATTGAATTGCTGACTTTAGGGACTTCCGTAAGGTCTAGTCTGATATCAGGAATGGAGAAGAGCCATGGGGGGGGGGGGGGGGTAGCTGTCAGGATAGGCGGAAGGGTTGAAATTTTGAGATTACGAGCGAGAGAAGTTTCTAAGCAAGTATGGATATGTTTCGTTGGTTGACGATTAAAAATTGGATTAATTTCAGAGATTAAAGATTTGTAAACGGGGGAATTTGGAAATTGAGATATCGAAATAAAAAGATTCGAAGAGAGGGTGGATCGGCGAACAGATAGAGGTGGTTCCGCAGCCTCGGCACACAGACTAAGACTAGGACTCGTTCTGAATGCTCCCAAAACCAGCCTAAGAGATGAGGAATGGATTGTGTCCAAAAGAGCTAAAGACGATTTATTGGCGAGATTGTAGATAAGGGCTCCATAGTCCAGTTGTGATCGGATTAAACTTTTGTACAGATTTAGGAGTAATTTTCGGTTGCAACCCAGTCGAGGGTGAGAAAGATATTTTAGGGTATTCATCGAGCGTAAACATTTGGCTTTTAGTAATTTGAAGTGTGGAATCCAAGTTAGTTTTTGATCAAGTAAGAGTCCTAGAAATTTTATTGAATCAGTGGTTTTAATTGGAAAATTTTGAAGATAGAGTGAGGGAGTTGATGGAGATTTCTTTTTTTTTATGGAAAATAATTAGGAATGTTTTGTTTTGGGAAAATTGGAAGCCGCGGTCAGATGACCAAGAGGAAATATTGTCCAAGGATTCTTGTAAGAGTCTGTGAGCCCTGATAGGATTTGAAGAGCGGAGCGAGATGCTGTAATCGTCGGTAAAAAGTCTTTGAGAAATTGGGAAGCTGGTGTTTAATGGAAGGTCGTTAATGGCGACCAAAAAGAGAAGAACGCTCAGTACTTCTCCTTGCGGAACACCGTTTTCAATTTTATAATGAAAGGAGAGCTTATCCTGTAGTCTGACGGAGATGAATCTGTCTTGTAGGAAACTTTGGAGAATTTTTGGAAGATTTCCTCGTAGACCGAATATAAATAGTTGTTTACATATGTTATGTCTCCAGACCCGCGGGTACGCTTCTTGAAGATCGAAGAATATTGTATAGAGGGGGGATTTCGAAAGGAAGGCTTGTTGAATTTGGGTGTGGAGGTCGGCAAGAGCTTCAATTGAGTTACGACCTTTTCTGAAGCCATATTGTACAGGGGATAGTAGATTGTTTTGTTCGAGGAACCACCAAAGTCTTTTGTTAATTATTTTTTGAAATAGTTTGCCCAACACACTGGTGAGGGCAATGGGCCGATATGAAGAGGGGGAAGACGGATCTTTCCCAGGTTTCAGAATAGGTAGAATGAACGCCAATTTCCAGTCTGAAGGGTAGATACCTTCTGATAAAATCGAATTGAAAAGAGAAAGGAGATATTCAAGAGCGGTAGGGTGAAGATTTGTGAGCATAGTGGCATGTATGTTGTCCGGTCCTGGGGATGCATTTTTGAGATTTTTGTGTAGGGTTGAGGTGAGTTCGATTTGAGTGATTGGTTGATTGTAACAGTGAGTGTTGTCGGAGGAATCGAAATTTATCAGGGAGGATTCTGATTCATATTTTTTTCGAAGGAATGAGGCGGAATAATTTGAGTTCGATGAGACAGAAGAAAAGTGAGAGACAAGTGCTTCGGCTATATCCTGTGTGTGTGTAAAGATTGAATCATTCATTTCTATGTGGTTAATTTGATGAGAAGAGAACCTCCCTGATAATTTCTTAATGTCTCTCCACATAGAGGCATTAGAAACAGGTTCATTGATATTGGCGACAAAAGATCTCCATGACTCCTTCTTTGCTGAACGGATCAGGAGTCTTGTTTTGGCTCTTAATTTTTTGTAGTTGATGAAATCGAGTTGAGAGCGAGAGCGGTTATAAATTCGGTAAGCTTTGCGTCTGTTCTTAATGGCAATGTTGATTTCGTTTGACCACCATGGGACTTGTCTCGGTTTTAGTGTTCCTGAAGTGAGAGGTATTGATGCTTCTGCAGCTTGAATTATAAATTTCGTAAATAGGGCGATTGCTGTTCGATCATTAGAGGGGTCGGGAAAAGAACTTGTGTCGTAGGTGAGATCGCGAAATTTGGCCCAATTGGCTTCCTGGGTTTTCCAACGGGGAGTTGATTTAAAGGAAGGGGGGAGGAGTCTGATGTTAATAGTATAGGGAAATGGTCGCTGTCGCATAAATCCGGGAGGGCCGGGTATACCAATTTAGTGTAGGAGTTATGGATGTTGAACAGAGCGTTAAATCAATGACCGAGAGGGATCCAGAGGACGAATTTAGGTGGGTAGGAATTTGAGGGATGTTCAAGATGTTTAAGTCAGGAAAAGAAGATAGAATTTGGTCTATAATGTTACCTCGAGAGTTTGAGTGAAATTTACCATTTGTTATGATTCCCCATGTTGGGCTATGGGCATTAAAGTCTCCACATAGAACAATTGAATTGGAAAATAGCACACTTTACACAGACAGGTTGCTGACACACTCACACAAACATACAATAAAATATAGATTAAAAGGGTACGAACTAACAATTCTCTGCAGGTATCATGTTCAGATTCAATTTTTACCCTTTTTGATTCACTCACGCAACCCATACTTCCTTATAATATCATGCAGTAGTAGACTCTATTGTTGCAGGCTGTTGAAAGTAATATTTTATTGTGTACTTGTGTGAGTGTGTCAGCAGCCTGTATGTGTAAAATATATTTTTTTAAAAGGTGAAAATGGACATATTACGTTTTCAATTATGGAGATAAAACGGTATCTATTTTCACCTTTAAACAGCATATTTTACCCATACCACTATAAGCCTAGTATAATATAGTTTGAGAGTCAAAATTTTTCTCGAATCTACAGCTATATAATATGATAGCTCGAGAGTTGAAATTTTTCCAAGTTTTTTGCTGGACGGCGCACGGCAAGTTTTTCAAAAAGCCCCCCATAAAAGAGGTTCCCTGTTAAAATTCAGCTGGAAACGATCAGGAGAATTCAGGATTTGTTTTACTTGTGGAAGATACCTACCCTCTAGTTTGTGTTTATCTCGGCTTTTGGCTTCTGGAAAAACTCAGTTTGAAACCAATAGGATAATTGGGTCTTTGTCGTACTTCTGGAGGGTACTTATTCTACAACTTGTGTTTATCTCAGCTTATGGCTTGAGAAAACTCAGCTTGAAACAATCAGGAGAATTGGGGCTTTGTCATACATGTAGACGATACTCATTTTACAGTTTGTGTTTATCTCGGCTTATAGGGAGTATTAGCATTATGTTAGACCTATACTTACTCAATTTACTAGACCTGAAGTAAATGAAGAAAAGATCCGTCTAAATCCCTACGTAATTCCTGATTCTGCGTCCATCCTCTTCTCATGTACTAGTTTTATGATAGGCTTGAACAAAGAAAAACAAAAATAAAAAAAAAATCTCGAGCTATTTATGGTAGGAGGGAGACTTGGGAAAATTTGTCCCCTATCATATATAGCTCGAGAGTCAAAAGTTTTCCAAGTCCCTCTTCTATCATATATAGCTTCAGATTCGAAATTTTTTCTAAGTCCCTCTCCTATCATGTATGGCAATAGAGTCGAATTTTTTCTAAGTCCCTCTCCTATCACATATAGCTCGAGAGTCGAAATTTTTTCAAGTCCCCCTCCTATCATATATAGCTCGAAGTCCCCCTCCTATCATATACAGCTCGAGAGTCGAAATTTGTCCAAGTCCCTCTCCTATCATATATGGCTCGAGGGTGAAATTTTTTCCAAGTCCCCCTCCTATCATATATTCTCGAGAGTCAAAATTTTTCCAAGTTTTTCGCTGGAAGGCGCACGGCGCACGCCAGATTTCTCAAATAGCCCCCTATAAAACAGGTTCCCTGTTAAAAAAAAAATTATTTTGCGGACCTGAGAAATTTTTTGGCATTGTGCTTCCAAATATTTCTTGGGAAAATACAATTAAGCTGTTTGCGTAATTCATTTACTATGGTTTATTTTTAACAGGGAACCTGTTTTATGGGGGGCTTTTTGAGAAATTTGCCGTGCGCCGTCCAGCAAAAAACAGAAAAATTTAGACTCTCGAGCCATATATGATAGTAGGGGGACTTGGAAAAAATTTCAACTCTCGACCTATATATGATAGGAGGGAGACTTAGAAAAATTTCAACTCTCGAGCTATCATATATATAGCTCGAGATTCGAGAAAATTGAGACTCTCAAACTATATTGTACTAGGCTTATAGTAGGTCCATTCCTTCTTTATACTAGCTTTATCTAGGTCTAGGCTTCCTTGAATTTTCAATAGCAAATCCCATTTGACTCATAAAACAGGTTCCCTGCGTTCCTCGGTTAACTTCGTTAAGGAAGCCGTCGTTTTTTTCCAAGTCCCCCTCCTATCATATATGGCTCGAGAGTCGAAATTTTTCGTAGTTCTTTGCTGGAAGTTGCACGGCGGACGGCGCACGGCGCACGGCAAATTTCTCAAAAAAATCCCCAATAGAACAGGTTTCCTGTTAAATGTTGACTCTCGACCTATATATTTCGATGTCCTTAAAATAGATCCAGGTCACTGATGACGTCCTATTTTATACTAGGTTTATCATAGGTCTAGGACTCTTTCATACTAGCTTTATACTAGACTAATTTGACTCATAAAATAGGTTCCCCGCGTTCCTCATTTAACTTCGTTAAGGAAGCCGTCGTTTTTCGAATTCCCCCTTTTATAATAATCTCGTAAGTCAAAATTTTTCCAAGTCCCCTTCTCCCGGTGACGTCATTAACCTCGGATCACTCGCGCCCGCGGACGAAAATTGTCTGAAAGTACACTCCCAATAAAAGAGATAGTGGGTTCTTCGCTAAAAATTGTTTCCGCACTAACGCGGTCGGTCCGCCTCCTCTCCCCATTTCGTTTTTCTAGACCCATCACTAGAATTGAATGGTGGTTGAGAAGGTTAAGGAGTAGTCATTCCATAATATTTTAATATGAAATTGTTTTACTAGCTGGTACCTACATGAAAATTTTCAATCCCGTCTTCTTTTTTAGCAAAAAATTACGCTGTTCTTGAGCTAAAAATAGTCGTCATCGCTCTTTTACGAAAATTCAAGTTTCATACAAGCGTCAAGCTGGATGAATTTGAGATGTTCACGGGTATTCTAGCCACTCCACAACAAGGCAAAATTTCCATTACATTACGCGAATGATTATAATGCGCTAGTTAATTTAGTTAATTCAAGTCTTTTCAACATCAATGTAGCTCGAAAGTTCTTAATTTATTTTCTTATTTTTTTCTTATGATTGTCAAGCTGTATCTATTCTTTTACTTTGGATTTTTTCTACCTACGAACACTTTTGCACATTATTGTGAATAGTTTCGTTTTCAACGACTTTTTCGAGATATTTGTGGTACTCTAGCTTGCGAGTCGTGCTAACATATATGAATGAAAAGAAAAATCTGTACCTCACATGAGTATATAAAATTCAATTTACTAGCTGGTACCTACTTGAAAATTTTCAATCCCGTCTTCTTTTTTAGCAAAAAATTACGCTGTTCTTGAGCTAAAAATAGTCGTCATCGCTCTTTTACGAAAATTCAAGTTTCATACAAGCGTCAAGCTAAAATTTCCATTACATTACGCGAATGATTATAATGCGCTAGTTAATTTAGTTAATTCAAGTCTTTTCAACATCAATGTAGCTCGAAAGTTCTTAATTTATTTTCTTATTTTTTTCTTATGATTGTCAAGCTGTATCTATTCTTTTACTTTGGATTTTTTCTACCTACGAACACTTTTGCACAAGAAATATTTTGAATAGTTTCGTTTTCAACGACTTTTTCGAGATATTTGTGGTACTCTAGCTTGCGAGTCGTGCTAACATATATGAATGAAAAGAAAAATCTGTACCTCACATGAGTGTATAAAATTCAATACTAGTAAAATTCAGTTTTGTTTTTTTCTTATTTTTTGGTGAGAAGTATTTTAGCCTATCTTGCAATTGAATCACGTCTTTAAACTTCGAACTACAGTCTCTTCGATAAAAAACGAAGCGGTTTTACACCTGGTGGTTATACTGCGATTGACTAAAAAAATAACCTACGGTTTTATCCAAGGAGAATATTCTGTATGCGTCTTTTGTGATGTCGAGAAGGCGTTCGACCGAATCCATCCTAATGCCTTCTTAACGCAATAATTATCAAAGGATACCTATATTCTTTCCTGGAAGCTTTTCTACAAGATCGTAAATTCCAAATTAAAATAGGAAACAACCACTTAACAAGAGAGTACTATTGTTTTCACTTTTCTTTTTTTTTTTTTTTTTCTTTTTTTAAATACATTTATGCATGTGTGTAATTTTTTTCCCCCTATTCTTTTTTTTTGTTTGTTTTATTTTATTTTTTTGTTTTGTTTTGTTTTTTGTATAATTTTTCTCTAGTTGGATGTAAAAAAAAATAAAATAATAAAAAAAAAAAAAAAAAAAAAAAAAAAAAAGATCTCAAGAAGTTGTAACACCGCAAGGTTCAGTAGTTGACTGTACCCCAATTGCGTCCTGTACGGGAGAGTAAAAAAAACGGGTAATAATAAATTGTACGAAAAGAATAAGGTGTTTGAACGAAAAGTATATTTTTTACAAAAACTTAATGTGTGATGACGAAATTTGAATTCTAATTCGCGAAAACCACAACGCACGAAATTTTGAGCCTATATTACGAAAACAAAGGAGAGTTTAATTTTTTAACGAATAATTTATGGACAATTTCTGAATAAAATACCACTTGTAATGGAATTAGTAAGGAAATGGTCTGAGAAACGGAACCCGCACTCGGCAAATTCAGTACCTTTCGCAGACATACCGCAACTATCTCCTTATCAGTGTGGATGACCACCTACCAGTGGGCTCTAGTGATCTGCCAATTCTTCAGCGTACAATTCAGGAAGAAGACTGCATGCAATACTTTATCGCATCAACGACATCTAAAGAACCTGTCACTGAAAATATATTATCCAAATTTCTGAAGGGAGACGGAAAATGGCGTAGGTAGTTTTGACGAATTCAAGAAACATAATGTGAGGCTAGTCTGAGCCTCGAGCAAGCGGTGTACGAATGGCTAATCCGCGAATGTTAATATGTAAAATAAAAGTGTGTGTTCTTCAATTACTTCTTATTATTTCTCAAAAGCAAGACACGAAAATATTATTTACATAAAATGACTAAGTTCATAAAACGGGTAAAGATTTAAAATATGAAAACGGATCTGGTTCTAGACAGTAGTTACTATTCGTATTCTTCTTCTTGATGGATTAATTTTCGAATTACATTTCACTCTCGAAGTCAATTTATTCGAGGGCTGGTCTAGACTCTAGTTTTGGGGAGAATTCACATTATTGGGTGATTTGATTGGAATTGGTAAACATTATAAAGAGAGGGTACCTATTGTACATCAGGTAATTGGCTTAGCGCCACATGACGTTTTTTATACGTCATCTCCGTTACGACTCGCGCTTCGTGAATTCGTGTCATTTACTGAACAATAACAATGCAGCCTAACGGTATTTTTCCGTATGTACGAAATACCTATATCTTCGATTAATATTTACATTATGCATTCAACTTAGTGAAACCTCGAGAATTTCTACGATCTTGTGGCGCCACGTAAATAAAGCCAAAAGTGGCGTCACACATAAGTTCAGTGTTTGGAGCATAAAGATTAACCGTACAAATCTACATGCACTTGCCCTGTATATTAGAAAAGCTGGCTCATTTATACTGGCCGCACCTTGAGATGTTTGACTATATCAACATTTGTGTAGTTGTTGAAATTTGACATCTGTTGCTGAGGAACATTATGGTTAACATTGATATGCTGCCAAGTGGAACGTGAGTAGACGCACCAACAAAAAACATGCAAGTAAAAACTGAAAAGTACTTTATTTATTAATGGTCTACAAGAAACTGGGAAAAAAGAGAAGGTAACCGAAGAAGGAAAAAATTTGACTAGAAACTTAAATAATAAAAAAAATCTGGTTTAGGATAAACTGAAAAAAAAAAGAAAAAAAAAAAAGAATGAAAACTGGTAACTAAAGAGGGAAAAAATTTGACTTGAAACTATTAAATAAAAAAATCTGGTCTACGATAAACTGAAAAAACGACGGCTTCCTTAACGAAGTTAAGCGAGGAACGCAGGGAACCTGTTTTATGAGTCATATGGGATTTGGTATTGAGAATTCAAGGAAGCCTGGACCTAGATGAAGCTAGTATAAAGAGGGCCTACACCTACTATAAGCCTAGTATAATGTGGTTTGAGAGTCTAAATTTTTCTCGAATCTCCAGCTATATATTTTAGGAGGGGGACTTGAAAAAATTCTGATTTTTGAGCTATATATGATAGAAGGGGGACTTGGAAAAATTCCTATCATACATGGGTCGAGAGTCGAAATTTTTCTGTTTTTTGTTAGATGGCACACGGCAAATTTCTCAAAAAGCCCCCCATAGAACAGGTTCCCTGTTAATATAGCTTTCAACAGCCTGCAACAATAGAGTCTACTACTGAATGATATTATAAGTAAGTACGGGTTGCGTGAGTGAATCAAAAAGGGTAAAAATTGAATCTGAATATGATACCTGCAGAGAATTGTTAGTTCGTACCCTTTTAATCCTATATTTTATTGTGTGTTTGTGTGAGTGTGTCAGCAACCTGTCTGTGCAAAATATGCTATTTTCCAATTCAATAGTTAAATCAACTCATTGGTCATTACTACGTTTTATCCTCAGAATAAGGTATCATGTCCATTTTCACCTTTTAAAATACATATTCTACACATACAGGTTGCTGACACACTCACACAAGTACACAACAAAATATAACTTTCAACAGTCTGCAACAATAGAGTCTACTACTAAATGATATTATAAGTAAGTATGGGTTGCGTGAGTTAATCAAAAAAGGTAAAAATTGAATCTAAACTTGATACCTGCAGAGAATTGTTAGTTCATACCCTTTTAATCCCATATTTTATTGTGTGCTTGTCTGAGTGTGTCAGCAGCCAGTATGTGTAAAATATGCTTTTTAAAAGGTGAAAATGGACATGATACCTTATTGTGAGGATAAAACGTAGTAATGACCAATGAGTTGATTCAACTATTGAATTGGAAAATAGCATATTTTACACAGACAGGTTGTTGACACACTCACACAAACACACAAAAAAATATAGGATTAAAAGGGTACGAACTAACAATTCTCTGCAGGTATCATGTTCAGATTCAATTTTTACCCTTTTTGATTCACTCACGCAACCCATACTTCCTTATAATATCATGCAGTAGTAGACTCTATTGTTGCAGACTGTTGAAAGTTATATTTTGTTGTGTACTTGTGTGAGTGTGTCAGCAACCTGTATGTGTAGAATATGTATTTTAAAAGGTGAAAATGGACATATTACCTTTTCAATTATGGAGATAAAACGGTATCTATTTTCACCTTTAAACAGCATATTTTACCCATACCACTATAAGCATAGTATAATATAGTTGGAGAGTCAAAATTTTTCTCGAATCTACAGCTATATAATATGATAGCTCGAGAGTTGAAATTTTTCCAAGTTTTTTGCTGGACGGCGCACGGCAAATTTCTCAAAAAGTCCCCCATAAAACAGGTTCCCTGTTAAAATTCAGCTGGAAACGATCAGGAGAATTCAGGATTTGTTTTACTTGTGGAAGATACCTACCCTCTAGTTTGTGTTTATCTCGGCTTTTGGCTTCTGGAAAAACTCAGTTTGAAACCAATGGGTCTTTGTCGTACTTCTGGAGGGTACTTATTGTACAACTTGTGTTTATCTCAGCTTATGGCTTGAGAAAATTCAGCTTGAAACAATCAGGAGAATTGGGGCTTTGTCATACATGTAGACGATACTCATTTTACAGTTTGTGTTTATCTCGGCTTATAGGGAGTATTAGCATTATGTTAGACCTATACTTACTCAATTTACTAGACCTGAAGTAAATGAAGAAAAGATCCGTCTAAATCCCTACGTAATTCCTGATTCTGCGTCCATCCTCTTCTCATGTACTAGTTTTATGCTAGGCTTGAACAAAGAAAAACAAAAATAAAAAAAAAATCTCGAGCTATTTATGGTAGGAGGGAGACTTGGGAAAATTTGTCCCCTATCATATATAGCTCGAGAGTCAAAAGTTTTCCAAGTCCCTCTTCCATCATATATAGCTTCAGATTCGAAATTTTTTCTAAGTCCCTCTCCTATCATGTATGGTGCGAGAGTCGAAATTTTTCTAAGTCTCTCTAGATGACCATATTGCGGTCATCTGAGAAACGAAACACGACCAGATTGCGGCCAACTGAAAAAACAAAAGCAACCAGATTGCGGCCACAAATCAAAACAGGTAGTTCATGAACATATTTTCTTAACTAAAAACTTGCGTGACACCTTCTTAACAAATTCATATCTATCAATACGTCCCTCTTCAAATGTGTCCATTGCCTCGCGAATATATTGCTGCTTCAGCGCGCTCTTCTTAGACATTTTCTTGATGTGGACAGACAACATTTTTGAATACGTTCTCTCTTGAATCTCCAATAGGGCGTCGATGAATAAATAAATATTGGGATGAGCGTGATAGAACTGTCCATTCAGTTTACTGTTGAACGACTCGCACGCGTTAGTTGTTCTTGCTATGCTGGAAGAGTAGCTTGCCCATAGGTAAGGGGGGAAGAGGGCACCGGGTCGCACGTAGTTCTCGTATGCATACTTGGAGAATTCCTTCACCGCAGGATGGTTGGGTTCCTTCGTTTGGAGTTCTTGCTCGAAAAAGTTTTCCATGTCAGTTGGATCCAGGAATGGCAGCCCGAAAAATACACGTAGGTAAGACCCCTCCGCTGTTTTGATCCTATACATCTTAGTAAGACCGAGTGACTGGATACGCCGGAACCATGATTGGCCTAAATGGAACCGACATCCTTGTATTAAAGTCGATCGCCACACGCTTTCAACAGCGTCGTTATTTTCGGCCGCAAAAAGGATGTCTGAACTCTGACACATGGGCCGCAAAAAGGATGTCTCGACTCGACACACGGGCCGCAAAAAGGTCATCTTTGGGCCGCAAAGTGCACATCATAACGGGCCGCAATCTGCCAACACCGATTCTCGAGAGTCGAAATTTTTCCAGGTTTTTCGCTGGACAGCGCACGGCGGACGGCGCACGCCAGATTTCTCAAATAGACCCCCATAAAACAGGTTCCCTGTTAAAAAAAAGAGGAAAACTGGGAACTAAAGAGGGAAAAAATTTGACTAGAAACTTATAGTGATAATAAAAAAATCTGGTCTACGATAAACTGAAAAAAAAAAAAAAAAAAGGAAAACTGGTAACTAAAGAGGGAGAAAATTTGACTTGAAACTAAAAGTAATAATAAAAAAAATCTGGTCTACGATAAACTGAAAAAAAAAGAGGAAACCTGGTAACTAAAGAGGGAAAAAATTTGACTAGAAACTGAAATAATAAAAAAAATCTGGTCTACGATAAACTGAAAAAAAAAAAGAAGGAAAACTGGTAACTAAAGAGGGAAAAAATTTGACAACGAGAAACTAAAAAAAAAAAGAGAAAAACTGGTAACCGAAGAAGGAAAAAATTTGACTAGAAACTGAAAGTGATAATAAAAAAATCTGGTCTACGATAAACTGAAAAAAAAAAGAGGAAACCTGGTAACTAAAGAGGGAAAAAATTTGACTAGAAACTTAAATAATAAAAAAAATCTGGTCTACGATAAACTAAAAAAAAGAGAAAAACTGGTAACCAAACATCCTAACCCCTCCCTCATGTCCCCACTGTCAAAAAGACAAATTAACAGTGGAACACTTTTTTTCATGCCCCAGACTTTTACCCCTTCGCTCTTCTTCGGATACCCCCTCTTCTCTCACCCAAGCACTCAAAAAACAACCAGGACATCATTTCGAATACCCTACATTACCTAAGACAAACTGACTTTTACGCTCACATCTGAACACATACATCGACTCTCTACAACCTTCTACATACACACAATGTAAACTTTTACACACCATTACCTGAAGCAGTTACACTCGACATTATATTCCATCCTCTTATCCTTCCTCACTTTCCGTTACTCTACCAACTTCCTTAAAACCTCCCTTTCTCAAGTGTTATTTATAATATTCATAACTTTTGTAACGCCGAGCCAATAGCCCTCGTGAAGCTCTAGTGCTCGTAAAAATAAAAAAAAAAAAAAAAAAAAAAAAAAAGAGGGATAGAAAGAAAACTACAACAGTAAAAAAAAAAATGATAATTGACGAAAAACACTGGTATCGAAAGCGAGAAAAAATTCTTACAATGGTAAAAAAAGAAAAGAATGGGAAAACACCTCGAAAAACTCAATGCAGAAAAATGAGCAGGCTGACGAGAACACATGGGATAAAAAACAAAAAGACTGGTAACAGATAACCAGTAACAAAGTTACAATAAATATTCAAATAATTCACCTCCTGCAGTAACACAATGCTCCAGTCTGCTTCTAAATTCTCGGTTAACATTCATCAGTTGGACATGGCCAATATTGTGACAACAAGTTTCGATAGCTGCTTGCAAATCATTCACATTGGGAAAAGGTGTAGCACCATAAATGGAGTTCGTGATATTACCCCACAAGAAATAGTCTAAAGGATTCAAGTCAGGTGACCTTGCTGGCCATGCTAGAGGTTCGTGAGTACCTATCACTCTCTCTGGAAATGACTTGACGTAGAAATTGAACCGCAGGGCCATAGTTGTGGGCTGGACATCCATCACGATGGAACCACAATTCTCCAGGAAGATTAAGATTTTCGAACTCTTCATCAATACTCCCCTCCAACATATCCAAATATTTCTCCCCAGTCAATTTACCGTCTATTACAAGAGGTCCAAAGACATGCTGACCCACAATTCTAGCCCAGACGTTTAAAGTTTGAGGGTATTGAGTAGAAGCTGGATACACACGTCGTGGGTTGTCTGTAGACCAAGTTCTGTGATTCTGAATGTTGGGGCGATGGTGCAATTTAAATGATGATTCGTCGGGAAAAACAATATTTTGTGAGAAATGCGGGTCATTTCCCTGGAAGTTGTATACGAAAATCCGAGACGTGCTCTTTAACCAACTTATATAGCGAGAACATGAATATATATTGGCTTCCATATTATTCATTAGTGCTCACTGCAGTAATTATCCAATTTCGTTTCGATATTAACGTCAATGTTGTTTAAATTATAGTTATTCCATATGTATTGAAAAATCACGGAGAGTTAATGGGCTAATCCTCATTTTGCAGTCAACAGCAATTAGCATATACTAAGCATTAAAATGAAGACATAGGCCTACTTTGTTGATATACTCTCGTTAGGTAATAATATCAAGTCGCCGCGAGTATTTTCTTACTTTAGCACCCACTCATTACCTATGTACAAATGTTTTGATATTGTTGGGAAGGCGGATGTTCAATCTATGACTGAAGCATCTGAATGCAAATTGGAAGTCGCTCTGCGAACGATGAGGATACCAATTTTGGAAGTTGTTTTTAAAAACTAAAAATTAAATTTCATGATTTATGTGAGTGTTTTAAAGGTCGTTGTAGTAATAAAACGGAAAAATCTTGTACCTAATAGTAAATAGCACTACGTACCTAGTTCCCTAGTTTTAAAGACCCTCGAAACGTCATAGTACAGTCTGAAAATCAAAATATCTGACAGTTAGCCAAATACTCGTATTTGTGATCTGTGCGAGTATACATTTCTCATTGCTCGTTCAATTTTTGATTTTTTTTGTTCACCTCCGCATTTTTTACATTTTGAGATAACATCAATCCTTCCAGGAAATTAGCCTTTAAAATTCTTAAATGGTGTTATATATCGTCGCTTTAGTATGCTGCCTTCTCGTCGGGTATTTATGCAATAAAATGAAAAAAGATCGTCATTTAATAAAATCGGCGGAATCCATTCCAGGACCGAGAGGATTGCCTTTTCTCGGAAACAGTTTAGAACTTTGTTTTACAAAACCACGTGAGTATTTAAAGTACTACAATAGTTAAGGATGCAAATCATATGCACTTATTTTTTTCAATACAAATCTATACTTTTAAGAATTCAGAAATTGCCAAACAATCATAAATACAACTTTTATAGCTCCTACACCTTGCGTCACCTCAACATCCCCACGGATTCTACCCCCTTCTCCTTCCGAAAACAAGGGACTATAAAATTAGGGGTGTTATTTGCGGTGCTGTGAGATGGGTTCGACGGGCAGAGCTCTCAAGAACCGTATACAATTTACAACCTCACACATAGACTTTAGTTCGGCATATCCTGTCCATGGGCCTCTCTCTCTCTCTCTCTCTCTCTCTCTCTCTCTCTCTCTCTCTCTCTCTCTCTCTCTCTCTCTCTCTCTCTCTCTCTCTCTCTCTCTCTCTCTCTCTCTCTCTCTAAAAAGACCAATTATTCAAAGCTCGCTGTACGCCGTAGGACACTATGTCGTCTAGGATATACTCCTGCGTTCTACCCTATCACAACCTTTTTTTCTGCATGAGAGGATCCTCGCTCGAGGCGAGTTGGTAGTTGACCAAGACGTGAAGACAGTGCATACGTCGCTCGTGCTTGAGAAGGGGCAGAGGTGGGTTATTACGTAACCCAAACAGGCGAAAGCAAAAGTACCTGATTGGACGTGAAAGCTTGCTAGTGTCAATAAATAAGGGACAGAAGGCGGACTGTAGGTAGCCAGTCAGTGGACCACTCTGATTGGATGTGTGGTCCGCTCGTTGTCGAGAAGGGACATACACATGGACAGTACTTGGTCCGGTCACGCACCACTCTGAGGGACGCGAAAGCCTATATATCAATAGATAATAAGCGATGGCGAGATACACTGACATTCCATTATTCGCGCGTGTTTGCGGCTTAAGAGGGTGATAAGCAGGGCAGCACCTATTCTTCCAGCTGAATTGGACGTGAAGGCCTGCGTTGCAGATAACTGTATCGGAGGGCAAACCGCGACTAGATGATGTCCTGGTCTGTAAGACGATGAGTGTCTTGTGTGGCTTATGTGGTGGTTGCTTCCGTCTTCAGGGGGTCGCCCGCAGAGACTGTCTCTGTGACTTATGCACTGGACGGGTTTCCCCCATCGCACTTCGGCTTTCCCTGTTAGCGAGTGTAGTTTAGTGGAAAACTGTGTTCGGAGGCTCTCTACTTGTATAAGACTTTTGAATACTACCCGACTGACATAGGATACAATGAATTACTGAAAGGATTTCAATTGACCTCTTTGGAAGGATGATAGGCTCGATTGTATTTCTCCATGATATTCTTCATGGTAGGATACACGAGCCGTATTTCCTGGCGAAAATATCCTTGAACGTACCGAAAACTAATAGTCGCTCGCTACTCGTCTTTTGTCCGATGAATGTGCGAACGAATGCTCTGGAATACAGTGTGCTTAATAGAGCAATAAGTGTTAGGAACTCTCTGAGTGATAAGAACCCCTACCTGGACATTTTTCATTTGGGACGGGAGAAACTGAAGAGAGGGCTTCAGAGTATCTCTCTCTTTTGTTTATTATTATTGTTTCATGCTTTTTTGGATTTTTTTTTTCCTTCTTAATAGGGTGCTGTCAGTAACTGCACAACACGTCTGTTTGTGGCACCCTCCCAAATAAGCAAAATAAAATAAATAAAAAATAAAATGAATAATTTTATTTTTTTTGTAGTATTGTACAGCCCAAAATTGGTACTTTTTCAGGTCCTTAAATTCATTGGAATCCACTTTCCTCCAGAATTTAAGTCTCTAGAGTTGTGTTGGAAACTTCTCCACTTGGAAACTTACTCTCCCTATCCTCAGCTAAGAAGTCGACATTTTCCCATGGGCCTAAAGTAAGTCAAAGCTCCTTCTATCACGAATAGCTTGACAACTTTCTCGAGTACCTAACGTAGGTCATAGCCCCCATTCTTTGTTCATTAAAATAGCGGAAACGATTCCAGAAAATATGAACTTTTGTCATCTTCTTCAGCATTTGTACAAACCGCCAATATGTGATGTGTTACCGGCACTAGAGAACCCGTTTCAAGAATGGGTTTTCTCCAGAAAACGTGTGTCATCTATACGTAGCTCGGAAGTCAGATTTTTTAAGTGCCCTTCCTCCAGTGGTTCAAATAATTATGTGGACGATATCTTTTGTATCTCGATGGGTAATGATAACCTTTTTTGTTTCTACAAAGTCATGAATAATTACTACACCAAATTCGATATGCGGCTGGGGGGGGGGGTCCTACTTGAATTTTCTGAATCTTGAAATCTCTCTTGGATAGGTTGGCGTTCGGTTTCGAAAAGACCGCTTGCAGCGCAAAAAACACCTACAAGGTTTCTTTTGCCGTAAGCCTTGGCGCACACAGGTTGGCTAGCCTTCTTTTTACTCCACGCTACTTCCAAAATAGGCACCCTCCTTCAAGACCAGGGTGGTGATTGGGTTCGTGTGCCCTATTTGAGTTATTTTCCCCATAAAATTCAGAAATTGGCAGAGAACCATGATTACAAGTCTGTCTTTTATAGCTCCTGTAACCTGCGGCTACTCGCCAACGCCAAGGGTCCTACCCCTTACCCCTATAGCATCAGCTGTGGTGATTGATGACGTTGTGTTTATAGGTCTGACTGGCACCGCTCTCTAGGGCCATATTAAGGTAAACATGACTCAGCTGTCTTCAATTCATAACCTCACAAGTCTTCTTTTACTCAGCATACCTCATCCACGGTCCAGAAGTATCTCCCGTCCACAGCTCGCCGAAAGGCGTATGTCAAGTGTAAATAACCTTCGTTCTATCGGCATTAGAGAACCCGTTTCATGGGCAGTTTTCCTTCAAAAAACGTGTGTCGTCCATTCGTTGTTTTACACCTTTGGATTTGAAAAAAGAAGGCATTTCAACTCTAATGCATGAATATTACAGGTGATATTTTCAGAATATTGCAAAAATACCGAGAAGAATACGGATCCATATACAAACTTTGGGTTGGAAAGAATTTGATAATTTATGTGTCAGACGTAAACGACTTGGAGGTAAGTTTAAAGATGCTTTTTCTTGTTGTTCTTCTCCTCATAATTTGTACTTTACTTTACCTCAGGTTGTGTTCAAAAGTTCTAAAACATTGGCTCAAAGTGAACTCTCCAAACCGTTCAAATATTTAGACGGATTATCTGGGACAGCACGTAATTTATTTTGATTATTATTATTATTACACAAAAGTGGTAGACCTAATATAGCTAGTTTATTTGTTACAGCGCCTATGGACGAACGCAAAATATACCAATTGGCATTTATACACAAAACCTTGCCGTTTTATGCCTCCTTTATGAACGACGAAGCAGGCAAGCTAGTGGAGACGATGAAAAAGTTGGTAGACGGTCCGGAATTTAGCGCATGGGAATACGTGCTGCCTCTTTACTTTCAAATATTCACGAGTATAAATGATTTTTAATCCTAATACTGTACCGGAATTTTGTGTACTTACCATGACTTAATCGTTCACCAAAAATTATTATAAAGAACGCCGAGAAACACTCACATAAATATATTATTAAAAGTCGGTAGACAAGGATCGAGAATAGTCACAAAAATTGAAAGAATAAATTAACTAAGAAAATAATAAAATAAAATGAAATAAAATAAATAGAAAAAAAGAGTTGGAATTTAGAATTTTGACCGACTGACTTATGCACGAATACATGAAAAAAAATTAACTCTTTATTTAATTTATTTGGTTTTATTTTATTTTAATTTTCTAATCTTATTTATTTTTGCAATTTCTGTGACTATTCCTGATCCTTGTCTACCGACCTTTAATAATATATATTTATGGGAGTGTTCCTCGGCGTTCTTTATGATGACTAAACTACGTAATTATGAAGATTCTCTATTCATCACCAAAAATTGGCTCATGGTTTTGTGCTCAATTTTTGCCGCCAAGTCAATATTTCTATTTTTTCTTTTACATGCTTAGTCTTCTATTCTGCCACTAAAAAATTTCATAATAAGGGAAAAAGAAATTTTTTTTCTCCTATCCAACCAAAAATTACTAAAAAATAAATATTAAAAAAAAAAAACAAAACAAAACAAAGGAGAAGGAATACAACAAAAAAATATAATATGAAAAAAAAGAAAATACATAGGCCTTATAAATGTGAAAAAAAAGAAAGAAAAAAAAACGGCGAAAACAGTGAAACTCTGACACACCAATCCGCTGTGAGGACTGGAGCCGAGTTTGAATTCATGCAATACGGGAATGTGAGTTAAACATTCTTTAAAAAGTAAAATCTATTAAAAAAAAAAAAAGTTGGAAAGAGGATGGCTACTAAGCCTTTTATTGTGTTCTGTCTTAATTTAACAGACTCTTTCGCGAAAAGACATTTCGTAAAAATGTATTTGCATCGACTTTCTCAATAATCTATCATAATTACTTTGTAACTAGTACCGGTACCTACTGTAAAATAAAAAATATTCCATCTGTCCCATCTTAGTGATCTTTAAAACTTACTCTCACTTTTTACGTACATTCATTTTATAATAATCATTATAATATTTTTTCCTCTTCTTATTTTGAATTATAGAATCGGTATTAGGTACGGAATCAATTGCAGATGAAACCATTTGGCAATTTCATAAAAGCATTAAATTGTAAGAAAAACATACTTGCAATTACCCTATTTCTACTTTTGATATAATTGTTCGAAAAATTGGTCCTCATATTTCAGTTCGTTCGAAATGTGGCAATATAAATTGTTCAGACCATGGCTACAAATAAAATCAATTAACGATTTCTTATTTAGCAAGAAAATTATTGAAGTTCGTCAGTTTATGCTGACACTCAGCACGCAGGTAAATTGAAATTGATATAATTACCTAGACCACATCAACTCACTTGATATAAAGTTGAAATATTCAAATTAAGCTCGCATATTTTTTTGTACCGATACCTGCCCTTCTTATTTCACCAGATCGTCAATTCAGTCAACATTATTTGTACAGGAAAACAGAAAATCGACGTCGATGATGAAAATTCGGGTACGGTAGACTCTGTAACTAGAAGTTTCACAAATCATTAATCCATGTAGTGTATCTGTTACGTACGAAAGCCCGAAATTGAACAATTCGGGAATTGTACAGCCATTTTTGTAGAAATCGCAAAATGAACAGGCCGATTCGTACCATTCGCAAACTGTACAGATTTTTCGCGATGTGTACAGCACCTTTGTACAAAGTGTAAGCGTCAAAACAACTTTGTACAAGCACGTTGTACGAAGTCCGAAACTGAATGGTATTAGAAGGGAAGAAATACCTATACCTAAATTAATACCTTCTCGTATCTGCCTAATCCGATCCCGATTAATCTTGCTCGCTCACCTAAGGTTGTTCAGAACCTGTACCTTTGATAACGATAAACATTATATTATTACATTTGTTCGTACTCGTTGTTGTTCCAATCTTTTCAGTTTTCGTTCGGTTTCTGTTGAAGTTTTGTTCAGCTTCAAAAAAACAATAGTCTCCACTCAGGTATTAAGATGAGTCCGACCATTCGAAGCCCTGTTTCCACAGTTCCCTTCTTTGAACTAATAAGTAGAGCGGATGAACATAGCTTGATAATTATGACGTACGTACTAACCTTCGTAAATAATTTTTAATATTTTCCTAACCTTTGTGAATAATTTTGAAAATTTTGAAATGTAATAGAAAGTTGTTCGAAAAGCAGTAAATATATCGGAAAGTTTGATTTTCAATGTTTTTCGGACTTCGTACAACGTGCTTGTACAAAGTTGTTTTGACGCTTACACTTTGTACAAAGGTGCGCTGTACACATCGCGAAAAATCTGTACAGTTTGCGAACGGTACAAATCGGCCTGTTCATTTCGCGATTTGTACAAAAATGGCTGTACAATTCCCGAATTGTTCAATTTCGGGCTTTGTACGTAACATATCTATCAAATTTTATAATCAAATCTATTTCTCCTTATTACAGTCCCACCAAGGAAGAAATTACAATCAGCGATTGTTCAATCTGTCATCGGACCTGACCATTTAATTACTCTGGTTGGGGGGGTGAGATTCTAATATTTTTTTCAAAGTATTCACCTAAATAAGTTCGTACAATTAGTCTTGTGTCGACCTATAAAAAATTTCAGAGTTCTATTTCACCAGCGTTGGCAACCCAATGTTTTCTTCTGGCTATTGCAGCAAATCCTCAAGTTCAGGTTAGTTGAAGAGTTCAATTTTCCCAGTGAATTACTTTAATTTGACGTGCATTTTCTGGTTGATTGTTTCCATGAGTATTTTTTTGCGCTGAATTCATCAGAACCGTTTTTTGTTTTTCGCTAATAATTTTATTTGTAGTTGCCGCGCATCTTCGCGGTGACAAAATTATCCTTCGCAAGCAACACTACTGCTATCGTTGATCGAAGCTCGAGAACGAATATGACGTCTCGCGAAGATGTACTTACATATACTTGAAGCAACCAAACCAGATCCCAATAAAGGAACAGAGAACGCCATATTCTATCGAAGATATAAAAACGGTTCTGAATTTTAGGACAAAAACTACTGTTAGAACTAATCTTTGGTCTATAGTTTTAATTATTCCACTTCGTTTATCAATCTTCGAATAGGTAATGAATAATTCTCGATTATAAATATAAAAAGGCCAATAAGTAAAGGAAAAAGTGAACGTAAAACTGGAGAAATTTTTTTTTCTTCATTATTCCAATTGCGGAAAGGACTAAGTTAACTGGGTTCCAAATAGGTAGTCTACCTACAAAAGGAAAAACCACTCATACTTTAGACTTACTTCTGATTTATATGTACGACAGGATAAACTGTATCAGGAAATTCATGGAGTTTTTGGAGACGCTGATCGACCAATAAATCCTGATGATATGCCGAAACTATCTTATCTTGACAAAGTATTGAATGAATCGTTCAGAAGATTCTCTTTGGCACCACTCATCTTTAGACGAGTCGATGATTATGTAAAAATAGGTACTTACCTACGCGATATGAATCTACTGTGAAGCATTTTTCAAAAACCATTTCATATTGTGTACCCAATTCAAATTCGTAGGTGGACATACTATCGCACCGGGTACAAATTTGATGATTCCGAGTATCCACATTCATTTCGATGAAAAACACTATCAAAATCCTAATGAATTTGACCCGGAAAACTTCTCATCGGAAGCTGTCGAAAAACGACATAAATATGCATTTTTACCATTCAGCTCGGGACGACGAGATTGCGTTGGTGAGAACAATTTCAAATAGAAATTATTTATATAGAAAACGGATGATTCCCCTTTTTTCACTTACTTATTCATTACTCTCAGAAACATGAAGTCTACAGATCAATTTGTGCAGTAGAATTAAATGGGAGTTCGAGAAGGGGAGGAGGAATTAATCAAAATATTTTATTGAGGAATTGTTGTACTACGTAGGTACCTACTGGATACTTGCGTTTCACTTCCAAGTACTAAATTAAAATTTTTACTTCGGTCTTCTTTTTCAGCAAAACATTACACTCGTCTTGAGATGAAAATAGCTCTCATCACTCTTTTACGAAAATTCAAGTTTCATACAAGCCTGAAGCTGGATGAATTTGAGCTGTACACGGGTATGTTGGCTACTCCACAACAAGGCAAAATGACCATTACATTACGTGGATGATTAAAAAGCGCTACCTATTTTATATTTCAAGTGTTTTCAACACCCACTTATGATGCACCTAGTTCAATTTTTTTTTCGTTCTTTCTTTTGTCTTAAGATCATCAAGTAGGCCTACCGGTACTTTGGAATTTTTATTTTCCTTGCAACTGATGAAAAGATTCTTTACCTGGTAATTCTTATGCTAGGTACCCAGTACCTGTGAATCGAACATTTTTGTGTGAGGAATATTCCTAATATTTTTATTTTGACTACTATATCTCCTTATTTGTAATGTCTTTTTCGACACGTTTGCTGTATTCAGGGTTGCGATGTCTGTTTAAGAATGGTAAAATAAATGTAACAAATGTAAATGAAAATATTTTTCGTAACTGACATAAGTGTAATACAATATTGATTCTGTTTTGTTTTTTTTTTTCTTCCTCTTCGTTTCTGGTGAAACGTACAAGCTTTACCTCGAATTTCCTTTCTAGATTCCAATCTTTTTCAATTCTTTACCTTTTTTACCTAAGCCATTCAATGATAGTCATCGATTAAACGTTCAGCAAAGATGAATTGTATGAGGAAAATAGTAAAGATGTAAGGTTTTGCTGATTCTATTCAATTCAGTATCTATACCTTCGCAATTTCTTCAACTTCATTAGACGAAAAGAAGATAAAAAAAACTTGATACCTCAGAAGCCCTTTCTGCTGAGATGGAAAATTTTTCACCGTATAATATGCTTTCAGTATGTACCAATTGAGTTCCTAAAAGTAATTTTAAAGACATCGCGAATGCTGGAGAATGTTTCACATAAGATTGACAAAATGGTGACGCATTTATGAGGCCAATGAGATAAATGTTGAATGGCTACAAGAATTTAAGAGATGTGTAGAGTATGTGCTGAGACTACCTAGAAAGCATTGTTTTTCTTCTCTCATCTCTGGTATATTATTATTATATTATAATGATAAACGAAAATTAATAATGAAAAAAATAAATAATAATAATCCGGATTCCTACAATTTGCAGTATGCAGCCTGCTTTCACGCACTTAGATAATTTTTGTCAGTCAATCGTTCGCAAACGAATTACTGAATCGTAGTCCAAGTTCGAAATTAATTTTTTTTCTTATATTTACCTACCCTGTTAATCGACCGTCCGGTCTGCGGTCCAACTCCAATGTCCGAATTGACAAACAAAAAAAAAAAGAAGTGTGATATGAGTGACACTGACTGTCGAATAAATATCGCGTGTCTGTCGCGTGTGGGAAACAATAATGCGAATTCTTCATAATCCTCATTCTTCATCGAATAATACTTGAGAGCAAAATCGTTAATTACTCTCGAAGACTCATTAAATTATTAAGCATATTAAAATCTCAGACGTGTATCATATTCTAATCTTAAGTTAAAGTCAAACACTTGCAGTTTCAACCGAATTTTTAGTCTGCTGAAAGCCTCTTCAACCTGTACCTCAAATAATTGTTTTATTTCGTGAAAGTCTTCAGTGCGAATTCTTCTCATAATGTCTAATCAGGTACGTATTATTTGTTACAGTTTACGTAAGTAGCTTCCGATAAAAGTCCCTTCTTTGATCGGGAACGATGAGAAGTGTATCGAACTTTTCTTCGGCAGTTTTGAAAATAGTGATCGAAGTTCGTAATAAGGATGAATTCTATAGACGAGACTATTCAATTTTGATTACAGTACACGTAGTCAATGATAGTTGATCGTGCCTGAGATCAGCAAAACTAATTTGAAATTTAATTTCTAGAATGCTCTGGAACCGATGCAAGTGGATATTCATCCTGAAGATAATGATAATTTTGAAGAGGAACAACCACACATCGTCGAAAATACCAACCTGGTAAGTTCGTAGCTTTAAGAGTGAGTACTGCTAGAATTTTCTGTGTGAAGGCACGTTTCCATCGAAGTTTTCTTCGAATATCTGCTTGGAATTACTTCGTTTTATACCTCGAACACTGTACATTGGTTTCTTCGTAACGCTTAATGTATTTTAATGTGCTCACAGGATTTAGATACTTACGCTAATAGTTATGTTGGGTTAGCGCGTTTATACAGACTGATATTCATAGCTGGTCATTGTCCTGCATTACGTATCGAAGCATTGAAAATGGCAATTTCGAATGTCATGCACACGTTTAACGTAGGCTTGTACCAACAATTACACAAAAAATTGGTCGAAGCTTCAGCGTAAGTTCTGTTCGTTAACGTAGTTAATCTCTCAAACCACTATTAGTACTTAGTATTCACATTATTTCGCAGAGGATCGAACTCCATGTTACCTGACGTTGCCGGAGGTATTCTGCAGCTGGATCAAGGCTGGATAGAAACGCGCACCAAAAAAGCCGCATTGAAATTGGAGAAATTGGATACTGATCTTAAAAATTATAAAAGTAATTCGATAAAAGAAAGTATCCGCCGTGGTCACGACGATTTAGGTGATCATTACCTTGATTGTGGCGACTTGAATAATGCTTTGAAATGCTACTCGCGCGCTCGTGATTATTGTACTAGTGGAAAACACATCGTGAATATGTGTATCAATGTGATCAAAGTGAGTGAGATCGATAATCACGTAGAATTTATACTAAATGTGTCTTTCATGCTTATCATAAATGTCTTGATTGCGAAAACAGGTCAGTTTATACCTTCAGAATTGGTCGCACGTTTCCAGCTATGTTTGTAAAGCGGAACAAACGCCTGAAATCGCTGAAGTAAGCTTTTAATATATCATCGATCATCCTAAAAAAGACTAATTTTTCTATCAAAAAACCTAAAATCATTCGATAAAGTAACTTAGAAGTGTGAATTTGTTTCCACTGTACGCAGATACGTTATAAATTTCTCATTAGAATGTAAAAGTACCCTGGAAAGATGATTGATTCTGCTCATTGTTTTATGAGATATTTTTCATACTTAGTTTTTCTCATCTGTGACGAAGGTTATCAATGCCCAGTACGTTGAGTTGATACTAACCTTTTAGTTTTCCGTTTCCACCATGAATGTATCATAATATGGGGGAAAAAATTGGTGTATAGACGATCTTCGTGACCTTCGCGAAACGAAAAATTCAATCAAAGTTTTAATCGAGAAATACCGACTGAGTGTACCTGCCAAAACAAGCTAGGAAAGTAAAAAACGATTTTTCCCTTTTCATTTAAGCAGAATGTGGTTTTTAAAATACTAGACGTTTGTAAGATGATTTCGTGCATATTGACTCAAAATTTCGTTTTTTGATAAGTTACTTCGTAAATCCTCTACTGATCGAATAATTTTATTATCTTAGAATACGATTTGGAAGGAACCTTAGCTTTGAATACAGAATAAATTCACTGATAATTACAGGGTAAAGAGAACAACAATGTGACATTCACACGTTTGAGATGCGCGGCCGGCATTGCTGAACTTGCCCAGGGTCGATATAAATCCGCGGCCCGACACTTCCTGCAGGCTAGTTTGGACCATTGCGATTTCCCCGAAGTTCTGTCGCCGAGTAATGTTGCTACCTATGGAGGATTGTGCGCTTTAGCAACGTACGATCGTAATGAATTACAGAAAAATGTGATTCTTAGCAGGTATATTTTCGTTTGTAACTACAACAACGCGAATGATTTCGTCGATTTATGTGTTCGATTTCATTGCAGCTCGTTCAAATTGTTTTTGGAATTAGACACTCATCTTCGAGACATTATATTCAGATTTTATGAATCTAAATACGCAACCTGTCTGAAATTGCTCGATGATATCAAGGTATTGATCGCTTTGGGCAAGCATTTTCCTTATTTCAGTGTTCTAATGGGTTGTACGTGTTACAATATTCTTTATTCTTGTAGGATAATTTGTACTTGGATATGTATATTGCCCCTCATGTCACTGCGCTGTATTCACAAATCCGCAATCGGGCGCTAATCCAGTATTTCAGGTAGATATATTATACTAGCGACCTTTTGCTGGATGGGAAGCTTATTAAAACCGCCCTTAAGCACAATTAAAATTACCTCTATTTTCGAAACACTGCTACATCTTGTAGGATTTCGGAAAAAAATAAAATTTTTATTATTTTTCAGCCCTTACTTATCCGCCGATATGAAGAAAATGGCTGCAGCCTTCAATACTACAGTTCCTAATCTCGAAGACGAATTGATGCACCTCATTTTAGATGGACAAATACAAGCACGAATAGATTCGCACAATAAGGTGAGCCTAAATTTCTCTTCGTGAGTTCGTTTGTAATTATTGGACAATGATGTATTCGAATGAGAGTATTCATTTATTCTCTCGACAAACAGATTTTATACGCTAAAGATGTCGATCAACGAAGTACAACCTTCAAAAAAACTATTTCTATGGGGAAACAGTACGCTAAGAATTCGCACATGTTGATCCTAAGAGCTGCTGTGATTAAACATCATATTCAAGTGAAAGTAGGTATTTTATCGATAAAATATTTAATGAGAATTGCTCCTTTGTCCTTACAAAAATTGTTCTCTTTGTTTGAAGAGCGAGGATAATCGACAGGAATAAATGTCAACATTATCGCATTACATTCTGGCTTTCGTTCACCATTAAGAGGTTCAGAAAATCATTTTGTACAAGAGTATGTTCAGGTCGAAGTATTCATTATTACCTGTTAAGAATGTGTTTGCATTGTAACAGGATTGAAAATCTCAATTCTGTGTGCTTTAAATTATCAAAAGCCATCAATAGTTGAGATTATTGTAAAGAACTTCGAAGATTTATTGTAAAAAATGTTGTTAAAATGCAAAACTAAACTTCAAGATTTTTAAATGAATAAATGTGTTGTGTATCAAGAATACAACTCTTATTCTAAGAATGATATGCTAGGTTTGATGCTTTTGAAAAACGTTGTGCAGTGCATATTGTTGGCCAGACTGCTGATGATGTGCAAATGACGTATTGGAGAAAATAATATAAAAACAGCTCATTATACAGTTGTGTTGTATTTTCACGGCAGTGGAGTAGGTATAGCTACAAGTATTACAGTGTATGGATGTTGACGAGGAAAACTCAATAGTAGGTTGAGATTTTGAGGTTTCTCTCTTATTTCTTGTGACCATCGTGAGAAAAGTTGGATATTGATTAAAACAAGTGTAACTTTCTGATAGTCCCGAGTTATTTCAGGCTTTACCAATGTGCAAGGATTCTTTGAACTTGTTTTCCCATCTAGTGCCAAGAGAAAACAATTAATTTGACCCAGTTAGTGTGAAGCAGGTAACATACAGCTGACAGTGTGAAAAGCAGGGCGTGCAGAGATCAATTCCTGCGACAGGAAGAGTTTGACCCTGCACTTTATTGATCGATTCCCCGCTGACGTCACAGTGTTGATAACAGTGAGCGATGGTGAGTCAAAGTACCCATATTTGTAATTGATATTACAATTATTGGGCCAATCATGATATTGATTTTCATAAGAATACACAGGGAACGATTCGATCACATACAGATATTCAAAAACAAGATGTTCCTAATGTATTAGAGATCTCTATCTAGAATCTAGAAGTTCTCTGGAATTCAAATATGTAGCTTTTATTGCTAACATACTTCTTGTTCTTGAATACTAGTGAAGTAGTGAATGATCAAAACGTTCACTGTGTATTCTTATGGGATTCTAAAATGGCTGTCCCAAAGCCAGCAGCAGAGATCAAGCATTCAATCAAAATCAAAGATGTTGACGTCATGGGGAATCGGTCTATTCATAGTTTTGGCAAAAGAAAGTTTAATTGGGAACTGTAACCGTTTGAACTTGTATGGACAATCTTTAAGGATCATTGGAATCTGTTGAATGAACACAATATCTCCTTTGGCGCATCCAGTCAAAATCTCTGCTTCTATCACATTGAGTCTCAGCTGTACAATTTGCAATCTTGGCCCACTGCACTCTTGTGATGCATCAATATTTTGGAACAGTACAATGAGCGCGTGAATGTTGAAGTTGAGTTGATATGGTGGCATCCCTGTCAAATAACAAAAAACCTGGCAGATAACAAAGAATCCAAGAAACATCAATGCAGGAGCTTGTTGTAGAACATGAACTGCGCCATGGCCGTCTCTAGTTACAGGCCGGAATATTCGAAACTCGACAACATTGGACGGGGCCGATATTTGTACAGTCTCTTATGGGAGAACATCAAAAATACTATTTGACACAAATACGGTGAAGTTTTTGAAAAAAGTGAAGAGAATGTGATTTGAAGAGCCAACGATTCTCGATTTTTTGAGCTAGGTCTCGTTAGGATTGATCAACTACGAAGCGAGTTATTTACGTTTAAAAAAAAAAAAGTCACGACAGAGGGCGAAGCGCGGTACATGTACTGCACTCCGCCCTGTCTGACTTTTTTTTTAAAAACTTGAATAACTTGCTTCGTAGTTGATCAATTTTAACGAGATCTAGCTCAAAAAATCGAGAATCGTTTACTCTTTCGATGTATTTATAAACTTTTTCCCTTCGGAATTGAATACTATTCGCAAATCAACGATTAATATGTTTTTCCAAAATTTTGCATAAGAGCGTGTATAAAACTCGGCCCCGTATTTTTCGTCACTGCGACGTTGCCAGCTTTAATATTCCGGCCCGTAACTAGAGACGGCCATGACTGCGCATTATAGACCGATTCCCCGTGACGTCAAGATCTTCAATTTTGATTGAATGCTTGTTCTCAGCTGCTGACTTTGGGGCAGCCATTTTAGAATCCCATTAGAATATACAGGGAACGTCTTGATCATTCACTAGTATTCAAGAACAAGAAGTACGTTAGCAATAAAAGCTACATATTTGAATTCCAGAGAACTTCTAGATTCTAGATAGAGATCTCTAATACATTAGGAACATCTTGTTTTTGAATATCTGTATGTGATCGAATCGTTCCCTGTGTATTCTTATGGAAATTGATGTCATGATTGGCCCAATAATCGTAATATCGATTACAAAATATGGGTTTTCTGACTCACCATCACTCACTGTTATCAACATTGTGACGTCACCGGGGAATCGGTCTATATTTATGAGATGAAATCTCATAAATATAATGCAGTTGATGTTCTCTTCTCTTTGTGAGTTCGTTTGTAATTATTGGGCAATGGTGTATTTGAATGAGAGTACCTACTCATTTATTCTCTTGACAAACAGATTTTATAAGTTAAAGATGTCGATCAATTCTAAGTACCTACAACCTTCAAAAAAACTATTTCTATTAGGAAACAGTACGCTAAAAATTCGCACATGTTGGTCCTGAAAGCTGCCGTGATTAAACATCATATTCAAGTAAAAGTAGGTATCTTCGATAAAATATTTTTATGAGAATTGCTCCTTTGTCTCTACAAAAATTTTTCTTTTTGTTTGAAGAGCGAGGATATAATCGGCAGGAATAAATGTCAACATTATCGCAATTAATACAGTACAAATGAAAACTACCAATATTATTTTCTTTTGCAATATTAGGTATTAAAAATTTGAAAAAGATGTGATATTCTCCTATGAAAAGCAATTTTCGTTTTGTATTTTTTGTTTTTTCCCTTCAGTGGGTCCTTCGCCAGTCAGTCATTTTGGAATCACAAATTCATAGTGAAGTTTCAATATACTCGAAAAAAAAACAAAAAAAAAACGATCAAAAGCCTTCTTTTGTTTCACGGAACTGATTTCTAATGAACGTTTCAAAAATGTGGAAGATTGTAAAGTTACGAAGTTACTTCTCTCAATTTCCAAAAAAAAAAATATTTTTGGATTATTATTGTAAAACAGCAAAGATAGGGAAGTATACCTAAATTAATTCCTACATTGTGCGGGTTCCAACGAGAAAGAAATGGGGAAAAAAAACTTTCTACGACAAAAATATAGTTTAATCATATGCACTATAACGTACAGAAACCTGAATTCTCATATTAATTGTTTTCCCGAGGATGTGTCTACCATACAGTATAAGTACCATCGTGACAGAAAATTTAAAACCATGAAATCTTTTGATGATTAAATTTTCTATCCTAAATTTATTAGATGGTAGCTCAAAAAGGCACAATTACGACGCTCAAGTGTATGAAATGTAAAGAGAACTAATTTCTAGGTGGCAAGAAGTCCATCAAAGTTCGATTTTTAATTCAATGAAGATATACCTAAGAGACTTGGAAACGATCGGATTATTCGATTAATGGATTCAGTTTCTCATCCTGGAAGAGTGGTCACGCGACACATCATCGAAGAAACTCAGACCAAACAAGGCTAACATTACGAGGAACTTTAATTTTACAGAAAATAAGACTGTATTAATACACGTAGGTACTTACGGAAGAATTTGCGTTTATCTGTTCGAATGAATCTCAAAAAATTCGTAATAATTGATCTTTCGAACTTAATATGAGAGATGAAACTTTGAATGCTGTTTTTAGCATGCAGAGCGCTCCAAGAAAATATTCGACATAAATCAATAAAAATTAGAAAAAAGGAATCGGCTAAATAAGACAAAAACAACTGATCGAGGAGATAAATAATAATAAAAAAAAAAAGAAGAAGAAGCAAACAAGTAATAGAAATTAATACCTCGATATTGAAAATAAAGACAAAATAAATGATGAATTAGGTACCTATCATATTATTAGAAACATACGATCTTACACGTTTCACAATTTCAAATACAGTTACGAGTGCACTCTCCGAGAACTAAAAACGTACTGCATCTGTTTGGAGTTAAACACTGAATACGACTATAGGCCTAATCGAAATGATTTAACAGAAAAATGCATGTTTTCTATTATTCAAGGTTATACCCTTTCCCTTACTTGACATAGGGTTGATAATATTAAGACAGAATAGAGCGAATCAGATAGCTTGAGCATCATCAATAGACAACCTCCTTGATTGTTCACCCTTCATTGTGGGATTTTTGATAAACTAAGTTACTCATTATATCAGCACTGCATTTTCACTTCTACATTTCTAAATAGCACAAAGTAACAAATACGAGTAAGTACGAGTTATTGAGAATATTTAAAATGAATTTGATTTTTTTTTCTTTTTCTTCCTGCAAAAAACTGTTTTGATCTCTTTAAAATTTACAAGGCTATCGTAATACCAACTCCTCACATCTAGGCTACTGAAACCGAAAACGAGTCGTTAACGTCAATAAAAACAAGAAAATGAAAGTTGGAATATGTCTTAAGCTTTTCCTCACTACAGTCTGAAAAATTGTCAGAAAATAGACTACAAACACTCTAAGTCCATTAATTATACGCCCCACATTATTAAAAAAAATTGTATAAGCGGATTCTTCTTCGTGGTGACAGAAAATTTTTATATTAATAACCAAGGCTTTAATCACCACTTTCAATTTTTTTTTTTTTTATTATTATTAAAAGCGACGTTTTGATACTCGGTGGCATCGAAACGTCGCTTTTAATAATAAAAAAAAAAAAATTGAAAGTGGTGATTAAAGCCTTGATTATTAATATAAAAAATTGTACGTTAGCGATACACACCTGAGTTTTAGTTACGATTTTAGTTCTTTCTTAATTATTTTAATATAATTGTTTCACGGAATCACGAACATACTGGCTCAGGGTGTTTTGATTCTACGATTCTATTGGAAAATATTATTCCTGTTCATTTCTTCAATACTGGATCCTGAAACCTCAGGAGCAAGAAGAGTCGCAAGTGTTATTCGATTTCTTTTTTTAAAAGATGGAATAACATCATTTCGTTTCGAGGGGTTCAATCCGAAACGTTGAATTGTTCTTCGCGCAACGTAAAAAATAATTATTTCTGTATTCCAGAAACAGCTAGCTGCACCGTCTTTCGTTTCATGCATTTTTCGCTACAGAGATCTCGCTATCCTGATGATAAACCTAGGAAGGCGAGGGAATCAAGTAGAAGGACCATGATGAGCACTGTATTATCAATACTCTTGTATGGTGCGCCATAGTACGAGCCGACTCCATGAAGGTAGCCGCAGCCTACAGAAGTAAAGAGTCACGCTAAGGTGTGTTAGTGCCTACCACACTGTCTTGACAGTTTGCAACCGCCTTCTTGCATGTGTGCAGGCAACATTTCTGCCATTGCAGTTTTCCTAAGCAACAAATCACCTAATAAAATTTAAGAAGTGGGAAAAAGTGGACTGGGGAGAGAAGGTGTTCTAATTTTCTTGAGAGAATCGAAAAATTAGATTTCAGGTAGACGACAAGATGATAGAAATCATCGAAATTATTGATATCAGTGTTCTCATCTGAACCTTTAATTATATTCTTCACCAGACAGGCCAAAACATCGAATCTTCTTGGGAAAACAAAAAAAAAAAAAGATTTTTTCAAGTCTTTTGGCGATCCGACTATCTCCGAAAAATATATTTTTTTTTTTAAGAAAGGAGAAAGACATTTTTTTTAGCACGGATAATAAATTTAAGTAGGCTACCTACAGTATTTCTGATGATTATTTAATCTACACCTACAACTCGTAAATTTCAAAAAGCAAACTAAGGAGAAAACAAAAACACATACTTGTTTTTTTTTTTTTGTTTGTTTTTTTACGGTGGTTCCTATATTATCATTGCATGTAATAAATAAGTTCATACTTTTAATTTCAAAATTATTTATTATCCACCACACACTGTAACCAAAAAAAAAAAAAAAAAAAAAAGTCCAAGCCTTATTATGGATAATGATCAGTTTTTAATTTTAACCCAAACATTGTTCTCTTTAAAATTGAACGACTATTCGTTACATTTACGTACATATCCGTCGCACATACATTTAGTTTTGCTGTTCCAATGCAATATCTCGCAGTAGTAATTGGTGGAGCAGTCTTCTGCATATCCAGTACCTCCGAAGATACAGCCGTTTTCGCAGTTCGAAGCACAATCTTTTAAAGAGCCGAACTCTTTGCCGTTCCATGGATTCAACATAGCGTTCGAAAAAACTAAGGACGATACGAGTAATACGACTTTGATTGTAGACTTCATCATTTCGCGTCAGCTTTTGCAAATGAAAATGCTTATACTCTCGATCGTATATACGTGCACGAAAGAAAGAAGAAAAAGAAAGATTGAATTTTACACCGCGAGCATAACGTTAACGCTTCTCAACTCGAGCCACGTTCGTTGAAGTGATAGATTTAAATTAATCTGCATTTTAATGAGATATTTACTTTGGCTATATAGAAAATTAAGAAATTATCTCTGCATACTACCTTGCATCCGTGGCGCTGTGGGCGAGTTTTCACGAGACTTACATGAATAGATTTAATTATTTAGGAAAGTTCATTATTATTTTTTCGAACTTTCCTCTCCAGAATTCTGTATTTAGTTTCTTCATTCATTAGATCGCCGCGTGAAGGACATTTTCGGAATTTATATTTTAACGAAACTTTAACCTCTGCTTATAGTAACCAAAAACGCCCTCAGATCAAATGAAAACGAAAAGTGGTGAGGATCATTTTGAAATGTCGCGTCTCGAAGCGAGGTGGAATTTTAATTATTAATAAAAACACATAAACACTTGACATGAAGAAAAAAAAACATTTGTATAAATCTCATAATATATGAAGATGAAGACCAGAGCGAAAAAAAAAAAAATATAATACATTATATATTTTAAAGCAATGAATAGACTTCCCATCAAGAAAAATAGAGTACTTACGTAATCTTAAAATATACCTGTATAAGTGTTTTTTTTTCCTTCTATTCATAAAATGGCTTTTAACGTCAGTCATCAGCAGAGACCGGATTTCTCGGCAAAATGCCGAAAAAGTAAAAAATAAATGCCAAAATCGTCGTTTTTGCCGAATTTTAGAAGGAAAATGTATAATTTTTAGCATTAAATTACTCAAAAAATGCAAAAAATGGTACTTTTTGTTATTGCCGAATAATGCCGGAAACTGAATTTTTAGTGCCGAAAATCTCCATCAAAAATGTCGAAAAATCCGGTCTCTGGTCATCACATATAAAAAGCGAAAAATAAAATTTAGATATTAAAATCCAAGAAAATTCTTCAAATCGTCGCTCGAAGATGCAAAAATATTGTAAAAAATCTTAACAATAATTCCTTTTTCTCCCTTTTGCTCATCTTGATCATGAGTTGAAATAAAAATTAGATCAGAGATGAATAAAATATATACCCCTTAAAAGATTTACAAACTATGCATGTCTGTAGTACTAATTTTTCTATTATTTTTCTAATGCACAAATATGAGACGCGTTTTGCGAAAACCCGACGTAGGGTGACTAAAAAAAAAAAAAAAAAAAAAAAAAAAAAAAGGATTAGGATTGACGACTTTTAATTTGACATTCAACATCTTACCGAGATTCATAAGCCCAGTGGTTAAATGCTGAGTCTTCACAAAAAAATAGTATTTTTTTTTAATCTTACGAACTTTTGCGATTCTGAGGTATCATTACTTGGTTTTCAGAAGCCTTCCAGAACAAGTAGCCTTAATTAGAAGTACGAGTGGCATTGAATTTAATTTCAACGTCGAATCTCGAAGATCGACTCTTTGCCGGAAAGCGAACGGTGTATTTGACTTTTGGTCGCCTGTTATGCGGTGGAATCTTGTCCAACATTGGCTTATCGGTGAACACAATTTCTTGAGTGTCTGGAACGTGTTCAGTCTCCATAATTATTATCGTATTTTTATGCGGACTCGGCTGCAGATAACATCCAGGTACGTAGAGAGTAACTTGTGGCCCAATAGATGGCCAGTAACGTCCAATATTGAAATCATTAATGAATATGATTCCCTAGAATGAGAGGGATGATTCAACTTACTGAGCAAGATTTGACGATTAATATCGAAATCTGTAGAATTACCTTTCCCCAGCCAGTGAGATCAACATACGTGTCTAATGGAGCGTTTTGTGATGGCAGAACTAGTTCACCTACGTATACAGCAGGGGGTATGATTTTTTCCGTCGATCGAGGTAATTTATGAGCCCACGAAATATTTTCGAATGGTAGTCCAGTGATTGTCCAGTCCAGAAGTGGTAACCCGTTCAGTAAAGGAGCTGACAGTAAACCCTGTAAATAAACAAAATATTCAAATATGTACAGGGCGTTACTCTGAAATTTTTCATCAAAAGTTTCTCAGAGATCACCTTAATGTCCTTCACAGCGTTGGTAAGGTGTCCTTGATTTTCAATAAATATACTCAAGTTCTGGCCCGGTGCCGTTAACAATGGAATGCTATAATTACAGTCGGGAGTTGGGATTCCAGCAGGGACCTGAACACACATATACATTTCGACTTCAGCATGAAACTTAGAACGTGACATCGATGAAGAAAAATGTAACATACCCGATCAACATGGACTTGGGCTCTGTCCCGAAAATGGGGTACGTAAAGAATGACTGGATCGGGTAAATTAGAGGGCACTTTGGTAACGTATAACATATATCCGTGTTGTACGTTCATTTGTTCGAAAGTTTTCGGTTCTCGAGAAGAAATCTCAATTTTGTCGTCAATGAAGGAGGTATCAAATATCGACAATACAGATTCCAACCGAACTTTACCATAATTTCCTTTTGGCGAGGGTGTCGGCAATGATATATTTGGTAATTCATGGTACTAAGATAGAAATAATTTGTAGTCAAAGTGGGAATTCGTCGTGTATGTTTGGACTCACGAAGACCTTACTTTCGATATTAATTCACGTACTGCAAAATACTTGGACGTGCAGTCACCAGCTTCACTCAACGGTGCGTCGTAATCGTAAGATGTTACTTGTGCTCTGTAGCCTTTAAGAGTTTTTCTGGCGCCTACAAAAAGAAAAAGTAAATGAATGAATAAACAAGTTTGGAATTTATCCAATTCCGCTCTCGATCGAGGATTCGGTACTGATGTCTTCATCCTTTACGGGTTTAACGACTTCCAAGTCCCTTCTTTACAGAAATCCATGGTTTAAAATTTCTCCAAGTTTCTCCGGAATGGAGTCTTGGAGCTCAAAATTTGATCGAATATCGTCCGGACGGACGCGGAATTAGATTTATTTATTTATTTATTTTTATTTATTTTATTTAAAAGTAATTATATTATAGTGGTGCCGCCAACAGTCTACAGACCAATTAGAAGGATATAGTCTATGGTTATCGTATAAAACTTTTCAAGTCCACAAGGTCACAGCCCCGAAATCTCCCCAGGAATCACAATTTGAATGAGTAAAATTCCTTGAGCCACTGGTGGGTCGCGAAGTAATGAAAAATTTACATGAAATAAATTTTTTCTCCCTTTGAGGACAATAATAATTAATAAACAATAAAGTAAAGTAGGCCTAAAATTGATAAAATTACGAAAATGGCACGAACAATTCCGCAATTAAAAATTGAAGAAATATTCTGACTAAACAAAAGGGGCAGATCCGTGGGAAACAGATTTGGAAGTCGCATTTTAGTGTGATTCTTCACCATCAGTGGGTCGCGGGATTTTTTTGGTTTAAAAGTGGGTCATGGCACAAGAAAGTTTGGAAACCACTGCCTTAGAGGATAGGAAAATTTTTTTTGGTCAAATCCCTCGTCCAGAAAAAAAAAGTAGTAGCGGGATCCTCCTTTATAAATATTTAGATTTTCAAGTCACTCTTGCACCAAGTTATGGAAAGTTTCTAAATCCCTCCTTTGTAAAATTTCAATTATTAAAAAATCAATCCTATGTATGGGTATTTACTGGCAGAGCCAAAGAAATAAAGATCTCGTTTCAGATCTTTTTTATAAACAATGACTCCATTTTTGTCCCCGAACGAGTCAGGAAAACGCCTGCTTTATGGTGTCGTCAGCGAGTCGAAATCTTAGACTAGCTTGTAAACTTACAGAGTTAGTATGGTATACTAGGCTGACAACCCGAAATTTTTTCATTTCCCTACCGTAAGGTCAAGGTCTACTACTTATACTCTAAGTAGCTGTCGGGTACTCTTGCTCCACTCGTTCGCTCCTTCCTTCTACAGTACTTCTGAACCTCGTGTAAGCCTAGTATATGTCTATTAGTTTGACTAGTTGAAGAGCTCTTGCTCAGCTCTTCTCTCTCTCTCTCTCTCTCTCTCTCTCTCTCTCTCTCTCTCTCTCTCTCTCTCTATGCCTGGAAAGGTACCATTTAACGGGGAAAGAGGACTCGCGGAATTTCAAATTAGGCATAGGGTTTTCCCCCAAGTCCGATGTCTCGGCGGGTATCATCATTAAAGGAGAGGGGACCTCGCAAAATGTCAAGTGAAGTAGGGGTTTCAGTAAATCAAAATTTGTTCAAGTTTTTGAATTAGGTCGAGGTCATTTGTACGGGTATGCACGTAAGTTTCCTTAAAGGAATAACAGACGTCAGCGTCACCCTCTCAAAATTATTTCAATGCTTGAACTAGGTCACAACCCAACCCTTTCAAAACCACAATTCTCCGTTGAATTGGCATGTGTCTAGATCCCATTCTCCTAGCAAGAGCCACGAGAGCATGTTGGTTGTAGAGATAAGGATGTCCGAATGAACCGAAGACCGAAAAATTTACTCACCATTGGTGAAACCAAAATTAGTGCCACCGAGGAACATGTAAACGTTGAAACTAGCTTTCATGTCCAATAAGACCTTCATCGTATTTATGAGCGTTCCTGTATTTCCTCGCGGTCTTCGTTCTTCCCATTCGGTAATCCAGCCCGTATAAAATTCGGAATTTATCAGCGGTCCCCGGGGCGAAAATTTTCTCATCGCGGCGAACGCATTCGTAGCGTTTGCAGCTAAGAAGGATGAATATGAATGAGGATTCATTGTTGGTACCATTTCCACATTATGTGGACTCACCTGGTCCAAAGTCGACGGTGGCGTAAACTTCGGGAATGTGTCCACATCGAAGGGCAGATTGCCTCGGATTATCCGTGGTAAAAAGTACAGCTTTTTCGCCAACGTAGCTTTTCATTATATTTCGCAAGAATAACCGATGTTCCATATTGCACATCCCGGAGTTTCCGTACTCATTCTCGACCTAATGTGAGGTGAATAAATCATAAATTTCGACTTTTAGCTCAGAAGTGGAAATTTTTTCAAGTTCTCCGTCTATCGTATAAAGCTCGAAAGTCAATTTTTCTATCACATGCAGGGTGAGGCCAAAAGAGGTTACCAGTTGTTGTACTCACGAATTCAAATAATTATTCGAATATACTTTTCGAATAAGTATTTTCTCTCGCGCGTCAACTGTTCTTTTCATGTTGCTTTCATCTTCGTTCGTAACGAACGCGTACTCTACGCGAACTACCCCCAAAAGTAGAAAATACTCCTACCACCGTCCTCACGTGATCGCGCCGAGATCGCGCCCAAAACACCCTATAAAATAGGCTCCGCGAGCCACTTTTCGTCACTTCTCTTTCGGCTTCACCCAGCTTACTCTCCTGCTTTCCTGCTAGCTCTCTCGCTTCTCTCCTTATCTTCTTTCTTTATTTTCATAGCTTCTTTCCACAACCTCTTCGGACTGTTCGCCGCGGTGCCCGCGGGTATAGTCTACTCTTTCTCGGCTTACTCGGCTTCCTCAGCTTCCCTCGCTTTCTTCTCGCTTACCTATCCCTTCGGGTTATTCTCCGCGGTGTCCGCGGGTTTAGCTTTCCTATCTTCTCCGGAACTTCCACCTGTTGCTCGCCGCGGTGTCCGCGGGTACAACGGCGTATCCTCTCGGTTAGCCTCCGCGGTGTCCGCGGGACTGATCTGTTCACTTCTCCGAACTTCCTCCTGTTGCTCGCCGCGGTGTCCGCGGGTACAACAGCGTATCTTCTCGGTTAGCCTCCGCGGTGTCCGCGGGACTGATCTGTTAACTTCTCCGAACTTCCTCCTGTTGCTCGCCGCGGTGTCCGCGGGTACAACAGCGTATCCTCTCGGTTAGCCTCCGCGGTGTCCGCGGGACTGATCTGTTCACTTCTTCGAACTTCCTCCTGTTGCTCGCCGCGGTGTCCGCGGGTACAACAGTGCTTCCTCTTGATTAGCCTCCGCGGTGTCCGCGGGACTGATCTACTAACATCTTCGAACTTCCTCCTGTTGCTCGCCGCGGTGTCCGCGGGTACAACAGCGTATCCTCTTGATTAGCCTCCGCGGTGCCCGCGGGACTGGTCTTCTCTTCCCCCTCAACTTTGTAGCACCGGCCGATCACTCTCCAGCTTTCTTTAATCCCGGTCAACCGTTCTTCTCCCTTTCTCTTTCACTCATTTGTTGTATTATCGAAATAAACGTACATTGCTATACACCGAAAGAGACTTTTTTCTTTATAATGTCGCGTAACGCCGATCCTCCGCCCGAGGCGTTCAGGAGCCTTCGGAGCCGACAGGTTCCTATTTCCTCTTCATCGTGGCGTACGGACCGCCGTGCGCAACACAGTTAAATGGGAGTTTGCGCTAAATTCCCGCAAAATGTTTAAAAATTCAAATCTACAAAATTTGTATCTCAATTTCATCTTTAATTTGCGCCTCTAACCAATTTTTCACGACATTTCTGAGCTGAGTTATGCTTATGCACCAAAATGTGCCAAAAATTGACCAACCTGCCAGAATTCTCAAACATTAAAAATTGTTTAAGCTTCCATATTTTACTTGATTTGAAAGTGAAATTTAACGCTGATTCCGGAAAAATACCTGAATCACCCTATGAAGCTTGAAAGCGGGGGAATTTTCAATTTCTCACCTTGGGAATCTCGACAAACCGGTCAATTTTCGGCATATTTTGGTGCAGAAAATCGTATAAAGTTGGGTAGGGGCGCAAAGTGAAGATAAAATTGAGTCACAAATTTCGTGGGTTTGAAGTATACATCTAACGTTTCGCGTTTTTGCGCTAGAGTGGATTTAGCTCAAACTCCTATTTGACTGATAACATCTTTTGGCCCCACCCGGTATAACTTGGAAGTCGAGAGACAACATTTTCTTAGTTCATAATTATATCACTGGAAAGTCGGAATGTTTTCAAGTTCAACTCCTTTGTTAGGGTAGGTCAGTTTTTGCCGGATGGTGCATGAGGGCGGCGGCAGAGAAAAAAATATAGAGCAGGATGAATGGAAGACATTATAAGTATTTGCAAAAAGAAAGTTATTAGGAATTTTACCTGAACCATAATTATAGGTCCCCCATTTCCGTAGAAATAATTTTTCAGTTTTTCAAATAACACGTCGAACCACTTTTTCACCTCGTTTTCGTAATCTGCAAAATCATAAATTGTGTGTAAATACAGAAGATTTGAACTTGGATGTTGTTAAGGAAACTGATAAAATAGTAGAAAATATAAATAGGATAAAACTTCTACACCTCCGCGGGCGTTCAGCCGTCCCAGATTTCTGATTAGACCATAAAGATATTCCAAAAACCGGTGAACTTCATCGATTCTTTTCTGCTTCAGCTCAATCTCTGTCTGCCTTCCCCAATACGAATATATTGTAGAATATATAGTCAACTATGGCTTTCTCTTATCCCTCCATACGTTCCAGCGTATTCCCATATTTTTTCATATTTCATTATCATTAGTTATGGATATTTGTTACTCTCCTTTGAATTGCGAGCTTCATCGAACACTCAGAGCACGGCACCAAAATTGCTGTCGTACTGCTCCAGATGAAGAACGCATACATATTTTCTAACCTAACCTCAGTATTCGCACAAAATAAGGGATCGAAAAAATTTACATCAATTTTTACCTGTATCGTTGGTACGAAAAGTTATATTTGGATAAAGAATTGTGAGCCAAGTAGGTAGACCACCCTGTGAATGAACAATGAAATATTATGTTAGTTTCAACGCTTCGACATCAAATTTTATTTACTCTCTCGCAGACTCTATCTTCGTTTGCATTGTAGAAATGAGATGAAGAAATTATATAAGAAAGCGACAGGCTCTATAGAAAGTCCAAAATTTTTGCAGTCAACCGAAGTAATTAAGAAATAAGATTACCTGCAGGCGTGGATCCAGACCAGCACTTCTTGTTTTTAGAAGGAGAAAGAGAGGGGGCAAGCAATCAGAACCACTCCTTTCTGCACGAACTTCTCCTCATCTTTTGACGCGGTTAAACCGTGCAATTTTTTTTTTGCCGTTACATTCGACAATTTATTTCTCTATTGCTCCTGATTTCGCCTAGATCCACGCCTGAATCTGTTAAAAAATTCATTCTCTTCTTTGTGAAATTTTTGTACAGAATTACTCACATAATCTCTTTCGGAACAAATGTAAGGCCCAGCTCGTAAAATAACCAATAATCCTTCTTCTTGAGCCAGCTGTAAAAAGTGTTCGATATCGGCGTCTCCATCAAACTGATAATTTCGGGGAGATGGTTCATGCGTACTCCATTCAACGTATCTGTGGTGAATATCGTAAAAAAATAATCATTAGCTGATGTCACAAGTCGAAAAATTACAGTATCTAATCGTTACATTATTGGAGTCTTTTAAAAGCATGATCGAATCCGTCTGAAGGATGAAAAACTCATTAATATTTACCCATGCAAAAGTACCGCATTCGATTAAAACTAAACTACAAGGCCCCAATCTACAATTCACGCAATGACCCTCACATCGTTAGATTTTGCTCAAACATTGAGCGTGTTTAGAATAAGCCCCAAACTCGGTATCTACGTGAAAGCTGCTGACTCTCAACCCCCTCCATTCCGCAGATGAATTAAATTCAACTTTTTAACTATGGTCTCTCAATCTCCCACCTTCCAATTTTTGAGTAAATTTTCCAAACAATCACCTCTCGAACTCTGCTTTAATAAATTCCGGTCTTTCTTCCTGTACTTAACAACAACTTGACATCCAATTCGATCTCTCAGCTAGAATTTTCGAAGTCAGCCAAATTCACTTACCATCGCTATATCAAAAAAACTCGGGTCCAGGGGGGGCTCCAGCCCCCCCCCCAATTGATTTACTTTCAGTCAAACTGAATAGATAAGGCGGGGAACACGTTCTTTGTTTCGAAATTTTCTGGCATACGCAAATAAATAAAGATCATATTTCATGTCTTTCTCAGTATATAAGACTATTTTGCGGCTGAATTTCTTATTTATTCCACCTACAAGTGAGAATATCTATTCCTCGAGTTTCATATTATAATTTTACTTCTCTAATTGCGCTTATGGATTTAGATCTAGAAACTATGATTGTTGAGTATAAGTACCCTGGTAAAACTGAGTCCAAAAAAATTTCTGGCATAGCCAAATAAATGAAGATCATGTTTCATGTCTTTTCTATTTTATCAGTGATCTTGAAATATTTTGGTCTAGGCTTCTACTAGGTCAAGTGTTCGTGAGGTATTACTCGTTTACCCCGTTACCTACCTTGGCGTCGTATAAGTCTTGTATGAAAAATATTTTGAGGTATCACCTATTGTATTCAATGGTGTGAGAAAATTCAAGTCTTCTATGAGAAATGTGAGGTATCGCCTTTATGAGAAATATTTTGAGGTATCGTCTTTCGTGGGGCTCACTCGCTCCGCTCGTTCGCCCCCTTTCTCGGTCTTTATCTCGGTTTAGCATAAGTCTGATATAAAATATTTTGGGCTTCCACCTTTCGACCCCTTCCTTGCTGTAGATTTCGAAATTTTTCCAAGTCCCAAGATCATTTGCACGGACGCACACACCTCGGACGCACGCAAATTATGAAATCAGGGTAGGGATCAGGATTTCGAAATTATCCCAAGGTCATTTGCACGGCCGCACGCAAATTTTGAATTCACCATGCGGGGTGTACTCGCAAATTTCTGAATTACCCACGGGGTAGAGATGTGCACGGACGCACGCGCACGTTTGCACTGATTATTTTCTGTTGAACGAGTTACAAAATTTCTCATTTATTCCCCTTACCTCACCTCTTTAAAGGATGGTAAAGGAGAAACTCAAAGAAAGTGAGATTATCTTTAGAATTGAAAAGGTCTATGCGCCTCGCCAGGGGGCCTACCTTTTCAGCTACATAAAATCTGTTGCTACCTAACATGGGATGCTATGGAAAATCTGTCGTTTTTAAATCTGTCGTTTTTATCTGTCGCTCGATTATGCTCGATTTTTCAGAAATACCTCCCCGATATACAAGACGTGTTCCACGTCAAAACTTTGTGTCAGACTCCTGTACCGAATTATCAGCTTCTCATACCCGTCCCATTCTGCTCAAATATCTCCTCATTACTGACTCTCACTCCTCCCTTCGTACGCTCTCAAACATTTCTTCTCCAAACCCACTCACACAATTTATTCATCTTACTCTTTACTCCCTCGCCTCAATTAATATTAAAATTACATTTATTTACGTAGATCCAGAGAAACATATTTTCCGAAACATGATGCCATAGAAGCAGGAGCCAAACACGCTATATACCAACTTCGCAAAAATATTCCCTCCCGGCGACCGACCACAAAAATTATTACAATTCTTTGAAACCTCCTCCGAAAAAATCAACTGCCCAATAAACTCCACCTCAATATTAAAAAAAAAAAAACTTCTTCACCCCATTCTTGAAACGTGAGGAGATAAATCTTACTTATTAGAACACATCCGGTGAACCCACTCTCACGTATGTCCCCTCGGTCCCCTTTTGTTTTACGGCTCAACTGAAAATCCGCCAGTAACCCTTTTTGAAAAGTTTCATGTCGTTAATGAAGCTCCCCTCCCAAATTAGAAAATCCGCGAATTGATCGTCTTCATCGTTGTTAGACTCCGTTACCTGATTTGGAAATGTGCGAGTCATTTAAGCTAAGTTCGGCCTATAGGATGTGTATGAGGTGTATGCTAGACTTGTACTAAGCCTACTAGCTTTTGCGAGTGAGTCCAAAAACCCTTCAGCCTAAAATACAGTGTACTAGACTCATAATAGGCTTCTAGCTACTCAGCCTAATATAAGTATATTAACAGGGAACCTGTTCTATGAGAGGTTATTCCGAAGAATTTGCTGTGTGCCGTATGATGTCCGTCAAAAATGAAAACTCAGACTTAAACGAGGGGTGGCAGGGAACCTATTTTATGGGGCTCGTGGGATTTGAAAACTGTTGATTGTGGCGTCACAAGGTTGACTTATGACATCATCAAATTGTGCTCGGACTTAGGAACGGTATATATATTAGGAGGAGAACTTGGAAAAAACTTTCTTATGACGTTATCAGATTGTAACCCTTACAAGGCTGACCTATGAAGTCACAGGCCCCGGCTCCCAAGCTATATATGATAGGAGGGGGCTTACAAAATTTTCGAGCTCCGAGCTTTGCCGGCTGACCGGACAGTGAACATTTTTTTGACTCCCCCCTGTTAAAAAACTGGGCTATGACGTCATCAGATTGTGACGTCTCAAGGTTGTTTCCCGATTAAAATTTCGACCTCTGAGCCCTCGTATATGATGAAAGGGGACTTGGAAGAATTTGCCATACGTTGTGCGCCGACTCGCAAGCCGTAATATATGATCGAAGGGGGACATATGGTGTTTGAAGCATTGTATATCTGGTTCATTTAAGGAGCTAAGCCAATTGATGTATGAAGCATTGCATGTCTAGTTACTTGAAGGGGCTATCCTAACGCCGTCATATCATGTATTATTTTTCAAACCATCATAGAATAGGTTCCCTGCGTTCCTCGTTTAACATCGTCCGTCGTTTTATACTCTCCATTTTTTTTTTTTTTTTTTTTTTTTTTGTGGAAGAATCCGATATCTATTTTGTTTTTGAAGAGAGAACATCCTCAGAAACATCTTTGATGATGTCATAAAACTTGTGACGTCGTCCACCTGAATTAGGTTAGGTTACGTTGCTTGAAAGAATTTATCCAGGCTAGATTATAGGAATTCGTCTAGGTTGGATTACAGAAATTTTAACAGGGAACCTCTTTTATGGGGGGCTATTTGAGAAATCTGGCGTACGCCGTGCGCCGTCCAGCGAAAAACTTAGAAAAAACGACGGCTTCCTTAACGAAGTCAAACGAGGAACGCAGGGAACCTGTTTTATGAGTCGAATGGGATTTGGTATTGAAAATTCAAGGAAGCCTAGACCTAGATAAAGATAGTATAAAGAAGGCCTAGACCTACTATAAGCCTATCATAATATAGTTTGAGAATCTAAATTTTTCTCGCTCGAGAGACGAAATTTTTCTAAGTCCCTCTCCTATCATGGCTCGAGAGTCGAAATTTTAACAGGGAACCTGTTTTATGGGGGGCTATTTGAGAAATCTGGCGTCCGCCGTGCGACGTCCGCCGTCCGCCGTGTGCCGTCCAGCGAAAAACTTAGAAAAATTTCGACCCTCGAGCCATATATGATAGGAGAGGGACTTAGAAAAATTTCGACTCTCAAGCTATATATGATAGGAGGGGGACTTAGAAAAAATTTCGACTCTCGAGCTATAGATGGTAGGAGGGGAACTTAGAAAAATTTCGACTCTCGAGCCATATGTGATAGGAGAGGGACTTGCAAAAACAGGGAACCTGTTTTATGGGGGGCTATTTGAGAAATCTGGCGTCCGCCGTGCGCCGTCCAGCGAAAAACTTGGAAAAATTTCGACCCTCGAGCCATATATGATAGGAGAGGGACTTAGAAAAATTTCGACTCTCAAGCTATATATGATAGGAGGGGGACTTGGAAAAAATTTCGACTCTCGAGCTATAGATGGTAGGAGGGGAACTTAGAAAAATTTCGACTCTCGAGCTATATATGATAGGAGGGGGACTTGGAAAAATTTCGACTCTCGAGCTATATATGATAGAAGAGGGACTTGGAAAAATTTCGACTGTCGAGCTATATATGATCTAGGCTTCCTTGAATTTTCAATACCAAATCTCATTCGAATCATAAAACAGGTTCCCTGCGTTCCTCGTTTAACTTCGTTAAGGAAGCCGTAATTTTTCTAAGTCCCCCTCCTATCATATATGGTTCGAGAGTCGATGATATATAGCTCGAGAGTCGAAATTTTTCTAAGTTCCTCTTCTATCCATATATGGCTCGAGGGTCGAAATTTTTCCAAGTCCCTCTCCTATCATATATGGCTCGAGGGTCGACATTTTTCTAAGTTTTTCGCTGGACGGCGGACGGCGGACGCCAGATTTCTCAAATAGCCCTCCATAAAACAGGTTCCCTGTTAAAATTTCGACCCTCGAGCCATATATGATAGGAGAGGGACTTGGAAAAATTTCGACTCTCGAGTTATACATGATAGGAGGGGGACTTAGAAAAATTTCTACTCTCGAGCTATATATGATAGGAGGGGGACTTGGAAAAATTTCTACTCTCGAGCTATATATGATAGGAGGGGGACTTAGAAAAATTTCGTCTCTCGAGCGAGAAAAATTTAGATCCTCAAACTATATTATGATAGGCTTATAGTAGGTCTAGGCCTTCTTTATACTATCTTTATCTAGGTCTAGGCTTCCTTGAATTTTCAATACCAAATCCCATTCGACTCATAAAACAGGTTCTCTGCGTTCCTCGTTTAACTTCGTTAAGGAAGCCGTCGTTTTTTCTAGATACGATGATGAGAAAACTTAGGTTTGCTAGAAGATGTAATTCCTTGGAATATTTTTGTAAGTTCAGTATGTGTTTCCAGAGGGGGAACAAAAAGAACGATGAAATGGATTAGGAGCGCAAAGAAAAAATGTTTTCTTTATCCTAAAGAATGTGTTACAATGTGTCCTCTTGAAGTGCAGTGTATTTTAGGAATTTGAAGACGTTTATAGTTTTAGACTAGCTGTTTTCCAGGAGGCGACAGAGCTTGAGGGTTCCCCATTGACGTTGCAAAGTTTGCAATGACCTCCAAATTTTTCTATGTAGCTCAGTAGATATGAAACATGATTTTCAATTATTTGGCTCCGAAAACAAATTTTTTTCCGTCCCCTCTTGTTCTTCCCTTCCGTTCCTACTTTACTTGTCTTCTAGTCTAGCCCTCTCCCTGGAAAACAACCTCAACACTGTAACCCGGGCCTTACCTATAGATGTGGAGATATTTTCCCCCGAATATCATCTGTCTCACCCTCTAAATTTGTTGATTTTGATGAAAAAATGACCCTGTAAAAATTTCAATTTGATTGAATAAAATTAACCCGACCCCCCCACCCCTAATGTCATCTGACGCCCATCACTAATAGGTAAGTACATAAAAAGGATTCCACTCTACTCAACACACTCACACGATCACTGAAATACCTTCCCTTACATATAGTCTTCTGTCCTGTGTAACTTTCAAGATCTACGTGTAAGTAACTAGTGTAGTTATAAAGTTTGTAAAAAAAGAAATTGAAGAGTATTTTTGCTCTTTGTTCTGAACTAGAAATATTTCTGATTCTTTCGACATTTTTCAGCTTGAGAATCAATCCATCGTTCCCATTCGATTTTTTATTTCGCATGTATCAGAATAATTATTAAGTCAACAAATGACTAGTGAATCACATATTAATGACCTCTCGCGTGAAGCTTGAAACTTACGAAGCTATCTATCTTCAAGTTGACGATAAAATTCTTCGGAGGTAACGTTATCATTTCTCGAGTGAATGCCTCTTGTGAGTTCCTGCCACTTTTAAAAAGCAATCAAAAATTATTCTTACTCATTTGACAGAATTTGGTGACGAGAAACCCAATCAATTATTTTTTATTAAAACTTTATATGAGGTGTAAGAGGCGAATCTAAAAGGAGTTCTAAGGAGCTACAGTACTCTCCTCGGATGCAGAAATAACGGACTAAGAAGAAGAGAGGGGTAAAAATAAGGTTATTTGTGCCAAACGTCCCCTTAAAAAATTCTGCATTAGTTCCTAACTGAAGATGTTCTAGTTTTTAGTCCAGAGTATCACAGTCTCCGTGATATATCAGGAATTTCGTTCGCCCCCATTCTTAGCCTAGTATAATTCTAGTATATTGTACGTTAGGCTGAGTGGCTCCCAGGAGCCTACTATAAGCCTAGAATACTGTATCCTAGGCTGAGTGTGGCTCTCAGTCTCACTCGCAAAAGCTAGTATAGGCCCAGTAGAAGCCTTACACCTTTACACATTTAAAAATAACCAAAGTGATATTAATATAGACACTATTATACTTACGTAGATATTGCATTTAGGCCACCTGCTTTAATTTTTCGAAATCGGTCTCGCCAGCACGCTCTCGGAGCTCGAAAATAGTGAAAAGATCCAGAAATGTAGTGAAAGGGCTTTCCATCTTTTAAAAATACGTCGTTAGCGTAATCAATGACAAAGGTGCGGTTGATGCTTGTCTCCTGTCTCGTCGTAGTGTCGATCTGTAGATTGATTATAAGTTGAATAGACTCTCGTCACAAAAAATACATCCATCACAGGGAGGATTGGTGCACTCTTACATCAGAATAGTGATTACAGGCAACTAATGGACATTAAATCGAATCAAATACTCTATACAGCATTTTTAGAGCATAGAAGAACGATAAGAGTTGAATACGGAAGTTATAAATGATATTTGTTGTCCAATCACCTCAGATGACGGAAGAAAAGTCGAGAGAATTTTTGGGAGACGGAGAGGAGGCGTGGTGACACTATGACATGTCGTCTTCAACAAAGAAGGAAAGAAATCTATTTTGGTGCAGAGAAAATTCGAAAAAATTACTTTGTTTACTATCAATGAAGCCTTTTTTTTTTTTACGATGGGCAAAAATTTGATGTTTTAGGTGTCAATCGGGGTTGACTTCTTTGTCTCCACCTCTCGCCATCTCCATCTCCTTCTCCATCTCCATCTCTCTCTCAAATTAGTATCGATGTGTACAAAAAGTATTTTTAAACGTTCTAATAATTACATCAAGGCCAGTTCAGTTACAAAGAAAGACGTAAGAAGTTGTAGTTGTAGACAAACACACTGCGAAGAAATGGAAATTTGAAAAATAGTATACCTACTTACAAAGAAATGCAAAATTCTAGTAAGTATTTCATATTTTACGAAAAAGATTAAGCCTACAAATTTCTAATTATTGATACTTATTATAGTAGGTACTGCCGGTAGTCGGTGTGGTTACTTACACTACTAGGACTGATCACCTTCAAATAATGAACTACAATAAAAAACACGATAATTCCTTTCATCTTTGCGAAGAAAGCTTATTTCAATCTATGTAATTGAATCACTCACCAGCACTTTCGAAATACTTAAATAAGATATAATTACGCGCACTTCTCGACGTATATAATTAGTTAGGCGTACTGGTGACTTTTAAAAACTCTCTGCGTAAATACGAATGATAAAATTTAAAATAAGAATTGGGAGTCATGAAAAACGTAACATAAGTTTCTTTATGGTCATCGATAACAATTTTTGAGGCAGACAATTCGTTTATCGCATCAAATAATGCATTCGTCATCCATTTTACAATCCCGAAAAGGAAAAAAGAAAAACCTTGTTGAGTATTCAGTATATGTAATTTGTTTACGAAGATAAAAATACTAATTCATATTTCTTTTCAAGTCGATAACAAAAATAAGTTCTGTTTTCATAATATTTGTTTCGATTTTTGAACCTAGCGCTCTCACACCTATCTTGGAAAGGAAGTGAAATCAGTTTTGAAAAATGTTCTCGAAGTTTGTATCGTAATCTCTTATACACTGTAACTTATGTTCTGATAACGCTACATCTTTCCTATCTCAAGAACTTGAAAAAAAAAAAAAAATTATAAAACTTTGCGTTTGTTCATTCACCTTTTATATTTTGTAATCGGTCCTGCAAAGATTATTCATGGGTAATGTACAAAGAAGTGCGAAAAGTAAATTTTAGAAAACGATAGGCAGCTAGAGGCGAAGAATTTCTTGTAATATCTAACTTATTCAAAATTTTTACATTTTATTACATACCATTTATTCGTCCATCAAATAAAAATAAAGTAACATCAAGAAAAGAATTTGCACGTCAATTTTATGAAATTCTATCAATATCAGGGAATCGCATTCCATAAAAAAACTTGCACAACATTATAATATTTCTGACAACAATTCTTCAATATCAAGAAAATATAATACATCATATAAAAATTGAAAGTAGCTTTATAATATTATTTCAAATATCAATTTCATAAAAACTCACCAATATTAAATTATAAAACTAACAAACGTTTAGAATTTAATTTGATTTTTTTTTTTTTGCTGCGAGCTATTTAGCTACTCAACGGATTAGCTTGTGACGAAATATTGGGATTAAACAAATTTGCAGTAGTACCTAGGAGGATTGGAGGAAGTTCAAAGTGTTAGTGATAGTTCTGATATGATATTTACCAGAGAAGGGTAGGTACGTGAAAAAATCTGGGAGGGATAAATTTTCAGTTTGGCAGTACACATTGGCATGAGGCGGGAGCAGAGAGTCCAAGGAGTAGGAGGGAGTGGGTTAGGCGAGTGTGCCCAATTTGTAGTCGAGTTACGACTATTTCTTCGTGGCGTGAAAAGCGGATTGAAGAAAACCAGGGGATCGAGGACTTAAGAATTGAATGAGAGGACCAAAGGCTGTGCCATGATGAGATGATTTGGGAACGGTAGAAAGATTTTAAATCTTAGGCCGGGGAGGGGGAGCGATCAATGATTGAGGGGGTGAGCAAAGCTTGCTTGCAGCCAGACCCACTGCGTCGTGTTCCGGTAGACCGATATGACCAGGGGGATCCAGAGGAAAGCAATCAAAGACAGAGAAGATGTTTAGGTATGCAGGAGGACGAGAATACGCCGAACGATAGGATTGCAAGAGTAGGAGTTTTACACGGCTTGAAGAGAGGAGGGAGAGGAGGAGGAATTTATAGGGTTGAGGGAAAATAATGAGGTTAGTAAAGCAAGAATAGATGGCAGGAAGTTCAGCAGAATATATAGAGGTCGAGTTTCTCAAGCGGAAGAGTGTGACTTCACCATTGATGGAGGAGGCGTGGCCAGTTTTGGAGCCTGATTTGGATCCATCTGTAAAGCACAGGTTATGGAAGGGGAAATCATTAGCAATTATGTCTTTAATGTGTCTTCTGTAGATTTTGTTGGGCGATTTTGGTAGGTTGGCCTAAGGTAGGGAGAAGGGGCTGAAATTTCAGATGGTGGTTTAGACAGGGTTGTAATGAATTTGATTTTTTGTCTTTAATGTGTCTTGTGTAGATTTTATTAGGCGATTTTGGTAGGTTGGCCTAAGGTAGGGAGAAGGGGCTGAAATTTCAGATGGTGGTCTAGACAGGGTTGTAATGAATCCGATTTTTTATAAACCTGATTCATGAATCTATCGAACGATTTGAGCCACACTCAGCGAAACCATATAATATTATGTTGCAATTTTTTTTTCGGATTTTGATTGTTTTTTTTTCGAGGAGTTAATCAACTTATAGACAAAGAAAAAGGTAGGTCGCTACGATAAAAATTTACTGCAGTACGAGCATTTGTTTTTTTTTTTTTTTTTGGCTGCTGTGAAAAATTTTATTTTGCGACATAACATTATACGGTTTTGCTGAGTGCGCCTCTTGAGCGTTTTTTTGGCTTTTGCTGATTTGCGGCGCTTCTTCTTCTACTCAAAAAGCATCAATTTGTCAATAACTCTGAGCAAAGACATATTCTTAGTAATGAGTCAAATTTAGACTTAATGACCTCGGAGACAAGAAAATCCAAAAGAAAACCGACAGGAATGTCAACCCCCTCGGGAACTCGAAAAATGCCCCATTTATTTACAAAAATTTTGGGACCAGCAGATATTAGGCAAATTGAAAAATTCCTCCAAATTTTTATGAGGAATCTTCGATTCAACTAGCAGATCACCCATACGTTGGATAGCAGTGGCTGAGGAACATAGGGTCGAGCCCGGAGTCATCAGTCAAGGAAGTCGAATTTTTCACAGAGTAAGGGGACTCGAAATTAACTCTGAATTTAGAAAAACAGTCCGAAAATTTAGCGAGGGAGTAAGTTGGGAAAGTTATAAAGGATGCAACGGGTCCCATCGAGGTATCTTTCTTATGGACCTTAGACAACCATATAAGAATAGGGGTTTGGGGTTAGGCTCAAAGAGGAACCTTTTTAACAAACGACTCTTAATGATAAATTCACTGACTTCTTTTACATGGGGCATTTTTTCCCCTCTCCAAATATGACTTTGCTCGATTTTCTTGAATTTAATGAAAAAATTGTCCTATGCAAAGCTTACAGATGACAAAATTGGGGAAAGGGTTATCAAATCAGAGGAGGAAGAGGATGATGTTTTGATTCATGAGGAGTTGAGTTCACCTGCAGAGTATTCGATGAAGATAAAAACAAACAAAAATTACTAATTTTGTACAATAAAAAATGACGGTGATAATAATGTCACATTACAGTAAACACAATTTATTTATATTTTCTTTTTTCTTCTCTTCCTCGCTTGTTAATTGTCTGTCCCTTGAGGTACGTTATATTCGGGTTCGGCTATATCATTTCTTTTCAAATGTACCCAGAAGGGCACGTATTACACTGTGGGCTGAACATGCTTTTAGATTATTTTAAAAATAAGATGAAAAGTTCCCAGCTCTATATCGTTAGAATTTCATTTCCGCTACCTGGAGGCTCTGCGTTTCCACCACCACTGTTTAAAAAACATTGTTCTGTACCTAGAATAAGGCAAGAGGCACCACCCAAATAAGCACCAAATGCGCTTGTCACTGTATCAAATGACCCCATTGCAATTTGTCCGGTACCAATTTCATAGCCTGATTTGCAACCAAGTAAATAACCCTGACTATATGCTTGTCTAAATGAACTATCACCGCACTGAAGAACTGCAGTATTTCCGCAACATTGAGCTTCTGTTATGTTACATCGTTGAGTTGTATTTCCACCAATAACTCGACTTGAGAAAAGTCTACAATTTATACCAGCCAAGAAACCCGTTGTATAACCTGCGGTACCACCGATGGCTGCCGTACTTCCATCAAACGCACCTTTAGCAACATCTCCTTCACCAATTTCGCAGCCCGCTGCATAACTGATTCGACAAGCGGCGTTATAACCTTGTAGAAAAAGTCCCAGTCCGTCACAGGTAGCAACAATCGCATAAATACTAAGGCAGAATACAAAAATTTCTCGAGTAGTAGCCATCTTTTTCTGTAAATTGAAATTATAACATTTTTGAGGATAAAAAAAATCAATTTGAGCACTCGTTAAGAGAAACGAAGTAAATATAGTTACCTGCTAGAAAATATTTTCTTTTCAAGATTTCACGTTGAATATTAAAAATTATAGCCAGTCATTTATTGCTCGAGCTTAAAATAGGCGAGACGGTTAAATGAGTGGCAAAATTGACACGTATTTCTCGACTCGTACTGCCAAACTGCGAGAACAAAGGCAGAAATGACGTGTTCATGACAAATTATGTTTTCCCCGCCAGTCCGTACGGTAAAATTTTCTTCAAACTCGCCACTAAAATATTATTTTCATTCACGAGGTAAACCTGTAAATTCTGTCGTGTCGGCGTACTTGAATAGACAGAGGACTGCAGTATTCGGATAAGGTAGCTATAAACTTGGAAACAAAATTGTAAACAATTCTTTTAAAATTTTTAATCATCAAAGTTCATTGCCTCATTTTTTTAGAGTGTCCACAAGTTGAAAGTTCAAGTTTTCTACACTCCTTTTTATTTTTAATTGCAGGCACAACAACCTCGTCTAGTACATGGCGCAATTTTAGCTGATATTAGAATAAGTAAGTAAGCCAAGAACAAAGAGACTGCTATATAAAAGGACAGCAAGAAAAATGTCTAGTTCAAAAACAATTCTCGCGGCAGAGTGAGCAAGATTTAAGATCGGCGCTTCTTTCCCATTTGAAAACGGTATCAGAGGTAGAACCTAGCCGTGAAATAGAATCCTCTTGATCGATACACCAGAAGGTCATACTTCAGATCTTTCAAGATCACCCACTCTTGTGTAACTAGCTCGAAATTTTTCTCGGTCCCCTGGGCTCGATCTTAAAGTTAATCCAATCCATGACTCATCCAAGCCTGGAATTTCAGTAGAAAGCTCCTGTTATGTGACGCGACGAGTGGGTGACAACTGGATGATTCCAGGATGAATTTTTCCCCGAGTGCCGCTAGCGTGCTTTGTTGACCGCTGGGAGAAAATGGAGGGTAACAACAGTGTAACTGGGTGACTGCATGAGGAAACAGGGTGACAAATCGCACAACGGATTGTTCTAAGGGTGATCCGTGCACGCTGTCCGTCCGGTTTTTCATGACATCATCAAAGAGACGGAGACAAATTTAGGACTTTGATTTCTGTATTGGTAGAGGAATTTAAAAAAATTTCTAGTTCTGAATATTCTCACAGGGACTTAATAGTGAGGATGAAGCACATACTTTATAGTAACCTAAAGCAACGGTGATTATCGGACGGAACCAATTTTTTTGTTTTCTCTCTCTCTCTCTCTCTCTCTCTCTCTCTCTCTCTCTCTCTCTCTCTCTCTCTCTCTCTCTCTCTCTCTCTCTCTCTCTCTCTCTCTCTCTCTCTCTCTCTCTCTCTCTCTCTCTCTCTCTCTCTCTCTCTCTCTCTCTCTCTCTCTCTCTCTCTCTCTCTCTCTCTCTCTCTCTCTCTCTCTCTCTCTCTCTCTCTCTCTCTCTCTCTCTCTCATCACAATTGCGATCAAACCAAGCCTGAGAATTTTCAATATTCTACGTCAACGACTTAATTAGTGAAAATACTTTGAAATAATTTCAAAAATTAGATTAATATTTTTAAAGCTCTGTACCCGCAGACTCGCTGCATGGGTTATTATTATTTTTTTATTGAACATCAGCTCAAACACTGAACCCACCAACCCAAATAATTATGACGCTTCTAAATTTTATTAGTAATTTACAACGAGTGTACCTGAGTGATATCTACTACAAATTTTTTATTCAATTTTGCATTATCTACCGTTCATGATTAAAGAATGTTATTCATCGCCTCAGCAATCAAGCCCGAACTTTGATTATCTTTATTTTGAGCTCCACTTTTGCAACGCCCACTCGATGAAGCTGCTTCTCCGCTACCTGGAATTGTATTTCCACTAGCGAGACCTAGACTAGCTAGAGAACATTCCACAAAACCTTCGTTTCCGCAGATGGGGGCGCCAACATATGCACCAAGCGCACTCGCCAAAGTATCAAATGTTCCTTGCGCAAATTGTTTGCTACCAAATTCATAGCCTGATTTGCAAGCGAATAAATAAGTCGCATTGTAGCCTACTTGAAATGAATTAGCGCCACATGAAACTCCAGGATTTTTGCAACACTCAGCTTCTGTTAAATTACATTGATTTTGATAATTTCCGCACCGACCTTTTTTTTCCTTTCCACCATCAATAATTCCACTTGCGAGAAGTGCACAATTGAGACCAGCAGTGTAACCCGTTACATAACCTACAGTACCACCAAAGGCTCCCAGGATTCCATCGTAAGTACCTTTAACATACTGTCCGCTTCCGATTTCACATCCTGATTCATAAGCGACTGGGCAAACGGCGGCCGCAGCTTCATCAAAAGGTTCAAGGCCTGTCTCGATACCACTACTGGCACCGGCAGCAATAATCGCGAAAAAACCGAGGCAAAAAATTAGGATTTCCTGAGTTGAAGCCATGTTCGTCTGCAAAGTGTAGAATATGACTCTCTTAATGAAATGTATCATGAAATTATTACATATTGCTACATTTTTATAACAAAAAATTGAGAGCTCTTCTTTAAAAGAGTAAATAAGGGACCTACTTGAAAATATTTTTGTTTTTCAAGATTTCACGCTGTATATAACTTTGAATAATACAGTCATTCACTTGATGCTCAAAACTGAACCTGGCGAATTAAATAAGTAGTGAAACAGTGTTTAGTGACTTACTGTGTTCCGGTGTTGTAAAACAGGAGGGGTTCAGAACAGATTATGCGATCCCCAGCAATCCTTATTTGAAAATTTTCCTAAAACTTGACATTTAAATATTGTCTTCTTTGACGTAAACCTATAACTTCTGTCCGGATCCACAGAGCAGTGGAGGGCGTATTCGGGTACAACCTTATCATTTTTAACAACTTCACACAAACACAATCACTACTCATTCTTTTACAACCTTCAATAATAAAAGTTATTTTTCAAGGTGTCCACGCGTTGAAAGTTGATAAAGTTTTGCACAATAGTAATATTTAAAATTTTAATTTCGCTTGACTAATGAACCCTAGGAACGGCAATGGACTACACTATCCTGTATCAATTTTTAGTTTGTTTACGCAGAGCCAAATTATAATTAATGAGGAAAAAAAAAAGTTTTTAATATTCTTTGACACCTACTTTAGATTGCCAGCAAAACAAACTAGTCTGATTGTATGTTTAAGAAAAAATTCTGAATTGTTATTCGATAAGATTTTAAAGTTCGCAAATTTCTTTTCTACTATATAATTTTGTTAAATTTTTTGTTAAATACTCAAAACGAAAACCTTTGTATGCCTACGTACTCCACGTTTTTCCTGAAATAAAAAAAGTGTAATCTAAAAAGAAAATGTTATTTATTAACGAAAAATGTTAAAATCCCTTTTCAATAAATCAACACAAGTTCAAGAAACAAGTCAATGATTGTGAAAGTATATAGATTCTTCTCCATAGTTGAAATAACGATTCTTCTTTGGATAATCCAGATTTCTTCTTCACTTAAGCTGCTGTAAAACACTCTAGTTCACCCTCTACTTCAACAAGATTAGTATGGGAGAGGCTGGTATACCACTAGCGCCCCTGGCGGCTAGACTTGGCTTGTCATCCTTACCAATTATGCAGTGGGTACTCTCTGTGGTCTTGAAAAAGTGTTAGCCACAACACAGAAGGCAATTATGACACACAGTTATGGGCTACATTATGTTCACATACAAAAATAATAAACGCCAATTTTTTCATGATGGACATTCACTAAATTGGTAAACAAAGTATGGCGCGAGTAAGGTGTAAAAAATCATCCACTACTACTTCATTATAATTGTTCACAAAATATTCCAAGCGACCATATAGATTTAAATATTGATCAAAATCTGTACCGAAGATGGTTTGAGCTTCTTCTGCAAATGATCCGGATTTATAGTCGGCGCGCAATTCTGGTGGAGGTCCTTCAAAACGATTTGCAGACAACCATCCATATAGCCTTGCAATCGGAGTTGCCTCTAAAAATGCCATTGATTGTTCGGCATAAGCTGAATTACTTTGTAGAGTAAAATAAAATTGTTTACCAGTTGGGCTATCCACCAAAGCATCCAAAACAGCCATTGAAAACGAACTTGTAAAATTTTTCAACAAATTATATGTATACGAATTTCGATCTATCCATCGTTCAGTCGCAGGCTCTAATAGACGCAAAAATTTTTTTATAACATTATTCGGAATTACTGGATACAAATACAAATTATAACACGGATCCGGCGGGAACGGTTTATCTGTTTGTATAGCTTCAACGTCAGATTTATCTGTAACTTCCATATTCAGCCGCTGGATGTGAGATGTTCCCAATGCGTAGTAAAACGATATAATACAAATAACAACCGTACAAAACGATAGTCTTTCACGACTGATTCATAATTTTATCCACGTTTCTATAACGCACGAGTTTGCGTCATCACATGCATTCCGACAATATGAGTAGTGCTAAATCCGGGCGGTAATTGGAAATTCACGGTTAAATGGTGGGAGTCGTTCACGACACATGCTTTTGTAAGGGCAGAACGAAAACGACGGTGCATCATCTACAACCTCTCATGACTTCTCAAGGTCATCCGATGCAAAAAAAAATTCTGTCGAGACGGTCAACATTGAGGAAGTAGCCAAAAATCGCCAACTGGAAATGGAGCGCTACAGTCAAAATTTTAACTTTTGATAGTTGCATAAGCAAAAAAACAAAAAATTGACTTTGTGGATTTATCTGTAGAGGGCCCGGGCGTCCGTGAAGAAAAATTTACCACAGAAAAATCAGTTTGAAGTTTGAGCTCAAAATATCTCCGCAGCAACGGGTTTAATCAAAAAAATTATAAGTACCTATAAAAATTAAAGAGCGGCTCTTCTTCTATGTATAAGATGCAACAATTACATTTTGAATTAATTCAGAACAAACGGAGTAGAGATCCTTGAAAATATGACAGCTGACCCTCTTTTTGCTGAGGGGAAAAAAAATCATGAAAAATGTGATCTGAAACTCACAAAAATCGAGATTTTCGGAAAAGGAGCGTCCAACAAACACAGGCCCTTTTGACAGATAGATCCTCATTTACCAATAAACAGCATTCCTTAATTATTATTTCGATTCTTTTTTTTTTTTTTTTCAGAAATAATAATCAATTAAAAGTTTGCCAAGACTATTGGCTGGGGTAGAAAAATTTATGCTCTAGCAATTGAATTGGACATTGGACATCCTTGTTTGCTACATTTTGGAATCTGTACCCTTATGAATAAAAATTGCCGTCATTGTTCGGTGTTGCCAGGCTATAATGGCCATTGACCACAAAAATCACCCTCTAAAAGTCGGAAATTTGGCGGAATTTTGTCACATCTGGTGACAGTAACTTGTATATCTATTCAACATAATAATTTTTTTTTTTTAAGAATTAATTATTTGTCTGGACGGATTATATAAATAGAGAGTCGAATATGTCCGGCACTGCCGTCCAAAATATGAAAAATTCAAAAAAATAAACAAATAAATGACTATTTATTCATCTATTAATTAAAAACCCGACGTTTCGACAGTAACGACTGTCATTCTCAAGGGTTAAAACGTGTCACGTTTTAACCCTTGAGAATGACAGTCGTTACTGTCGAAACGTCGGGTTTTTAATTAATAGATGAATAAATAGTCATTTATTTGTTTATTTTTTTGAATTTTTCATATTTTGGACGGCAGTGCCGGACATATTCGACTCTCTACTAATAATAATTTTTGTTCATCTCTTAGGGCTTTTCCATGTCGGCGCATTGCATATGTATTCTCCTACGTGTTATCAAAATGGTAGTAATTCTAACATTGCTCTTGTGGGTGTTGCTGGATTGCATACTCATTTTCATTGTGGAGTAGTTTGCCATAAGAGCAATGTTAGAAATACTACCGTTCGATAACACGTAGGAGAATAAGTATGCAATGCGCCGACATGGAAAAACCCTATAGCTTACCCCATGCAAGTATCTTGATGATGTTGCGTAAGCGACGAAACGTCGATTTTTATTTTAAATATAAATGTAATAGTGGTATTCAGTGCCATTTCTTAGAATTCTTAGTCCAAGAGTTGTAAACAATGTAGTACCGCTACTTTTATACTTGGTCCTTTTTTTTTTGTTTTTTTTTTTTTCAAACGTTTATAACTTGCTTTGTAGTCTAATCTTAGCAAGACTGAGCTAATTGAAAAAAAAATTGAGAATCCTTTACTCTTTTAAAATGAACGTATAATAATATTTTTACTTTCTCCCAGTCCCATTGATCGAATAGCGAATACTATTTGCATATAAAACAATCTGTAGGAGTATAAGAGCGCTATTGTTGATGTTAAAAAGGTGATCATGGCGTTTTTTTTTTTTTACCATGACACCTCAAATTAATAGAATCGACTGTACCTTCTCAAATATTATTTTTTGTGAAAAATACATAGAACAAAAATTGTAGCCCTCTAAATTTCCTGTCAAGTGAATACAATTTCAAATGTCTTGGATGAATTTTTCAAGATCCTCATCTTTTTGAGTTTTTGACAAGCTTTGGCAAATGACCGTCACAGACAACATAGAGAGCGCCTTCTACGATTTTAATCGCAATATTCTCAATGGTGAGATTGCTCCACGACAAAAAAATATAACGATCTTCTGGACAATAAGATTTCTTGCTCACGTAAAGAACCATTTCTGTAGAATTGTTTCGAACCACGTTTGAAGTTGAAGGCGTTCTGCCGTTCGCTGATTGGGATGTTAACCTAAGTTACGTAAGTTGGTAGCCGTGTTTGAACATGTGGGGGATAATTTTAACGTACCATGCTTCACGATGAGGAATTTGCAATTTTCAAATATGATTTAAATGATTACAATTCGTATTGTCGAAAAATTATATCCTATAAATCGTTTAAATACTTCAAGAGAATCGATAACTGAAAGAAGCAATTCTATTAATGAAGTATTGAGTCATCTACGACTAATTGAAAATCACGATTCTTATGGCCAAATACATTGAACGTAAAATCGTCACCCAGAAATTCAAGGGAGTGCGGCGAGAGAGGAAGGCGATTCTAGCGCTGCCAAACATAGGTTAACATCCCAATTGGCTTTGATTGCAAATTGCGTCGCAAAAAACGATTTATTTATGGAAGGAATTTTTATTTCGTCTGAAGGTAGCACTGATTTTGGGATGCTACGCACACTCACACAACAAAGATGTACACAAGCATATTGTGTTATCATGCATTTGTTTACAAGAATATGTTGATACGTTTTTCGTCGAAATATTTTCGTTGAATGAAAATATTGCGTTTCAATTTTCACTGAACGGTTAATCGGGTATTTTTCTTTATTTTGTCGTAAAATTATCGAATTATTTTTATCGTCCATTCATACGTGCTCACTCCCAGAATCACGTGTATTTATCAGATTTTCGTTATCTCGTTTCACGAGCATACCGGCAAAACGCAAGTATAAGATGCTATATTTGCCTGTATTCAAATCAACCTACCAAATCTGGTATGCCGAAAGAATGTGGCAAAAATATTAGTAATGTTCCGTTAATACCAGACTAGACCACTAATTCAGCCATCATTTCCTGCGAGTGAGTTTTTATCACCATCTTCGAAGACAAGATGTATCAAATCATTATCAAGGTCTGTTACTCCTCGCCAATTGATTATTACCGTAAAAGTCCTCTCGTTTGTTCTTAGGATGGACAGGAAAACTTTGATATCCGATGACTCGGGGTCGTTCGACTCGACTGACACTTCTCCCGCAGATGTGTTGGACGAACTTCCGTTACCTTTCGAGCTGATCGCTGGCAATGTGCACACGATAGAGTCAAATTGTCGATTTCTCGAACAAGCTTCCAAAGCTATCGGAACCATGAAAGACAGCATGAAACTCAGAAATAATGTGTAAGTAACCGATGAATTGTCTCACGATTACTAGTGAGTGTTTCTTCACTTTTTTGAAAAATTCATTTACAGGCAATCGACGCTATTCGCTAGTAAAACTATCATCGATCAGACGAAGACCGAATTACAAGCTTTGGTATTCGAGTCTAGAAAGAAGGATAAACAGTATAAACTTCAATTAGAAAAATTGAGAAATCGTTTTCAGGATTGCGTAGTCATTTACAGTAACCTTCAACAGGTAATGTACACGAGTTGATACTTTTTCAAAGTAGTACGCATGAAGGGTATTAACATTGTTGTTGTAGGTATTATTTCATAAATTGAGGCGTAATCTACCATCCGAACCTTGCCCGATTACTCAAAGTGAGAATAAACGCGTCGACTATATTTACGACGATCAGGATGAAATACTAACGTTTCAACCGTCTCTTCAAAAAACATTGGAGGAAAAGCAAGGAGAAATTATCGAACGAGAAGACGCTATACGTAAAATTGAAAGCGATATGATGGATATTAACGATATAATGCGTGATTTAGGGACGATGGTGGAATCGCAAGGAGACAAGTTAGGTAAGATCTTTATTCACCGTAATGAAGACGTAGTGTGTAGCTCGAAAGTTTAGTACATTATTCATTTTACAGATTTGATTGAGAATGTAATAGAAGAAACTCATGGCAATGTAGAAAGTGGTCGTCAAGAGATTGAAAAAGCTACTGGATATTTGGTGAGTGTTAGATAGCCAATAATGTGTGCATTTAGATCTGAAGTCTTTTAACATCTTCGTGTATCGTTTGTCCTTACAGAATAAAAGGAAAAAAACGTTATTCTTTCTCGCATTACTCTTATTAATGATAGTTATTGTGACTGTAGCAATGTATTTTACATTAAGTCAACAATAAGTCTACACGAAGATGGGAATAGGAAAGGAAAAGTAACATGATCGTGAGTTTCAAGATTTTTATTTATTTTTCCGAGGTCAAACCTACAATTCACGGTCATGGCGAAATCTCTTCGACACTCACCGCTAACGTGAAATAATAATATACATCGTACTATCAATGATGATCATATTTAGTGTAATTTTTTGGAAAATGTGTCCGCCTACGACTTATTTTTGGTATTAACTTATTATTTATGTATCGTATTGTCTTTAGTTTTAAGAATTTAATGTGTTGGATTTTTTTTTCTGTTATTTTTTTTTTAAAACCTCTTATTATTCTGTCTTTGAAAATGTTGCCGTCTTTTTATCGACGGCGTATTACGTTGTTCTTCTTCATCTTGTTTCTACAAATGTGTGAATGAAACTTTTTTTTTTTTTCCTAGGTTAATTTTTGCGAATAAAAACGTTTATAATATTGATCAGGACGAATCATTTCGTTAATTTTTGGGACGAAACGTGCTTTTGCTGCTCGTATATCAATGGCCTCGACAGTTGACCTTGTCTTAATGCAAGATGGCGGGGATAAGTTTGGTTTTGCGATTAAATTTACTTTATAATAACTTTCTAATCGCTGAGATTGCTCTAAATCCGTATTTGGTCTCAGTTTCTTCGAACGAAGAGCGAGTGCTGTGTCAATAGTTGACTCTCTTAATTCCTTGAAAAATACTCTCGAAGATCGTTTTATGAAACGTAAAATCTTATATTAGGTAACTTGTTTTCGAGTATTCTTGGATGTAAAATGAGGGAATAGTAATGAGAAAAAAAAAAAAAAAAATGAACCCAAAGAAAAATAGGAAGCGAAAAAGACAGGAGGAGGGAAGAGTGAGACTAATAGATTCCATATCCTAATTGAATCTTAGAGAGTATCAGTTGTAAAAATTGAAGAAATATCGAAATTGGCTGTGGAGAAAGTGAGGTAAACATTATTTGATTTTGCTTGGGTGAATTTGTAGAGCTTAGAAACGCGTCCTGCAAAGCGCCATGTTTAAAAGTTCCTTCGATTTTGTCAGGGTTTGAGGCTGAAGTCTAATCGACTCAAAAATCATTTAAATAATACACGTATAATTTTTTGAACTCCGACTTAAACTAAGAAATCAATCAAATTATTTTACAATTATATCACATACCGTATCTATCTTATTATAATGCCGTTAGTCACGCGATATCATAACGGTAGGTACGGGTTCTGGTGGGCCACTTTGGCATGCGTGTATCGCCATATGCCCACCATCAATAGGTTTATCTTATTATATTCTAGGAACATTGTGAATAGAAAAGAATTGAAGTATAAAATTTAATTTATCAACGGTACACATTGAAAGTGCTCGCAGGTGGTTTATCTAAGTTCGGTTTGTCTGTAAAGATGATTTCCCGACTCGCAGGGACTTGATCGGTTTCAAAAAATATGATCTTGTTAGCCTTCGAGTTGATTAAACAACTTGACGGTACGTATAAAGTGACTTGAGGGCCAAGTGATGGCCAGTAACGACCAAGGTGACAATCATTCACGAAAATCAATCCCTGAAATAGCAAAAAGAAAATATGGAGACTGGATTAAGCACTAAGATATTGGTCGTATTTCTTTCTACAACATGAATCTGCCTTTCTCCAGTAAATTAAGGAGGCTCGTATCTACACTTGGGGTTCGATGGAGACTATAAGGATGAATATGAGAAGGATTTTGCAGTTACAGTCGGTGCGGGGGTGTGATGACTTGATGAGTATTTGAGAACGTCCAAGGAATTCAGATATGTTGGGCTCGAGATTTTGATGTGGATTTAGGAGTCGAAAGTAAGACCAAGGAACTTGGCACAGACTTGGATGGCAATTGTGAAGTTCGGTAGACACAGAAAAGGAAAAGGCATCAGGCGTATTTTTTTTTTTTTTTTGGAATGCTACTAAGACTTTTTCAATACATCAAAACCCATGGTCAAATTACTATTTGAATTGGAGTAATCTTGCGGCTCGTTGGGGGTTGGGCCATTCTGAAGTCATTCGCAAAGAGGCGTTTGGTAAGGGGAGCAAGTCTTTTATAGCGATTAGGAAAAGAGGGACGCGCCATAGGCTGAGGGATACCATTTTGGAAGGATTGGTGAGAAGAGTTTTGTTCTTTGATCTCTAACCGTTAGAAACCTGTCATGAGGAAAGATTGGAAGAATTCGGGTGAATCGGCTATAAGGCCAACGTCACTACAGTTTGGAGAAGATGTAAGGACATCAGACACGGGGAAGCGCTTTTTGGAGGTCAAAGAAAACGGTGTAGAATTTTGAGTTTCAGCGGAGGGCTTCTTCAACTTGGAGGTTAAAGTCAGATATAGCTTAGAACGTGTTACGACTTTTCTGGAAGCCGTACTCACATCTCGGAGAAAGGTCATTTTTCATTAAATGAACCAGAATAGTCTTTCTGACAAGTTTCATGTCTTTCTTCTTCCTAATCTAATTCAAAATCTCGGGACAAAATTCGAATTATGCGAGGCCCCCTATCTCCTCCTTAAGGATGGCGACACTTCGAATCTCGGATCAAGGAAAATTCAAGATTTGACGAAGCCATTGAAGATGGAGGTACCTTCTTCCTCTACACTAGACTTGACATACAGTGTGCTAAGATAAACCAGACTTCCCCCCCCCCCGTAGCTTACTAGACACGAAACATGGTCTTTATTTATCTAGCTTCACCAGAAAATCACTTTTTTTTCAGTATTTTTTGGAACAGTTGAGAGCGATAGATAGGTCGATGAGATGCGAAGAGGGAAGCTAGTATCGGAAGGATAGTAGTCCATTTCCAGAAGGAAGGGTAAAGGCTGCAGAGAAAGTTTTGTTGAATGGTGAGAGAAGGTTTGTTGAATGGTGAGAGAAGGTAATTGACAGAGTTGAGGTAAAAGTGCAGGCGTATTGAGACCAGGGGCTACGCGTCTAAGGTTTTTCTGGAGGCAGCAGTGGAGTTTAGATCAGGAAAGAGGGAGGTTGTAAGCAGGGCTGGGGTCGGCAGGATCAAAAGAGATGGGGAGAGCTTTCGCTTCGTTTTCGAGAGTAAGAAAGTGGTCTTTGTAATTGGTGTCAGTTGAAACAGAAGAGAAGAGGAAGGCAAGCAGTTCAGCTGTGGCTTGAGGGTTGAAGAGAGTTGGGTAACGTTATGAAATATGTGAGAACCTCCTGATCTCTTGATGTCCCTCGACATAGTGCAGAGCCATACGAGGAGCTCCACGACCTTCTTCTGAGCAAAAGATGAGGGCCCTTGCTTACGTGCCGGTTGTACTTATTTCACAATTCAGATGATTTTGAAGATCGGTTCATCTTAAGTTGAGATTTGGTGTCCAAGTAGATATCTTGTGACTACCAGGGAACTTGACCTACTTTGAAAGCCCCTGAGGTGAGGGGATGGAGTCTTTGGCTGATTCAAAAATGAAATCTGTACATAATAGGGACGTCACAGGGTCGGCGAGGGAAGAAGTCTACCTAAAATTCTCCAACGGAATTACAAGAATGAGACTGAGTAAGAACTCAACTTTGTGAGACTTGAAGAATGAGCATTGCTCCAGAATAGCCTTACAATAGTCTCATTTTCTTAATAATCAACCTAATTCAGAACGTAAGTGTTTTTTTTTTCGTAATTGCTCCCTTGATATCCAATAGATTACATGGGCTACAGCTGTAAATAAATGATTTCGACATCATGAAGGATTTCGTACCTTTAAAATCTGCATTTACCCATGATTTGAATTTCACTTTAAGACTCACCTTTCCCCAACCCGAAGGATCAATATAAGTATCCAATGGTGTGGTCTTCGGGGGTATGACCATTTCGCCCACATAAAATGCCGGTACGGCGATATTTTCGGTCGACGCAGATAATCGCAACATCCACGGTATTTGTGCAAATGGGAAGCCCGTTATTGTCCATCCAGTGAGGGGAATATTGTTGAGCAAAGGCACTGAAAGCAATCCCTGAATTCGGGCAATACATTACTAATGCGTTGGTGTTAAGTACTTAATCGTATATTTTTCATCGATCTGAGACTTACTTTCGGATCGTTCATGTCTTTGAAATTTATTCTACCTTGATTCTCGACCAGAAGACTCAACGTTTGTCCAGGTTTCACTTGTAAAGTAATGTTACAAATATTTGCCATGCGTGACATAACTCCTCGAGCTGACTATAGAGAAAAAAAAGTTGGTTAGTGGCTTACGACTCTTGATCATCGGTCTTATGAAATACGTACATGATCCAGAAAGACGTTGCACCTGTCACTGAAACCGGGCAATGACAGCATAGCCGATCCGGAAATTTTGTCGGGGATTTTTGTTTCGTATAATGCGTAACCATACATTAGACCCATTTCTTCGAATGTTTTTGGTAGTTCGGAGGTGAGACTTATCTTGTCATCGTATATATGAGATAAATTGAACAGGGATAATGCTGGTTTGAGTTGAACTTTTCCGTAATTTCCTTTGGGCGATACCTCTGGACGAAAATTATCGGGTATATCGCAGTAACCATGCTGTAAAGGCGAAAGATTTCTTTTTAATAGACAATTCCTAATGACCGTAATTCTTCTGGTTCCCCCCTCTAATATTGGCGAATTTTCCGAGAATCATAGTCTCCCATGAAAAGCTTTAAGATCGGAATCTTTCCAGGTCTTCGGATACAACTCGAAGAGCGCAAAGGATTTGAAGTAGATCAGAGGGTTCCTGGACCCGAATTACACTTTCCCAAACAGCACCCGCCTCAAGATACGTTGAAGGTCGAAATTTTTCTATCCCCCCCCCCCTTCCTCAAATATGTAACCTGAAGATCGAAATTTATCTCAAGTTCTCGAAGTAGCCTGGGTCAGAGAAGTAAATACATTTTTATAAAAGAAACTTTCCCAAATACCTCCGCTTCCTTCTGCAAGAACGGCCGAGATTCTTCCCAAATGCCTCATCCCTCCTCCTCCTTATGAAACAGGTTCCTGTTAATGAAAAACTCAAAATCCAAGAACAGAGAGGAAAACTAAACGAACCCGTTCCTTAAGGTTACGGCTATCCATCATAAACGAAAAAACGAATACTCTAAAGGGAGAGTAAACAAATGCAAACCGCAGAAAATAAAAACGAAGGGAGCGCTTTCGGTTAAACAACCATCTTCAGACCTGAAATGAAAGCAACTGACGAACGAATGAGAAGAAAGAGGTTAAGATCGTCCGAACGAGAAATCACGGTGTGAATCATAAACCTGTTCGATCAAGCCATCTTCCGGAATGTACGAGTTGAGTATAGTGATACCGTCAGTGTTGAGGTGACGAATTATCTCTATATTCTCGAGGGCGATACGCTTACGGTAGGAATTCTCCTTATGGAGGAGCTTTTCGGATCCCTCGCGGAAACTGTGGCCACTGTTAATCAAATGATCAGCGAAAGCTGACTCCCCTAAGCGTCCCTTCTTCCAAGACTTCAGATGCTCAGCTACTCTAACTTTCATCTGGCGGCTGGTCTCACCAATATAAAAGCCTCCACAATCCTCACATTCCATCTTATAAACACCACTCCTCTCATCAACCGGTATGGGATCCTTCAGTCTCACAAACAACCTCTTGACTGTGGTATGGTTGTAAAACGCGGGTCTGAAACCAAACGGGCGAAGGGCCCGACCCAATTGCTGGGAGAAATTCCCCAGGAAAGGGAGACTAATCCAACGCAAACGGCGATCACGGATCGTGTCTCGGGGGAGGGAGGTGGTGGAATCAAGATGGCTCCTCGTAACTTTCCTCCGAACCATCACGTCAACGTCGACATTGACTCCATTCACTCTAGCCAGGTGTTTTATAGTATCTTATGAGCAACAGGACCGAACGAACCACCGTGGACTAAAACATCGGTCGTAGTATCTTTCCTGTAAATTCCAAACTTGTGGATACCGTCTACAATGGAGATCGATAAATCCAAGAAGTTAATGGAAAATACCCCTATTTCCAACGTAAAATTGATGGAAGGGTACCAGGAATTGAGATACCTCAGAAACTCACCAAGGAGATCTGGGTGACCAGTCCAGGTACATAGAACGTCATCAACGTACCTGTGCCAGTAGTGAATATGATTAAGTAACACCTGGTTCGAGGAAAAGAGGTCAAGTTCAAACTTAGACATGAAAACTTCGGAGATAAGAGAGCCTAGAGGTGATCCAATAGGGATCCCTACTTCCTCAGGGAACTCGAAAAATTTCCCTTCAAATTTACAGAAGTTAGGGGACCAGCAAGTATTCAGGAGATCAAAAAATTCCTGAAACTCATTGTGAGGAATGTTGGCACTGATGAGTAGCTCACCCATCCGCTGGATAGTAGCAGCCTTAGGAATATTCGGAAACAAACCAACAACATCAAACGAGCAGATGGTCGTTCCTGGGGGAAGGCTTACATCCTTGAGGACGTCAGTTAAAGAGGCCGAATTCAAGACCGAATGAGGAGATTCAAAATCAATGCGATTTTTGAACCAACGGTCAAGGAATTTGGCAAGGAGGTAGGTAGGAGAGGAGACAAAAGAAACGACGGGTCGCATCGGGGTATTCTTCTTATGCACTTTGGGCAACCCGTAGAGGAGGGGGGGGGGGTGTGGGGTTAGGAACCAGGACGGCTTTTTTCAAAGCAGGAGTTTTGATAATAGCCTTACTCCTGTTGATGACACTCCTAACATCTCTAACGTGCTTCGGAAAGCTGAAATCCCCACTCTCTTTAGCACCACACTGCTGTAGGACTTCATGGACCTTGGAAGAATAGGCCGACCTCTCCATCACTACAACAGCGTTGCCCTTGTCAGCCTTAGTGACGATTAGATCTCCCTCTTTCATCTTCCTCTTTAAACCCTGAATGACTCCTCCCAATTTATTGCTCATGCGAGGGAGGGGGTTATTACGGACCAAATCAGCACAGACTTTCTGGGTATTATAACCAGGACCAATCTGAACCGCAAGATCCGCAACAACATTCGCCAAGGTTTCATCATTCTTAAGGGGAGGCAGACTGAATTTCAAACCTTTCTCAAGGAGGGCTGTTTCGTCACTATTAAACACTACCTGACTATTATTTATGAGGGGGGGATGGAATTTGTGAACAACAACACCGTCACTCACCCCTTCCTCAACCACATCCTCATTAACCTTCATTAGGGAGGACAACTTCTTATTTTTCCTCTCTTTCAACTTCACCTCAAACTTCTGCTTTTCATAGCCTAGTTCACAGACTGACTCGTATTCCGTTGAGTCAATCTGCTTAAAAGAAAGAATTACTTACTATAAAACACCTGGCTAGAGTGAATGGAGTCAATGTCGACGTTGACGTGATGGTTCGGAGGAAAGTTACGAGGAGCCTTCTTGATTCCACCACCTCCCTCCCCCGAGACACGATCCGTGATCGCCGTTTGCGTTGGATTAGTCTCCCTTTCCTGGGGAATTTCTCCCAGCAATTGGGTCGGGCCCTTCGCCCGTTTGGTTTCAGACCCGCGTTTTACAACCATACCACAGTCAAGAGGTTGTTTGTGAGACTGAAGGATCCCATACCGGTTGATGAGAGGAGTGGTGTTTATAAGATGGAATGTGAGGATTGTGGAGGCTTTTATATTGGTGAGACCAGCCGCCAGATGAAAGTTAGAGTAGCTGAGCATCTGAAGTCTTGGAAGAAGGGACGCTTAGGGGAGTCAGCTTTCGCTGATCATTTGATTAACAGTGGCCACAGTTTCCGCGAGGGATCCGAAAAGCTCCTCCATAAGGAGAATTCCTACCGTAAGCGTATCGCCCTCGAGAATATAGAGATAATTCGTCACCTCAACACTGACGGTATCACTATACTCAACTCGTACATTCCGGAAGATGGCTTGATCGAACAGGTTTATGATTCACACCGTGATTTCTCGTTCGGACGATCTTAATACCTCTTTCTTCTCATTCGTTCGTCAGTTGCTTTCATTTCAGGTCTGAAGATGGTTGTTTAACCGAAAGCGCTCCCTTCGTTTTTATTTTCTGCGGTTTGCATTTGTTTACTCTCCCTTTAGAGTATTCGTTTTTTCGTTTATAACAGAGAGGAAAGTTGAATGAGCCGTCAATGCGACGAACCGTGACTTCTTCCGAGGACGTACGCGTGGGCTTCACGTAAATTCGCTCATGCACTTCTGATCTAGTTTCTATTTATGGAAATGGATAATCTCAATCGAATTCTTTCTCTACCCATTGCGTACTAGAAAAGTTTTATGTGACAGTTTCTGGAGGATATTGTGTAGCTATGATAGGGTATGATCATTATTCATCTCAAAGTAGCTAAAAATCATTGATTTAAAACTTGCTCACTTCGGACAGTAAATCTCGAATAGCGAAGTACTTCGGGGTAGGATCACCAGCCTCATCTAATGGTGCGTCGTAGTCGTAAGAAGTGATATCAGGTTGGTAAGTGCTGTTTGAAGGAATGAAATTGGCTCCTAGAACAATTTTAAGTAAGATAATGTACACAACTTGATAATGATTAGTTTTAAAAGGGTCAGGAAGATTTCCGCTGTATGGCATCAGGGCACTTTGACCACTACTTTTGCTCCTAAATAAAATATCGAATGTTTCCATTTCCCCTGAATGTCTACTGTAGCGCTCCAAAAAGGGGAAATTCGCATAAGTAGTCAGTGAAATTGATTAGTATTGATACAATAGGTAATTAGTGACTTCGACGGGTAGACTTACCGTTCATAAAAAAGAAATTGGTTCCTCCGAAAAACATGTAAAAATTAAAATTAGCTTTCATGTCCAACAGCTTCTTGGTCGCGTTCAGGACTTTCTCCGTCGCTATACGTTTCATCGGTTCGCCCCAATGATCCAACCAACCTGGGTAGAATTCCGAGTTGACCAATGGTCCACGTGGTGAATATTTACGCATTTCGGCGAATTTTAGCTGGGCGTCACCACCTGCGCGAGTATCAAATGGTTTTGAAAAAAGTCAAGGCCTACGTAATACGACAGATTTGAAATATTTAAAAAAATGTTTACGTGTTCCGAAATCTACAGTGGTATACACGTCGGGTATGTTGCCACATGTTAGAGCCTCTTCTTTAGGCATGTCCGTGGTGAAGAGAAGAGCCGCATCACCAACATGCCTCTTCAGTTCGTCTCGCAACCATAATCTGTAGTCCATATCACACGCACTGAAACTTCCGTATTCGTTTTCAACCTTTCGGTTGAAAAATTATCATAAAATGACAGTACGAGCTTTCGTCGCTGATTAAACAACGCCGTCAAGATTAAGTTTCCAAGATTTTACGATTTTGAAATCGCAATTCATCATTTTTATAGCGAGGCGGTTATAGATTTCTGGAAGAGGATTAGGATAACGTTCGTGGAAAGTGAAAATAAATGAGGAGTGGTCTTTGCGACTTATAATGATAAGAAGTACAACTTGTATTTTAAAAGTCGTACTTCTAGCTTGTGAAAAGTGGCACATTCATTTTATTTGAGGCTGACAAAAGTATAAAAAAAATTTAAAGGCTTTTGAACAAGAAAAGTTTCCTCAGAGGGAGCTAAAAATTTCTTGAACGAGATTTTATAATCCCCCCATAACGCCACTGAATGGATTGTGTGTCATGTTCAATTTAAGAAACCAAATCGCGAAACAGGCTAAAGCGCCTTCAATTTTGTGAACAGACTGACGTTGTGCATTTGTCTTCTTTTTTTCAGGCTAAAAAAGGGGGAAGTGCTACGAAAGATGGCCTTTATTTGCAAAGTACCATGTAAGAAAAGAGGGAATTTTTGGAATGGACATATTTTTATTGATTTAGAAAGAACAGGAAGGCCTGCATTAAACAACAAGAAGTGTATTCAAACCATTTGTAAAATCTTTGGAGTATCGCAATAAAGAAAATAATGTAAATTGATGGTAAATTTTTCAATCCTTGTCCATACCTGAACCATAATTATTGGTCCATTGTTTCCGTAAAGATGTTGCTCTAACCTTGAAAAGAGTTCATTGAACCATTTACTCACTTCGTTTAAGTAGTCTAGAAACAATTTTTAAAATTTACTTTTAATACTATCAGAAAAAGCTGTTTACTCAGCCGTATAATTATCCAAAATAATATTTGAAAAAGTGTAAAGAATCCTGTTCACATGGGTTGTTTCAAAAAGATATCCGTTGTTCGCCGTTGGTAAATTGTGGTTTTGAGAGGGGTCTTTTGAGAAAATTAACAGCAAATCTCTGATATACACCAGGGAAAATTCCGAGAATTTGGAAAACTGCATTTCACTTTCCAGCTGTCATTAAAACTCGTATTGCGAGTGCGGTGAGGTATGAGTAGAGTAATGGACATTGAAAAAAAAATTGTCAAGTGAACAATTCTACTTCATCAATTAGCTTTTTTTTCACTTTCCAGCTGTACGTACATACAAAGCAAGGAGGGAGCTATGAAAAATTCCGACTATTGATATATTGATATACCTATATCAAGGGTATCGGGGGCGTGAACTATTCGGGACAGTGTCCCTGAGAAAACTTCTGACCTACTTGAGAGACTTGAGAAATTTTGACTTTCGAGCTATGAGGGATTGTGGTCCCTAGGAGGGTGGAGAATTTCGAGAAATAAAAAGCGACTGAAATCCTCTCTCTTGATTCGAGGTGTGGCTTTAGGCACTACAGAGGCTCAGAAAATTTTGTACTTCGCGCTGGTTTCGAGGAGAGCGGGAGCTGTCGTTCATGAAAACCGCCCGAAGTAGGCGCTGAAGGGGGCCGAGCTTTATTAGATGACTTGGAAAGATTTTGATCTTCTAGCTTTATAAATGAAGGACTTTGGGTTCCGACAGGGCGAGGGTATTATGGAAAACAGCACTCAGAAGAATACACGGTAAAGGTATTGGAATTATGTATACGAGAAGGGAAGGGGTAAGATTTTGAAATATTTAAACCAAACAATCGATTCTTATATAACGATTATCAGAATCAAAATCAAAAAATCTTCTCGTACAAGAGGTTCCCAGCTCGCCTCAATTGACGTATAGTTGAAGCAAGCGACCCCCTGATCAGCATACAAAGCGAACTGCGAGTTTTTATTCTTTTTTTTTTTTTTTTAACTGAAAACCTGTTGTCTGGAGGCTTATTTGGAAGAAACGGTTGCCATCCTTCCAGCAAATCATAGTTCCAAGGAGACTGGTTAAATTTTTTCCTTCGAGGTTTATTCGAGGAGGAGAACTCTGGAAATTTTCGATCATACAGCTGTAAAGAACTGGCGAGGAGGAACTTGAAAGCATTTTGATTTTCAAATAACATCCAAAAGAGGGGGGGGGGATTTGGTGGAATCCTTACCGTTCTGCTCTACTAGGCAGAAAAATTTGGGTCATCGATCTACACGATCTATATAGATCAGGAAAGATACTTATAAAATTAACGAAATTAAGGAAACTGATTCCGTGTGCAAAGAACAGAGTGAAGTGAGAGTTTTTCTTTTTTTTTTTTTTACGTGCATAACTTGCAATGAGCAGCAGTTTGAACTTACCTACATTCATTGTGCGTAATTTTATGTCAGGATAAAGTGTCAATAACCAAGGAGGAAAGCCACCCTGCAAATCATAAAACAAAAGCATGCCCGATGATTACTGCTCTCAATGGAAATTCGGTTGAGTTTACATTAGAGAAAATGAAATTTGCAATTTGCATTCCTAATTTTTATTTTTTTATTACGTAGGCCCTATGCCTGAAAAACGCGCTTCCGTCGATCGTTTTCAGAGGAAGAAAGTGTCATTTTTTCCGATACCGCGTATTTGTTTTCTTTTCTCTACGGTTTCTCCGTACTTTTCTCCACTCTTTGTTACTTTTCCATTCCTCAATGGAACTTTTTTTTCACTTTTTTTTCCGTTTTTCCTTCGAGGTAAGGCCCAGTAGCCACCCTCTTTCCAACCCCCTTTTTTTTTTTTTTCTTTTTTTTTTTCTCTTTATTTATTATTATTTTTTTAAATGATTTACTTTCTTTAAATTCTAAAGAGCAATTAAATCAATCTTTTTTAACACAAGAAATCAAACTCGGCTCCAGTCCTTACAACGGATTGCTATGTCGGAGTACTATTGTTTTCACTTTTTTTTTTCACATTTATGCATGCGTGTAATTTTTTTTCCCCCTATTCTTTTTTTTTTGTTTTGTTTTGTTTTGTTTTGTTTTTTTTTTTTTTTTGGGGGGGGGGGTTTCTTTTATGGTTGGATGTAATAAAAAAAAAAAAAAAAAAAAAAGTCCGAGAATATTTCGATTGTTCGAAGAGAAACCTCGAAATTTTTGTGGCTTTTTACTTTTGCTTACCTGCATTCTGAACCTCCCTACATTTTATCGATAGCAATAGAAGAAGTCGAACAAATAATTTATAACGTATTATTCTTTCTTGAAAATACTTACAAAATCTCTCTCAGCACAAATATATGGTCCCGGACGTAGAATGACTAAGAGATCTTCTTCGGCTGCCAATGTTAGAAAATATTCGATATCATTTTCGTCCCGAAAGTCATAATTATCTCGGACTTTTTCGTGAGAACTCCATTCTACGTATCTGCAATGTGGAAGCACTCGTAACAAGAATATGGTTGATCATAAGTTCCTTAGTCAAAATGTTCTCAAGTAATAAATAATTTGATTTAATAAATTAAAAACTGAAAAAACTTGATAAAATTAAATTTACTATTAATAGTTTGAAATTAAATATTAATAAAAATGGAATTAAAATAAAATAAAATAATGTAATATTGAGTTGAAATTTCTAAGTTCTATTTAATACACTAATATTATTGAAATGATTAATTTTATAATAATTTATTAAATTAATTCATATAATATCCATAGAATCTATAATAATGTAATTAATTGAAAAAATTAATGAAATATTAAAATTAAAGTTTATTATTAGTAATATTCAATATATAATTAATAGAATGAATATTACTGATAGAAAGATTGAATATTAATAATTTGAAATTATTTAAATTGAATAAAATTAATCTAATAATAATTATAATAAAGATAGATTAATAATAAAATAATATTTTTCAAGATCATTTATGTAAGAATTTTATAAATTAAATTTAAATAAATAAATACACTTCAAAAATTTTTTCTTCAAATATTAATTATTCAAATATTTATCGGATATAAATTAACATTTTTACTATTAATAAAATAAATGAATATCTAGTTATGAATATTTTAATTATTAATAAAGAAATAACAAATATAAATATTCCTATAAAAATTCAAATTAATAATCAGTTATTTGAATTAATAATAAAATGTAATATATTGAACAAATTTAAATTATTGATTAAGATAATATAAATTATTACTAACAATAATTTTATTGGTTAAAACAAATAATAAATTTTGAGAAAATCAATTTCATAATTACTTTAAAAAATTACTTAGTACTTTTATATTCAAATTACTTGAAAAAAAAATAATAAGTTTGGTAGTCTTGCTACTCGCAGATAAAGTACCGGTATACAATATACTTGTGCTGCAAGTCCCTCTGATGAAATCACAATGGTTCACCCTACATGAAGTCATTAGTTGCATCCCTGAACGTAGGATACCAACTTAGTTAGCAATCTTGCAGAATATCAACCTAGCTTATAATTCAGATCCCAACTTTCGAGTTATACATATAGTGAGGGGGGGAGTTACAACTAGAGATTTGGTGTTGGATAGCAATTGATTTTTCGTTGCCAAAATCAAAAAATTGGGGTATAATTAAACAGGTTTCCTGCACTCTTTGGCTATCTTCATGAGATAAGCCATCTGTCTCATTCAAAATTATTTATCATAAATGGAGGCTTACGTGCAAACGCAATTTAAACCAGCTGCTCGATGCTTTCGGAGTAAGTCTCTCCAACGATCTCGTTTCGCGCGAAAGTAGTGAAATTCACCCGAAATGTAATAAAATGGTTTTCCGTCCTTCAGGAATACATCGTGATCGTAATCGATCTCGAAAGAGCGGATATGTTGCGGGGATAATATTTGTATCACTTGAGGCTCTTGAGGCGATTCCTAGAAATTAAAGCATAATGTAATATCGATAAGAGTTGAGCCGCTGATGAAATTTACGCAGAATTTTTTTTTCGATTTTACCGGTAAGACGTTTTTTTGTATGTCCATAAAATGAACTTTATTGGCGCCAGTTAACAACCGAACATTTGGTCTTTGAACTCCCTGAAAATTTTGAAAAATCTATAAGACAAACCGGAACTTTACGTGTTTTTGGACTAAATTCTATTGTTATCCTTTAAAAGATAGGTTTATTTCTTCCAAGGTTTTTGCGTTACAGTCCAGATTTTTTCCATGAAAAATTCGTTTGACGTCGAGATCATATTTCCAACTTATACTTACCAACCGCACCCATTCAATTTTAATAAAATCTAGTTATTTTTACTTACACTATTAAAACCGATAGACCACAAACAGTATATCAGAGTAATGAACACGGAAATTGCACCATAGATTAGGATAAGCGTAAACCTTTCAGTGGACCGTCTCATCCTTTTTTTTTTTTTTTTATTACTCGTAGATTTTTTATCACACTTGAAGACACCTACTTAATTTGTATTTGGAACTGTACAAAAAACTACATTCTGTCCACAAGACAGGTAATAGAATTTACTCGTGCCGTGACAATAGTTAAAAATGACCTTCTGTTATCAGCTGAAATTATAGATGATTATTGAAAGCGTAAAGAGCGTTGAGATATTTTTGTACGTACAACGCTGTCCACGTTATCTTACGATAATATATGGTTACAGAGTGTGTCAATTTTGTCGAAGAAGTTTCTATCGTTTGGGAGAATTTTTGGAAAAAGAAGGTTCAACAGTTTGAGAATTTTTTTTTTTCGAATATTTAAATAGATAATAAACATTGTTTTTTTTTTGCAAGTTGAAAGTTAGGCCATTTATAAAACGTGTAAATAAAATATACCACACAATGGTGAAGATTGTTCATTAAAACTGAGTTAAAGCTGGTGCTCCAGTCCTTACAACGGATTGCTATGTCGGAGTACTATTGTTTTCACTTTTTTTTCTTTTCTTTTTTTTTGTGTGTTTTTCTTTTATAATTTTTCTCTACGGTTGGATGAAATAAAAAAAAAAAAAAAAAAAAAAGACGAACGTCATCGATAGTTGAATAGATCCTTGAAAATTTTTCGAAATCTCATGGTCGAAGCTGACGAGGTGAAAGACCACCCTCCCTCTTCCCGTCATTCTACTATTAGTATACGACCGATTGCGCAGGTTATATACAGGAAGATAGTTAATCAACTGGCCTTGCCCTCCTTTCCCTAGGAGGATTTTCCAAGTCTGAAGAACAGAATACAGTAAAATGAGCCTCCAACCCAATCTGAAGATTGAAACGTCTCAAAAATTGATCAACTTCGATTGTAACTTTTAGAGATTTTATGGCTATTGAATGAATGATTAAAGATTTCAAAGAGTTTATAAAAATCAAGGGCTTATGGCATGAGAATAATATAATATACCTACAATTGGACTTAGAACCTTGATTTTTTACAAAAGGACTACTCTCTGGCATTTATCTTCTAGACTCAAGAATGACGTCCAGAAGAAGAATGAGCCTGGGTACAAAAATATTTCGCACTCAAGGGTCGTAGTAGTCAGTCAGGTTTGCATGTTATCAAATTATAGGCAAGTTAAAATCCCCTTTTCCGAATTCAAAACTGGGCCGGTTCTCGCTTTTTTACTCGACAAACGTAGAACTTTCTAATCAAACCTGCGCATTTATCGAGGCGACAAGCATCAATAATTATGATCGCAGCTTCTAAATATAATGCGTCAAAATTGTTAGGTACCTAGTAAGTATCGTACGATCAGCTAATCAAAGATGATAATCGTAGTATTCAAAAATATTTTTTTAAATTCCAACAATCAAGCGTAATTATGTCGTTTTCAAGTAGGCCCCTTAGTCATACAAGCGCTTTGGTATCTTCCAAATAATTATTAAAAACTCACACGAAACAGATGTTCATTTTATATAATTGTAATAATTATTTGAGACATAGGTGTCGACAAATTTTTCTCAATTGTTCTTATTTCTTTTTCTGACGCTCGCGAACAACTTTTATACAATTGATGGAATATTTTCGACTATTTACCAAGTTATTACCACAAACGCATTGTACGATGAAAAATAAATTCGTATTATTGAGTTTTTCGGTTTACGTAGACTGCAACATTTTGCTGTTAGAGTATCGAAAAAAAAGTTTTCTTCGGAGTTTTTTGCAATGAGAATACTTTTATTGGGGATTTATTTCCTCTGCTATATAATTTATACCCACCAACGGAAGCCCATCGGGAAGCTAACAAATCTAGCGTCGGTCACTCGTTTCGAAGGCTTGGAAAAATATTATGAAACTTTACTACGGCAAAGTAACTTCTTAATAAGATTAAGTACATCTTTTCTTAATTTATTTTAGCTTTGCTTTTTATTTCTTCCTTTGTACCCTTGCAGAACCTGAAACCCCGCCACAAGAATCGAGACAACCGGAAAAAAATGCAAATATTAAGAAAGTCCTCTGCAAAAGTATATTCACCAGCGATTTCTTCGATATGAATCAAGAGGACTGGCTCGACCTCGACCTCAAAGATAATCGTATGGAATTGAAAAACGAACACCCTCAATTGTTTAAATCAATCTACAGAGAGTACAGAATTCTATGCTTATCCCTCTCATTCACCGGTGATAGTTGTTATTCGTACAAATACGAAAATAATTACAAATTGCTTCCAGTGCGTGTTGGAGCACTAAGAAGAGAGGAGTACACCTTCGTATGCTTAGTTAGGGACCGACAATCAAGAAAGATTAAACCATATTTTGTTTCCGAAGAATTCGATGTGAATATGATCAACACATATCCCATGGCTGGACGATTTATACTCACGTACGACAGCAATCGCAATGATACAAGTAGCGAGGAATTGGTAGTGCACGCTATGGCAGAAGAGCCAGCTGTAGGCTGGGATTTTCTCGGCAGATTCATTGAAATGTATTACGTCAGCGAGAGGAATGCAAATAGGCCGAGGTCTGCCAATAGTAGAAGAAGTCTTCCTAGTGAATTAACCAATGATAGAATCAGTCCACTCGATAATGAAGACCAATGGAGAACGACGGCGATGAATAAACCTACGGATGATCTAGTCATCAAAAGGCCGAGACTTGGAACAATTCCGGAGATGAATAAACCCACGGACGATCCAGTCAGAAGGCCGAGACTGGGAACCGATAACGGAAGAAATCAAAATGTTACGATCAATAAGCCGCTTATCGTAGGGGGCGCAAAGAGGGTTTCAGCTTTTAATAGAACACGAATTGATATTGGGAAAAATTCGACAGATGTTTATAAGTCTTTGTCGCAATTCCCATGGCCCGGAGCAGTAAGAAGTATAGGCTCCAGGAGGACTAACAATGGTGAGTAAATAACCTACTATTTAAAATGATCATTAGCTCTAAGTAGATTACGAGTAAAGAACTCATAGCTTGGAAGAGGCTTGAGGAGTGCTTCACCTCCAGCATTAGATGTTACGTACGATGAATCGAAGAAGATAAGCAAATCCAGGATACAATGGTGTACTTGAAATTGCGCGAAAGGCAGAAAAGTTTGATAAAATTTCCGGTGACAAAACGCCTCCAACGACAAGAGAGAGAGAAAAAAAAAATTTAACTAGGAATAGATTAATCGATAAATTTTGGCGTCTCGGGACGTGTGTGTAATGTTTTTTAATTTATGGCAGGTTAAAAGGAAATACCCCCCCCCCCCCAAAAAAAAAAAAAAAAAGATAATCACCCCCTCCCTCCGCTCTCGAATTGTATACAGAAATAAACAAAACTTTATTTTTATGTTGAATTCTTTTTTTTTTGGCGTAAATTATTTATTTTTTTCTTCGCGACAATATAATACTAAATTAATTTTCATTCTCTTTGTTTGTGTAGCAACAACTCGCGCAATAACACCTGAAAACAAGGATCCTATATGTCAGCTGTCGGTAGGGGAAAAACTGAGATTGTGTGCGACTATATTCGCTTCATCCGTATTCAAAGGAAAAGTTAAATTCTTACCAACTGTCGATAACGTTCAACTGGATTGTGAGAAGAAACAAATTTCATTCAGCGCAGAAGTAGCGGATCCACCGCCGTTCATGGCTAGAATAACTCAATGGGAAATTAGAGAAAGCGGGAAGAAGGTTTATGAAGAGTCAATGATCGGTTGTCGAGGCCTAATTAAAGGCAAAAATTACAAGATGACGTATCTCGTATCACAAGGCAATTACGACAACTCTGTTTTCGTCTACACACATAGGTTTTCCGATCGTCGAGTATTTGTCTATAATTATTTCAATAATACTAGTGTTATCTGAGATTTTACTTGACGGTAGAAACTTTCGCATCTTTTTGAAAATATATGTTAGCTAGTACGTATTTATATGTATTTTTTAAGTCGATAAAAGCTTCGTTCTTTTTTTTCTTGGTTTTTATATAAATGATCATTTCTATACAGCTCTTCGTGGTCCTGTCAATTAGAAAAAGTCAAGCGAGAGTCAAGAAAATCATATAAGAACTCTTAAACGAATCCGTTCCTTAAGGTTACGGCTATCCATCATAAACGAAAAAACGAATACTCCAAGGGGAGAGTAAACAAATGCAAACCGCAGAAAATAAAAACGAAGGGAGCGCTTTCGGTTAAACAACCATCTTCAAACCTGAAATGAAAGCAACCTTATGGTCCATTCGAGACTCTCCGGTGTGCTCCCCCCCCTTGAGTTTGATTACTTTATGCGTGACGTCAATTTAAAGTGTCGGAAGTTTGAGGTGAAGTTGAAGGAGAGGAAAAATAAGAAGTTGTCCTCCCTAATGAAGGTTAATGAGGATGTGGTTGAGGAAGGGGGGAGTGACGGTGTTGTTGTTCACAAATTCCATCCCCCCCTCATAAATAATAGTCAGGTAGTGTTTAATAGTGACGAAACAGCCCTCCTTGAGAAAGGTTTGAAATTCAGTCTGCCTCCACTTAAGAATGATGAAACCTTGGCGAATGTTGTTGCGGATCTTGCGGTTAAGATTGGTCCTGGTTATAATACCCAGAAAGTCTGTGCTGAATTGGTCCGTAATAACCCCCTCCCTCGTATGAGCAATAAATTGGGAGGAGTGATTCAGGGTTTAAAGAGGAAGATGAAAGAGGGAGATCTAATCGTCACTAAGGCTGACAAGGGCAACGCTGTTGTAGTGATGGAGAGGTCGGCCTATTCTTCTAAGGTCCATGAAGTCCTACAGCAGTGTGGTGCTAAAGAGAGTGGGGATTTCAGCTTTCCTAAGCACGTTAGAGAAGTTAGGAGTGTCATCAACAGGAGTAAGGCTATTATCAAAACTCCTGCTTTGAAAAAAGCCGTCCTGGTTCCTAACCCCACACCCCCCCTCCTCTACGGGTTGCCCAAAGTGCATAAGAAGAATACCCCGATGCGACCCGTCGTTTCTTTTGTCTCCTCTCCTACCTACCTCCTTGCCAAATTCCTTGACCGTTGGTTCAAAAATCGCATTGATTTCGAATCTCCTCATTCGGTCTTGAATTCGGCCTCTTTAACTGACGTCCTCAGGGATGTAAGCCTTCCCCCAGGGACGACCATCTGCTCGTTTGATGTTGTTGGTTTGTTTCCAAATATTCCTAAGGCTGCTACTATCCAGCGGATGGGTGAGCTACTCATCAGAGCTAACATTCCTCACAATGAGCTTCAGGAATTTTTTGATCTCCTGAATACTTGCTGGTCCCCTAACTTCTGTAAATTTGAAGGGAAATTTTTCGAGTTCCCTGAGGAAGTAGGGATCCCTATTGGATCACCTCTAGGCTCTCTTATCTCCGAAGTTTTCATGTCTAAGTTTGAACTTGACCTCTTTTCCTCGAACCAGGTGTTACTTAATCATATTCACTACTGGCACAGGTACGTTGATGACGTTCTATGTACCTGGACTGGTCACCCAGATCTCCTTGGTGAGTTTCTGAGGTATCTCAATTCCTGGTACCCTTCCATCAAATTTACGTTGGAAATAGGGGTATTTTCCATCAACTTTTTGGATTTATCGATCTCTATAATAGACGGTATCCATAAGTTTGGAATTTACAGGAAAGATACTACGACCGATGTTTTAGTCCACGGTGGTTCGTTCGGTCCTGTTGCTCATAAGATGGCTGCTTTTCATAGCCTAGTTCACAGACTGACTCGTATTCCGTTGAGTCAATCTGCTTTTAAGAAAGAATTACTTACCATAAAACACCTGGCTAGAGTGAATGGAGTCAATGTCGACGTTGACGTGATGGTTCGGAGGAAAGTTACGAGGAGCCTTCTTGATTCCACCACCTCCCTCCCCCGAGACACGATCCGTGATCGCCGTTTGCGTTGGATCAGTCTCCCTTTCCTGGGGAATTTCTCCCAGCAATTGGGTCGGGCCCTTCGCCCGTTTGGTTTCAGACCCGCGTTTTACAACCTCACCACAGTCAAGAGGTTGTTTGTGAGACTGAAGGATCCCATACCGGTTGATGAAAGGAGTGGTGTTTATAAGATGGAATGTGAGGATTGTGGAGGCTTTTATATTGGTGAGACCAGCCGCCAGATGAAAGTTAGAGTAGCTGAGCACCTGAAGTCTTGGAAGAAGGGACGCTTAGGGGAGTCAGCTTTCGCTGATCATTTGATTAACAGTGGCCACAGTTTCCGCGAGGGATCCGAAAAGCTCCTCCATAAGGAGAATTCCTACCGTAAACGTATCGCCCTCGAGAATATAGAGATACTGCGTCACCTCAACACTGACGGTATCACTATACTCAACTCGTATATTCCGGAAGATGGCTTGATCGAACAGGTTTATGATTCACACCGTGATTTCTCGTTCGGACGATCTTAATACCTCTTCCTTCTCATTCGTTCGTCAGTTGCTTTCATTTCAGGTTTGAAGATGGTTGTTTAACCGAAAGCGCTCCCTTCGTTTTTATTTTCTGCGGTTTGCATTTGTTTACTCTCCCCTTGGAGTATTCGTTTTTTCGTTTATATAAGAACTCGTTGACATATTGTTACCTGAATTCCTGTCGAAAAAGCTCGACGAGAAAAAAACGTGAAGATCACAAATAGAAAAATTTTATTTAACAGCAATCCAGCTTCTTTTTAAAGATATTATAGCTATCAAAATACCAAATTTACTCTATTGCTGGTAGGGTAATGTGGGTACTGGTAGTTAAATCATAGAAAATTTCATCTACTTTACCTAACGTTCTTAGGTAAGTAAGCTACTCGAAAATAATAGAATTTTTAATCGTCAGAAAGTATTGGGAAGTTATTTCTGTACAAGTGATTCTCACTTTAATCAAGGTATTTTCCTCAAAAATTAATGGTAAAAAGGGTAAAGATTGCTAGCCGTAATTGATTATCTTTCCTCATACGGTTAGTATTCTTCAATTCCATTTTTTTTTTGGAAAAATATTTTGAAATAAGAATATTGGCTAGGTACTTATGCATTCGCTCATTCCGTCTTCGACTGGTTCGTAGGATTTTGCCTTCGGCCGGAAGTATCTCATTTCAATTTCTCCTTGTAAAAAAATATACTATTCCTTAGTAAGTCTTAATAATATAATTTATAATGAATAGGAATAAGAATCTGAAATAACGTTGACACAATTTATCCTTACTTGACTCTTCCTCATCTTTCTTTACTCGTATCCACCACTGCTTTATCCTAACTTACTATATAATTATTCTAACTATATTATATAAGCATACTGTACTCGTACGTCGAGCTAATAACCTATTATTTGTTTTAAAGCTCGTTAAAAAAAAAAAAAAAAAAAAAAAAAAAAAAAAAGATGAAGAAAATGAACATTAAATAAAATGAAATCTCAGATCTGTAGACTGATGGTTAGGTATTAGTAGAACGATTGATTGCACTTGCAGTTGCAGATTGAAATGAACGAACCACGAACGAACGAGCGAACGAGTCGTATTTTGAGAATCGAATGATTCGAGAAAACAGCTTATCTGCGACCGCAACGCTGCCGTACAAAGTAGAACAGAACGGACGTATATGCGAAAACAACGATCACCGAGACGAGGCGTTCGGATCAATGGGCTGTATGTGTGTTGGTAACGAAGCTTCGTATTCACATACCACTACTATCACAGTCGATTGCATATCAATGCATATACGTCCTTTTTTGGACGTATATGCAATCCGAGGTGAATAAATGTACTGTATCTGAAGATTGAGCACTCATTGAAGAAAATTATTAGAATTATCGAATTCTGCGTTGAAAATTGCTATGAGTGAGCAACTTATGCGATCTTATTATCTTTTGAATACATTTTTAAATTCTTTTTGATACTTTTCCGTGATCGTTGTTTTCGCATATACGTCCGTTCTACTTTGTACGGCAGAACAACACATGATTTTTTTACTGTCAAATACCCCATTTCTCCAGAACAATTATTTGATCTTCAATACTGCGTTTTCTAGTGTTAGGAATAAAATAATAATTATGACTCCTCGAATGGCTGCACTGATTTTTCACTTAACATTGGCGTTTGATAATTTGACCTATGTTGGGCTGGTGGCTATCAAGAAATTTCTGAAGTAGAATCATCCTCAAATTTAAGACTTGTCCATCTGTTGGTCGACATCACAATGTCTCGTACTGTTGCAAAGCAGAATCTGTTGAAAACAATCACCGTAAGTTCGCTGATTTGCTCTAGATATTACTCTGTTCATACACGGAAACTGTCATCTTATCGATTTTCGTGCAGTCTCTATTCACAATATTATCATTTATTTTCTTCTTCTTTGTTATAGAAACGCCATTATTCAGCTCAAGCTGCTCTAAAGCCCTCCGCAGGAGACTTCAACGTCGATGTCACGTCAAAGCATGTAAAAGTAGTTTGCGCTCAAACTAACAGTCCATCAGCTAAAATATCGTTCAGCTTCAAGTTCGTATCCGTTTACGGTCTAAAAGGAGAATTTATGTTCGTAAATATTTGTCACGTTATATTATTTACATTTTAGAGCTGGCTCTCGGTACGAACCAAACAATAGGCTTGGAATAACTCATGTTCTACGCAAAGCCGTCGGTCTAAGTACCTCCGATCATTATCCTTTCGTCATAACGCGAACTGCAAATCATAATGGTTTTCACATTTATGCGACGACCGACCGCGAGACCTTTACTATCACTGCTGAATCTCATCCAGCAGCGGTGTAAGTATGTCCGTCTAGTGATCTAAAAATTTGTATACTCGTTCTATAAACAACGAGGAATATCAGAAGTCTCCTTACTTTACGTACCAAGAAAGAATGTACTGAAACTATCTGTCTACATTTACGAAATCTCGAATCGTTTACAGTGAAACAGTTTTCAATCTGGTGAATAGTATCGCTACGAAACCCGCCTTCAAGCCGTGGGAAATCAGCGATCAGAGAGACCGAATTAAGTTGGAATTGAAAACATTGGTTCCAGAGGTAGTAACATTCTTGATCAACCTTGTCTCGAATCAATCTCAGAAACTGAGGTTATATTTCTGTATTTTCAGGCCAAAGTATTGGACCTAGTGCACCAATCGGCTTTTAGAAATGGTTTGGGTAATTCATTATTCGTTGACCCAACTAACCTTGGTAATCTAAATAACATTCACGTAAGTACGAGTACTTGTATGTTTTAGTATGATTTTTTCACATTGTTTTCAACCGTTTCTATTCGATCAATTAGGCTATGGAATTTTTCGCTGACCATTTCACCGCCCCTAGATTACAAGTTACATCATCGGGTGTACCTTTAGAACAACTAAATAAATTAGTAGCTGATATCGATCTATCCACCGACAGTGGTCCACAACCGACGAAAGTTAGCTACTACGGCGGTGAGAATCGACTCAATGACGACAAACAACACAATGCATACATAGCTGTAGCTGGTTTATCGCCGGGGTAAGTTAGTATGAGAGCGTCTTATACGGAAGTAAAAGTTTTCTAGATTATGTTATTCGATGCAGTGTATCATTTGCAGTTATACTAAAAAAGAATACCTCGCGTACGCTGTACTGAGGTACGTTTACGGCAATCAGCCAGCTATGAAGTATGGATCGAGCCAAGGAATACTAAATAAAGCTCTGGATAGTACCGGTGCTTTAGGAGTCCTCACTGGTATTAGCTCAACATACACGGATGCTGGCTTAGTTGGTTTCTTCTTAGCCGTCGAATCAAAATCAGCGACGAAAGTAAAATAATATCTTGAACTTCGTAAATTCGATGGATCATCGTGTTACACCGATTAACCTCCGAGTTGAATTTCAGGCTTACGAAACCGTGGTTTCAACTTTGCTGAAAGCTGATGTCAACGATAAAGATGTAGCGAGAGGAAAAGCGTTACTGAAGACCGCAATCGGTGAGAATGTAGAAGGCGGTAGACTGGTTGACTTCTTCGCAAACCAGGTTAGCGCCGATAGTTTGGTTTCTCCGCAACAATTGATGGCTGCTGTAGATTCCGTTACCGCTGCTGACGTGAAGCAGGTATGTGTGTTCTTTCTTTTGGTGGAAATTGAACGAATTTTTTATTTCTCGTCTCAGTCTGTATCTTAGAGCAAACGAGAGAAAACGCGAAGAACGAATTTTTATGTTTGTTGATAGAAGGGATTCTAGAACGAAAAGTAAACGGCAAATCGAAAATATTAATTGTGAATCCAAGGACAGTGAGGTTAAACTAACGTCACTTATGGACGTTAACGAGGTGACGGTGATCGAGTTGGGTTGATTCCAGGGTAACGTGAGATGGAGTTCTTCGTATGTGTGTATAGGAAAAGGCCAAATGAAGAAAGATTCTTGAGTGGGACCTATTGAAGCTTGGCATTTCCTTTTTGTATAACCAACAATCTAATCGACTGAATACTGATAACGAAGATTCGAATGAGGCAACTGTCGAACTTCTGACTTTTTATTGTGACGTATTTTAGAAATATTGACAAATTTCAGAATAACAATTTTTACGATTCGAATCATCGATGTAAAGTCATGACAAATTCTGTGTTTTGGTCTCGGATTTTTTTTCTAATCTTGTCCTTTTTATTTTTTACAGGCCGCCCAAAAAATTGCTAGCGGTAAATTATCTGCCGCGCTCTACGGAAAAATAAGCGAAATTCCATACATAGATACGATTAAGAAATAATCTTGTTTTGATACTTGTTAAATATATTATACAAAATATGTTCTAAGTATGCTTGTTGTTGAGATTCTCAAAGTTGCCCTAGCTGTATGGAATTGAAGAACTGAATTTTTCCCCCCAAAAAAATCAATAAAATGATTACTATTTTGAGTCGAAGAAATGAATTGTCCGAGTACACCGGCATCGTTTTTATTGAAAGCTAATAATTCTTCATAAAACAGTACCTTTGTTCAGAGAGTGGTTGAGGGAAAAGATCTATTGTAACGTCAGCCTTAATGTGTCAACCCTGTATAATTCTAATCTAAACAAACCAAAAGGTCGCATATTCAGACCCCACTTTTTGCGTGTACCGCTGTCAAATCGTCCGTTCCCGCAAATTTATTGAAAAACCCGTTCGTGATTCCCTCCTACATCAGCAGAGATCAGAATCCAAATTACAGACAAATGATTCTACAAAAAATGACACCGTCGATTTGTACATTCTGGGATGTAATAGATTTGATAAAAATGCGTCAAATATTATAGGAGATGATCACGTCCTCTAGTAAAGGGCGGGTAATCTCAAATCAGGGCGGGAAAATCAGACGAAGAGAAATGAACTGAAATTAAAAAATTCAGAACTCAAATAATTTCCATAAATTCTCCTAAACCCTAACATGCGCTGGCCTCATTTTCAGTAACGTCAAATTCTGTTCTCGCGGCAAACCAATATTATGACAGCCAAAAAAAAATAGAAGATCGACCATGAACAAGTGCAAAATGAAAAAATTCGTCATTTCTTATTTCAGAATAAATTCTATTTGGAAAGCTTGCGCAGCTGAAAAAACAACCGAAATAACGGTTATAGAATATACAAGAACAAAATGTTGCGAATAAAACGGGATTAGTAAAGTTGAAGTGAAATGAGAAATTTTCAAGAATATTCGTCTAAGTGTAAGATATTATCGACAAATTTTTTCTAAAAAAATTTGTTGATTTTTCATTCCTTCGAATCAGCCTCCCCAACCTCGAGACTCATTTCGGTGATGTACGATCGGAATATTTGGCTGTGGGACATCGGGGTCCGGGGCAGCAGGAATTCCTCGTACGAATACATTCGTGACATCGTCCAAGACCTGGACTAAGAAATCGTAAGTTGCCTTGCAAACGAAGCCAACTACGGGAATCGCTTCTTCACCTTCAACTCCAGAAAAATACAAGTCGTAATATCGCTCAGGATCTGGTGCAGGGTACCTGTTCAAATTTATGTTTTGTATTCCCAACTGATCCCTTACTTGCTGGAGGAGATCCCTGCATTTTTGAGCTCGATTTGCCACATACTTTCCGTGCTCACGATTGGCTGCTATATTACCATCACCTGAAAGTATATGTAGAATTAGCTCTATTGTACCAACGTATACTTCGTCCTTCTTGTCTACGAGGTGATCAAGAGAAAGATTTTAAAGAAAAAAGAGAATGTGAAGAAAAGAATGAAGAAAAATGCTACCGATTTTTTTTACTTGAGAATTAAACGAGATTATGGTGGTTTTATACAGTATTTATAAGTAAGATCCACAGAAAAAGGAGGGGCCTACTGATGGTTTCATCAGAAATAAGCGTCACCAACGTTGGAAAGAGGGAAAAAAGACGGTGATAGATAGTAAGGAAGTACGAATAATTCTCGGGAACCTGTTTTATGAGTCATATGAGATTTGGTATTGAGAATTTAAGGAAGCCTAGACCTAGATAAAGCTATTATAAAGAAGGCCTAGACCTATTATAAGCCTAGTACAATATTTTCTCGAATCTCGTGCTATATATGATAGGAAAGGGACATGAAAAAATGTTGACTCTCGAGCTATGATAGAGAGGCGGACTTCGAAAAATTCCTATCATATATGACTCGAGAGTCAAAAGATTTCTGAATCACCCTCCTACCATAGCTGGAGAGTTGCAATTTTCCCAAGTTCCCCCACCCCCCTATCATATATATAGCTTGAGAGTCGAAATTTTTCCACGTTTTTTGTTGGACGGCGGACGGCGCACGGCAAATTTCTCAAAAGGCCCCCCACAGAACAGGTTCCCTGTTACAAAAAAACGAAGAACAAAACGCGCGAATTAAAAATAAGGGGGGCATCACCTTCTCCCGAATGGTTGGTGGAGTCTTGAGTCCAATAAAGAAAATACTCGTGAATTGGTATCTCTTAAAAAATAGTAATATAAAAAAGAACCAAAAAATGACTCACCTACTACGAACTCGTGAGCCTGTTCAACCAAGACGTTTTCTTGAGCAGATGAGGTCCGATGAATCGCGATGAATACCAATATGGCGAGGAGATGGAAAAACTTCAAATGTGGCATAATGTAAACAACGAATACAGAATGAACTTCGGTTTATACGCTGATGAAGTACCTAACACTACTGTCGAGTAATACCACACATTCTGGTGGTGGTTGGAAGAAAAAAACGAAAAAAAAAATTGCTCACAATAGTGATTTATGCTACGTGAAGCTCATCGCATAATAAACACTAGGTGCTCTAACGGTAACAGCTTTACCAATAAAAGATACACCTAGGGTGTTGTAATTATTCAAAAATTCTGATTTTCAGAGAGTGCATTTCATATGTCTCATCAGGCAAGATTTCTTGGGATATTTTTAGAGAAGACATCGCGTTTATGTCGCATTTGCAAACACCTGCACCGCCCGTCCTCCATAGTGAAGTAGGTGCGGGTTGCGTATGCATTTAATTTTGTTTCCTCCTACACCGGAATCGACCCTTTCGGGTATAACTTCAGTGTTAAAGAAGACACGGCGAAAAAAGTAACGTAAAAACACATCCATCAAAGTACCCTTCAATCGAATTTATCTATATTTTTCTGTCAAACCGATTGCATCAATTTTTCGGATTCGATGCGAACAGCCAAGAAGTTACCCTCGTATTTGGTGACACTAAATTTGCAAAAAATGACAATATTTTGATCTGCAAGGTAACCTTTCTAAATTTCTACAAAATTTCTCACGAAATGGATACAGGATGCCCTCCTCTTTCTGGTAGCTATCCACGATCTTCTGCTCAACACCGAATTCTTTACCTCTCAAAGACTGTGTGCAGACGACTGCAGTTTCTCGCTCCGCTCACCGGCTCACACAACCCGAATAGAACCTACACAGGCTTCTATAAGAAGCCCTTAACGACATTCCAACTTGGTTACCTGAACGAGGACTCCAATCTTCAACTTATTTTCCATGAAAGAAAAACACCTTCCTTCATTTCAAGATTTTCAAACAGATTTTGTCAATTTCCGACCACAAATTTTCATGAATTCCACATATCAAATAATTAAAAGCTAAGTTTCTGAGTTTAATTAATGTCCTCAAATACCTCTCCCATCCCGGATGGGATACAATCAAAAATTACTTTTAAATTTATACAAATGTCTTAAATCGAACTCAGTTGGAACACGCTGCCCCTATCTATACTCTGGCCAGTACATCTGTACTTTATCGTTATACTCGACACCATCCAAACTATTTCCCTACGACTTGTAACTGAGGCATTCAGAACAAGCCCCAGACTCAGTCTGTGCGCAGAATCAGCTGAACCACCTCTTTCCGCTGGCCGAACGTTTCTTTCATACAACCTTCTTGTTTCCAGATCTTCTCATCTACAAATCCATTCTGGTCTTCATTCATCATCCAAAAAAACGTATCCGCTCTCTCCTAGAAACCACCTGTTCTCGCCACATCAAAGTTAGCGCTCTTGTTCCCATTATCTCGGACATTCCTCCATGGCTCCTTACTTTTCCTGACACACGACTGGATCACACGAATGTTAGAAAAACAAATAACTCCTCCTACAGAGAGTATATTAAAGAAATATTAGACTAAATATGCAGACACATACCCTATGTATAACGGACGGGTAAAAATTCAACAAGACGGCGTACGCATTCTCCATAGTTCAGAAAATATCAGTTTATTGTTTCAATATTTTCAGCTGAGCTAAATGGGATAGTATAGCGTGCATATCATAATTAGCTCAACTTCAAATATCTCCTCTTAACTCTCCAGGCTATTATCAATGTTAACAGGAAACCTGTTTTATGGGGGGCTTTTTGAGGAATTTGCCGTGCGCCGTCCGTCGTCCAGCAAAAAAGTTGGAAAAATTTCGACTCTCGAAGTATAATTATATGATAGGAGGGAGATTTAGAAAAATTTAGACTCTCGACCTATCATATGTAGCTCGAGATTCGAGAAAAATTTAGACTCTCAAACTATATCATACTAGGCTTATAGTAGGTCTAGGCCTTCTTTATTCTAGCTTTATCCAAATCTAGGTTTCCCTGAATTTTCAATAACAAATCCTATTTAACTCACAAAACAAGTTCCCAGCGTTCCTCGTTTAGCTTCGTTAAGGCAATTCTCGTTTTCCATTTCTCTCAAGCAAAGAGTGCTTGGCCTTCTGCTTGACCCGTAAAGGCTCTTAATCGGTCCTTGTCTTCTTCTTTGCTTTGAACACCACTGTACCTCAGCAAGGAGTTCAATAGGTGCGGTGAACCTGCTATAAAAGGCAAAGAGTCTCCGATGAGACCGTGCGGTAGGCACTAACACATCTCAAGGCAACTCTCCTGTCGATATTTTCCATATTAATAGGGAACCTGTTCCATGGGGGGCTTTTTCAGAAATTTGCCGTGCGCCTTCCGCCGTCCGGCAAAAAACTTAGAAAAATTTCGACTCTCGAGCTATATATGATGGGAGGGGGACTTGGAAAAATTTCGACTCTCGAGCTATATATGATAAGAGGGGGGACTTGGAAAAAATTTCGACTCCTGGGCTATACAAGTATACGTGTGATGAAGGGGGGCTTGGAAAGATTTTGACTCTCGAGCTATATATGATAGGAGGGGGACTTGGAAGAATTTCAAGTCTCGAGCTATATATAATAGGAGGGGGGGGGGGGACTTGGAAGAATTTTGACTTTCGAGCTACCGTCCGCCGTCTAACCAAAAACTTGGAAAAATTTTGAGACTCGAGCTATATATGATAGAAGGGGGACTTAAAAGAATTTTGACTTTCGAGCTACCGTCCACCGTCCAACCAAAAACTTAGAAGAATTTCAAGTCTTGAGATATATATGATAGGAGGGGGACTTGGAAGATTTAGAAGAATTTCGAGTCTTGAGCAATATATGATAGAAGGGGGACTTGGAAGAATCGTGACTTTCGAGCTATATATGATAGGAGGGGGACTTAGAAGAATTTCAAGTCTTGAGATATATATGATAGGAGGGGGACTTGGAAGAATCGTGACTTTCGAGCTATATATGATAGGAGGGGGACTTAGAAGATTTAGAAGAATTTCGAGCCTCGAACTATATACGATAGGAGGGGGACTTAGAAGAATTTCAAGTCTTGAGATATATATGATAGGAGGGGGACTTGGAAGAATCGTGACTTTCGAGCTATATATGATAGGAGGGGGACTTAGAAGATTTAGAAGAATTTCGAGCCTCGAACTATATACGATAGGAGGGGGACTTGGAAGAATTTCGACTCTCGAGCTATACATGATATAGGAGGGAATGTAGAATGATAATTTTGATTTGAATTATATGACAAGATTATCAACTCAGTTCCACACCACCTGAGAGGTCGAGTTAAGGAATTGCGGGTTCCCCGTTGCCATTGAAAAAATTAGAAGCCATTGCAACGTCTGCAATGGCTTCTAATTTTTTTTCTTTTTTTTTTTCGCATTTGCATAGGGGCTCTCGCCTTGCCGGAGGCAAGAGCCCCAAAAAAGAAGTAGAAATGTAGGAAAATAAGATAGGAAAAGTCGGTTTTGCTTTCGCGCTGCGAAGGTTTTTTTTTTAGTGCCAAAGTTGTTTAGGTAGAGTATTACATATTATTAAAAATATGTCGCATTGTTTATTAAGCACAATTGTGAGCGATTCTAGTCGTTCAACCAGAATGTTTGGTAGGTACTGCTTGATAGTATTTCGTATTTCATCAGTATAAAACCCGTGTTCATTCAGTATTAGTTATATTATGCCAAATTTAAAGCTTTTTCATTTTCTTGCCGTCATGGTATTCATCGTAAATCAATGGACTCCATTTGCTACACAAGGTGAAGAATATGTCCAGGTTGAACAGGCTCACGAGTTTGTAGAAAGTGAGGTTTTTTTTCGTACATTTTTATACGTATAATAGTGTTTCAAAATATACCAACAGGAGTATTTTCTTCTTTGGACTCAAGACTCAATAAATCACTCCGAAGAAGATGAATTTAAACACAAACGTTTTTCTCCTCGCTTCTTTCATAGATTATTTGTTCTCTTTTATCGTCTTTCACTGTCTCGTTTCCTCTTTTTTAACGCTGGTGAAAGATATTTCTAATTCGAGTAACACTAGATGAGGATTTCCAGTAGAAGAAATAGAGGTCCATGTTCCCAATCCTCTTCTCCGATCGAATTTTGTGATGTCATACAGTGTTTTCGTTTAACCAGACCCGGACCTCACCCAATCCCTTACCGTGAGCATACACCAGAGGACAAACATAGCACATACGATTCCATCCATTTCTAATCCAAAAATCCATCCAAACTGGGTCCTACGTATCTCCACTTAAGGAATCTTTACAATCGAAAAACTCGAATATTTAATTTGGCCAGTTTTATGCCAAAAATTAGATAGGGAGAAGCCTCCCCAACGGTTGGAGAAGAAGAAGATCAGACGATACAAAAACTCGACGGCGCGGCATGATTCAGCAGAAATGTAGAGAAAACGAATGAACCCTTTCTCACCTCAGAATTCGATCTGGGGGGAGGGGGTGGTTGAAAACATGGACCTAGGAAATAGGAGTCATATCTACTCTAAAACTGTACATGAAATTACGCTTGTAGTTTGTATAGTCACTACTTTTGTAAGTATTGTACACTTGAAATCTTTTTTTTTTTTTTCATTTTATCGTATTCTTTCTTTTTTTAACATTACCAGCATAACTCCTCTACCTCCTTCCCTCCATTTTCTCCAGATATTTCTTTCACATCGGTAATACATCTCAATGCTATAGACCGCCCTGATAGCACTATATCTCACATATATCTTTAAATTTTTAGGGGAACGTTACCCTTCTTTCTCTTATTACTTCGTCACTAAAATAGCATTGCGTTAATTATACTTTCAGCTGATAATGCTATAGACCGTGATCTCGGAATGTATGTAGCAAACCGAACTCAGAAATGTAGGAATTTACTCCAGAAAGTGAGGGATCAATTAGGAATACAAGGCATTTATTTGAACCGGAACCCTGCACCCGAGCCTGAGGCAAATTACGATGTTTATTTTTCTGCAGTCGAATATGAAGAAGCGCAGCCCGTAGTTGGTTTTATTTGCAAGGCCACTTACGATTTCTTAGTCCAGGTCTTGGTCGCTGTCACGAATGTATATGTACGAGGAATTCCTGTACTCCCACTCCAAGGCGCTCCAGAACCATACATTCCGATCAAACATCACCAATATGAGGTTCGATATTGGGGAGCCTGATTCGAGAGACTGCTAAATTTATTCTCGTCATTTTGGATAAGATTCTGTTGCCAATATTTTTTTGTTTAAAAAATTTTTTATTTTATTCTTATTTACACACCTATCTCGTTGTACTCTCAGCATTCGTTTATTTATTTGTATAATCGTGGTCTCGGTTGTTTTTTCAGTTGTGTAAGTAGAATTTCAAAAAGAGCGAAACACAAAGATCATGTTTGATGTCCCTCTTAGTACTAGTGAACCTCATAACAACAAGAGTCTTTGCCTGTTGAACGCCTATATGGACAATTTGAGACAATATTCTATTTTATTATGCTATAGATTTAGTTATCTTTTTCTGCTGCAGAATTGGAAGAATCAGGTAGCAACTGAAGAATTCTACGACATTCTGCACAGAATCTGATACACATTTCTGTATTTTTACCATGCAAAATATGAAAATTATTGCCGTAGAACGCAGGTGACAAATTCATATTCCTGCAGACTCTTCATTCTGCTACAGTATCCAACTTGAATACCCTAATTTCTGTACTAATGCAAACGCAGAGAGTAAATCCTGCTGCTGTAAGCAGCGTATACACTATTTTAGATATATCAGCTAATCCGGACTTCTTATTCAGCTACAGTATGTATTCTAAATTTTTATATGTCTGTTCTACTACCAAAGTAGAAATTATATTGTACTTCTGCAAGCAGCTTGTTGAAACTGTGTTTCTGTATGACTGCAGATGCTGACTTTATATTCTGCCACAATCTACAGTTTAGCAGAATGTAATGCTTGGACTGCAATTTAGTACCTAAGATAAATAAATAAATGAAGGATATGTTTCTGCACACCGTAAGAATTAAATATATTTCCGCTAACGCGTGTCGGCTAAGTAGCCATCTAAGAGTGACGTTGTCTATGTAATTTAGTAACTTCAATACTTGCAGATAAAGTTTGAAGATGTAACCGTTACATACCAAGGAGAGATACGTAGATTTACCCCTACAAAAGTATTTCCCCTTACTAGTTAGAGGGGTGTGGGTCAACAAGTATTGAGGGCCTAACAAAAAACGGCGTCTTCCTTAACGAAGTTAAACGAGGAACGCAGAGAACCTGTTCTATGAGTCAAATTGGTTTTGTTATTTAGAACTAGCTAGTAAAAAGCTAATATGAAGGATGCCTAGACGTACTACAAACCTAGTATAAATTAGGACGTCATCAGTGATCTGGTCCTATTTTAGGGACTTCGAAATATATAGGTTGAGAGTCGAAATTTTTCCAAGTCTCGCTCCAATCACATATAGCTCGAGAATCGAAATTTTAACAGGGAACCTGTTTTATGGGGAACTTTTTGAGAAGTTTGCCGTACGCCGTGCGCCGTCCGTCGTCCAGCAAAAAACTTAGAAAGTGAGTTAGAGAAACGGGTAATCGTGGATCAGCATACGACCTTGATGAGTGGATGAACCATGGTCGGCTGAACTTTCACCTGACGCAAGTATAAGAGCCCACGGCTGCCCCTCATGAGAAGTTAAGGAAAGTTGAGCAGGCAACGTGTTTGAATTGCCATCAAGGTTGGAATGATGAACCACAGCTCATCTTATTTAAGCGTGAGACACGTGAAAACTTGCGGGTCTTTTAACGGAGTTGAACAAGGGCCTGTTGTATGGGGCAGGTATATGATGCGAGGGGGACTTAGAATACCTTAAAAGGACTTTCTGAGTCTTATGTATATTTGGCTTATTGAAGGAGTTACGCTAATTGGGTGCATGAAGGGTTGCATATCTAGTTACTTGAAGGAGCTACCTGTCAGGTTACATACACCGAGCTATACATGATATGCTACGAGGGGTATTTGGAATACCTTAGAAGGACATTCTGATTCTTATGATGTTTGCAGCATTGCATATCTAGTTATCCTAAGGGGCTATTTTTCAGGCTGTATGCTCCGACGACCGAGCTGTATATGATATGAGGGGGACTTGGAAAATTTTTGAGCTCCGAGCGTTGCCGGCCGGCTGTACAGCGGACACCCCCCCCCCCTAAAAAAAAGTCTCGGTTCAGCATAAGTCTGATATAAAATATTTTGGGCTTTTACCTTTCGTGGGGATCACTCGCACCGCTCATTCGCCCCTTTCTTGGTGTCATATGAATCTAGTATGAGAAATATTTTTTGAGCTATCAGCTTTTATGGGGCTCACTCGCTCCGCTCGTTCGCCCTCTTTCTTGGTCTCTGTCTCGGCTTAGCATAAATACTTCTCTTCTTCTTCTTCTTCTTCTTCTTCTTCTTCTGTACAGTATATCCTATATTATCCTATCCTATATCCTATATTATAAAGTACATCTGCAAAACTTTCGTCGAAGGTACCTCCTCCCCTAATGTATCGATTTCGTTGAAATTTCGTATATAACATTGTATAATCTCCGAAATCAACCTTTTTTAAAAAAATTTAGAAAATCATCGTTGCGAAAGTTGTAATAAAGCTTTAAAATTAGGCGTATATTGGTTGCTATCTCATCCCTATTCCTGTATATAATGTTTAATTGGTGTAAATCAAAGTTTTCTACTTTTACTAAATAGACGAAATTGCTTGGAAATACGGATTGAATGTTGATCGACGGCCGCGTATAATTTTCAGCGGTTTACCGTGTGGAAACAAAATCTAAAGAATAAGCCGCGAATAGGCTCACTTCCTACCGAACCGATTTCTTCCAAACTTGGCAGAGACATTTGCGTAGGTGTCGAAATCGTTATAGGGGGGTTAAAAAATAGTAATCCCCTCTTCTAAAAGTTTTAATAAAGCTTCATAGTTGAACGTATATTGGCCACGGCTTTCCTATGTATATTTTTGAGGATACGACAATAAATTTCTGTTTTATCGTGTTTATGGACTAATTATGTATCGATTATTGACAAGCGACCGAATATATGTCAAAGAATCTATATTATCACGACTTTCGTAAGCGCGATATTATAAAGGGGAAGAGTCGGAATTCGGGCTTGAATAGGCTATAGCTTCCTACCAAACCGATTTCTTCTAAACTTGACAGACATAGTTTGAGTTTCAAGATCGTCATAGGGGGGTTCAAAAATGAAAATCGTGGAAGAATTAGGTTCATGACTCACGAAATGCCATGCAAAAGTATCACAACTTTCGTCTGGCTCGATCGCTTCTATCTATATTAGAAAGGAGAAGAGCTGTTTTTTTGGATGAATAGGGAGAGTTTGTATGGAACCAATTTTATTGAGATTTTGGATGTTGTTTCCTATTAATGCAGAATTGTTGACAGGGGTGTTAAAAATAAGAAAATCCCTCTTTCAAAGCCTTGGCTTGGGATGAAAGTCAAAAGCAGGAGGAAGACATGGAGAGACAGAGTGAGAGAGGCAGATATTTTCAAGAGCGGGACACAAGAAGAAGCAACGAACTATATTATCATATTAGAAGATAGTATAGTCCACAGGAACGTAAAACTGTGGACTATACTATCTTCTAATCATTATGGATCGTACCCATGAGGATACCGTAAAACTATATTATCGTATTGTCCGTGTTGGCAAGAGGCCTTAGACCATACAGAAGATAGACTGAGCATAGTGATAAGAATCGTATAAGGATCTCGGGACCCTCGGAAGGCAATGCGGTGTGTTGCGACGAACGGTGACGCTCCCCACATCAACCCGCTACACCCGCACGTCTACCCGAGATCCTTATTATTTTCTTATCATGTCTTTCGACTAACGCGTTGTACAGGCTTATATGGCCAATGCTCAGCAAGAGGCTAGGAGGAGAGAATAGATCTAAAAAAAGATAGGAATGGGTGGGACGTGTGTGACCAATTCTGAGGCGGGAGAGAATGATTTCTCTATGATGGTTACTTCAATTGGAAGAAGTCCAGGGGACTGCTTTGCTTTCGATTGCTCTATAAAAGTTTGTTTGAATGCTGATTTTTCCAAAATTCATGCCAGGAGTCAAGTATCAGGAATTGGTCATAGTTTCTGAGGTCAGAAGGGAATCTTCGGCGGCAAAGACATTTGTATCATGTTCCGGGAAGTTCGTGACCCGGAATCAACAGGAAGGAGACAGATTAGAAGTGGATGATAGTAATTGCAGGAGTAAATGAATGCATTGATTTGGGGAATTAATTGAATGAGAGTCGTGTACAGCCAGGAGAGATGAAAGTGAGTCAGTTAACAGTACAAATTTGAGCTGGGAGCGAGGAGATGGAGATGACAGAGACTGGAGTGTATGACGTTTTGTTTAGCAAAGAAAATGGAGACAGAATTTTTCAATCAACGACTGATTGTGACTCCTTAAATCGAGTACGCGTATTCCGTTTTGGGTCCAAATTTAGGTCGGTAGAATAGGGCTGGTGAGTCTGAAAATTGGTATAAAGATAATGTGTCTGATGAGTTGTCAGTAAATATAGTGTTACGAGAAATATACTCAAAGAGAGTAACGAACAAATACAAGAACCGCACAATATTATAAACAGACCGAGCGCTTTCGACTAAACAGACATTCTCACGGTATAGAAAGCGACTACTCTCTTTGAGTATATTTCTCTATGATGGATGACCGTAAAATTAAAAAACGCATTGATTCTATAGTGTTACGAGTTTGGAGATTATCAGCTAGATCGAGTCGGATATCGGGAGGAGGGAGCTATGGTGAAGTGGATAATATGATGGGGGCGGGGGGTAGACAGTTCAATTCGAGGTATTTGAACAAATTTTGGACGGCAGTGCCGGACATATTCGACCTTCTAATTATATAATCCGTCCTGACAAATCAATTAATTCTTAAGTTTAATTGAATGAGAGTCGTGTACAGCCAGGAGAGATGAAAGTGAGTCAGTTAACAGTACAAATTTGAGCTGGGAGCGAGGAGATGGAGATGACAGAGACTGGAGTGTATGACGTTTTGTTTAGCAAAGAAAATGGAGACAGAATTTTTCAATCAACGACTGATTGTGACTCCTTAAATCGAGTACGCGTATTCCGTTTTGGGTCCAAATTTAGGTCGGTAGAATAGGGCTGGTGAATCTGAAAATTGGTATAAAGATAATGTGTCTGATGAGTTGTCAGTAAATATAGTGTTACGAGTTTGGAGATTATCAGCTAGATCGAGTCGGATATCGGGAGGAGGGAGCTATGGTGAAGTGGATAATATGATGGGGGCGGGGGGTAGACAGTTCAATTCGAGGTGTTTGAATAGTTCAGATTCGAGAGGACAGAGCAGAGAATTACGTCGGCAGAGTGTGGGTGCGTAGATTGGAAGCTGAGTGAATTGAGCTGTGGATGCAAGAAAATTTGCGATGAGAGTTAGGAAGCTGTATTTGAGGGGGTTCTTCAACGCAGAGAGTTACAGTGGGGCTAGATTGTTGTGCGCCGAGGGTTTGATTCATTTCAAAAGCAAATTGTATCAACAGACAGAAAAGAGTTGTATGGTTCATTATTACAGAAGAACAGATGATAAATTTATTGAGTATTTACGTTGCATACTGAAGAGTGGATGGAAGAGAGGAGAGCCGGATGGGTAGAAAAGGGTTAAGTGAGATGTAACTGCTTAATATCAGGCAGGAATATGATCAGTAACGGGATATGATCTTCTGCAGATAGATATATTTTTTGGTGAGTGAGGTGTTACAGGGACAAGTTGAGTGTTGACGATTATGAATAAGTTTATAGTGAACAATTGGTTGATAAAATATAGTTCTTTCTTATAATACGGGCAGTAGAGTAACGAGTTAAGGGAGAGTACATGTGTGCGGGTGTGGAAGTGTTTGATTTTGGAGAGTTTTGGACAGTTTGAGAAAATTGAGGTGGGAGTTGGGAAAGGATCAGAGACTACAGTAGGGTGAAAGTAAGTGAAACGCCGTTAGTTAAGAGAGTTTGTGACCGTATTGGAATTGTTGGTGGAAGACGTGAAGAAACAAGAGTGAGAGAGGCAGATATTTTCAAGAGCGGGATATGAGAAGAGGCGATGAACAGATATATTATCATATTAACAGTATTGACAAGAGGGGAGGACGAGAGAATGGACAGAAAAAAGATAGGAATGAGTGGGACGTGTGTGACCAATTCTGAGGCAAAACATTGTGATTTCTTCATAATGGTTACTCCGACTGGAAGAATGCCAGGGGACTGCTTTGCTTTCGATTGCTCCAAGTTTCTTTGAATGCTGATTTTTCCAAAAGTCATGCTAGGAGTCAAGTATCAGGGATCGGTAATAGTTTCTAAGGTCAGAAGCAGGGGTAAGTACAGGGTCAGCAATTTTTTGGAATAGAAGGGAATCTTTGACGGCAAAGACAACAATCGCGTCATATTCCGGGAAGTTGATGTGACCCGGAATTAACAGAAAGGAGATAGATGTAGAGGTGGATGATAACGATTGCAGGAGTAAATGAATACGCTGATTCGGGGAATTATTTGACTGAGACTACTGCATAGCCAGGAGAGATGGAAGTGATTCAGTTCAGCTGGGGGTGAGGAGATAGAGGTGAGAAAGACATATGGTGTATTGATTGGTGGTGGAAATGGAGGCAGCAATTTCCAAGCAACGACTGATTATGACTTCTTGGATTGAGTACGCGCATCCTGTTTTGGATCCAGGTTCAGATCTGTCGGTAAGGTAGGTCTGGTGGGTCGCAAAAATTGGTATAGAGATAATGTTTCTGATGAGTTATCAGTAAATATAGTGTTGCGAGTTTGGAGATTATCACATAGATCGAGTCAGATGTCTGGGCTAGGGGTTAGCTATGGAGATGATAGGGAGTAGATGGTTCAATTTGAGGTGTTTGGATAGTTTAGATTCACGAGGAAAAAGAAGAGAATTATGTCGGCACAGTGTGGGTGCGTAGATTGGAAGCTGAGTGAATTGAGCTGTGGATGCAAGAAAATTTGCGATGGGAGTTAGGAAGCAGTATTTGAGGGGTTCTACAACGCAGAGCCTTAGAGTGGGACTAGATTGTTCTTCGCCGAGGGCTTGATTCATTTCAAAAGCGCATTGTATTAACAGACAGAAATTAGTTATATGGTTTATTATTACAGAAGAACAGATGATGAATTTATTGAGCTTTTGCGTTGCATCCTGAATACTGGACGGAAGAGAGTAGAGTAGGATGGGTAGAAAAGGGTTAAGTGGGAGGCTACTGCTTAATATCAGGCAGGAATACGATCAGTAACGAGATGTGATCTTCTGCAGATAAATATATTTTTTGGTGAGTGAGGTGTCACAGGGACAAGTCGGGTATTGAAGATGATGAATAAGTTTACAGTTAACAATTGGTTCATAAATATAGTTCTGTCTTATAATACGGGCAGTAGAGTAACGAGTTAAGGGAGAGTATTTGTGTGTGGGAGTGGAAGTGTTTAATTTTTATAGATATAGTGAGTTCAGAAAGTTTCTCAAGATATGGTATACAGGATAAGCGTTTAGGATGAAAGAAAATATGGAAAAGGGGCCTCTCAAAAACGGGTGCAGGTATGCGCATCTTAAATGTAAACAAATTTGAACAACCAAAAATGGAGAGGTTAAAAATTTTTTCAAAACCCAAGGATGAAGGGAACAAGAATGATTACAGCATTGTAAATTTGAAAAAAAAAAATATCCGAATGTTCACCAACACATCGAGAAGGAGTTGTCAGATGTAGATGAAGAGATAAAGAAATTAGAAGAGAAGAAATACCGTTGATTCTTGAAATTTAAACCTTGAAAAATGGGTAGTTGTATGTTTGAAGTGTGATTGGGTTGTTGTATGTTCAATGTGTAATTATTGGAATAAAAATTGATTCTTTGTCCTCGACGTCATAGAAAATTGAATGAGCGACGAAGTCGCGGGTTTTACAGCTTGTATACTATAAAATAAAATAAAATAGGAGGAATAGTACAGCACGTAACAGATTAGAGAGTCCGGAACTAGAGTTTTATTATCAAAATTTAGTCAGATGACTAGAGAAGCACCACAACGAAAAAGAGGTAGAACAGAAATAAAATGAAAATAAAATAAAACAAAACAAAATGAAAATAGAATAAAACAAAATATAAAATTAAGGAAAATTGGTCAAAATAATATAATGATAAATTTGTCGAAAATATAAATTTAGATTAGTTCCGAGGACTACTTGTTCGACCGGTTTCGATAGATCTGGCGTCTATCATCATCAGGAGAGAGTATATACACTAAACTAGCCTGAAACGTAGGGGGAGGGGGTGGTACTCGCAGATTTCTCAACCACCACCCAGGTATAAAAATTTTTCTCCTTCTCCTTCTTCTATACAGCATATACTAAACTAGCCTGAAACGTAAGGGGGGTGGTACTCGCAGATTTCTCAATCACCACCTAGGTATAAAAACTTTTCTCGAGAATTTCCAAGTCCATTATCGGGGGAGGGAGGGGGGTTAGTACTCGCAATTTTCCAATAGTGTATGGGGTCTTAGAAAAGACATGAAACATGTCAATAGTGAGGATGAGAGGGTCGGGACAGTAATACTCCTCGTTGGCTACAAGAAATAAAAAAGGGCCCAGGCACATTAAGTACTGTAGGAAGGGAATGATTTTTGGTAAGGAGGTCAAAGCGCTCTCGGCGGTAAGGTTGGCAGCAATATGTTGAAATGAAGACGGAGGCAGTTGACGGCTGGAAAGAATAATATGGATGAGCTGAATGAGAGGGTCCAAACCGTAAGATTCCACAACATACAAAGAAGTTCGGAAACAATGATTAGGCTATCATAGGATGAGGAAAAACTACGAAGAATATGATGAAAGACAAGTTTTCGAGACGGTAAAACAGTAGGTATTCTTTTTTGAATTTGAACTTGAAGCACTTTTTTATGGCTATTTGAATGAAACTTTCAACGACCCCGTTTGACAAAACCCAATTTTTCACATCTATCAGACCAAAAAGAGACTTGTGAAGCGTGAAACTTTCATTTAGTTAATCGATTTGACCGATGGCAATTAGAATTAGACGTTATCTGTTATACTGCTGCGCTGTTTCAATAAAATTACGATAATCGTTAAATATTCGTAGCAGTCGCGGAATTTAATCGTACACGAATATTTTACTCGCACAATAGAGTCGCCTAATTAGTCACCGACGCGATTTCACCAAACAAACTGCAGATGTTACAGTACAAAAGAAGTTTCCAGACTTTTCGGCCATAGAATTTGGATGGGGCTTCCGAAGATATTCAGAGCAACCTGGAATCTCAAACGGGCAAGACTCTGGAATGAATGAACTATATACTTATTTGTCCGTGACCTACATTTTCAAATCTCACCTTTGAACTTCACCTCATCATGTAAATCAATAGACTGTGAGACCACGTGCCCCGTGTACCTAAGATACATCGATCTCATGCATTAGCTATTGCTACGTCTCCCTTGACGGAGGTTAGATAATGGCAGATATCGATACGCTTCCGTCACGGTTTGTTGATCAGGAAAAGAAAATAATATACCACAGAAAGGACCGTGTACTAAATACTCATTTATTCGGCTCTATCGAGCCATTCTCATTTTTATGAATTCCTCATACAGATAATAAGCGAGGACGAGAGGGCACATTTCCCCCCTATTACTTGGCTGCTCTCCACGCCAACAGCGTAATAGCCGATAGCAAATTAAAATATCCTTCATTTTAAAGCGTTATAGATCTTCTACGCGCAGTGTCTTCTGTGTAAGGAAAATGCATCCTTATAAAATATTACAATCTTTGACGCCCATCTTTAGTCATTCGTGATCACCTCGCGACAAAAATCTATCGTGTAAACGATGTTATACATAGTTTTGAGTGTTTTCGTTCTGAGTAATATAGTGCGCGCGATTCGTCGACTCGACTCACCTCCTGTCGTCAATTACGACCCTCGACGGTCAGCGACCACTTTCGTGCAGGTCCCGCTAGAGGTGATGAATCCTATGAACCAAGCTAGAAGTAGTAGTTATAGTTTCGTAGACACTACAGGTGGTTCGCGTCAGAACAAAATCTCGTTCAAGCCCAACGGGCAACCCGTTAGACAACTTCAACGAAGACCTCACCCAGCCGCTGACTATCCACCGGCGCCGCAGTTTTACAGAAATGACGCAAATTTAAGACACTCTCTCAAAAGACGAAGGCAGCGTATACCCAATAGGACTGGAGGCGTGGGTGAGAGATTCGACGAAGGATACGGCCAAAAGAAACACTTCGACGAAGCTGATGGTCGGAAATTCGTCCAAGCCCATAACAACAACGATGGTAAGAAGACTCGCCATAGTACTAAAAAACAAAATAGTTACGACGAAGCGAAGAAGAGCGATCGCGAAAGACAGGAGAATAGAGCAGCGAGACGTGAAAAACAAGGCCACAGACAAGATCATTTAAATAAAGAGAATCATTTCGGCAAACATTACGACGGCAAACGAGGTGAAAAAGGCATTTCGTTGAAGAAGAAGACAGGACACGAAAAATCCTACAAGAAGACTGGTTTCCGTAAAGTGTACAACAGAAGCGAGTACAAATTGGACGAAGAATTTTACGAAAATAGTCATGAAGGAAAGAACTACTTACAACATCTCGACGAGAAAGAGAAACACTCAAAGGAGAAAGCAAATGCTGTGAAGAAGAGCAATCACGATTCCGGCTTCAAAGAGGGACATAGTGAGAAAGCAACTCTACAAGATGAAAAAAGCAATCACGAAGAAAAGGCAGGTCATAAAACAGAAGTGAGCGAGCAGAAACTTAAGGACGAACACTCCAAGCAGAGCAAGGAAAATGGTATTAAAGAGGATGCCAAGCATGGCGTAACCAAAGAAAGTAGCCAGAGAAGTTTCTTTGATTTAGATGATTTTTTCTAACTAAACATTTGAAGAATTTTGTTATTCAATTCCATCCATTGGAACGAGAGGGCAGGGGAGTCTCCCCCCACCCTCATATCTTTGAACATTGAAATATCAAATTTCATCTTGAGAGAATGCTAGGTACTAATCATTATCAGGTTTTCATATTTCAAGACCTGTAATTCAACTGGAATTTCTCCATGGTCCATTCATACAAGGTTTGTTCTTTCTTAAATGATGTTGGCGTATCTTCGTTTGACTACTTCTTGTAACTTTTCCTACGCTATTGACTTTCACGACAAACAGAATTGTTATATACTGTAATACTAGAAATTATTTTCTTATTTATGTGTTTAATATGAGAATCTTCCGGTCTGGATTTACGAGTACATATTTGAAAAAGATAAGTCAGCCTTTAGCCTCACTTACCCTTTCTGCCAATTGATGGTAAAACCCGAGCTATTTTCACTATTTTGCCCTATATACCGGCTCATAAGAGCACGCATGACTCTTATCTACCTGTGATAGATAGACTAATCAAATTCACAAAAGGAATGATGGGAAAGTGGATGCTTTGCAGAGACTCTAAAACAAACCAACCGTAGGAGTGAAAAGTTTACAAATGCGAGAGTATTTTTCTGAGAATGTGGCGGTCTGTTTTCGAACCACGTTACCGCACGGAAAAATTTCCGATAATTTTTTAAAGTAGCAAAAATTGAGTACCTACTCTATATAAAAATTGACAGGAAGAGAAATTGTAAGAATAGTTGTCCATTTTCTAGAATAAATATAATTGAACGACTGTGGCTTTGTTCAGAAATACTATGCAAAATTTTGATCTTTGCCATATTCTAAGTGTTTTAAAATTTGTACAAATATAATTTAGTACGGTATGGCGCCATTTACGTTATTTTCTTTTCTTTATGATATTTATGCAGTGGAAAGTCATGACAGAAATAAATATTACGAAAAACTTGCATAAATCATTTTTATTTCGCAAAGTTCAGTTTTTATAGCACAAAAAAAAACAATTTCGAGACTAAAGGTAGAGGCAGGTACGGATTTAGGGATAAACTTTTTTTTTTTGGGGGGGGGAGTAGATCGTTCATTGTAAGACAATATTTTTTTTCATTCCGATGGTTAATTGCGTAATTTCAGCCTTTTTTGTTGAGGTTTTGGAAGAGGATATACTAACTCACTCATCCCCCCCCCGTAGATCCGCGCCTGAGAGGCATTCTGTCCTTAAAGAACCCACAAATAGAGCGTGTTATTCCATAAAGAAGTCAGAAGAAAGTAGTTTGATGCTTCTGTTAGATCAAATTTAAAATTGATAAAATTAATGAGGCTATAGATTTATATCTTGAAGGGAGACAGCGAATGAGAAGAAGTTAAGAAAATAGGAAGAGGTGTACAGAAGTGGTTCAGAATGACTGACGTAGAGATGAAAGGTACAATGAGATATGAGAGCTGGAGTGAGAAACTTGAGTATGTCACTGGGAATTGAGATCAAGAGAAGGACACGAGTTTTCGAAGATTTTGCAATACTCTTTAAAAGTAAAACCTATAAAAGTACAACTGTCAATGAGCAACAATCAAGAAATTTTTATGGCGAAGTTTCAGAGGAATAGAAAAAGAATCAGTCAAAAATACTACAGAATTTTATTCTTACTTGACAGCCAAATTATGGAGGAGTGCATCGGAAACCGATGAGATTTTCAGGCGCGGATTTACGGGTACTTTTTTTTTCTTGGGGGGGGGGGGATATATATTCCATTGTTCAGAAATTTTTTTCCTCGCTACAGTCAAATTAAACAATTTCAGTCTTTTTTGGAGGTTTTGGGAGGGGATATATCCCTCTTATCCCCCCCCCCGTAAACTCGCGCTTGGATCATTTGAAACTTTACTCTCGGGATTTTGAAAAATTGCGGCCTAAGTTGGCCTTGAATATAGGCTCAGCTATACATTGGTCCAATATTCTCTTAATATGAAGTACACCATTATTAGAAAGAGAGAAGGCGGAGCGGAGCGTGACGTCATAGGTCTATACTAGGATGTTTAGGTGACCAAGAGAGTGAGAGAGAGTGAGCCCGTGAGCTACTTAGCTCAATTCGGATCTTGATGCAAAGCAGGTGCTACATTTACTGTAGTGGCAAACCGTTGAAGCTTGTTTTAAGGGGACGATTTCGAAAAAGCTACTCGAATAACCTGGAAATAGACTCACCTAAAAGAAAATTAAAAAAGCTTCAACTTTTGTTTCTTTCATTTTTTGCAAAAAATAATTATTTCGAGTGATATAAACTATTTTTTTTTTTAATTATTTATTCGGCACTGCCTGGTTATTTTGAAAATATTGTGAGAGGCAGTGCCGAATAAATAATAAAAAATTTATGGAAACACTTTCACGTTTAAAATTTTTCTATGATATAAACTATTTTATTAACATCGCATCTTATGGCCAAACAAAATTATCCCCCTGCTTTACACCGACGACAGCGGTTAAAATGCGAATACCTACCTATACTAGACATACAGCTACTGAATGTCGTCATTTCTCCATGTTTGTGTAACTAAAGGGTCAACATTTCTCTTCAAGTGTCCCTCTTGCAAACGTATACAATGAGCTCGAGTCAAAATTTCAACAGGGAACATGTTCCATGTTTTTTTTTTTTTTTTTGAAAAATTTGCCATCAAATTTTGCTTCTTTTATCGAGCTATATATGATAGGAGGAAAAAGATGAGGAGGCTTGGATTTATTTCTTCAATTGATTAATTCATTCATTTTTTAATTATTATTTTTATTTATTTCTATTTTATTTTAATTATTTTTTTTAATTCGATTTCATTTAATTTCATTTCATTTATTTATTTATTTATTTATTTATTTATTTATTTATTTATTTATTCATTCATTTATTCATTTATTCATTTATTTCATTTACTTATTTATTTATTTGTACATTTATATATTTAGTTTCTTTCTTTCTTTCTTTCTTTATATTATAGGAAGGCAAGTCCTCTATCATACATATCTCAGAGGTCAAAATTTTAACAGGTAATGTGTTCTATGTTTTTTTTTTTTTTTAATTAGCCGTCCGTCGTCCTTGTAGGTATATTATATAATTATAATATGATGGGAAGGATTTGAAACAATTTTGTTCTGCAAGTCATGAATATTAAGGAAGAGACTTGGAAAATTTTGAACTCTTTTCATAATATATGATAGGAGATTTTGGAAAATTGATGTTTTCTTAATTCAGTTCTACACTACCCTAGAGGTCGAATTGATAGTGCGTCCGTCCACCATCCGATGTCCAATGTCCGGCCAAAATGGACTCAGAAAAATTTTGCTTCTTTTCTGGAGCTATATTTTATGGAGGGGGGAGGGTGATGATAGAAGAAAGACTTGGATTTATTTATTGATTCATTTATTTTTATTCATTTATTCATTGATTGATTGTTTGATTGATTTATTGATTGATTGATTGATTTATTTATTTATTTATTTATTTATTTATTTATTTATTTATTTATTTATTCGTTTATTTAGTTTTTTTCTTTTTTTTTCTTTCTTTCTTTCTTCCTTATTTCTTTATATGATAGGAAGGACTTAAAACAATTTTGTTCTCGAAGGCATGAATATTAAGGAGAGGACTTGGAAAATTTTGGATTCTTGTCGTGATATATGAGGACGTATCTGTAAAAGGGGCCTCCGCAAGGAAATATTAAACATTGAAAAACGAATTTGAAGTTTTCAGTGGATATAATAACAATAAGTTCAATCAAAAAAAGTGTAAGAACAAAAATTGAAGAGCAACTCTTTTTCTATAAGATGCAAGAATACATTGTCAATCTGTTGAATATTGAATTCAGAGGAAACGGGAGAGAAGAGATGACGCGGTAGCCCTTCTTACAGAGATGGGTAAAATCCCATACAAAAAAAAAGATCGGCAATGAACTGAAACGTCTAACAATCATGGTCTTCGCAGAAAGGGCCTCCGCTCGACGAAGGTCCTTTTTACAGATACGTCCTCATATGACAGTTAAGGAGATTTCGGAAAATTGATGTTTTCTTAATTCAGTTCCACACTACCCTAGAAGTTGAATTGACAGTGCGTCCGTCCACCATCCGATATCCAACGTCCGGCCAAAATGGACTGAGAAAAATTTTGTTTCTTTTCTTGAGCTATATTTGATGGAGGGGCGGAGGTGATGATAGAAGAAAGACTTGAATTTATTTATTTATTTATTTTTATTTATTCAATTATTCATTTATTTACTTACTTATTTATTTATTTATTATTCATCTATTTAGTTTCTTTTTTTCTTTCTTTCTTCCTTATTTCTTTATATGATAGGAAGGACTTGAAACAATTTTGTTCGAAGGCATGAATATTAAGGAGAGGACTTGGGAAAATTTTGAATTCTTGTCATGATATATGACAGGAGGAGATTTTGGAAAATTGGTGTTTACTCAATTCAGTTCCACACTACCCCAGAGGTCGAATCGATAGTGCTTTTTTCTTAAAGTGGTTTCCCTAATAGGTCTATAAGCCTCATTACTAAAACAAATTCCACCCACACAACAGGTTTCCTACGTTCCTCGTTTAAAATCGTTAAGGAAGACTCAATTGTTGTGGGTCTCTTTCCTCGTAACAGAGATAGCTGAAAAGTCAAAATTTTGATAGGGAAACTTCTTTTTTGAAAAATTTGGCGTCCGCCGACGCAAACTGTCCTACCCTAGTCTAATTAGGCACTGCGGTAAAATTCTCCTCTTTTTCCTCCTTTTTTCCTGTTTTTTTTTTTTTTTTTTTGTATTAATTGCGACTTTGTGTTGTATAGGAACGGGACTTATGACAGATGGAAAATGAGAGAGAGAGAGAGAGAGAGAGAGAGAGAGAGAGAGAGAGAGAGAGATTTATAAGTAATTTGGCTCAATCACAGGCATAGGCCTCTCCAACTCTTCACCAGCGATCTCTGTTCCAAGCTATGCCTACTAACCCTTTTTCTTATTTGGTCCCTCCATCTCATTTTTGGTTCACCCTTCCCTCTTTTATTCCCATAAGGAGTTCAGTTGGTTGCCCAACGGTTCCCCCTGCCCTCTATGTTCTTATCATATGTCTTGCATAGCTAAATTTTAGTTTTTTTGGCTCTTATCAATACTACTATATTCTTTCTTCGGGAAATCGTTTTTCCTGAAAAATATAATATGTTTCACCCTAAGGGCAGTTTCTGTTCGAAAAACACGTATTTAAATATTTTATATGGGCGACACTAGAGAACCCTATAATTTTCAACTCTCCAGTGGTTTATTTACCCTTCATAGCGTAGTTGGAAAAATTATTCATGGCGCCTACTTTGGAAAAATTTTGCGAACAAAAATGGCGCCTACTTTGCTTTTACGTCGTAAGCACGTGCCTATCTTGCCTACTGGGAAATACGCCACTGCAACTCTTTACACTATAATATTAAATACCTTCTACATGTGGCCTCTTCTAAAAAACAATGGAGTATACTAGAATCGATAGAATCGATTTAAAACAATTATTTAAAATTTTCAACCATTCATAAACCGTCTCACGCCTTCTCGAATTTCAAATAAATGAAATAGATTCGCAACGTTAATTAATTTAATATATCCTCAAAAATTACAACTTAAAATTCGTACAAAAATTTTCGACAAAAACGTTTCTGAGTTATCGCTAAATATTTACCACATAATTATTGCTCAATTTAAATGTAAAAAATCTTCCTACGTAAATTAGAAAGGAGTAAAGACAGCACCTAATGATTTTGGTTTTGATAATGAATACCTAACCTAGAATACAAGCTCGATTAAAGGTTAATCCTTAATTCAGGTTCAGAGTCCGACGACGACATCGAAAACTTTCAGAGTAGTTAAATCACCTCGAGTTTTTGGTATGGAGAACGTCTCCGACCACGTATGTTCCTTGAGATCGTACGAATACCAGGATAGGTCCGGAACAACATCGCTGGTGCCCGATTTGTATTTTTCCCCGCCGAAGAACCATAACTGATTATCGTAGGCGATTAGAGTGTGATCCATTTTTGGTTTTGGCATCGAGGTTTCAAATACACTCCATTTACCCGCCTTGAAATCGTAACATTCTATATATCCTTTAAAATAGGTCAGATAAGCTCCTCCGGAAACGTACAGGATATCATTATGTACGCAACAAGCTGCCCGATTATGAGAGTATTTCATTCTGGGAAGTTTCGACCATTTTCCCTCGCGTATATCGTATTGTTGAAAAAATTTACCGTTTCGATAATCTTTACTCGCGTAATGGTCGAACCTGAGTTGAGGAGTACGTTTTCCACCGATCATGTACAAACTGTCGTTGTACGTTAATAGACACGGATACAAAGTTTTTACAGGAACATTCCTCGGTCCATTAATCCATTCATTGTTCTGGCAGTCGAACGTGCGAAACTTACCGGTGCTGTAGAGGTAAATTTTGTTTCCACGAGAGGTCATTGCAGCGCAACTATGGTTACTCCGGCTCATTTCATGGCACGATTTCATCGAGTGAATATCGGATTTATAATAGAAATACGGGTTGAAAGAAAATTTACTAGCCGTAGAACGTCGGAGAGAGGTCAACGAAGTATTCGAATCAGAATCAGTGGTACTCGTATATCCGCTGCTTTCTTGATCATCATGATGAGCGTAACGATTAATCATTATCATCATGTGAACTTTATCTACGATAGCAGATTTACAAAATTCAACTTTTTCGTATTCGAGTTTCGGGTCACGATCCGTACTTAGGAGGCGAGTACTGCTCATAGTATCGAATTTATATCTGTTAATAAAATATTCATTTCCATTCCGAACATCATGAGTATATACTACAAAAGGTAATTTCATCTCATTCTGAGGGTAGAGGACAATATCATCCAGTTCTGCATCAAAAAATAATTGATCTAAGGAAGCATCTTCTCGTGGGGCTACAGGTCGATTAGTTTTGGACAAATCAGCTTTCTTTTCTTTCTTCTTCCGTTTTTTATCATTACACGAATTCGATCTTAGGGTGTTTTCTCTTATTGTTTTGGCTAGCCACTCGTTTGGTACATTGTCTAGATGAATTGTATTCAATAATTCGGGAAGGAAGTTTCTGTTTTCGTCAGATTGATATTTCATCCAATTTGTTAAGCAATCGAGCGTCGAAGTAGCATCCGAGCTCCGATAAGGATGGGATAGTATTCTCTGCAACTCTGCTCCCGAAATGCTAAAAAATTTTTCGTCTTTCGATAGTGCGACGAAGTTTTCGGCCAGACGTTTAGTGAATTCTTCTACCAGCGGAGTCGCCCCTATTCTATACGCGAACAGAAATATACAAATTGCGGTACTCAAAGGGATCGATTCGCTGTGTACCAAATAATCGGTGCACGAATCTTCCAAACTTTTCAGATTGAGATAATGACTTATTCTGAGCAGGCGATAAGCGTTGTTGTCGCTCAAATTTGTCGAGCCACCGTAAATGTGAGTTAAAAGTAGCTCAAAATCGTCCGCGTTGAAGCCTTTAAGTTCAATTTCTTTTTTATCTTTTTCGCTGTAATTCTGCGTGAACATATTCCGAAAATATTTCACAGCCGATGCGAGAATAATACGGTGGCACGGAAAGCGTTGGTCTTGAACTTTAATGACCACGTCACAGAATTCTTCTTGACGACGAAGTTCATTGGAATACGAATGCAGTTCTGCTGAATTCTGACCGACGGAAGACATGGTTTACGATGACTGCTTAAAAATGAAAATAAATTAGTATGCTTTGCTATAGAGAAGATAAGAAATGGCCGAATTTTAAATTTCTTGATTTCAATCAGTTCACTTACCGCTAGTTTACCCTACTCCAATTGACGGCGTTCGCTAGAATTCACAACGAATCGATAACGAGAGATGTGAAATTGGTTGAAGATTAGTCTGGAATTTTTAATTTAACTGATTATGAATTTCTTCCTCTTGAACTCTAGTTCTCGTATCTCAATTCCTTAAAGTTCAAAGAACAATAATTCGATCGAAAGCTGAGCGACGAGTAAACGAAAACTAAGTGAATGCACTGATAACATTTTGTGCTTGTGTTGGTACGTTGTCTACATGTCTACATCAGGTCTACATTAATTCACTTTGTTGTTGTCCTTGAATCAGCTGACCTTCATCGGAATGTCGTGTTCAGGTGACTTCAAAACGATTTAGAGAAACGAGTTTCTCTCAGGAGCACAAAAGATCTTATTATCCAGATAGTTCTTCTGTCGCTTCAACTCTACAAGTAGTTGGTTGATTATCTTGTCGGTTGTAGCGCTCGTAGCGCATGGCCAACCCAAAGTGGATAAAAATTTTGGCGGGTTCTCAGGTTGCTTTGCTCACTCTTGTTCTCTTGACCTGCTCCAGCACTCAGTGCTCGTCTTGTCACCAGCTTGCAACTTCTTCTCCAACCTCCAGCAATATAATTGTCTCGAGTTTCCAGAAATTCGACTCGTTCACGAAATATGGTCCTGGTTCGGTAAGAAAGACTGCTCACGTCTTACCTTACTGTTATGAGTTGAATACACCGTCAACTATTTACCTTATAGTTTTATAAATTAGATCACGATGAGCACAGCTAAAATCTCTAGGAAATTGTCAGTTTTGAAGAGCGAACTCAATTTCAAATATTCGTTTGATGGAGGACAAGCATTCAGGTAGTACGATTTAAAACTATTTTTGATTATAATGTTAAATAATAGACATAGTAATCGTTTGAATACCCTTCAACATCACAGGTGGCAACAAACGAATGAAGAAAATTCATGGATTGGAGTATTCGCTCATCGAGTATGGTTTCTAAGTCGAGAAAACGATTCTCTTGTCTACAAGGTTGTTAGATCACCGTCTACAAAGGAGAGTGAAAATGAAGAGACTTTACTCAAACATTACCTTCGGTTGGATGAATCTCTTTCCGAGCTTTACCAAGATTGGGCTCGAGCTGATCCCATATTTGAAAAGGCTGCGAAAAAATTTGAAGGCATCAGAATCCTGCGTCAGGATCCAGTAGAAGTTATTTTCTCGTTCATATGCTCGTCTAATAATAATATCATCAGGTTGAATATATTGTACATTCGAAGTATGAAAGACGATTCTATCATATGTAACTGAGCGTTTTGCGTTCAATTTTTGCAGAATAAAGTCGATGGTGGAAAAAATGTGTAAATTTTACGGGGAAGAAATCGCAGTTATAGATGGAGTCTCGTACTACGATTTTCCTACCATCGATAAGCTCGCCGATCCGAAGGTACGAAGCGTACTCGAAGAAGCTAAATTTGGTTACCGAGCGAAATTCATTCAGCAAGCGGCGAGCAAAATGATCGAGCTCGGTGGATTACGTTGGATTAGTCATTTGCAAGAGTTACCGTACGAAGAAGCTAAAGCCGAACTGATTCAGCTTCCAGGTGTGGGAGCCAAGGTGAGTGATATTAAATTGATGTCGGAGTAATAAGATGAACATAATTCTCAGAAAATTTCATTCTTCAAACTAGGTTGCTGATTGCATTTGTTTGATGTCTTTGGATCACCTCCAAGCAATCCCAGTAGATGTTCATGTTTTTAAAATTGCTACGAGGTATTATCTACCACATCTAAAAGCGATGAAGTCCGTGACAGACCGTGTTTACAACGAAGTTGGAGACCATTTTCGATCCTTGTACGGGAAGTACGCTGGCTGGTCTCATTCGGTAAGTTTATAAATCAAATTAATCGCTATGAAACTTCAGAATAATTTTGATGTAAATCGAACTCGATTATTTTTCAGATATTATTTTGCGCTGATCTCAAAGCGTTCAAAGATTTGTCGGATGTTGATAACAAGCGTAAGAAATCCAAGGAGAATGGTGATCCAAAAAAACGAAAAAACAAAGTCGAAACGAGTTGAACTACTCTTCATGTGCTCTAGAATAGGTTTCATCATTATCATTATTTTTCATTCGTTCAAATGTTGTCGGACCTACTTATACGTTCGAGACATGTAGATTTTAAACAATTTTAATCACGGCGAGTTCGTGAATGAGACTGATGAGAATTCAGGACCTAAAGATCCTCATGAGAAATCTAAATGATTTTTATCTCCTCCTCACTTCTAGGATTGAGGAGCGATCCTTCATACGTCACGTGGAAATCGCATTTTCTATTGAAATAGTGAGAGGATCTTTCTAAATCCGTTGAATGTTCCTAGTTCGATTTTTTTTTGTATCTTCAATTTTTTTTTAGAATAAATATGACATAGATTGTGTATTCATTCGTCGATCGATTTTCATTGCTGTTTTCTTGAACTGCATTCAATCACCTTATCGATAGTCGTGTACAGCCTGTTTAAATTGCTCGTTCAAGACTTCTTTGCCTGATGTATCAATGGCTTTTTAGAGCAGTCTCGGTAGACTTTTCTCTTGACCTCGAGTGCCTGTAGATTACCATTGCGGATAATGTGATCAGAAAATGCCACGGTCAATAATTATGTGCTATTCTACTTTTGAAACTGTTATTCCTCCTATTTGAATGAAAATACTCGAGAAAGAATGTCAACATAAGCAAAAAACGCATTCTATTCAGTCGATACACAGACGAAAACGAATATTAGTCGCATTTATTCAAAAGTTATATGAATCTGTACGAAAAAAAGCAAATATTCAGCGTCTTAGTAAGATATTTCAAAGATGGATATTATAATTTGTGTACACGACAACATAGATGGATAACAGTAGTCAATAACTAAAATTAAAAAAAAAAAAAACAAGTAACGGAAAAGATTACTTACAAAGAAAACAAGAAATTCTACGAATCATGTTCCGGTTATGAACCGATATTACATTATCACATAAGATTTTTACATAATGCTGAAAAATGTGAAAATATTCACACAAGAAAATGGAATATCACACAGCGAAAACAGTAAAGAAAAATGACAAAATACTGGTGCCTATCTCTTCATCGCGAGAAGTAAATGAACTGCCACTCAATTCCTGCATTACACGTATAATATATTATCCGCAAAGTATGTGTTTCAACACGGTTCCAATGAAGGAATTTTAAATAAACTGAAATAAAATTCAACGAATATTACCCTTGAAGGATTGATTCTGTGACTAATTTATTCGAACACAGTACCTATATATAATGAGAAAACTTGTGGACGGAAAAAAATAGTTCAAAAAGACGCATCAATCGAACCCCTACTTCGAATAACGAGCACCCACACAAAGGTAAAATTGAAAAACATTTTTAAAAAAAGTTGTACAAAGAATGAACATACCGAGTATTAGAATTCTCGCAGGTACACGGACATACAGACCATTTACAATAAATACAAACTTAGCATCAATTATACACCAGTATTTACCTCGGTATCAACACAAAATATCAACATTAATTGCCGACTAGAATTGAAAAATCAAAATATTCACTCAATTTGCGCAAGTGGACGCACAACATAAATGTACACCTGTGTACGAGGTAATTTCCTCGTAGAAGTTTTACAAATCTTAACAACACACACAAAAAAAGAAAAAGATACCTACTGGTACGATGATGAAGACGAGGAAGATCACACATTATTTGTGCGGCAAATTAATAAAACTTGTAAGTAGAATACTAGGTATACAATAATATTTATACGCAGTGATCTTCAATTGCGGTGGTTAATACTGAATGATTTAGTCGAGTCTGTTCCACTACGAAGGAGACAAATGATCCTTAACTGAATCCAACGTTATCGCGCTTACGTCATGATTGAAGCTAATCTGATTATCATTGTCAACGATCGATTTCTTCGAATCTTCAGCCGATTCTATGTTTCAAGACATTGAATAATAATCATCATTATTGGAATATAGAATAAAGAAAATATGATAGGATCTATTCGTTTCAACCATGAACGAGAAACTAAATAGGTACATACACAGTAGAAAGCGTTAGGATGCTTAACATAATTTTACTACTTTCTTTACCAAACCAGAATCTCTCGATCTGAATATATAATCCAGTAAATTTGAAAGCAGTTCGTCAAGAAATTTTTTGAAATACTCACAAACGCTAACAACTCAGTTTCTTCTTGATGCAGTTTTTCATAATAATAACAACTTGCTAGACAACTTTTCACAATTCTACAAAATACCTACTACCTATTCTAGATAAAAAACAAATGGATCGATAAACTTATCTCACTACTGGATTGATTTCAAGATCTATATATTGCTCATAAAAACTATTCTAATAATAATTAACTCTGTAAGACCCCCTAAAGCCGAAAGTTGAGAGCCCGTTTCATTTCAGTTACGGTTGTCTTTCATTATTTCAGTAACACCATTTTCAAGATTGTAGAAAAAAATCGATAATAGGCAGCGCGTGAATTTCAATAAATGTTCATCTTCTATAATATCCAAATAGCAAAAAAAAAAAAGAGAAAAAAAAATATTAATTATTATTTAATAGGGTAGTAACTTTATTTAAAAGAAATCAATGGAATTAAATGCTAATTTGTATGGACGCAAGATTTATTTATTTTTTTTTCTTGAAATAGTGTAATGGTGATATAACTGAAGCATTCTTGATCAAGAGTCACTAGTTCACATTCCAGTAACTTCAACCTAATTCTCTCTAATATTCATATCATCCATTTTTACTTCATAATTGTTTCTCTGGTAGTGAACAGATAATTATAATAAAATTACTTCCCCTTCATTCATGGGTAGCAAATAACATATTGAGAAGACATGACCAGATAATATACTAAATAACCAATACCAAAAGTCCTGTTGATTTTTTTTTTTTTTTTCCTTCATTTAACGAGCTACAAGCTGCTCACTCTACAAGTTGGGATTAGAACTAACTCACCAATGTGACATAGTAGCGCTGGTGGTAGGGATTAGTACTAATTTTAACATTGATTGTGTAAATGGGTATCACCAACAAGTAACAGCGCTCAAGGTATTCCTTATGGAGTTTTTGGTATTGGTTATTTTATTATACTTATAAAACCCGGTTTACCTAACTTTCAAGATAGCTTTTCAGTGTTATAAATTTCTAAGGAAGGACTACAATTTGAGGGATACATTTTATGCAATATGTATTTGGAGCAGTCAACGCTGGCATTGTCATTGTTTAAAAACATCTCCCTTTTGTCTAATCTTAGTCTTACATTCATTCAGTCATTCTATTTTAAAGAGGAAAATAGAATTGTTTGAATTTAAATGAAAAATATGGCCCACATATTGATCTCTTTGTTTTTGCATTAATTGCATTTGTTTTAGAGATATTTCAAAAATTCCCATATTATATTGCTGAGCCTTCCTCCCTGGTTTTGGGACTCACAAGAAAGACATTCTTAATGCATAATTATAATTTTTTGACATATGGCGCTCCTTGCGGATGACTAGTCCAAATTCTATTACAATTATAAATCATGTGAAGATAATTTGAATAGAATGCTTGAGATCCCTTATTAATGAGTAAAATATGTTTTCATAGACAAAGGACTTTGTTCAATACAGTAGTTCTCAGTACTTGAGCAACAGTATCTCAACTAGAGCCCTATAAATACAAGTGAGGACATGGTCCGCCATATTCAGTCGTTACATCATAATTTGTCTCTGTAGCTCCCTATTCAAATGAGGAATTCCTGTGATTAGTGAAACAATTTTGCATTTCTCTTTAGTGTTGAGTCTTACATTTTGCCTTGGCACTTAGTCTAGTATGTTCTCTCCATATTTTCATATCATGATAAACTGTTATCAGTCATTAAAATAGGAGACTGTGAAAATGATGATGACGTAAACGACTAACTCGTATTTATAGGGTTCTATCTAAACTTATGAAACTAAAAAGTTTGAAGAAATACAAAAATATTGTAAGATACAAATTTTGAATAGTTTTCTTCATTTAGTTGTATTGTTTTGTATTTGCAGAGTTCAAGGAAGATTTATTGGAACACATAGTAAATGCAAACAACTGCAGACCATATTGAGAATCACATACAGAGATGGTTCTGTTCATGTTTATGATCACCAAAAAATTTCTATTCTTTGACGTCATATTTGCCAATGATTCAAATGAGGTAGAAGTGCCCAAACATTTAGCTTTTGAACAAGAACAGCAAAAAAATGAACGTAACTTGATGAACAAATAAAAATTGTCCATTTCTTTTTCAATAAATGGCTGACCACTAGTAATGTCATACAATTTACAAAGGAGATTATGAAAAATGAGCCAATAAAAATATAAATTATTCAACATTTTCTCCATAACTTGTTTAGTTTAACGGTATCCTCATGGGTACGATCCATAATGATTAGAATATAGTAAAGTCCACAGGAACGTAACGTTTTTAATATGATATGGAATATAAATAAAATAAATAATTAAATAAATAAATAAAACGAAGATCAAAATACGATTGGTCAAGAATACGAGTCGATTTAAATTTTGAAATTATGTTTTGCATACGATAATTGTAGTACAGGAACATGCACAAAAGAACGAAAAATAATTTGGAAGTTAAATGAAAAAAGAAAACAAAAATTTGAATAAATAATGTTAAATTATAGTAGGAATCTTTTCCATATCATATTTTGATCTTCGTTTTATTTATTTATCTATTTTATTTATATTCCATATCATATTAAAAACGTTACGTTCCTGTGGACTTTACTATATTCTAATCCATAACTTGTATCAATGTTTTAGAAATTTGGATGTCTTCGACACAGAGTAATCTTCATCCTTCTAGAACTCAATATCCAGTTTTCTAATCTTCAAGCAAAAGATAAATGTGGTTTGGAAAGAGATTTATCTGACCCTTTGTCTTTAGCAACTATATCTGCAGAATTTATGATATATCTGAATTTAATATTCAATGATGAGATGTAAACAATTCTTTAAAAAAACTTATAATCCTACTTGTGGTTGAAATTTTTATGAAAACTCTATAATAATTTAATTTTGTTCTCCACAATTGCCTGCATAATTACCAAAAGAGCTTGTATAGAAATTGGAATTCCAACTTTTCCTGAAAAATTCAAGTATGTAAATTATGTAGTACTTGTTTTTTAAGAAAATTAGATGTTCTAAAAACTCTAAATGATTTTCAACATTTTTTCTTTCAATATTTTCCATAAAAATTTGTAGTTTGTGAAAATGTTCCTTATGAGAAGAACAGAGAAAAATGAATTAAAATAAGGAGTAATTGTCATATTATAAGTATTGTACAGATGAAACTACATCCAAATTCTGCTATTAGGCATAAGCTGAACTTGGCAATTGGTTGATAAGATAATCATCTGCTATTTGTGGCAACAGTATTGCTTTTGGATTACATCATAATTAATGCTAACAGAATTTAGTGGTCCTGAATTACAATGCAAACACAAGCAGAATTTATGCAACAAGTGAAACAGGATGCACCATTAAAAGGCGCACTCTAGTTGCTTGTAGATCACATATTTTAGGAATTTCAGAATTTTGGCCAGACAGCGCTAGTACTGCACTGCATTTTTACTACGGAGCAGGAAGAGATTGAAAATGGGAATTGAACTATGGATTGGTTATGATATCATATGAAAGACATATTTTACAAATTAAGTGAAAAGAAGAAACCTTCAATTCAGTTCTTTTTCAAGATTTATTTCAAACTTTTCATCTTCTTCCTCCTTAGTTTGGTTCCTATTTTTAAATTCAGCAAAAATACCATTACTGTTGAAAAAACCCCATACATATGTAGTTATGGAGATCGTGGTAACTGGGCAAAATACACAGGGGCTTGAAATTTAATCATGGGAAATCAGAGACAAAATATTAGAATCGTTGTTCATAAATAGCTATTAATGATATTATATCAAAGACAAGTACATACGCAAATCATTGGAAAAAGTTTCATAGTCTGTCTACTTGGCATTATATGTATTATGTGGATTTTATTTCTATTTAGGGTCATCATGGCTATCCTACTACATCTCAAAACAAAATTAATAGAGGTTTTCTTGGTATTAGGGGAATTTTGTATTTTATTATATGGATAGAAGCTGACTATTCATTGCTAATTACATCAAACAGAAAAAGAAGACTTATTTTTTGTTTCTTTTGAATTTTTCAATTTTTCTACATTGCATTGAAGTAGTTGTTCTTGGAGTGATGATCAACTTTCTAATTGAAGGAAAACAGGCTCTTTACTGGCAGTCAATTTGGGTCTCCAAGAGTCAATCACATCATCACTAGATCACTACTCTACCGTCCTTTTAATATCAGGCATCATCATTGTTCACAGACTGCATACTCACCAGAACAAGAGCACGCACAGAATGCAGAAACGAGACAAAGACCTTCTCCACCTGCTCACCAGGATCACAGCCATCACCAATGCTGTGTTTTAAAATATATTATCGAAGAAAACAGACGTAACGGGTAAGTACCTTTATTCGATAATACCGAACTGTCGTTCGCGTTTTCGCTTTCGTTGGTGCGTTCTGCCTCCACCTCGTCTTCATCCTCCTCGGGAATACCGTTCGAGATCACGTTGAACGTGATGCGTTCTTGTTCCTGCCTTTCCGGCGTTCTCGCTATCTGCTCGTCATTTTCTTCCCTCTTCTTATTCTGCGTCTTGCTACGCGTCAACGTACACAAGGGCGACGTTTTACGCGACGTCGAAAGCGTTATTCTTTGAATTTCGCTGCTCGATATCAGATACACGCCCTCGCCATACTGAGTGAACGAGAAACTAGATATGCCACTACAAAGAACAGCAAAAAAAAAAAATGAAATACAGAAACAATTTGAGAGGTTCTTTACATACAGTAGTGAGAGAAACAGTGAAAAAAAAAACCGACTCACTTTATATCTTCGCGTTTAATGACCGCAGCGGTCGTTTGTCGTCTTAAATCAGGAAGACTGAGAACAATACACTCTCCTAAATTGGTCAGAGTTAATAAACACGTTTCCGTGTGGTCATGCGCCGAAAACTGAGACAACATTACACGTCTTATTCTCGCTCCTTCGATCGCAGTCAATTTCAATTTACCGATGGCCTTCAAATATGGCAACGAAAATATCTGATAAAAGAGACAGATGTTACACACCAACTTTGGATGAAGCCGGGAAATTCGAGGATTCAAGAAACCGCTCTTACTTTGATTTGTTCCTCAGAACTAATGAGTGCATAATGAGGCATATGACGATCTCCCGATTCTTGAACTTGCAATAACTTATTTCCTAGATTTAGAATAGAAATGCCTATCACTGGGGCCCGATGCCTCAATTGAATTTCCTTGGCTACAATCACACATCAAACGTTACATTACATTGTCTATGCCTATATCTATTGGATTCAAACAATCGAATTATTCTCACCCAGTTGAGCATGCACCTTCTCGTTGGTACGTTCTTTACCGGAGATGTTAATAGTAAAAATGTATACCGTGCCGTTGTTCGTGCCCGCCCACAATGAAGGACACGTTTGGTGAGCTGTAATCAATATCGAATACGTTCAGACCGATCGCATCATCTCTCGTCAACACAATTTGTATGAAATTAACTCACAATTTACTACGTTCGTCTTGAATAAATACAAACATCTGACCATACTACCCATAGCATCGTCGACAGGTCTAGCTTCAATCGCTCTTTCAATCGGTCTCGCTTCCAAAGGATTTACGATCACAGGACTGCTCGAAGACGGCGTATCGCTGCACATAAAACAAAAAATGATGGTAAATTCGTGACCTCGTCGAAGACTGATCGAATCAATTTCAGACGAACTAACTTTCCGCGTTTACGATCGGCCGGCGATATCGGTGTCGCCGGAGAATTTCCTTTAGAGCCTCGTTTATCTTGTTGTCGCGTCGAAGATCGTCCTTTTCTAATTCGTCGGAAGGACTCGCGTAATGATTTTTTGAACGATTTTGTCCTCGAAATAGGTGGCTCGTTTAGAGAGGAAAAATCTAAAATACCATCAAAAAACTAATCATATAAAATAATCTTTTCCTGCTACAGATTCGTAGTTGGGCACAACTTACCGCTAGAGTTCAAAGTACATTTGTGTACTATGGATAAATGCAATTTGAAGTCGTACAAAGACAGACCATGCGCGGTACCGACGCCGACCAAACGCCAGGACGAGTGCAACGTTACCGAGGTGATGGCAGCGGGAGGCATCATCTGCACAATATCTTGCGGCACGAAACCTTGCGTGTTCGAGAATTTCACGCGATCGTCTTCACCGAGCGCTCTACCCTTCAAGGGTAACCGTTTCGATCCCTTCCACTGAAACGTGATCTCGTCGACGTTAGTTTTTTCTGGTATCAAATTAACGGTGGTCACCGAGCAGCCTTTATTTGCATCGGTAAGTTGTTCCGGCTGACACACGAGAACCTGACCAGCGGCTCCGCCGATCACTAGTACGCCTTCGTTGGCGCAAAACGTTATCTTCTTAATACAAAGTCGAGGATCATCCGAATAAGGATCGAAACATCCGACCTAAATAAAGAACAAGTTGGAATAAATTATTCATTCTACGTACACCATGATCGGGGAAAAAAAGTAACTACGTAACGTACCTTCCTGAAAGGCGGCCATTCTTCTTCTTCGTCGTCGTTATGGTTCTCGACAACATCTTCGAACGCATCATCTTCGGATGAGAAAATGGCATTCGTCTTGAACGAACAGATCAGTGACATGACGGTCGACCCTGCGTACCAGAAACGTACCGAACCATCTTCGTGACCGGTGATGATGACATCGTCGGGAGTTTTCTCATTTCGGCAACAGTCTTTCAAATGACCTCCGTTGATTGGCCACTCCTACGCAAGAAAGAGGATCATAAATTTCAATTACCGATACGATTAGCGTTCTACGATATTTCTTACATTAATACGAACCAAAAATTGTCAAATAATGTCAAAAATTATCAATGGTTCTCCCAGCAGAAGAGGATTTGAAAAAATTAGCAGCAGGGAACCCACAATCCTCCGTCATTTTCGGTCATCAGTCATGAATTTTGTAGTTGAAATTTTTCAAAGTCTTAGAAATCCCTTCCCTCTAAGCAACGTCGTAATTTGTCTTGACATCACGCCTAGACTTTTTTAGGTCCTTCATCGACTAGGATTTAAATCAAAAGTCATCCCCTGATGACGTCACACTCTCCTCTTTAAGGATTTCAAGTCAAGCCCAGCCCTTCATGATGTCATGTTTTCATGCTGAACCAAAATACATTCAAGACGTCATATCCTTCTTTAACTTGTATCCAATTCTTGACTGTCAATAATCAAGCTTGAGCCTAGTTTACAGTGAGGAACAGAGCCTCAACTTAGAGAGTTAGTTTTTCTGCTCAGAAGAATTTAGTAGGTACAAGACTAGCTTGAAGGTTGAGAGCTCAAACTCCTCTTGGCCCGACTTCTGGATATATTTTATCAAGTTCTCCTTTCTCATTCTCAAAAAATCGGAACTCGAAGTTTTTCCAAGTCTTCCAAATTTTGTCGAGGCCGTTGATGACGTCACAGCGGTTGGACGCGGACATTTTGTAAGGATGTAATATGTATACCCATCCTGATAAACCACATCGACCGATAATCGACGTAGAATCGATCGAGAATTCATTGACGAGGTCGATATGGTCGACTCCATGAACCGACTCATTTGCCACGTCGATTTCAGGTTAATTTCGAATCGACTTTTTCAAATTTTTATCGACCCAAGTTGTTCGAAGTCAATCTGGAATCGCAATCGAGTCGGCTTCTCAAAATTTTTCCATCGATCTGAAATCGACTGCTCGGTCTGGTCGATTTCAAGTTGACTTTTAGCTACCTGATCGACTTCAAATCAACGTCCCTTCGTCAGATAACTTCGCTTCTGACAAGACAGAATACGTAGTCATGAATTGTACAACGAGGACTACTACTACGAATCTTAATTACGTTCGCCCAAACCAACAATATCCGAATCGACGCAATTTCGACGTCGATTTTCAGTCAATATTAAAATCTAATACCAAAAGTCAGCGAGAGTCGACCCGATTTCAACCAGACTGAGATTTTCGGCCTAAACTTACAACTAAGAAAAATATATGACTCATCTGCCGTACAAAATAGAATCGACGTATCTGCAAATCAACGATGAGCGAAAGAGGTATTTTTGGTGGAGTTGAAGAACCTCTCCTTCGCAGATCGTGGATATGTAGATACGTCCGTTGTACGGCAGTCATGTCATTTGGAAAACTTCAGCGGTTGATTTTGGCCTTAATTCAGCTGGTTTCCGGCTGATTGATGTTATGTAAGAATGTATACTCCGTTCACGTTAAGAAAGGATAGAAAGCAGTACCTTGAGAACGGAACGCTCCAGGTAATTTCGATCTACCATTCCGTTCTCGAGGTACTACTTTCTATCCTTTCTCAACGTGAACAGAGTATAGTAGAGAAGAGAAAGTTTTAAGAGGAGCCGTGATACACCCGTGAAAGATACTTTTTATAGTTTTTTTTTTCATCCTAATGGGACGATCAGGAGAATTGAAGCCTAGATACATTTGTGAAAGACACCCATTCTCCAGTTTGTGTTCATCCTGATTGAATGACTGGAGGCTTTAGTACTGAATAACTGATAAGATTATTACTGTAATTAATATCAATTTTCCTATTTTGCAGGAATCGAGAATGTTATAGAGAGGTGAAAAAATTTGACTCACTTTGGCTTTCAGCTTATGAAGGTACGAACAAAGGTGGCTTTTCTCTTATTTGGACTGGGCATATTGTAGGTGTCGCTATCGTCAACAATTTCTTCAATGTAATTCTCATGGGAAATGAAAAACTGCTCCAATTTAATTGAAAATCAGATCAACTTATAGGAAATTTTGCGCTCTTTCAATTTGATTCCGAGTTTTTTTTCTTTTAAATCGCTTCATTTTGAGTAATTTGAAGAAAATTTAAGAATCCCCATATACCTATGTGTTACGGATATTACTCCGCTTATCAATATTTCATCAATCGACGCTGGCGCACCTGCACAGAGTGTCCACTTTTTCTCTGAAATGAAATTCCCTGACTTTTTCAGGTTTTTCTAGACCATAATCTCCACTAAAAAGGAAAAAAAAGAAGAAAAATTTCTTAGCACGAACTTAATTTTGACATATCGCAAAAAATTAAAACCCCCAAAATTCCCTGACTTTTAGATTTCTCAGACAAGTGGACACCGTGCTACAATATGCCCAGTCCGAATCAGTGGAAATTCGACTGAATTTAATTAGTCCTCTGCTTTCAGCTGGCAGGCTGCAATGCTCAGATTTTGACGTCGTCACGTCGACAATGAGTGGATTGTAAAAAGGAGAGGTCGATGTTGAGTCGACTCACATTCATTTGGAGTTAATGTGCGGCCGAAGTTGGAAAGAATTGAGTTGACTCGAAATTGACGTCGACTTCGAGTTGACAAGGTTTATCGAGGATAGCTCGAAATCCAGTCTTAGCATAAAATGCTCCCCTGAGCCTATCTTATGTTTAGCCTATGACTAAGGAGCTTGAGCTCCTTACTATGACTTCATAGTTATGGCCATGATTCGAAATTTTTCCACCTTTACAGAGGTTTAGAGCTCAAAACTTTTTGAAGTCCCTTCTTTTTAGAAAGTAATTGCTCAAACTTTTCTCAAGTTTCCTAAAAAGACTGAAGCTCGAAATTTCACCCAGTCCCCAAATAAAGTCAAGGTTATTTATGACGTCATAAAGGTCGGACGGGAGTTTGATAGTGATAGCGATACCGTTAACACGTTCGACCGTGTGTGCATAAGTTATACCGTGAAGCTACAAAACCAGTTGAAACTCGCGAGTACAGCATCTAACGCCTTTGTTAAAGAGTGCCGTACAGTGCCAGAACATACAGAATGGACGCCGAAGATATGAGAAAAACGATAAGAGAAGAAATCCGTAACGCATTCAAGGAGATGACTGAAGTCTTCGAAAAAGAATGGGGTGGAAAAATAAAAGAAATCCAAAACGAAATAGAAACTATCAAGAAGGAGTCAAGAAAGGAATTTAAGCAAGTCAGGAAGGAAACCAAAAATACGGAGGAAAAAGTGGAACGTCTTGAAGAGTATTCTCGAGAGGAGAATATTATAATTCGTGGAATAAAATACCAAGATAGGAACGAAACAACGGAGGTACTGATGAAAAAAATTATCGGAGTTGCAAAAACACTCAAAGTAGATTTGCAAACTCAGCATATCAGTATAGCCCACCGACTTCCTACACGAAACGCAGAAGCGCAACCACCTGTGATTGCGAGAATGGTAAATCGTTGGAAAAAGGAAGAGCTGATTACTGCGTCGAAGCGGGAAAAACTGCAAGGAATTTTCATTACAAATCATCTCACACCATTCAAGCAAAATCTCCTTCAAAAAGCATTGCAGATGAAATGAGAGGGCATGATAAAATACGTCTGGACAAACAACAATAAAGTCGAGATAAGGAAAGAAGAAAATGGGCAGGCGGTACAACTAATGAATCAAGAACAGCTAATCAATCTAGGATCGAAAGAAGAGGAGACAAAAGATGATGTAGTGCGAACGACGGCCGAAGATGTTAATAGCGAAGAAGATGACGAGGAAGAGACGAGCGATATGGAAGCAACAAATACGCATCAAATGGGAAAGAAAAATCAGTACCAACCGAAATTGAATTCAATGTTTTCGAAGATGATGGTGGAAAACAATAAGAAGATGGCGGCAACGACGACTAGAACTACACGTCAGAAAAATAAATAGGTAAGCTACTCCTTCAATCTCTCTTGTCTTGGTCTGTCTGGCCAGCATAGACAAGTACGGCCTTTATCTCAATCGTGTGATCATAATAATGTAAAAGAACACGTGATACTCGAAACTAAATTATCAAATTCACCTATAGAAAGGAAAGATAAGAACCCTGTAAAAATAAATAATGAAAGAAACGAAAAAATACTAAAAATTGCAACGCTCAACGTAAGGTCGTTGAAAGATAAATATAAATTTCTGGAGGTCGAAAAAGAGTGCGTTAAGTATGATATAGATATACTAGGAATGGCAGAAATTAGAAGAAAAAACGAAGCAATAATAAATACGAAAGAAGGGAACGTATGGTTTTACACAGAATCGGATGGGCATCGAGGCATAGGCTTTCTTGTGAATAATAAGTATAAAAAAAACATTGAAAAATTTACGAGTATTAGCGATAGAATTGCTGCATTAGAAATGAAAATAAAAGGAGAGAGAATACTTATAATCCAGGTCCATGCACCCACAATGGGATCCAAAACAGAAGAAGTTGAGGAATTTTATGAATCACTGAACAATACAATAAAAGGGAGGAAAATAAAAAGCTCACATAAAATGATAATAATGGGAGATTTCAACAGCCAAATAGGCAAGAGAGGAAGGGGGGGAGGATGAAATTATTGGACCTTATACATACGGTAAGAGAAATCAAAATGGAGAAACTTTAATTGAATTTTGTAACGAAAATAATTTAAAGATAATGAATACATGGTTTAGAAAAAATGTAATCAACGATGGACCTGGATCTCTCCAAACATGGAGATAAAAAATCAAATAGATTACATACTAATGGAAAGAAACACCAAACATATAAAAAATTGCGGCGTAATAAAAAAATTTAACTGTGATACTGATCATAGAATATTAGCTCTAGAATTATTCCAAATGGGAGCTCAGAAGCGAATGAGTAGAAAAATAATCCCTGTAAACGAGACAATAAAAAAATATAGAATGAAATATGAATCCCTGGTAGAAGAAATGATGGCATGTACAGAATGGAACGTAGACAACAGTGACGAGTGGAATAAACAAATAATGAACATTCTAGAGAATGCCACCAAACAAATTCCAACTGATAATAACGAGCAACTAGAAACAGAGAAAAATCCTCTCAAGTCCCTATACAAAACAAGACAGAAAATAATCAACAAGAAAACCCTAACAATAAAGAATAAATTAGAAATAATCAACTTGAACAAACTGATAAAAATAAAAAGAAGAGAGCATTACGACTGTGAGAGAGAGGATGATATGATACAGAAAATATTAGAAGACACAATGAGTGTAAAGAAAATAAACAAAAACTTGATGCTAGGAAACAAATGGATGAGTTATGTAACTGAGAAAGGGAAAAATATATACGACAGCAGCGAGATAAACGAAGTAGCAACCAGATTTTATAGTGAGCTATATCATGAGAAAGAACAAACTCTAAAAAAGCACGAGAATAAAAAAAGAAAATACGACAGAGAGCCAGAAATTTTGGAAAGTGAAGTAAAAAGTGCAGTGCAAAACTTGAAAAACAATAAGGCTCTGGGGCCAGATGGGATATCAAACGAGCAAATTAAATATGCAGGTGAAATTTTCATAAAAACCTTAACGCAACTTCTCAATAATATTCGAAAAAGTAAAAAAATACCCGAAATATGGAAACTTTCAAAAATAATTCTAATATACAAAAAAGGCGATAAACATAAAATTGAAAACTACAGGCCGATAAGTATAACGTCTAATGTGGGAAAAATATATGCGAAAATAGTTAATAATAGAATGAAAAAGCATTATAATGACACTCAGGCCCAAGAGCAAGCAGGTTTTAGAGGGGGATTTTCGACGACAACTAACCTACACATAATAAACCAAATTATAGAAAAAAGTGAAGAATACAATTTACCATTATATATGGCTTTTGTTGACTATACAAAAGCCTTTGATTCCATAAAACACTCATTTCTTTTCAGGGCCATGATGAACCAGGGGTACAGTACAGACATTATAGAAAAGGTAAGGAGCATGTATATAGGAGCTAAAGCAAAAGTGATTACGGATGTTGAGGGAAGGGAATTTGAAGTTAAAAAAGGAATAAGGCAGGGAGACCTTCTGTCATCCACACTTTTCAATATTGCACTAGAAGAAATTTTTAGAGAGCTAAACTGGGAGGAGGAGGGAATAAACATTAATGGGTCATGGCTTAGCAACCTCCGTTTTGCAGATGACGTGGTAATCATAGCAGAGGATGAAAATAAATTAGGGATGATGTTGAATGAGTTACATAATGCTAGTATAAAAGCAGGACTGGAAATGAGTATGGAAAAGACAAAAATTATAAAAAATAACTCAAATGAAACGAAAAATATTATGGTTAACAACAATCCAATAAGAATAGTTGATGAAGTAATATACTTAGGACAATTAATAAGAATAAAAAACCGATATGAAAAAGAAATACAAAGAAGAATAAAGTTGGGTTGGAATAAATACTGGGCTTTAAAGAGAATTTTGAAAACAAATCTACCCCTGAAAATGAAAGCAAAAATCTTCAACAGCTGCATCATTCCGACCATAACGTACGGGGCACAGACATGGGCTTTAAGAAAAATTGACAAAAACAAGTTGCAAGTAACTCAAAATAAAATGGAAAAAGGAATTTTAGGAATAAAACAGAACGAAAGGGTTAAAGTGAAAAAAATAAAAAACATATTAAGAGAAAATAGAAATATCGTAGAAGAGTGCCTATATCGTAAATGGGACTGGGCAGGCCATATAGCTAGAAGGGATGGAAATAACTGGGTGGCAAAAACAACTTTTTGGTTTTTAAAACAGAAAAAAAGAAATAAGGGAAGACAAAACACAAGATGGCTAGATGAAATTACATCACTGCTAACCCATAAAATGTATCACCGAGTGGCTCAGTGCAGACCAGAATGAGAGAGATTGAGACCGGCTTTCGCCCATAGGGGCAATAGGTATTTCTAGTCGCCGTCGGGCGTCGACAAATACCGAATATAATTATAGTATAAATTAGTACTTAGCTGTAGAAATAAAAAAAAAAAAAAAAAAAAAAGAGAATATGTGTATGTATGAAAGCCAATAATAATAATAAAAGGTCGGACAGGAACGTTTCTCGAGGTTACGCATCCTCCTCAAACAAATTAGACAGGGGGTTCCTCGCTAAAAAGTACATTGAGGAAGGGATACGCGAAGTAGCAGTTTTTTTTCTCTCCCTAACTTTTCCAACTCTTCGGAACCGCTCAGATAGCTGTTTCAGGAGTTGGCCTCCCAACTCTAGTTGTTCTAACGGAGTTGCCAACGCTTTGGAGAAGGCGCGGATTCGGAAAAGAGTGACGGCCTATTGCGACGAACTCGAATATAATAATACTAATGTTCCACACTCACCATTTTTGAATGAGTATCTTCGATTTCTTTACAACCATTCTCTTTTAAGCTTCGCATCACGTTTTCTTTGACGTTCTCCACGTAGACGAGATGAGTAACGGCACTGGCGTGCAAAGAAATCAAGTACGGCAACGGTATCACCTTCCATTCGCTGGTCGTCAAATCTACAGCTACTAATTCTTCTTCGAGCAAAATGATCAGAGCTTCGCACGCTGAAATGTTAACTCGAAATTAGAATAGATACATAAATATTTCGCAATTGAAATGTAAGACGTTTTCTTTTCAAGAGAAGGCGAGTTCGCCAATAACGTTTGAAATTAAATTTTTTACTGATAGTTTACTAACGCACTGTTGCGAAATTCACGAGGAGAACGTCGCATAAAAAATAAGAATAGGGTAATAACTGATGACAGCAGTGATTTATAATGATTGAGATTCGAGTAACGAGTGATGATAGTAAAATTGTAAAAGTTGGAAACTTACACCCTAGGGGAGTAAAGTCAGATAGGATTTTACTTGAGAGTAACTCAGAAGAGGGAGGGTGGGAGAGAGAAGAAACTTCCGAGAATCATAGCAACATTTTCAAAAATGATTCACATAAAAATCCTGAACTCCTTCCCACGTTGATGTCGATTTAATTCCTCCTTCACGTTGACGAGCGTTTTCTCGAAAAAAACATATTTTATTAAGTCCCTCAAGCTCACGAAAACTTCTTACGTTATCAACTCAAAGACCTTGCCTCTAATTATTAAAAATTTTTATTTGCTTCGATCACAAACTTCCACAAATTTTTTTATCACAATCTCCTCTTTGATTGATCAGACATTCTTATCCGTTCCACCAGTCAACGAGACGGTCTCTAGAAGGAAGGTGGGTGTAAATTCCAATTCATATGCCGAGCGAGCATAGAGCGGAGTTTTTTTTTCATTCAAGCGAGACGGAGCTATTTCAAACTCCTTCTCCTTCTTTTTCTGAAACGCGCGTACGTTTCAAATAAAATACTCGTAATTACCATCATTATCGCCGCTGTAAGTCACGAAGAAGTCGATTACTTTGGACGTGAAATCAAGCACCACGTGTTTATTCGAACCTTGTTGAATAGTGACCGTGTTACGATCGCTATAACTGGCCCGCGGCATACCACCACTGAATACAATCAGATCATCGCTGCACACATCAAATCACACAATACACATTCCATTAATTAACAACGTGCCTAATCTTGCGGCTCCGATTTTTTTTTTTTTTCAATTCGACCATCCTACAGAGAGTATCTTCTTTTCATTCGTCTATTTGACCTTACTTTTTGTCTTCGGTGCTACGACACCACTGTATTTTGGTGATCGCTTTACACGGGAACGGTCCGTACACTGTTGTAGGCTCTTCGACAGGCTCGCTGGTTTCTGTACTCCATAAAATGTAGCTGCCGTCGTTGTGCGACGAAAGGAATTTTTTACCGATTGTATCCCAGCTAAAGCTCTCTAATTGTTGGCTATTCACGTAGGTCTGAAAAAAAAAAAAGAAGGTGTATCAGTAGAAGAAGCTACGACAAAATACTTTGAATTTAAATGTTCAATATTTACTGATTCAAAAATTACAAATCGATTTTCTTTTCATTCAGGTCGCCCTCTTACTCGTAGAATTGAGTAGAAAGTCGTCACAAAATAAAATAAAGACTTGCTATCATAAAAAAAGAATAAAATTCAACGAGATCTCGTCGATCCTGATGATGAACGTTTGTACGTCCGAAACGTCGATCAACCTTACGTAAAATAAAAAAGACGAAAGTTCTTTCAATTTTATTCTTTTTTCGTAGAAAGTCATGTTTAAGATGTACGAAGTACTAAAAATAAGTCGAGTTTTAAAGAAAATTTCAAGCTTTGGTACTTTCTAGCTTCATCAAATTTTTCGTGTCTTCAACACATGGAAGAAGAGGAGGAAAGGAGAGAGGGTCACCAAAGTTTTTTTTTCCCTAACAGAATTTCCAAGTTGAATGGAAATTTCTCGATTTTTTTTCAATTTTAGAAGACTTGACGAAATTTCAAGATTCGAGCCGTGTAAAAGTATCGAGAAAGCTCCCGCTGCTACCATAGCGATCCCAACAATCGAGAGGAAATAAAAGAAACTCTCTAAGCTAATAAATTCTTTTATAACTATACAAGTTTTGTAAAAAGAAAAATTTGAGGTCCTGATCTTATCTTAGGTACAGATGGAGTTTAGACGAAAAAATTGACTTTTCGGACCAAAACAAACGAACACAAATCCAACCCCATCCTCTCCTTTTACATCCATGAAATTTTTCTATCGAATAAAAATTAAGAAAAGATCTCAGAAGATGTGTCGAATCAGACATAACAAAGTTTTCTCTTTCTGGCAACTTTTCACCTGGGTGCAGAGATAAAGATTAAGTCTCAATTTTTTCAAGTTCCAATTCTGATGTTGTCTAAACTGGAGAGGGAAGGGAAAGAGGAGATTGAACCGCGAGGCCTCGTAGACAAAAATGACGGAGATAGGAGGGAACCCGATGAACCAATCGACTAAGAATTTACTTCTTTCAAGGTCTTGGTCAAAATTGCGTTGATATTTTGCCTGCAATCGACCTCACGTCGACTTATTCGCCACATTAATTTCAAACTCATTTCGAATCGGCTTTTTCTAATTTCTTCTCGACCTGGAATCGACTAATCTGTTGTGTCAAATTCAAGTCGATTAATTTCGACTTTAACTCAACTTCACGTCATCGACGTCGATCTATGTAGAGTCGATTCCTAGTTTTCTGGGATGTATGCTAATCAATTTTAAATCTAAGCCCTCTGAAGTCGACGTACAGTACCGCCTTTCAGCATCCCGTGTTTTCGGTGACTTCGCTACTCGCAGGCAGAAAGCGTAGACTTCCTAAATATAGAGCGAAAACCATTCAGGATCTCAATTATGCTTGACCAGAGCAGCAAAGGTCGAATCGACGCGATGTTGAGGTCGATTTTCGGACGATATTCAAAATTAATATCGAATAACCTCGACTCTCAAGCCCTATTGAATTGCACCCTTGAAATTTACGAAATTTTGACGTGGTTTGCAAGTCTTTCGCCGATGAGTGACGCATAATCTATCGGAAACCGACGTCGATTTTCAGTCGACGTCAAACTGTAACACCAAGAGTCGTCTCAATTTTGATGTCGACGATTAGCAGCCGATTTTGGATCAACTTCCAGTTTTTCAGGATCGATGGGCAATCGTCAATAGGCAGAACTTGAATCGACTGAAATTCGACGACGATTTTCAGTCCATTTTTGGTCGAAATAGCGAGTCGATATGGTTCATTGGGGGGAGGAGAAGAGGGTTTTTCTTTCTCACCTACAAAATAGATTTTCATGATGATACAAAATCATCTTTTTTTTTTTCGTTTTCAATTTTACACCACTTGAATTTCTTTGAACGATTTTTAAGATCATCGTCCGACAATATTTTCTCTACACCATTCATGTAGGACGTTCAGCGATCGTCTTCAATCGTACTCAACTTTACTTGGTAGAAAAATGAGAAAACCAGCCTCCACATTTTCCATGACATGTATTGAAATTAATATACGTCAAATAGACATGGAAAGAAAAAAAAAAAAAAAAAAAAAAAAAAAAAAAACGACAATTACGCGCCAACAACGCAACGGCCAGTTCCAAGACTCGTCAACAGCTACGAAGACACACACACTTCTTTTACAAAATTCATTTCAACTCTCACAACTACGCACACGCGGAATCGATCTTCAAAGAAGAAAGATGCATAATGATCAACAAATTTTTAGACGTGATATCACAACCAAAATACGCAGCTTCCACCCTCGGATATAAACCAGTAACGAGCAGAGCTTCTCAACACCGGTCGAGTAATTTTTTTCCTCTCATCGCGTACGAGTCTAATTACCGACTCGGCGTCTGCAAGCCTACACACGCATCGTAGACGCTCACACGGAGAATGATAATAAACCAGTTATATTTGCATGAAATCTGAAAGTCATAATTTGCACTAATCGATCGAAATTCGATTACTTCGCCACCTTCGAAAACCTTGATACGCGGTCTGGACCAAGAAGACAACAGCATCGGACGAATATACGACTACATAAATCTCAATAAGGTCGATATTACGTCTTCTTTCGTTCTTTCATTCTACTCTTCGTGGGCACGATGACACGAACGTGTCGCTCTGTGAGGTAAAAACTCGTAATGTTTAATACCGTATTCACGTGCGAAACATAATCTTAATGTATGCTCACGTACGATAAAACGAAAAGAATAAAAAAAAGGAAGGTAGTATCATTCCTCGGTCAATTTGTTATTTCGTTCTATCGGAATTACTATTCATAACCATAACGAGAGTACATTCAAATATGGTGCAAACTTACTTGCGCGACGATCGAGTCTTTTTTATTCCAAAGAACCATTAAGCCGCGCCGGTAGCCGATAAGCAGGTTTTCTGGATTACCCGGTTGTTCGCCGATCGCTTCTACTGCTCCGGGATTTATCTTTTTTCCTTCGGGAACGCTAGACGAGGTGAACAAAGAGAGAACAACATTAATACTTCGATGATCGGAACGATGGCGGTTTAGTGAACGCAAATGGTTGTTAGTTATACAGTTGTGGGAAAAGCGGAGAATAGTACATCATATAAAAGGTAGAAAAGAAAAGATCATTCAGAATACTCCTCCACGAGTGACATTACGGTTTCTAAAATCAATTTTTTCTCACAAACCTAGCTGATGTAGTGAACATCTGGATATATTAGAAGTCAAATGAGACCAAAAAGGCAACCTGTTTATAGATGAATCTACATCTCTTCCGTTTACTTGACGTTATTTTTTTTCGTTCTTACTGTCAGTTCATAATTGTAGGAGAAATGACGATACAAAGAAGGAAATAGACTAGATTTCAGAAATCTATTTTCACAATTCTGGGATACAGCACGAGAAAACGAAGAAATAATAGGAATCTGAGATCAATGCAACGCCTCGACAAAAACCTTCACTAGATCGATTGCTTCAGTTTTTGTACAACAATCGTACATTCATCATCGCAGAAAACTACGCATTGCAATAAATCATGAATTAATTACTTCTGCATGGCCACATCTTGATAAATAATATTCTCGGACAACGTAAATGTCTCCAACTCGGCGGTATAGATATTACCTCCTTCGGTACCGATGAGCAAGTGCTTCTTCGAATCTTCGATATACAGCGACGATATCTGTTTAACCCTACGAAAAAAAAATATATAAAAACATTATAAATTTTCGCAAATTTTGAATAAATCCTGCGTCCAACTGCCGTCCGCACAATTTGCATCGAATAATTTCTCGAAATGGTACTTAAATGTAAGTTATGTCGCGTCGTGTACTTTGTCTAGCGAAGTAATAAATTACGAGAATTTCAGAGGTCGACCTGCCTCGCAGATCGGCATTGACGATACCCGGTAAGCGATACCGGTTACTCAATGACTCATAAATAGCACGTATACCGTTACGTTTTAATTTCAATTAATGGAACTTTGCGCGTGTATATGCTTTGAAAATGTATGCATCGTATGGACGAACAATAGCGAGAATACTAGCTAAGCGGATCAATTACACCGATGCAGAATCCACCAGATGAAAGGAAAACGAGAAATTTGATAGGTAGAATAGTACACACCTTCCTTCCATAACGATGGATTTAATTTCCTCAATAGCCGTATCGTTGATCTCCCACAGATGTAGGGAATTTCCATCGCACAGCGAAATTAATTTTCCCTTCAAGAAGAAAAATACACTTATGGTAAAGAAACGAAAGTGGGTGTCTAGATATCATGGAGACACCTTTTTCGAGATACACTCAATCTATTTGTCAGGATACTCACTTCGCCTGGTATGAATAACAATCTAAGTACAGCTTGTTCGGCTGAAGAATGATGCCCATAAAATTCCACTCCCGGTTGACCGAAGCTAAAATCATAAAATATATTCCAAGATTATTTCACGTTATTTCGATAAAATTGAGGTCTCGACTGTTTTACTAACACTTTAATAGCTCCAGTGGCAGTACCAATAGCGGCAACTCGTAGTTTCGGATCCCAAGCCAGTGCTGTCGGTTTGTTGGGGAATCCATGTTGGACGGTCTACAAATACATACGTATATGCGAATTGAATAATACCATAGAGTTCGAGATTTCAATCTTTAACCTACTTACTTTACAAAAACAAAACAACTCTTTCTGCAACCTTTGCCTCTCAACATTTTGTTGCTTAGAGGTTCTTCGTACGAACTTCCACATTCTCGCTAAATCCCTGAAATAATGAGGAATGCATTAAAACGAAGAACAAAAGATAAATATCATCAAGTGCCAGAACTACGAAGAATTTTGAATCGTCGAAATACTGAAAAATAATTGGACTCCTTTATAGGGCTGTACTTTACAGTGAGAAATATCTCACTTATCGTAATTACGGACGAAATTCGGGTCCCGTATAAAAGTATTCAACGTGAATTCATGATCAGAAGTATTGATTCGATTGTATGCAAAATTGAATAAAGAGAATAATTAAGTTGAACTTGCTTACGTCATTTACATATTTTTCTTGAAATGCCGCACACAAACAATTTGCGATTTTGAATTGGTACTGGTGGTTGACGATAAATACTTATTAATGTATGAGAAATGAAAACGTCATTAATATCAATGGTTGAAAACCGATCACAGAGAAGTGCATCTTTTTTCCAACGCACGGCAACGACGACGAAGAAGAATACGATACTGAACGACGAACGTACGGGTAGACATTATTGGGAATATTCATCGGATGTAGGAGAGAACTTGCCTCTGAAATGGTGAAACGAAATACTGAAACTGACACTAAATAACGCTAGAGCATAACAGCAAATATAACACCAGCGTTTGTGAGCGGTGTTAACCGAACTATAATACACGGCAGATATTGCGAAGCAAAGGGTGAATGACTCATCACTTGTATTTTTTTCGAGTACCTGAGATAGTGTTGGGCAAACTTCGCTCGTGAGATAACAACAGCGAGCTGGATAACAATGATAAACACACGCACACAAACTAAAGTTACGCACACTTATAAGTACGAGTTTGATTGATCCGCACACAGGTACCCACAGGTACAGTTCTGCTGCCTCTTGTGCTCCGCAACCGCGAGTGTGCCAAAGCTGAACTGACGTATCTGCAAAACAACGATCAAGGAAATAAGATTTTTACCTTCGAAAAGCATCGTTATTGGAGTCCTATTCTCCTGATCGATGTTTTGTAGAAGATAGCACGGGTAAATTACCGTAACAAGGTAATCGCTGTCGACTGCCGGGGCTTCATCGCTTCAACCGTATCGAAAACTTGTGATGTAGGTAGCCTAATTTTCATTTTTCTCTTTGTGAGGCTGCGAGCATTGTCTATTTTTAACTAAGTTCTTTTAATCCTGAATACGAAAGATGCAAAATTAAACAACGATACGTCTCAACCACGGTCTCAACTATTCACAATAATTTTAATCCCGAAAAAACAACGTTTTGACGGCGTAGCCGTCTTCTTCAGGTGTACAGAACTAATAGTGAAACCTATTGTGAATACTGTGAATAGTAGAGCCGTATCGTTGTTTAATTTTGACTATTTTACTTCGTAACCCCGAAGTAATAATATAGTCAATGATATAACTCTTGCTTTTTGATCATTTTACGATCCGACACGAAAATAGATTCAATTGCTCATTTTGTTAAGATGGAACTCATTATTATCATAACTTGACTTGACCGGGTAACCGGGTATCAAATATACATGAACTAATTTTGATTAATTTTCATGCCTTCGTCAGTGTTTAAGAATATCCCTAATATTGAAAAAGAGCGTACGTGCAATGTATTTTTATGGAACGGACGCTCTTGTTTCAGATATGTCCTCATGTTACAATCATTGAGAAAAATAGTAATTTTATTTGATAAAAAGTTGATTAGAATAATCTAATATCGAGATATTGACGTTGATAATATAATTAAATTAATTAGGCAACTCACAAGTTCTAGAGCTGCTGTTCACGTTGTATTTCCTTCAAAAATTGAAAATACCTCAGGCCCACAATTTCAGGCGCGGATCCAGACGATCACTTTGGGAGGGGAAATAATCCAAAAAAGTCTAAAGGACCTTTTTTTTTTCGATACTACAGATTTTTGGTTATTTTTTGTTTTTTTGGGGGGAGAAGGAACCTCGTGGATCCACGCCTGCAATTTGGAGAAAACATCTCCTTCACAAGTTACAAAGCACCATTTTCTATCTAGATTTTACTTTGGATTGACGTCAATCATTTTTGTAGGTACCTACGTATCATCAGTTATCACACAATCGAGTATGAAGAAGAACTATGAGAACGGAAGACATAAGAATTCTAGAAAAAATTGCGAATTTTTCGAGCTTTTCTTTAGCCCTTAATGTGAGTACTAGATTTCCAAACCTTTGAAAATTATGTATTCATACAAAAAATCTAATCAACATGTCTTCAAAGATCATTTATATGTCGCAAAAAATTCTGATCCACCGCTTCAATTTTTGTGGGGAGCGTATGTATCTAAAAGTGCACGTAGGAAGTTACAGATGTAAATTATGAAAATTATTGGAAGAAAAGAAGCAGTCGAGTAAGGTGGTGGCACTCAAATTTTAAGGCAGGAGAAAAAGAACGGATTTGTACTGATTATCAATTTAGTAAGAATGTTTTCAGTTCTCCTTATTTTTGTCAATCGAAGATTGTTTTCTGTTTCGTGAATTATTTGTATCTAAAAGATTATTTTGAGTTTTTTTTTTTTTTTTTTTTCTCTCTTCATCACCTTCGTTACTCTTCTTTGCGATAAATTCATGTGAATTAATCGTATCTAAACGATTATTTCAAGTGTGCGATTTCATTCCCAGGGACGTTGCTATTTCTCTCTCGAGAAATAATTTACCGCAACCCGAACTGAAATCTTGTCAAGATGAATCGCCAATCCAATTTCAAAACTCACTTCGGTTAGAAATTTTCAACGCATTTCTTCGAAAATTATTTTTTATCAAAAAAGTATTACTTATATACACAAACACACACAATGAACAATAAGGAAGGGAAGGGTAAATAATAAATAGGTATTCGACATTTTTATCTCTATGATACAGACGTGATCGGTAATTCAAGTAATGCAATATACCAATAAAATTATTCGAAAAAATATTGTGAATTCAGAAGGATGAATAGGTAGAAAAGAGGAATTGAGGACAGAGAAAGAGATAGAGAGGGAGAGAGAGAATGAAAAAGAAAACCTTAATATTAATATTTTTACACATTCAGTCTCAAAAAAATACGAATAACAATACAAAATTTTTCATATTTACAAAATAACAAGAAAACAAGAGTAGGTATCTATTTTACAACGAAACTTTACAAATTTTTAGGGGGTTACGGTTTGTATCGCAGATTAAGAATATTGTCGAAATTTTTGTCACACTTGACTTTCTTGTTGATCTAACATGGGGGTTTGTATTGTTACAATTTCGCGATGCGACAATGGTAATTTGTATGGCATTGCGGCTACGACAACGGTGCTGGTGCTCGTTTTTCGTGCACTATTATTCATTAATTGTCATGTTTTCTCGCCGTTAACAAATACGATACTTTCTTTCGGTCCGTTTGATGCAGTAGGCATTCTTTCGCTACAGTCGATGAAATTTAATTGTTGCTCATTTTCCGACGTCTGAAAAAACATAAAAAGTTCACAATAATATTTTAGTCTTCTTACAGAGATTTTTATTTATTTATTTTTCTTTAATGTATCTTCCTAACATATAATTATGACGGTTAAAACTAACGGCAATTATCAAAAAGAACCTTAAAAACGTTCTAAAAAAATCAAGCGTTTTGTATCATCTAAACTATTCAGGACTTATATTTTTTCCATTCATTCACATGAATTAACAGTTTAGAAATCTGTTGGTGGCTGTATTGTAATACATGTACATTAGTCCTCTATGCCCATAAATTAAATCTTAGTGCAAGACAATGAATATTTGTGGTCTTGAAATAACTCGAAGAATTTTGGAAGAATAAATTTCGGATTGATTTTCCAAGAAAATAGAGATTCGCCATGTTTTTAAATTGAAATTGTAATAAAATTTGAGTCTCTGTTTTCAGAGATATAAGAATAAAAAAAAATTACTCTTGCAAACAGACAAAAATGATTATGAATAATTTTTTAATGAAACAACATGGCTGACAAGTGCTTTCTACGAGTATAACCATGTTTTACTGTCTTAAACAAGTTAAATTATAATATTTCACTTAGAAAATGGCCTTTCATCTACCAGTGGAATAAATGAATTCTTTATGAGTTGCTTCAAAAACAAAGTATTTCAAATGGCTGTATTCCATCTTTATAAACTCACAAAGTGAAAAAAATTCCGGAAGTTACTCGTACGTTTCATCGATTCACGATTTTTCGATTCTTTTGTTTTTTATTCACACGTGATTTCTGACAATTTGGAGACTTCGTACCCAATAGACCAAGATTGGATCGAAATCTTTAATAGCTGAATAACTGTCAGTCGACAAGAGAATTTTTCCATTTAGGTTAACCCCCAGGTTACCTACTAATCTTTTTTTTTTTTTTTTTTTTTTTTTTTTCTTCAACTTACATACCTAAATAAAAGTAAAATATGGGTGACTAACTTTAAATATGAATTACAGTTGTTTTTTTCAACTGTAGGAGCTTCTCAACAATTCTGAGGATTGTCAGCTCGGGGTAAGTAACCGTGAAGTGGTTGTGAAAATTGAGGTGGGAAATAAGAAAGGATTAAGCGTGTCAACAATCCTTTGTTTCATGTTATGACACTCTAATTTCTTAATTCACAAACACATAAAGTTACTAGAATTTCATGTGTTCACGAATTATGAAAGGGTTAGAGACTACAGCAAAGAATGAAAGTAAGTACAATTTCAAGAGAATTAATAACCGTATCGGAATTGTTACAGAGGGCAGATGAAAGACGTGAAGAGCGAGAGAGGCGGATATTTTCAAGAGCGGGAAATAAAAAGAGGTACTGAACAGATATACATATGTTAAAACGGTGGCGACATCAGCAAGAAAAGGGATAGAATAGACTTACAACCAAATAATTTCAAGTGCACTTAAAGAGTCCCAGAAAGTCCCAACAAAAAAAAAAACACTTGAGTAACCTCGTGAGGTTACTTAAGTGTTTTTTCGGCTCTTTAAGCAAACTTGAAATTATTTTGTTTGTTTGGGAAAAAGATAGGAATGGGTGAGATGTGTGGGTATAGTGACGGATTTTGAGGCGGGAAAGAATGATTTCTTCATGACAGATAGTTTACCAGGGAACCGGCTTGTTTTTGGTTGCTCTAAGTTCGTTTGAATACCGAGTTTCCAAAAGTCATGCCAGGAGTCGAGTACCAGAGATCGGTGATCGTTTTGAGGTTAGGCAGGAGTGAGTACACAGTCAGTGATTCTACGGGAAAGAAGGAGATCTTTTGCGACATGGTTTGTGTCATGTTCCGGGAGGTTTATGTGGTCTGGAATCCAGAGGAAAGAAACTAGCGCATCGTTGAGGTGGATGGTACAGTTTGGAGACGTAAATGAATACGTTGAACCAAGTCGAGGGGTTACTGAGTGGCTCGGAGAGATGAAAGTGAATCAGTTGACATATTAAGGAATTCAAGCTGAGGGTCGGGGAGGGTGAGACGAAAAAGACAAGAGTACTTAGCATAGCGTTCAGTGAAGGCAGAATTTTCTCGATTGGTGATTGGTTGGGGAAATTACGAAGTTTTCAATGCACCCCGCACTCACCAAGTCGTGACTATTCACAATGATATGTTGACTGCCATTAGACGCTGGTAACGTTGTGCTTTTTGAAATATCATCATCAAGATTGGCATCCGTTCTAAGAACTTGATAACCGGTATCTAGTCGAGCAATGAAGAGCAACAATATTCTTAATTTCTAGTCACAGTAAGTGGAAATGAAATATCAAATTCCTCGATAGTCTCACTTTTTTTGAAGGGGATCAAATCAGGATCCTTTTCGTCGCGATCGCAATTTTCCAACAAGGAATTGTGCGTTTTCTCCTTGATACAGAACGAATTAGGCCTTCGCGCAGATTTTCCGGGTAACGAAGAATTACGTTTCGCCAAACAGACGACGACGAATACAAATACTAAAATGAAGCCGGAAACGCATACTATTATACCTAAGAATGGCGTGAATTCGAGAGTGCCTGGAAGACCTGAAACAAAAATGGAGAAACATAAGATATTAAACGTGTAAGATTTTAAACTAAAATTTGCGGAGGAACGATATTTCACTAAGTTTGTTGGGTTGACGCTCACTCAAACCTGAGGTCAAGTCCAGCGGGAGAATCCGGTCTCATGCATGGAAAAATTTTCGACTTTCGAGCTCTACATACCACAAGGGGCACTTGAAAAAAATTATGACTACCCAATTATACATATATGCGGGGGTACGGGAGGCGGAATGAGAGGGTGCCAAAATTTTGATCACTGTGCTGTACAGATTTAGAGAACTTGGAAAAATTATGATCATTCAGCCATACACCAAAGCGGTGAAGACTTAGAAAAGCTCGACTTTCGAGCTATACATAAAACAAGGGGACGGTGGAGGAATTTCCACTATTTTGCTATATATTGTGACGTTCTACCAGTCACCGAATATCTCTTGACGCCAATAATACAGAACAATTACAAAAACCGAGCTTTATTACTGGTACCGCAAATACAACACTTCTAAACACCGTTAAACTGTAACACAATCGGGTTAAAGAACGAGAACACGTTAACTATCGCTTTTAAGATTACAACTGAATCGTTCTAGCTGATTGCTACCGGCTATTTATAGTCTCACCCTTAATTCCGGAATCCTCGAGATTTCTTCTAGAACGGCAAACAAGTTATGCAAGAGTCCTTACAATCAATCGAGCATGTTCCAGGTTGTTCACGCGTATTCGGCGAGCTAGTTGAGCAATAAGTGCGCTTCCTTGCGGCGTCTGCTATCATTAAAAGTTTAGCGGCATGTGCAAGCTTGGTGCTTACGGCTTCACTGCAGAACGCCACACTTTCCCCTCCTAAGTTTTGAACGTCCCGTTCAAACGCCGGACTCCATACAGCTAGTCTACTTCGGTGGACCACTTTAAACTTTCTGTCCTGTTGGATGCGATAGGTGACATCATCGATTCTCTTCACAACTGTCCAAGGTCCTTCCCATTTGCCCTGTAATTTTGGGTTCTTCCCTTTCTTTCTCTGTGGGTTGTAGAACCACACCTTATCCTGAGGTTCAAACTTGGTTTCATCTGTACAGATGTCATAGCGTGCCTTCATCCGGTCGCTAGCAACCTCTAGATTTTCTCTGACCAACTCATATACCTGCTTAAGTCGGTTCTTCAGTTCTTGCGTAAATGGCTTGACTTCTTGAAGTGGCTGTGGAGGGATGTCCAGCTCTAAATCACACGGCAATTGAAGTTCTCTTCCAAAAATGATTTTTGCAGGTGTTTCTTTGGTGCTCTCATGGATTGAAGACCGGTAGGCTAGCAGGAACAATGGAAGTAGCTTGTCCCAATTTCGCTGGTCACTATCAATTACTTTGGATAGGAATTGGTCTATTGTTTTGTTGAACCTCTCGACCATACCATCAGATTGTGGGTGGAGTGGTGTTGTACAAGTTTTCCTCAATCCCATCAGCTTAGCCACTTCTCCAAATACCTGGGATTCAAAGTTTCTTCCCTGATCTGAGTGTAACTCCAGAGGTACTCCAAACCTTGAAATCCAGTTTTCCACCAGCGCTGTTGCAACAGTGACGGCTTCATAATTTGGCAGTGGGTAAGCATCCATCCATTTGCTGAAATAACGATTACCTTGGTCAGTTTCTGGAAATGGTCCTGAGATATCTGCCGCAATCCGTTCAAAAGGGCATCCCACATTGTAGATTTGCATCTTAGCTCGGCCCCTAGTATTGGGGCCCTTACTGGCATTACATGCTCTGCAACATTGAATCCAATCCTCTACATCACTTCTACAGGCTGGCCAGTAAAACCGTTCCCAAATCTTGGCCAATGTTTTTGTTATTCCAAGATGACTACCAGATGCGTCATCATGAACACTCTTCAAGACATCTGGTACAAGTGCTTCAGGTATCAGTAGTTGGCGCCGGTGTGATCTGCCATCTGTTGTTTCCCAGATCCGGGAAACAATTCCATTTTCTACTTGAAGCGAGTCCCATTGTGACCATAAAATCTTTGAATTTACTGACTGTGAGCTGATATCCTGCCAGACTGGTCGTTCACCTTTCTCCTTCCAGGCTAAGATGACTGAAATATCTTTATCCTGTTGTTGAGCATTTCTCATATCCACATTGGAACTTAGTTGTATGGATTTGACTGAGACTTCCTTCTTCTCTTCATTGACTACAGTGCTTAGTTCTTCTTCAACTTTGGTCTGGAGGAAACAATCCTTGGCTTCCAACTCATAAAGCGGCATATCTCCACAGGGACCTCTTAAAAGGTCATGCTTCAGATCAATAATCAACCTATACTTTCGCATTAAATCCAGGCCCAGAGTACAGTCATCCTCAATATCACAAGAACAAATTTTCCAGTTATTACCATTGAGGAAATCTTAATAGATAGCTGGACAGTGCCCTTGGTCCAAGCTTGTTCACCCATGGCAGTCCTGAGGCGGTACTTTTCTCTCCAATTAATGGATAGGCCTGGGATGTCCTTGACTAATTGTGTCTTAATAACTGAACCAGTAGCAGCACAGTCTACACACATGTCTATATTGCGTCCAATACTATCATTCCATCCCGATACATAAACGTTCTCACTTGAAAATTCTTATTTCTTGGGCCCTTCTGCTTGGCCCTAGAGTTGGTTGGCCCCTGGCAACTCCAGGTTGGAGTTTTCCGCCTTAAAGTGATTTCCACTTAGGGCAATTGGGCTTGATGTGACCCTCTTCATCAAAGTGGTAGCATCGACGTTTGTCTCTAGTTGGTCCGACCTTTGTTTGCTTCAAAACTGTGGAACCTTCTCTACAAGACGCCCTTCTTGCAGCTTCTACTTCCAGGGCAAAGGATAATGCTTCTTTCAAGGTTTTGCAACGCGCAATGCGAACTTGACTCTGAACCTCCCAGTCAAACATTTCATCAATGAATGCCTCAAGAGCAGTTTGTTTGATAGCCAATACGGTAGCTTCTGGGTAAGCTTGTTGAGTTAATTTGAGAATTTCACTTAAAAAAATGCCTGAAGACTTTCTCCACGGTTCTGTCACGGTATTTCAGTTCTCTTCTTTTGATGGGAGCCAAGTGAGCTTGACCAAAACGTTGTTCAAGGACCTCAACCAACTTTTGGTAATTCTTCTTCTCATCCTCAGCAAAGTTGGACAACAGCTGTAGTGCAGCTCCTCTCAAGCTGACAATCAAATTACTAGCCTTGGCTTTGTCATCCCATCCATTGAGTTGAGCTGCAATTTCAAACTGTGATTTGTACAGTTCCCAAGAGATCTCTCCATCAAATGTCGGTATTTTGACTTTGGTCTTTGACAATGGTTCTGTAGCTGGTATGTTTCCTTCATTAGATCCAGAACTGAAGAAGGCAACGCCTGGCGGATCTACAACCATACTTACTGTTGGATTCCCTTCCAGTCTCTGAAGACGTTGTCCCATAATTTTCCATTGTTGGTCAAGTTCTTCAACTATTGGTTCAATCTGATTTTTGACTTCAATGCTCATGGTTTCTCTCAATCCATTAAAAATCTCCTCTTTAAGATCTGCCTTATTCTGGTCAAGTTTCTGGTCTATTGCATTCTTGTTCAGTTCGAGTTTTAGGTCCGTTATAGTAAACCCAGCCTTCAGATCTTTAAGTATTGTATCTGTCAACATTTGCAGCATTGCACTCAAATCTATAGCTGGAGACTGCTTTGTTGGCGTTTCCAATAGCCTCGTCAACCTCAAATTCAAAATTGGCCACGTCCAAACCCAACTCTTTGAATGCTTTTTCCAGACGATCGGTTAATTCATTTTTGGTTCCACTAACAGAGAGATTATAATTCCGGAGTTCCTCGCGGAGTTGATCTCGAGTAAGTTTATGAAACTTCTTCTTCACCATCTTGATTCACCACAAGCTTCAAACGCACAGAGTAGGCTCTTATGCAATCCCACTTCTGACACTAATTGTGACGTTCTACCAGTCACCAAATATCTCTTGACGCCAATAATAAAGAACAATTACGAAAACCGAGCTTTATTACTGGTACCGCAAATATAACACTTCTAAACACCCTTAAACTGTAACACAATCGCGTTAAAGAACGAGAACACGTTAACTATCGCTTTTAAGATTACAACTGAATCGCTCTAGCGGATTGCTGCCGGCTATTTATAGTCTCACCCTTAATTCCGGAATCCTCGAGATTTCTTCTAGAACGGCAAACAGGTTATGCAAGAGTCCTTACAATCAAGCGAGCATGTTCCACGTTGTTCACGCGTATTCGGCGAGCTACTTAAGCAATAAGTGCGCTTCCTTGCGGCGTCTGCTATTATTAAAAGTTTAGCGGCATGTGCAAGCTTGGTGCTTGCGGCTTCATCGCAGAACGCCACAATATATAGACCCTATTTAGCCAAACCCAACCAAGCTACATGATAACAATCTAGAGAAATGTTCCTTTACTATAAGCGAAGGTTTCCCTTTTCGCCAGATCGTCATCATGTCGCTTGGTTGGGTTTGGCTAAAAAGGGTTCATATGAAGAAGAGGGGGACTCAACTTCTTTGCCCTTTTACAAGAGTAAGAATTTAAACAATTGCCAAGTTGAGTTTTGATCCAACTATTTTTTTTTTACTTGTCTACGCTGCCAGATAAGGTGCGCGCATGATCGATTTTATCAATAAATGAGTCCATTCTGGATCCCTTGAGTTAGAAAAGAAATCGGAAGGTCTCTCTTTTGTAGTTTTCCTAGCAGAACTCTCTATCAACACCACAATCCCTCAAATATCAACGTAACCCAATCGGATTTCTCTGTTTTTCGACTCTCAAAACTGGAGACTGGTCCCGTTTCGTTCTACGCCATCTTTCAGATGTTCCTTCATCATTTTTCCGGGCCAGCTTTCACATTCGCACCTCTTCCGCTCGTTTACTCACTCAGTGTAAGTTTTCGCACGCGGGCCATTATTTTTTCAGTCTACAAGAGCTACAGCTTTCGAAGTTTCTTCGTTTGGTGTACGATAATGGAGCCTATATAGAATTATAATTATAGTTACAATTTATTTTGACCGCGAATACCATACATATACCTACTATATGAGACCTGCGGTACAAACTTTTTCTCTCTTTCAAGTTTCTTTCATACATTACGTTGTGTAGTAAGTAATTATAACTCTTTGTTCGCAAAGCGGAAAGCATTTTAACGAGGGAAAACTTGTTATCTTACGCGTGTATCGCACATATGTGGTAGGTACTTCCGTAGTAAGAGCCACAACACTTTCGTTTAATTCTGCGGCAGAATTTGTGTTCGATGTTTTACACCTTCACCTTTTATGAGGAGTACACAAGCACGATTACGTGTAGGATAGGCATCGCGTATCTCTACTATATACGAAATACTTAAAAGTACATTCAAAGTTTAGTTATTACATAATACAGCACAATTTTCCTCGAGTAAAGAACGACACGCCGGAAACATGAAAATACGCCATCATAAATACAGCCTACAGGATCATCAAAAGTAACTAATCTAGCTATTGAAGTCGGATGTGGGTCGACTTTTGGTAGTTATCGCATAAAAGACCAAGTAGGAGAATATCGAGCGCGTAGGTATTTATATACACTTACAGAAGCGTTTGGCAGGAATAGACAAATGACGAGGCAGAACTTGATAAAATCTTCATTGTCGTTTCAGAACGAATGATGAGAAGTAAACCAACAGCGAAGACAAACCTTCTTGAAGAGATAAAGTGACGGATCAGTGAGTTTGTGCTCCGAATGTCTACGGATGAGTGATTTCCAATTATAGCTTTTGAATCATTTTTTTCTCGAAGAGGAACAGGGTTTTTCCACTTCTAGAAGAGAGGATTTCGGGCGGATTAAAGGTAGAAAAAAGGACGAAAACAAAAGATTTCACGGATTGACAGATTTGGTGAGAGGTGATTAAGAAGTTGGAAAAGCTGATTCATATATTTTTCTTTACTCTCCATATCGTCTCTGAGAGGTGTACTGGTAGAGTTAAGGATACGTCCCAGTATGTGTTATGCTCTTTCTTTTTCTACTCTTCCGTATCCGCTATCGCCACATCCATTTTTTAATACGAATCGGGGGTACAGGTACTCGATCCTTCTGGCAAATTGTGAGACCTACGTCAGATATTGGAAAACTTTCGACCTTCGAACAAATATGTGTGGAGGAGCGACGAAGGACTTCGAGGAATTCTACTGTCATCAGGTTGAGAACTTGGAAGAATTTTGACCATTCTCTTAACATCAAAGGTGGGGAGAGAAATCATGCCGACCAACATACTACGAACTATACACCAGGAGAGGTACTGAGAAGAATTCCTACACTAGAGCAACACGAACAAGAATTTCAACCATCCAGCCATTCATATAAGGGTGGTCCGTGAAAAATTTCGACCCTGGCCCACATAGGCAAGGCGATGGATCTCGATAAGATAGGGAAATGAATGTCAGCTTTATATAGGTAGGGATCTTTTTGCGTTCAAGACAGAAACAAGAGATACACCGCTCCAGAAGCTCGCACTATCAGATGATATGAACTGAATGAAGGAGAAAAATTTTTCTGTCTCTTTTCCCTCCTACACGTAGCTACAAGTTCAAGATCTTTTCAAATCTTCTTCTATGTATATTATCACGTTCAAGCGTTTGGTAGTCTTGCTATACTCGCAGATAAAGTATGTTCACGTCCTCCGATGTCATTAAGAATCGCTCAGTCTGTAGGACTAGATGCACTAGCTAATATATGAATTTTTATATGTTCTTGAGACCTTACAGAACGCATTTTTCAGTCTTGCTACTCGCAAATGAGATACGGTTTTGTCCTCTGATAACATCAAGGATCACTCAGTCTATGACGTCATCTATAGAACTAGACGATTCAGCTAGTACAGGAATTTTTCTATGTGCCCTTGGAGCATTTGGTAATCATATTATTCACACATAAAGTACAATGTTTTTGGACCACAGTTCCTCTAATGACATCTAAAATTGATCAGCCGATGACGTCATCAAATGATCAAAATGCTTTATCTACCTGTAATGAGAATTTTTCAACGCCTTCAAGATTCTAGAGAACGCTTATACATAGCGCTTGAAGCGTTTGGTAGTTTTCCTACTTGTAGATGAAGTAAGTTTTCGCCCTTTCATGACATCAAGAATTAGTCGGTCTATGACGTTATCAACAGGACTAAACGCTTTAGACTTCTTCTACACCTGCCCTGAAGACTCTGAAGAATGCCTCTATAGCGCCTGAAGCGTCTTGTAGTCTTGCTACTTGCAGATAAAGTACATTTTTGTCCTTCATCAAGAATTAGTCTATGACGTCATCAAATGGACTAGATGTTTTAGCTAATATATGAATTCTTCTACGCCCGTCTCCAAGACTCTAAAGAACGCCTATTTAGACCTTGAAGCGTTTAGTAGTCTTACTACTCGCACATTAAGTATATTTTTGCACCAAAAGTTCTTCTGGTGACATCAAGAATTGCTCGGTATATGATGTCGTCAAAAGGATTAGATTTTAGATACTTTAGCTGGTATACAAATTTTTCTACGTTCTTAAGACCCCAGAAACGGCTGCAATCTGCAGATACGGTATCTTTTTACCCTCAAATGCATAGTATTATAACGGGTGGATGATGGGCGCACGCCATATAGGCTACTGTGCGCTGTGATGATCCTTAATAACTTATGTGGATAACTCGTCTTCGCGCAACCGTTTTGCGCATATTTACTGACCATTGCATCGCTACATGATGCGTATAGGTACTTGTGAGTAATTGTGCGGAGTCCCGTACTCGCGTAAAAATTCAAAATCTCCATTGTTTGTAAACGCGCTTTTTGGGCGCGTACGCGTACATACAAATTACCCGCATAATTTATTAAGGGTTCTGGCAGCATACACGTATGTATGTTAGACATAAATCGGACCGGGCAGCGCCAGCGTCGCACAAAATTTTGGAATTTTTAAAAATCTCTCAAAAATATTTTCATCTGAAAGAAAATTTTCCACTCTTCAATTTTGTTGCTTACCAGTGCTAGTCTAAATTCTTTATTTTTGGAGAAATTGAAGAAGAACTAAAAAATCACCTTTAGTTTCAAGTCACGGTCACCGTTCGCTTATCAGTACTTTCTACGTATTTTACACAGGCGACGCTAGCGAACCTACAATATTATGTTCGGTCCGAAATGTCATCAAGAATTGCTCAGTCCATGACGTCATCAACTGGAGAAGATGCTCTAGCTAGTAATACACAAGAATTTTTTTATACCCGTTGCCAAAAAAAATACTTTTTTCAAAAAAAAAACAAGAAATATGTTTTTATCAGTTTAAAACAGATTTTATGTTTAAAACATGTTTTAAATGACGGTTTCCAACTCCTTATTTAAAAACACATTTCAAGTGTTTTAAATCATTCAATTCTTGTTTGGGACACATTTTTGAGGTTTTATTCATCGTTTCAAACACATTTTGAATGTTTTAAACATCGGTTTTGAACGTTGTTAAAAACGAACAACGTTCTAATTTTTTCTTTTATTTCTTCAACCTCAGAAAAATTGTCAAATATTCATATTTTCTATTGAAGAATAATAATAAAAATATGTGACCTGCGATAAGAAAAGGACGCTCATTACCCATTGGCAGGAACACATATGGCAACCGATCAGACAGCTATGGTGTTCCTGTTAGTGGGTAATGAGCCTCGTTTTTTCATCATAGGTCACATATGGAAAAAACAAGGTTTTTAACGTTTTTTAATGTATTGAAAAAAACAAGTTTAAAACAAAAAAAACACGTTTTAAACATATTTTCGTTTAAAACACAATTTAGATTTCTTTGTGTGTTTTAAACACGTACTGAACATTGTTAGTTTAAAACATCGCAACCCTGCTTAAGACTCTAATGGATGCCTATATAGCTCTTGGAGCGTCTGGTAGTTGTGCTACTTGCAGATAAAGTACGTTTTCGCTCTACGCCAAGAATTACCATCTTATGACGTCATCAATTGGACTACATATATGTTTTAGCTAGTATATGAATCCTCCTACACCCACCTTCAAGACTTTAAATAACGTCTATTTAGCGCTTGAAGCGTCTGGTAGTCTTCCTACTCGCATATAAAGTATGTTTTGCACCAAAAACTTCCTCCAATGACGTCAAGAATTGCTCAGTATAAGACGTCGTTCAAAGGATTAGATGTTTTAGCTAGAATATGAATCCTCCTACACCCACCTCTAAGACTCTAAATAACATCTATTTAGCGCTTGAGGCGTTTGGTAGTCTTCCTACTCGCACATGAAGTATGTTTTGCACCAAAAACTTCCCCAAAGACGTCAAGAATTACTCAGTCCATGACGTCATCAACTGGAGAAGAATCCCGAAGATGCTCTAGCTAGTAATACACAAGAATTTCTTTATACCCCTTGCAAAAAAAAAAAAAAAAAAAAAAAACATGTTTTTATCAATTTAAAACAGATTTTACGTTTAAAACATGTTTTAAACGACGGTTTCCAACTCCTTATTTAAAACACATTTTAAATGTTTTAAACATTGTTTAAAACCGGTTTTAAACCATTTAATTCTTGTTTGGGACACATTTTTTGGGGTTTTATTCATCGTTTCAAACACATTTTGAATGTTTTAAACATCCGTTTTGAACGTTGTTCCAAGACGTCATTCAAAGGATTAGATGTTTTAGGTAGTATATGAATCCTCCTACACCCACCTCTAAGACTCTAAATAACATCTATTTAGCGCTTGAAGCGTCTGGTAGAGTTCCTACTCGCATATAAAGTATGTTTTGCACCAAAAACTTCCTCCGATGACGTCAAGAATTGCTCAGTATAAGACGTCATTCAAGGGATTAGAGGCTTTGGCTAGTATATAATTTCTCTGCCTTCAAATGACATGAAGAATTGGTCCGCCAATTCTGTCCTCAATGAGACTGTATGCTATTAGCTATAGTATATGAATTTTTATGGGTTATTGAGGCCTCAAAGAACACCTTCTACGACGTCATCAGATATTAGAAATGCTTGAGGTAGTATATGAATTTTCCTACGTCTTTAGCTTCAAAGGACGTCAAGGCTGTACGTCCCAATGATGTCAACAGAGGGTTCAAATTTTACTTTATTGTCCTTCCACTAATGTAAGACAAAAAATACGGGCTATAGCAAAACCGCAGCAGCCGCGGCTGCTTGGCCTTATCAAATCCAACAGCTCAATTAACTCTCTCCGCTGATCTTTCATCTAGATTCTTCCGAGTTCCACATCTTACGTCGGAATATTTTCAAAATCCAAACTTTCTAAATCGCTTTTCAGTATATCGTACGGCCTATAACTCAACTTTTCATTTAAATCTCTTAAATAGCTCAGTCAACTCATTTCTTGGTTCCTGAGTCAAGATTTTTCTAGTCCCTTTCCTGTACATAGCTTGGGGACCGAAAATTTTTCAGTCCCCAAAAAACATGGCTTCTCCTCTAAAAAAAAAAAAAAAAAGGATAATGAAACAATAAAAATACAAAAATTTTGGCTTCATTTTTCCTCGTTTTACAATCCTCTCCTTCCTTCAATACATATCAAGGTCTGTAACAAGAAATTCCGCTTATGAAAGTAAAATCAGGAAATGTTCAATTATCATCATTCGCTAATCTTTGGAAACTAAGTAACATTCAAGAAATTCTGTTGAGAAGTTATTCTCCAAATGAGCTCGAAAAGAATATTGATAAAGATGGTCCGTAAAGAATAATAATATGCTCAAAGATGACTTCAAAAGTACGAGTAAAACGCTCTAGGATTTCAATTAGCGCGGGGTGGGAGGAGGGGGGAAAACATGGATAAATTTCGATTAATGGATACAATAAGGACCTTTTGTTTCACGTTACAAGTTAAATCAACCCTCCACGATGAAAGACATGACGTTAGGACTATAATAGAATATAATTTTTTCAAAAATATAATTATGACTGGCTTAGTTTACGTATTTTTGCGCTCGAGCTAAGTAGTACCTATCCACTAATTAATTACCCCTTTCTTTGGTATAACTAACATCCAGTGTTTCAATATAATTGTCAAATGTACCATTAACAAATTTTTTCAACAATCCCAAAACGATTTGCGGTTGATCCGTGATAGCTATGTGTCCGGCGTTACGAACCAAGGCATGAGTGAAACCGTTGGCTTGTTTATAATATCCCGCCAGCGTATCGCCCCAACTGAACTGATATCTATTATTTGCGTAATAAGCTGTCGCCCCGCTCCAGGACAAACGATTGAACAGTTCTTCATTGACGTAATACGCGCAGATTATATCGAACTGCCCGGAAAACACCAGCACTCGATAATCCTCCAACGCTTCTTCGAATTGCGATTTGAAGGACTTCAGAAGGTCCAATCGAAGGGCTTCCTTCGCCAGAGCATTATTCGAGTCGAACGTGTAGTCTCCCACGTGAAGGGCACGCTTAACGTTCGGGGATTTTAAAAATTCTGGATACGGAGAACTAGCCTGCCGATCTTCGAGAATGTTGTAGTGATTATGAAGACCGGTCAACTGGAGAAGTAAGGTCGGAGCTTTAGATTCACCTTCGAAGAAAGTATTTTCAAATAAAGTTGTCGCTTCTGACCAGTTTTGCGCGTACATCAGACTGAGAATATCTTCTTCTCGCCTGCGTAGCGTTTCTCGCGTTTTTCCGTCCAACAAACCAAACGCAAACAAAAATTCATTAAAGTGAGGTAACATGTGCTTGAAACTAATTAAAGGATTTCCCAGAAATATACCAAATACATCAATTTCCGGACGCGTTTCTGCCTTTTTTCGTGATATGGTATTTGCTAAACCGGTTATATACTTGCCGGCGTACGATTCCCCGCTAAGAACGAGCTGGTTATTCTGCAATTGTGGGAAAAGGATGAGAAATTGACGTAGAGCCTCGTGCAAATTCTCTCCAACTTCTTTTTGGTTGGTTGAGTATCCTTCACTGGACTCGGTATAGCTAAAACCAGTTCCAACAGGGTTGTCAATATAGAGTACGTTGAAGTCGTCCGTCCACGGATACGCGCGATAATCAAGCTGTCCATCGCTTTTGACAACATACGGTCCGTTTTCTGTGAAGAAAGCGAACATAGAGGAAAGACCAGGGCCACCTTGTAACCACACAATTAGCGGAGCTGTTGTCCAGTCACTCGATTTCGGACAAAACCAAAAAAACATATGCGATCCAAGCTTGTTATCGACCGTGAGGTAGCCCGAATAACTCGCGATACCCGGTAAGAAAGGTTCGACGGCTGCGAGTTTTTGAGCTTCTTCAATTTTTCCATTGATTATGAGTGGCGTAAGAAATAAGGGTTTTACTTGTATAAGCGCGGTGATCGGGGTAACACAAAGGACGAAAAGATACGCGCAATACCTGTACATGGTTTCAACAGGAAAAAATGTGGTTTGATAATAATTTTTAACGACGAATCGAATGAGAAATCGTAATGATATTTGCGAACGTTTAGTACAATTTTTTTGAAATCATTATTATGATGATTTAATTAACGTTTTCATCAACAAATAGTAAAAATCTGGTAACGATGACGTGTTCCGCATCGACCTCGTTAGGAGTCTGAATTTCGTGCGGTAACGGCAATATACAATTAAAATGGTAGGTATTGTTATCGAACAGAATCGATAATATGGATCTAATACCGAGGAAGAGTCGGAGTTTTAATTGATCTATATGATTTTCCTTCCGTAAATTTCACTAGAAAGTTACAATTTTTAAATGTTTCATGTGAATTGAGCGTCTTGTTCCGCATAATTTTACGAGATATTCGCAGGTAAGCAAGCAACATTACAGTAACAAATAGAAAACACGTGCCATTGCCATGGGCAGCAGTTTATTTTTGGAATTAAATCCGGTACGGCAAAAATGGTTGGGAAATTCAAATAAATATTGCCAAGTGAATTTCTTTCCAATTTTCTTCTGCTTCTTGTTTTTCTTTTCTTACCTAATTTTAAGCGTGTATTTTACAGAATTTTCATCACAAATATTCAATGAATTGAAACAATATTGATCTCGTACGAGCTAGATAAAGAGGGGAATTGGAGAGAATTTCGACTCAAAAGTAGAGTCAAGCGGGAGTCGGCAAAGTATTAGGAGATTAGAAAAACCTTCAACTAAAGAACTATACAGGGTGGTCCAAAATGATGTCAACAGTTGAATGGGGATTTGTACTAAATTTGTTGTAGCGCAAAAACGCGAAACGTTAGACGTAAGTATATTTAATTCAAATGTACAAAATTTGTATCTTAATTTTATCTTTAATTTGCGCCAAATATAAAGTCTCTACGACTTTTCTGAGCCGAGTTATGGACCAGAAGGTGCCAAAAATTTGACACAAGGGTTCCCAAATTTGTTAATTATCAAGGAATCTAGTTTGTGGCATGAAGAATCGCGTTATCCCTTCATTTCTTTCGATGCGCCCATGAAATTTAGTGCTGAACCCCAAAACACGGTTAAAAATTTCTGTGAAGCACCAAAATGGGTCAATGGGCCCAAAAAAGGTCAAAATTTCCCCAAAATGATAAAACCGGCTAATCTTCGAAATTTTTCTCGATTCTGAGATAAAATTTAGCGCTGAATCTGAATAAATGGGCCCAAGCGTTTATGGGCCCAAAAAGGGTCAAAGTATCCCCAAAATGATAAAATCGCTCAACCTTCAGAGTTTTTCTCGATTCTGAGATAAAATTTTGCGGTAAATCGGAATAAATTTGTTAAAAAATTCTGCGAAGCACCAAAATAGGTTTATGGGCCCAAGAAGGGTCAAAATTTCCCCAAAATGATAAAACCGGCTAATCTTCGAAATTTTTCTCGATTCTGAGATAAAATTTAGCGCTGAATCTGAATAAAATTGTTAAGAAATTCTGCGGAGCACGAAAATGGATTAATGGGACCAAAAAGGGTCAACATTTCTCCAAAACGAAAAAATCGCCTAATCTTCAATTTATTCTTCATTCTAGGGTAAAATTAGGTGATGAGTTGAAAAAAAAAACTGTTGAATACGTGTTAAAGTGCCCAAAAACAATCACAGTTTTGTCAGCGAGCGCAGAGAAGGATATGGCGCAGCAGAAGTCAAAACCTATTTTACATCACACACTGCCGCACAAATCACTTCAATCATACGCCCATCAATCGTGCGCTGCGTCTTTACAACCAAATAGTCACAATAGATGATACAATTGATATTTTTTTTGATAAGAGAAAAGCTTTCGCTGAAAAAGTAGCCAGAGCTGTGGATATTGTGTGCAGTGGGACTGGGTAGCGTCGTTACTCTGTTAGCAGTCCTCAATATCATGAGGGGGTGAGGGAGCAGTTGGCAACTAATTCTCAATGTTATTATTACTAATTATAATCTTATTATTATTTTTATTTGTTTATTTATTTATTTATCTTTTTTTATTTTTTATTTTTATTTATTTTTATTTATTTTTTTCATTATTATAATTTTTTTTTTTTTTTTTTTCCAATAATATTATCACTATTACTATTACTGGCATTATTATTATAATCAAGATTATTATTATTATTAATATTATTATTATTTTTACTTATTACTGTTAGGCCTACTATTATCTTTATAATTATTATGTAATTTCAAAAGTGGTGTCACCTGTAATTGGTCCGTGGACTGTAGGTGGCACCACTATAAAATAAAATAAATAATAAATAAATAAAAATATTCCGAGACCATCGTCCGTTAAGCTTCCTGTGAGAGAATGATCAAGGCCCTGTGTTTGATCCTTCACATGTCTTCACGCAAAATTTTACAGATTCACCCGCGTCTATTGAACAGGGGCCCTATCCAATCTCCCACCGCGAGCTCATGACCGAAGACAGTCTTCAGAGTAACCTTGCCACCTTTGCGTGAAACGACGAGATTTTTTGTGAATTTGCCCTCCTATTACGGGGCCCATTCAATCTCTCACCGCGAGCTCATAACGAAAGACGAGCTTCAAGGTATCACTCCCACCCTCGCGTGAACGTATGAGAATTTTCTCGCATCCGCCTGCCTCTGTCGAACACGGGGCTTTGATCGTTCTCTCATCACGAGCTCGTGACGTAAGACGAGCTTCACAGTACTATTCCTACCCTCGCGTGGACGTACGAGAATTTCCTCATATCCGCCTGCCTCTATCGAACAGGGGACCTCAGTCGATCTTTTACCGCGAGAAAACGAAGTCGCCAGTATCATTCTCTTCTTCGCCCAAAACAACAGCAGTTTTTGCGGAAGCACCCGCCTCGATCATACACGGGGCCTAGGTCGATCTATGTTGAACCCAGGGATCATTCGCCTGCCTCTGTCAAACACGGGGTCTTGATCGTTCTCTTACCGCGGCGAGCTTGACGGTGTCATTCCCTCCTCCGGGTGAAATCCAGAGAAATTCCGGGCGTTTGTCTGCCTCAATCAAAGACTGAGCTGTAGCTGATCGCTCATCACGAGCAAGACCGAATTTGCGGTATCCTCCCATTGCCCGAATCCATCAGGAGTTTTTGCACTTCGGGCTGCTTCGTTCATAGGTGGGGCGTCAGTTGATTTCTCATTGCGTGCACGCAACAGAAGACCAACTTTGCGTTCTTTGACTGAAACAACGAGAGTTTTCGCACTTTTTCCCGCTTTGATCAAACGCAGAGCCCTAGTCGATCTCGCACCACGAACCTTCAACGGAAGATGAATTTGTTGTCTCCCTCCAATCCCCAAATGAGGAGAATTTCCGCAATTTTCTCTTCCGGATGTGTCACCCAAGCTATTCGATCTGTCACTCGCGAGCACTCAGTGGCAGACGAACTTGACGACATTCCTTGCATCCCCTGAATCAACAATTTTACTGCAGAATGAGAAAAATTTTTCATTTTTCATTTTGGAGATCATCTAGGGCTATTTCAGTATTTTCCTCGGACTCGGGGCTGAATTTTACTTCAGAATTGAAAACAACTTTTGAAGATTACGCAATTTTTCATCTTGGAGGAATTTTGATTCTCTTTGAGCCCATCAACCCATTTCGGTGCTCCAAAGAGCTTTTTAAGCATTTTTTTCGAACTCAGCGTAAAAGTCGACTTGAAAATCGAATTAAAATTTGGAAGTTTCAACGATTTTCCAATTTGGGGAAATTTTGGCTCTTTTTGGGCCCATTAACCCATTTTGGTGCTTCGAAGAACTGCTTAATCATTTTTTTCAGACTCAGCGCAAAAGTCCACTTGAAAATCGAATTAAAATTTGTAAGTTAGAACAATTTTCCAATTTTAGGGAAATTTGGACCTTTTTTGGACCCATTAACCCATGTCGGTGCTTCGAAGAATTTTTTAAACATTTTTTTCGGAGTCAGCGCGAAATTCCCCTGAGAAATCGAATTAAAATGCAAAAGTTCGAACAATTTTCCAACCTGGGGGAATTTTGACCCTTTTTGGGCCTATTAACCCATTTCGGTGCTTTTTTTAGGATTTCGTTACTATTTTTCTCGTTTTCCCCGTCCAAATTCACTGAGGAAAAATAATTTGATTAATAAAATTTTCGAAATTCAGCTCAATACTGTAAATTAATTAATTTTCAAGTCCTATTTTGGGAACCCTGGCGAATTGGTAAATTTTAGGCACATTTTGGTCCAGAACTCGGCTCATAAAAGTCGTAGAGACTTCATATTTGGCGCAAATTAAAGATAAAATTGGGATACAAATTTCGTATACCTAAATTATACGTCTAACGTTTCGCGTTTTTGCGGTACAACAAATTTAGTACAAATCCCCATTTAACTGTTGACATCATTTTGGACCACCCAGTATACAGGAAGGAGGCTTTAGAAAATTTCAATTAAGAAGTATAGGATGTGTAAATTAGCAAATCTTGAGTCACATGTTATTGAGAGAAAGGGGGTTTGAGAGAACTCGACTTGGAAAATAGGAGTACATATTTAGCCTTTTAGAAAAATTCTACAATGGCCTCCAAGTTTTTTAGCGGGGTATTCACTATTCAGGATATTTACAAGAATTAGACTTGGAGGGATCTTTTGGAGATGCGGCCTCGACTTTTTGGGACCTTTTCAAGACATTTCTTCCTCTTAACGGGACATTAGGAATCATATCGATTTTCTCATTAGGCTTGGAGGGATTTTTTTCCCAGGTTGATCCACCTTAATTCCGGAGGTTTCCAGTCCCGCTAGAAAGAATACGGGACTTTTTCGGGGTTCCGAGGTTTTCGGGAACTGGTACACACCCTACCATTACTTAGAGATATATCCCCAGATATTTCCGCAGAGCATCCATGCGTCCAAAATCCTACGGAACTTGAAAAAATATTTGGCCTAAATTCTCACAAAGGGGTGGTGCTGGAAGATTTTGAAAAATTCTGACTAAAACGCAAAGAGGGGAGTGTAGAAGACGGTATGATGAAATCACCAGGGGATCTAGCTAATTTTTGACTAAAGATGGCGGGGAGATTTTGAGTCTCAACCATATACAGGAAGGAATACGTCAAATCGAGTTTGAGCGGAGAACGAGGTTAAGTCGGGATTTCTCAGAGGTGGAATTGGTTACCGAAGTGTGCGATCTTCTCTAGAATGGGTAACATTACCTGAGTAAAATCTCTCGATGGTGTTTCTTGGAACGGTTCTTGGTGGGCTTCTGGGAATCGGAAATCTCAGGGTGCTGACTCAGGAGGACGGGGTTCTCGGTTGCTGACTCCAGAGAATGATTCTCGCGGAACTGACTCCAGCGAATAATCTTGTTAATGGTACCCGGCCAAGTACAGAATGCGGGCCGACGGGTCCGGGTCATCGCTGTCAGCCAAGAGGCAAGTGTCGAAGGACAGGGAGAACACCGGTCCGGATGATACCACAGGCTAGATCACAAATCCGATGCTGGGGCTGGCCAAACTCAGAGAAAACCATAGTGTGAAGGCTCTTCCAGTTGTTTGGACAGTGAAGTGGCATTTTGGCTCTGAACCCGTACTCGGAGACTTGTTGCTCATTTAAGGTCGGACTATAAGCCAGCTAAAGAGGTTTTGTGTATTCCCTTTTCAAGGAGAAGGAGAACTGTGATACGCTAGCTGGTTTGTGCACTGATAGTTGGAGGCAGGTATCGATTGTGGTTCTATGAAAGAGCGAGCTCAATCTTGTTTATTTTTTAGGTGATTGGGAATTGTAGAAAAGAGTTCAAAAACAGTGCGAACAGGTAATTAAAAGTAGGATTATGTACGTTGAGTTGTCTGTAGGGTTGATGTAGGTGCCTGTGTGATGCGGTTAGCATACAGATATCCTACACATGGAACAGGTTCCCTTTTGTTAAGGAAGCCTTCGTTTTTAACAGGGAACCTGTTCTATGGGGGGCTTTTTGAGAAATTTGCCGGGCGGCTTCCGCCATCCAACAAAAGACTTAAAAAAATTTCGATTCTCGAGCCATATATGATAGGAAGGGGACTTGGAAAAATGTCGACTATCGAGCCATATATGATAGGAGGGGGAGTTAGAGAAATGCCAACTCTCAAGCTATATATGATAGGAGGGGGACTTAGAAAAATTCCTATCCTTTATACTAGCTGTATCTAGGCCTAGGCTTCATTGAATTCTCAATACCGAATCCCATATGACTCATAAAACAGATTCTCGTTTAACTTTGTTGAGGAAGCCGTCGTTTTTTCATGATCTTCGATTTCAAGACAGGAGGCCCGAGACGTATCTACTTATTTCTTTTAATTTCGCAAAATTTGGCACTTGAGGGGGATTCAAGACACCCTTCTTATTTTCATAATGATAATTTTCACATCATTACGTAAAACAAACTTTGTTAATGGGTCGTTTTAACAGGAAACCTGTTCTACGAGGAGTCATTTTAAAAATATGCCTTGCGCCGGATCATATCCGGCCAAAACTGACCTACCCAAAATCTTTTCAAGTTCCAACCTCCTGTATTATACAGTTTGATGGTCAACATTTTTACCAAGTCCAAAATTTTAACTCTCTAGATATTGAGATGTGGGCATACCGACGTATTTTGAGGATTTTCTCGAATTTCATTACAAAGTCCAATCGTGAAATATGGGTACCGCTTACATTTCTCAATAACCCGCGCACCTGTGCCCATAGCAGAAGTGATTAACCGATGACGTCAAATTCGAATAAATTTCATAAACATTAGCGAAAATCGTCGATAAAATAAAAAGCAGGCTGAAAACGATATCAGTTTCCAAGGGTTTTTCGATAACGGTCTTCTCAAGTAATAAACTGTGTGTTTAGTACTTTTTCGGGGTTAGCGGTTATTGCACCCTTCATTTCCAAAGATATACTCGAGTTAATAAAATGGATAAAGTGCTTTAAGCCACCAGGAAACGACGTCATATATAAATTTAAATAATTGCATCGTATTCCAGCTCCATATTATCGGCGAGACGATTTTGATGTTTGTTTCGTGCGAGTACGTTGACTTATTTCTTGGAAACATTATCAGCGATGTATAAGATCGACTTTTACTATTTTTTCGCGGTTTGATTTATACTTCTCTGCACTAAATTCAGCGTACATTCCTTCTTCTTCTTGTTTTCTTACTCACTCTTGATCGGTTTGAAATTTTGCCGAATTGTTGAGATTACACGTTACAAAAGTATTACTTTCGGGATTTTATTTCCGGGTGATACAATTGAAAAAAATCCGCCGTTTACCAACAGGGATGGAGGGAGAGAATGAGAAAAACTGCGACCATCTGGATTAAATGTCGAGGAAATTTGAGAAATTTTGGCCTTACAGCTGTAATTATGAGAGAGGCCATTCGAAAAGATGCGTAGGAATTCACTGACTTTTTCGAAAACTTGGCAGAATTTAGAGCTATTTATTCAAGATGAGGAAGAGGGATGATGTCTTGAAAAAATTCCAACCAGAGAGCTAGACATACTAGGGGACTTGAAAAGATTTTGGACTTACGAACTATATTTATATGTATAGTGAAGCATTTAGGGTGGCAGCTATTTGAGAAAAAATACAAGGGCACCCTGTGACCTACTTCAGGGACTTGAGGTTTCCGGACATTGCCTTTCGTAAATATTGCAGAATATCGTTGTTGTCTTTGTACTTCTGATACTCAAGCACCTGCGAGTGAATAAGTTCTTGCAAGTTCACCCCGCACCCCTGTTCTCCAGACTTGTTCCGCGATCGTACTCTCAGTATCGGCTTGCTCATTCTGGAGCTCTTTCATCACGAAATTTAAGTCTTGGTGGTGCTTCCCCACGTCCACTTGGAACCGGTTATGTCGTACTTCACCTATTTGTACGTTGTTCTTTATTGGCTGCCAATTTACAGTGGTCTCAAATGGTTGAAGAAAATATCGTCCGCCTCCTGAAACTTCATTATTTTATGTACGTCCCATCAAAGTACTCGTATTTCAACACACGTTCGAAATCTTCCTCTCTCTATGTTCGTTGTAACAGTGCACAGGTCTGTTTGACGTTCGGAATCGGAACTGGACATGATCGTTAGGAACACTGTATTTAACTTGGAGACATTCTTTCTGAATTCGACGTAACACCGCCTGGCCGAGGTGAAAGTAAAAAACCCTTCCTCAGCCTGTATTGAGTAAATCTTTCTCGAAGTCAAACATTACACGCCATGGGAAGCGAGTCATACTCACATCTGCCTGAAAGCAAAGCATATACAAAGGGCAGAGCTACGTACTGGTTTTCTCGACTACTCGTAGTCCGATAGTGCAATTGATAGCATTCGGAAAAACGTTTTTCGAGATTATGGCTTTCGGGTAAATGCCCATTCGAGCCAATGGCTTTCAGGTAGATAGCTTCTGGGAAACCTCGAAATTTTATGGAGTCTCTAAAACCAAGTCCACGAGTGTACTACAGACTCAAGAAAATGTCGACTTTCAAACTATATGCTAGGAGACTTGATTTTGACCTTCAAGCTATGTTTTGTGAATGAGAGATTGTGGCTTGAACCAAGAAAATACATAGTAACGATCTTCGATCTGTACATAGGAGGAGAGGGAAGAACGTGAAAAGATTCCTATCATCGAGCCACATATCTGAGAACTGCAAAATTTCGACTAAATAAAAATGATCTTAATCGATTATTGAAATTAAAATCGAAAAATCCGTCCTCTGCTTATCCTAGCTCAGTCATTACAGGGTGTCCACTTTTTCTCTGAAATGAAATTCCCTGCGTTTCTTTCACTTTTTCAGGTTTTTCCCGGCCATAATCTCCACTGAAAAAAAAAAAAAAAAAAAAAAAAAAAAACAGAGGAAAAAAGAGGAAACATTTCTTAGCTTGAACTTTTTTTTACGTACTCAAAAAATTCCCTGACTTTGGGTAAAATTGAAAAAATTCCTTGACTTTTCCCTGACTTTTCCAGGTCTCATGAAATTCCCTAACTTTTTCCTGACTTCCAGATTTTCCAGACAAATGGACACCCTGGCAGGGTGTTCACTTTTTCTCTGAATTGAAATTCCCCGACTTTTTCATGACTTTTCCCTAAATTTTTCAGGTTTTTTCAGACCATAATCTCCACTGAAAAGCAGCAAAAAAAAAAAAAAAGAGGAAAAACTTCTTAGCTTGAACTTTTTTTGACGTACTCGATAAATTCCCTGACTTTGGGTAATATTCCCAAACTTCCTTGACTTTTCCCCGACTTTTCCAGGTCTCACGAAATTCCCTGACTTTTCCTGACTTCCAGATTTTCCAGACAAGTGGACACCCTCGCAGGGTGTCCACTTTTTCTCTGAATTGAAATTGCCTGACTTTTTCATGACTTTTCCCTAACTTTTTCAGGTTTTTTCAGACCATAATCTCCACTGAAAAACAACAGAGAAAAAAAAAAAAAGAGGAAAAGAGAAAAAACTTTTTAGCTTGAACTTTTTTGACGTGCTCAAAAAATTCCCCAACTTTGGGTAAAATTCTCTGACTTCCACATTTTCCAGACAAGTGGACACCCTGGTTTTCTCTGAATTGAAATTCCCCGACTTTTCCCCAACTTTTTCAGGTTTTTCCTGACCATCATCTCGACTGAAAAGCCACAAAAAAAAGAGGAAGAACTTATTAGTTTGAACTTTTTTTGACGTACTCTAAGAATTCCCTAATTTTTCCAGGTCTCACGAGATTCCCTGACTTTTCCCTAACTTTGTCAGGTTTTTCCAGACCATAATCTCCACTGAAAAGCAACAAAGAAAAAAAAAGCAAAATTTCTTAGCTTGAACTTTTTTTGACATACTCAAAAGATTCCCAGACTTTGGGTGAAATTCCCAAAATTCCCAGGTCTCACGAGATTCCCTGACTTTTCCCTAACTTTGTCAGGTTTTTCCAGACCATAATCTCCACTGAAAAGCAACGAAAAAAAAAAAAAAAAAAAGGAAAAATTTCTTAGCTTGAACTTTTTTTGACATACTCAAAAGATTCCCTGACTTCGGGTAAAATTCCCGAAATTCCCTGACTTCCAGATTTTTCAGACAAGTGGACTTTTTCTCTGAATTGAAATTCCCTGACTTTTCCAGGTTTTTCCAGACCATAATCTCCACTGAAAAGCAACAAAAAAAAAAAAAAAAAAAAGGAAAAGAAAAAGAAAAATTTCTTAGCTTGAACTTTTTATGACGTACTCAAAAGATTCCCTGACTTCGGGTAAAATTCCCGAAATTCCCTGACTTCCAGATTTTCTAGACAATTGGACATCCTGGCAGGGTGTCGACTTTTTCTCTGAAATAGTATTCCCTGACTTTTCCCAACCCTAATATCCATTGAAAAGCAAAAAAAAAAAAAAGCAAAAAAAAAAAAAGCAAAAAAAAAAAAAGCAAAAAAAAAAAAAAAGCAAAAATTTTTCAGCTTGAATTTTTTTTGACGTACTCAAAAAATTCCCTGCCTTTGGGTAAAATTTCTCAATTTTTCCAGGTCTCACAAAATTCCCTGACTTTTCCCTGACTTCCAGATTTTCCAGTGTCCACTTTTTCTCTGAAATGAAATTCCTTGACTTTTCCAGACCATAATCTCCACTGAAAAGCAAAAGAATGAAAAAAAAAAAAAAAAAGAAAAGAAGGAAAAGCTTCTTAGCTTGAACTTTTTTTGACTTACTCAAAAAATTCCCTGACTTTGGATAAGATTCCCAAAATTCCCCGACTTTTCCCTGACTTCCATTTTTTCCAGACAAGTGGACACCCTGGAACCTTATTGATGTATGAGACCTCACGAGTAGCGAAAGAAGTGAGTTGCATTTTTTTTGTTTGCTTGGCCTCGTTTTGTCTTGATATTTTTTTTCTCTCCCCACCGATCATTGAATTTTCACTAAAACCTTTTAATTCCAGCCCCTTCATACCTATGAACTTTCAAGTATTTGTATTATGTGGAAATTATTTGGTAGAAGTCATGCTGAAAACCAGCGTTTTAAAACGCAATTTTGCTAGTAGGCCCTGATCAAATTATTAATGATTAGTGCACTTGAAATTTTAGGTAGTACAAACAATAGTTTCAGAAAGGTAATGCGAAAATCATTTTGTTTGTGTAGATGGTATCATTAATAAACATTATAACATGGCTGGCAATTATTATTTGTATTATTTTTTTTTTCGTTTAATGAAACATAGGTATTATTACAAGTTCAATTATGAAGTTTGTTTCGAATAAAAGTTTTTTCTTTCAAATGTGACTCAGAGTATCTCATTTGCGACACTGTTTTAATTTGCATGACGAAGCTATGTACCTATGGTCGTGCAATGCAAGGCGTGTCAGAGGTACTTTTCAACGAGTAAAATGTGAATATTTTGCAAAATTTTGGAATTATATTAGCCTACAAAAACGACGCGAAGGCTTCCTTATCGAATATGAACGAGGAACGCAGGGCACCTGAAAGCCGAGGCAATGAAAAAGATCTGAGCAAGTTATGAATAAGCTTATGTGATTTTTACGTGGTACTATCGAAGTATAAACGATTGTGTCCATTTTCAACATCGTACGGTTCTGGAACTCAAACGCGCTCTTGGTCAATAATATCCGCTACTGATATATTTTAAACGATGCAGCTTAAAATTCAGTATTGGGAATGGGATGCATGTACCCAGCCCCTTCCAGACGGTCGATGGGGAGGGGCCGGTATACAATCCAGCACTAACTCAGTACAAACGACTCATACGGGTTTTGACTCTTAAATCGAAAAGGAGAGGAGGGTTAGCGATATGGACCTGATTTTCCATCCTCCTGTGAAACAAAGAGCGGGTGTTGGGAAAAGAGTCAAGTATTTCTAGAAAGAGGGAGCGATGAATTGGGGGGTCGGTAGATTTTTTAGGTAACTGATATAGTAGGTGTTGGTCAGGCCCGAGGGGATAATGTAGGAAACACAGAGACTAGGCGATGGAAGTGACTTTTATTGGGAAGGGAGTGGGTGAGAAAATAGGATGATTTGAGGGGTAATTAAAGAGAATGTTGTGAGCTGGGACTTGAGGAAGTTGTAAGATAAAGTTAAGGAGAGTGGAATGAAAGCGAAGTCGTCGAAATGATTCGGCGGCTAGACTTGGAGCAGGGTTAGTGCGAAAAGGGCCTGTGCAAGTACAAATAACAGAATTTTGAATCATGTCTAGAAGTGAGAGATGTGATGAGGGTGTCAGTCCATGTATAGATGATTCATATTCTAGGATAGATCGGACTAGGGTATGGTAGAGGGAACCAAAATTTTACGCTTGCAACTGGTAGAAAGATGGGGTAGGTATTTTAAGACGTTTGGAACTCCGAGGCTTTTGGCTTTGATTTCTTTCATATGAGTAGTGTTTGAAGTGAAAGCGGAGGCATGGAGTTGAGTAGGAGGAGAGGAAATGGAGTTTTAGCTCATTTTTTATCGAAAATCACGATACAGGATTTGAAGGAGGATATTCGGAGTCCGTCGTATGATAGCCAGTGGAATTTTGTACGATTCTGTGTGCGTGAAGTTGATTGTGTGTACAATGGTGGTCGGGTCAACGGCATACAAAATCGGTTCAACGGGGGAAGCGGTGCTGCCAAAGATGTCATTTATTGCGATCGGATCAGTCATTTAAACAGCCGCCTTTTTCGAAATACGCATTTAAAACATATACAAAGCTTTTTTGACTCCCACACTCGAAAAATTCCAATCAATCATCCGCCACAAAGGGTACTGGCTTCTTTTCTCTTTCCCTCTAAATACCCGTAAGTTGATTAAAACATAATATTTTCATGCACGTATTTTGCAAAGCAAATCGTAAGCATTCGTACAAATCTCCATAAATACATTTACATTACTTAATAAAATACATCCGAGAAATCTGCAAAATAAAAACAAGCCTTTTAATCTTACGAACCGTGCACACACGTTCGCAGACAACAAAACAAAACAATTCGACCGCCGCGGAATCGAAAAAAAAAAAAAAAAAAACGTCAAATACAAAAACAAAATGCATTTGACGTTCATCCAACAATCTAGAATGTATACGGTTCAGTAGTTCTAATTACATCTAATTTTTGAGGAGAAAAAGCGAAAAAAAAACTACAGCCGGCTAAATTTTTTTACAAAATTAAAGTGTACACGGTTCAGCAGTTCTAATTACATCTATAATTTTTTTCAAAGTAAGAGAGAGCAAAAAAAAAAAAAGCTCGATGGCGGAATTATATACGAAATATTTTCTCTGACTGTTCGCTCATCATTGTGCAAAGGCACTGGCCCCAGACAGATTCCATTGTAAATCATGCGGCCGCTACATATTTGATAAAAATATAATTTTTTTTTTTTTTTCCTATCAAATCCCAAAGTTATGCATGACCGTTACGCAGACGGACGTTGATTTTGCAGCTATTATTTGATCTACATTAATTGAAATTTTGGAACGAAAGCTCGCGAATATTCGTTTCAGATAACATAAATATAGTGTGTAACTGAAAACGTAAAATACAGGTATTTTCGTGGCAAACGCAAGCTAATTTCGTTGGTTTTTCCCTGGTAAAGGTAGTACTGGAAAATATTAATGTTTCTGATTGGCACACCCTCTAATAACACTTTCGGCTACCGTCTCGACAAGCTCAAAACCATAATATACAAAAATTCAGTCGCTCGTCAACGTCGACATGCAAAACCCAATAGAACATCGCTCCCATCAATAATGTGGCTACGACATGCAGTAAATACCACATAACTGTACCCATTAAAGTGGCCCTCTCTTTCTCTGCGACTTGTTCGCTCTAAAGAAAACAATAAACGTTCGTCGTTTTATTGATTTCACGCTACGACGGGCCAGTTAACCACCTCAGTGTCAACCAATTTATAGAATATCAGCTACATGCTACCGATATTATTTGTTCTCTGTATAGTAGACTCGTGTTTAGCTTATCGATAAATGAATAATGACAAAACGGTTACCCCTATTCGTTGGTTGTTTGATCAATCTCATTCTCGACTATACGCTTAATGATTTTCGTTTTTTGAAAATTGTTTTTTCATTACCTGTTTGTTTTTCTGCTTTAAGAGTAGCACCCTCCAGCTCGAAAGGTTGACTGCGTCCTTTGGCGTTCACCGCGTACACCCTGACCTGGACGCTGTCCCCCGGTGACAACGTGTTCAGCTGGAAATACGGCTCTTGCGAGGATAGATTCAGGATCAAGCTTTCGGTTGTCGAGTTCATCACCTCGAGTATGAATTTCTGGGGCAGACCACCATCGAAACCGGCACGACAAAAAATTTCCAGTGAAACAGTCGTCACGTTGCCAACTGTACAATTTTGCGGTGAATGTGGCGGCGCTGAAAATATTCAGAAGTTTGACTTACATTTTGGATACTTTCGCGATATGAAATGGGAGGATGAGCAAACCATAGCCACTAAGTGATGAGAAATAAAAAAAAAACGCTACGAAGTCGGATAAATATTCATGAGAGGAAATCTAAAGCTTTGGAGTTCGAACCACGGCCCGAGTTTGAGTAATGACTGCTAATAGACAAACAGATTCTGCATGGACTCATTTCCAGATTATCCCTATCCCAAAAAACGATTCAAAGCTGCGTCTTATTGCCCTATCCTCATGCATCCCAAAACTTGTTGAATCTATGCTAAATGCCCGACTCAGACACTGGTCGGAAGAAAAAGGTATTATTCCACACAACTGCTAAGGCTTTCGAAATAAACGCAGTGCTATCGACTGTGTCACCTCCCTCGTCAGTGACATATATCAGGCTTTTATAGACAAGCAACACCTGAACGCCCTTTTCATAGACATCCACTCAGCTTTTCCCAGTGTCAGTCAGCTTACCATTTTTGCGTCAAACTCTACAAAATCTGAATATTCCCCCCCCCCCCCATTTCTCTACTTTCATTCTCAAATTGATGTATCCTCAAACATTTACATTCACTCACGCTAACTGTCCTTCAATAACTAGGATAAATTACTTAGGTCTTCCCCAAGGCTCGTCCCTGAGCCCTATCTTATTTAATCTATATATCCTCACCGTTTTAAACATACGTTCACCAGCTACCATACTTTCCTTTGCTGATGACCTGGTTATTTACCAAGCTCATTCTCAAGTTGCCACCACCACTCTACACGTCACTAACACCTTATCCGTCCTCCAAAACAAACTAGACCAACTAGTCCTGAGTTTATCCATTCCAAAATGCGTTTCTGTTCTGTTTTCCTCAAGAGCCTACAACCTTGCAGATGCGTGTATCTTCCTCAAGGGCGAACACATCCCAAATTGTTCCTTCTTCAAGTACTTAGGCATCAACATGGACAGTCGTCTTACATGGAACATTCATATTTCCTTCCTTCGTACCAAATGCTCCCAGGCCATGTACATCCTTCAAGACTTGTCTAGCACCGAATGGGGTGGTGATCCCATCATCCTGTCGATGCTATACAAAGCCATTATTCGTAGTAAAATGGAATACGGGGCCTTCCTCTTCGGTTCCGCTGCTCCCTCTCGTCTGAAAAAACTCGACGTACTTCAAAATCAGGCCCTTCGCTACATTTTAGGAGCCATGAAAACGACACCAATTGTTGCTATGGAAACTGAAGCAAAAATTCCTCCCTTACAACTCCGTAGAATATATCTTACACAAAAATATTGTACTCGCTTGGCCTCCTGGACAAATAGAAAGCTCATTCTCTCCTTTTCGAACATTTCTCGTAATTGGCGCTTCATCCCCTCCAAAAAACCTTTGTTATCTCGCATTATGAAAAAATATTCCAAACTCCTACACTCGCTCCCATCGATAGATGGCTATCCTTACCAATACCTCACCTATTTCGAAATTTTTCTTCGTTGGCCGTTAGAAATTTTGACACGGATACCGCTACAATTTGCCGAACTAATTGAAACTCAATTCCGTGATTACCGTATCATATACATCGATGGCTCAAAGATGACTTCTGGTTGCGGTGCGGCCTTCTACGAGTCCTTTTCGGGAGTTGTAAGGAACTTCCAAATTTGCCCCGGATCCTCGTCCTATGACTGCGAAGTTGCTGCTATTTTCATGGCTCTTAACTTCGTATCTCAATCTAATCCTTCTTCTTCTCCGTATAACCAAATCCTTATCGCTTCAGATTCTCTCTCGGCCCTTCATGCAATCATAGAATCACCATACTGTCACAATATCAGCCCCACTATCATTAACACTCGCTTCCTCCTCCAACATCTACTTCACTCTAAGAACATCAGCACTTCTTTTATGTGGATCCCCAGCCACAAGTCAATTGAGGGCAATGAACGAGTTGATTCGGCAGCTAAAGCGGCTTGCTCCTCGCAGTCTGCCGCAAAATACTCATTCATTAGTGCAAATTTCCTACTAGACATAGCCCAAGAAGAAAACGAAGAAAAATGGCAAATACACTACTTGGAAAACATTTCCCTCTCATCCCAATACTTCCATCGAGAAAACTCAATTCCCACTCATCCCTGGTACATATTGTCAAACTACGTCAACCGAAAATTCACTATCTCAATTTGCAGACTTCGATTCAATCACAACAGGCTCCCGTACAATTTAGCAAAATTTTTACCAAAAGACAACCATATTCTTTTTCAATGTCCACATCTTACCACTCAACAAAAAACACTCCACTCTTCACTTATCAACTTCTTATGTTCAACGCCCTTTCGCTGCACTCAATCGCCTCCATATCTCCAACCTCTCTGTCTTTCCTGCTCTTTACTCATTCGTAAATTCTCTCTCCTATCCTCACTATCTAATCCACTTGCTTCTCCCTGTCTTCCACCTCACAATTCTTCGGTCGAAGCCCTATTCATAAACCGTATTTTCTTCATGTATTTTTTTTTCTGTTTTTGTTTGTTTCTTTTTTTTTCTAATAAACGGTTTATAATAATAAAAAAAAAAAAAAAACTGAGCGGCAATTGTACCTTTTGCAATGCGAGTTGGAGACGCGCGATTTTCTTTGTTCTCAATCATATCTCATGAATCACTCTTCTTTTTTTCTACGTGGTTCAAATATTGTCGAAGTCCCCATATTTCTTGACATTGCGTTCTGATTTTTGAAAGTCCATCATAAGGATTTAAACCGAAAAATATTCTCTGATGACGTCATACTTTCCTGCTTGTAATGATACGAGTATACGTCATATTCCTAATTCGTTCAGGTTACTGATGTCGTCATTATTACACCCCGGACGAAATTCCTTAGCATGATGGTACCCAAAAAGCTGAGTCGAAAATACCAAATGTTGAGCCTAGCATGTATTTTAGGCTTAGTGTGAATAGAAGATGAGGATACAGGTTCCAAAGTAGCAAAAGTAGAAATTTTTCCCAAGTCCCTAAAGTAGGTCAAGGTCACTCATGGCGTCGCGTCAGTACAGTAGGCGTAGTAATGGAGGCCATAGCAGTAAAGCCAAGTATTTTTTAGGTTTGGTCTTGTCTAGACATTGTATGCTAGGCTCAATATGATGAAGGCTAATGATACAGGTCGCAATTTTTCCAGTTCTTAAAGTAGGTCAAGGTCATTGATGACTTCACAAAGGTCAGACGCGGATACATCCTCGCCAAGGTCAAGTTGTACTGACTTCGCTTCCACACCAAGTGAGCCAATGCCAAACAAGAGCACTTGGAGACTGACGGATACGCTTCCCTTTCAAACACTATCATCGATTCTGATTGAAATAGATGAACGAATGTGCGACATACCTTGGCTTGATGGTGAATTGATTTTGCAAATACCCATCCCACCGAGATTCGAGCTTTTGGAAGAAGCAGACATCAGTGAAAAGATTATATCCGAAATTTCAATTGAACTTGCGTTGCAATGCCATGTTGCCTGCAGCCGCTCTTACGGTCAAATTAGCTTTAATGGAGTTGGACGAATTTTAAAGGATTTTTAGTAATACAGTATTCCCTGCTAGGGCTTAAGATGAGCCAACAAATAATTCACAGCGAGCCGGAGATATAATTTTTTTCTTCTCTTTTCCAACATAATTTCCTACACAATTTATTACTACAGAATTCTGCGGAGATTTCTAGGTTAGAGTGTCTACCAATTAGAAGCTTTTCTACTGGACAGGACAAAAAGCAATTATCTGCTTTCAAATTTTGGTATACAAGTGCACTATAAGCAAAAAAGAAATCGCAGAACGCTAAGTGTAAGCAATTGTTATACATCAATCGCGACTAAACCCAACCAGCCTAGATGTATCCGTCTGCTTTTCTCTCTTGTACACTTCGGAAAGCGCAAACGGGAAGAAGTAGAATTAGAGCTTAGAATAGCCTGTTTCACATAGGTTCATTGTTCTTGGGTCCACTTTTCCAAGTTCATTCCAGTCTTAGAAGAGGTCATTTAGGCATCTTGGAGAGAATGGACATTAAGATTGACGACACAAATGACACGCAAATTCATCATCAAGGAGCTGAAATTAGGATCCCGATGGCCAGACCATGACGACGACGAGTGACTCTACCAAAACTATCATAAATATGAATCGAATGCTTTTATTAGAAAGTCAGAAGGAAACAAAAAGGGGTATTTTGTCTCCGTCAAGGAGAGAGAAGTACACATATTCCACAATGGGTCAGGAATAGGTTGCGTAGTTCGAGTTCTGCCAATGCAACTATTTTAACAGGAAACCTTGTTCTATTGGGGGGGGGGGCTTTTTGAAAATTTCGGCGTCTTGTCGTCCGCCGTGCCCTGACCAATCACGTCACAGGGGGTTGAATTAAGTAATAATATATGACAGCGAGGGACTTCGAAGAAAATTTGATTTCCAAGCTATTATCATGCTGGCTGCCGACGTATTTATGGATCGTCTCGAATCCGACATCCTTGAAACTGATTGAGCCCCACGAAATATCCGTTTCTGGTCGAGATATGTGGATGATGTTCTCTGTATCTGGCATGGCCCGTTACCTGATCTCCATTCATTTTTGAATACACTCAACTCATATCACCCTGCGATTTCTTTCACGGTGGAAATTGGTGACACCCACCTCAATTAACTGGACCTGTCGATTTCTCTCTATGAGACCAATAACGTCCTTCAAACCGAATTCGAGGTTTTTAGGAAACCGACGTCCACCGGTGTGTCCATCCATGACTCTTCTCACCACCCACCATCACATAAACTTGCTGCAATTAACTCTGCTATCCATCGACTGGTGCACCTCCCTCTAAAACCTGAAGCTCAGGAGCTTGAGTCTGCTGCTATTCGGAAAATTGCCCAAGTAAACAATTTGCGGGTAAACACGGACTTCCTCATCCGCAGGAAACGCCTCCGCTACTTGCTGTCTGAAAACCTGGAAGCTCCTCAACCTCCCTTAACTCGCTCTAAAGAAAGATGGATGCGGCTACCTTACCTTGGAGCCCCCTCCATGAAACTGTCGGCTATATTGAAGAAATACGGATACCGAGTCGGCTTCTATCCACTCTCCACGACTGCCAATCTCATTCGCCTTAAAGACCCTGTTCCATCCACTCAGAAGTCGGGTATCTACAAATTAAAATGTGGCGATTGTACCTCAGAATACGTCGGCCAAACGGGTAGAAAATTCCGCCTACGCCTACAAGAGCACAAGCAGGCGTTTATCAAAGGGGACAGAAACCAATCTGCCTTTGCTGCCCACTGCCTTCAAACAGGACAAAATTATGAGAATCTCTCCTCCTCACTTCTCCATTCATGCACTAAAGGTCCTCATATGAGTAGACTGGAAGAAGCAGAAACCACTGCTGCCGTAACCGCTGGCCATAACGTGCTGAACGATCTAGAAGCTACTTACGTAAACCCTTTCATTCAATTTTTCTATAACTTTCGTCATCCATCACCAGTTTAATCTTGCTGACTCTTCCTGTTTATTCTCGGTCTTGTGTACTCCCTACTTTTTCATTTCTCCAACTCTATCCATGTCTTTCTTTTCTTTTCCTTCTCATTCTAGTCCTGATGATGATCATCTAAGCATGATCGAAACCGGTCGAATTCTACTAATAATTAAAACTAGCTTCTTTAAAAAAAAAAAAAAAAAAAAAAAAAAAAAAAATGTTTTTAAACTTATTTAACTGACTTTTCCAAAAATTTTTGAATTTCATTCCTGGTCACTTTAGTTTTAAATTACCTTATAATTTTAATTCGTGTGTTATCTCAAAATTTTCCTTCTGGACCTCGATTCTAAATTTTGTGTTTTTCCTATTCACTTTTTGATTTTGGATTTATTTTTATTTATTATACGCTGCTTGTCACCTCTTAGTGGTTTCAATTATTGTCTATCGTTACGTGCTTGTACCTCCTCACTCGCCACTCGCTATATCCTAATGAAGCAGTTGGACTTGAACAATTTTGACTTCCGAGCTATCGCACTAATAATGGAGTTTGGGATTACAGATTGCCAATAGTAGGGGGGGGGGGAGTGTCAGTAAGGATCAAAATTTCTATTTTCGAGGTGTACGAAGATAGGAAGTAGAACAAATTCTCTGCGCTCCACGTTCAACTTTGTTAAGGAAGCCTTGGTTTTTCGCAGAATAAAACTATTCTATTCCTTTTATGAAATCACCAGGACAATTCTCTTAAATCCTCGCGATGATTCGATATAATTCTCGTCATCATTAGTATCATGTCACAGAGTCATAGATAAATTTTTCCAACATATAGGATTAGATTTCATTTCGTGCACTCGCGAGAATATCGCGTGGAATACGGACCAAACATCGACTCGAAAACTGAAGAAAATTTTCAGCTTCACTATATTTTCTCATTTCAGTCTCAACCGTCTGGAGTTTTGCATGCATGGCAGATTTCGGGTAATTGGAGGCATGTTTTCTAAGCTTCGCGGCAGATGAGTCGAAATCATCGACTCTTCGGTAAAAGCATTTCGTACGGTTTATTTTAAGCTAAAACAGAGTCACGCGAGCATGGTAAAATTACTCCAGAATTTCGTTTCAAAAACGAGCGTACGAAAAGAAAAACAGAAGAGACGAATAGACGCATAAAACAGTGAAACGCGATAAATTTTGAAAAACGTAGTCATTAGACCGGGCGTTATGAAAATATTTCACGTCGTCCAGTCATCATTCTGTAAACCATAGAAAACAATTTTCATTCGTCGAACAGTTAACGAAAGGGAAATACTTCTCGGAATAAACAAGAACACACTCGTAAATATTACTGAAAATTCCCCAGCTTCTTTCAGTATAACGCAAACGATCGTAAAAAACAATAAAGAATGCCTACGAGAATAGTTTTTCCTTTCCTCGCCGAAATTCTCCATACTACTTCCTCTCATTAGGAATATATTTTAAAGGAATTCTACTACATCCGGATAAAAACGCTATAGTTGTTGCCGTCTCCATTGTAGCAGATTTACAAAAATCGTTAAGAAGAAATAAACGTCTTTGAAAAGGGCTCAAATTATTTGTGGCCCGACGAACGGAATACCTTTGAGAAATACTCGGAACATAAGCCCACGAAATTGAGATTGCGTGTCTCGAACCTACGTTAGTTTCGCGGTCAAATTATAACGAGCTTACTGAAAATGAAGTTCGATGACTGAAAATACCGAACAGCGAGTTTCTCGTCTTTGTATATCGTTTTTGTAGGAACGTCTGTCTGTTAGATACTTATGGGGGCTGCTATTCTCTACCCTAGGTCGACGAACGATTCAACGTGGCCATGTTGAGGAAAATTAAAAAAAAAAAAGAAAAAAGGATTATATAAGTCTACTTTACCCGCTGGAATGATTTGATAGTGACAAGGTATCGACTGTTGTCCCACACTATTTATTGCGGTGCACGTCAAAAAACCAAAATCCATTTCAGTTTGCGGCTTGAACGTCAAAATCGAAATGCCTCTTCTGCGATCGATTGTAGTGGGGAAACGTTTTTCCGGTATTGGCTCTTGTGAATGATTGAAAGACCATTTGAAACTTTTAGGCTCGGGGTCCGAGTCTACTTCGCACATCACTTCGATGATATCGTTTTTGGCCGCGCCGTACATCAGTTTTTGATTGGGTTTGCAAATTGGTTTATCTGCAAGAGGTTAACGCGATAGAAAACGTTACATAGGAAAAATTCTGAATATGCAAGAATACGTAAATACATGTGAATATTAGAGACTCACATAAAATGCGTAGCTCGACAGCATTACTTTCTTTTTCTCCTTCGACGTTGAATGCTTCACACGTGTAATTACCGATCGAATCCTTCTTTACTTTTCGAAGGACTAGAGATTTATCGTTCACGATAATGTCGTCCTTCACACTTTGATGAATGGCAACACCCTGTAAACAAGGAGAACACAATATTCGATATAATTCTGGGACTTGAGGGAATTAACGTAAAAATGCACAATATGATCAAAAATTTGAAAAATTCTCGAGTCTACGTTTTCGAAAGGAAATCTACGAAGTGTGTTTTAGTGTAAAATGATTGCGGGTGCGTCATCATTGTTACTGCTCAAGGAGTAGGTCCACAAAGAAAAAGGATACACAAAAAAAATTGAATACCCTCGCAAAATTCGATCATGTTACTCGCAGATGATGTTTCTGAACAAATGATGTCAGGATTATTTTCATTCAGGCACGATTCGCTGATTGAATTGAAGACAACCGGAGTCGTAGGTTGACCGACTTACAGACCAGTGACGACCGGGGTGCATTGAACAATCGAAATTACGGCGATCAATTTGTTAGTGACTAAATTTTCGATTCTAAGTAAGGCCAGAATTTTTGTAATAGATTGATGAAAAAACGAAAGTACCTCCCTGTAAATCATATCTAAGAGAAGGGTCCGTTATGTTTGAATGTCCTCCAGAAAAAGGGAAACGAACCATTAAAATGTGTTGATTAGGATTTCCATTTCGTAGTTATAACACGGTTTGATACTTAGGATGGTTCGGTTACGCCACTGCTTGACAATTTGGAAGCAACACTTAAAACATATGAAGCCCTCTTTGAAAAGAACTACTCGTACCCCTTCAAATTTCCGTTTAGCACCCGTACTTCACATATTTTATTACTGCAACAGTATTTTTAGGTAAGTAGAAGACTTTATGAAGACATTGCGTGGTAGGAAACGAGTCTTACATGAAGATCTGAGGTCCTTATATTCGGAAAGAAATACGCATAATTTCATTTTATATGTTGCTCGTGACGTGAAAATTACAATTGCCATAAAAAGAGGCTTCGGGTGCTACAGCAGAGTTCTACTCAACGCCCAAAGATGGAAAGTTATCTCGAAACGTTAAAAATTTAAATGCGATGATGCTAACGTCGCTTAAGAATTGTGTTATAAAGGTTATGAATTTACAAATATGTTTCCCGAGTAAAGCGGTTTCTTGATTACATGACAGAACAATAATTCTTGCTATTTTGGCTTTATACAGTCGCGCAGAGTAAGGTAACAGAAAATCGAGGTTGTCAATCAATTTCAAATTACAAAAGATAGCAAGGAAAAGGGTGAGCAATGATGATGTCGTTATCTTTATCTGTTTCATTTGAGAGTTTTATCACCCCACATATTTACAAGGATATCAACATCTATTTTCATGACAAGTACGCGGACGACCGACTACAATTACAGGCTTTACTAGTAAAACTGGCAACTGACGTACATTGTAGGTGTAAAATGCAATATATAAGATACTTTCATCATGGGAAATTCGAGTCGACTCTGCCAGCTTCAAAATTTTAGAGGCTACAATTCTCACTCTCTCCAATTTTTCATAGAAATCGATATTTTTTGAGATGACAATCATCCATAAGCGCCTGTGCACAGACAGACCATAACGTATAGGAAAGGCAAAGTTCAGATTAGCCTCTTTGTGTTACATAGAAATGTAAAACACCTCTCACATGAAGAACTCAAATTGACCCTTGCTGAAAGAAAATTTCAAGGGGTACAGCTTTTATTCTCTTAAATTTTCCACAAAACTTGATACTTTTAAAGACATGAATGCTAGAGCGGTTTTTTCTTGTGAGAGTACATGTAATTGTCAGCCTGCAACAATGTTGCCAAACAATCCTATTTCATAGCTTGTTAAACATGGGAAACTGTGGCTTATGCTTAGCCTGAGTTATGTTTCACTTATAGCCCTGTTGCCAAGTAAATTACCAATCAAGACTGTAATTAGGACCAGACAAGCGTTAGCATCGCCCATAATGAAAATGGGAAATTCAAATGGCAGTGCAATTAGCGACTACTTGAGCGAAAAATTGCCCTGCTCTCCGTTCTCGTTATCAATCTTACAGATTGTAACGCTTGTTATCAATCTCACAGATTGTAACACTTGTCATCAATCTTACAGATTGTAACGCTTGTTATCAATTTTACAGATTGTAACGCTTGTTATCAATTTTACAGATTGTAACGCTCGTTATCAATCTTACAGATTGTAACGCACATTATCAATTTTACAGATTGTAACGCTTGTTATCAATCTTACAGATGGTACCGCTTGTTATCAATCTCACAGATTGTAACGCACATTATCAATTTTAACGCTTGTTATCAATCTTACAGATTGTAACACTCCTAGCAGAGAGCTGTGCGAGTAACGGGCGTGTTGTTCTTTCAATTTTTCTCTTAAATGTGACCTAAAAATACTACCTTTTTTGCATTTATTAACAAATAATGAACGAGTTATCAACAAATATAAATGTTCAGTAGGTATTATGTTGACCAGATATATGCAGCAGGCATTGAGATCAAAATGAAGAAGAAACTATTCATAAATTTGTTTACAGAAATTTTCAAAAATAACAGTAATGTTTTAACCCTAAGGGCCCTAGTCTGTTGGAAGGTCACAAATCGCTTCGTTCCCAAGTTATTTTGAGATTACTCACTAAACTGAACATTCAAATAGGAAAAAATTGCCCTGCTCTCGTTCTCAATCCTGCAAATTGTATTGCTACTAGTGGAGAGCTGGCCTAAATTGAAGTCGACTGTGGCTCGTGGTGACTAGCAAGAACTTACTGAGAACCAATTTACTAGTTTTGTTGGAAGTAATAATATTGGGGCGGTTCCGAGTTGAGTCTCAAAATGATTATTTTATCAGAATTGGGTCCCATAGTAGCGGAGATAAAATTTATACATGTCCCAATTGAGTCCCGCAGTAGCGGAGGTGAAATTCATGTCTGAGTAGAAATTTAGAAGTATCCGAATCTCAGAACTGCATTGACGTGGAAAAATATTCGAAGGACGGGCAAAGTCGTTCGCGGAGAATCGATTCATGATGTAATAAGTAGTTGCACAAATTTTCCTCTCGTTTTCCCTTCGTACTGCATGATAGGCAATTCGTACTGCGCTCCAAAGTATGATGCAGGTTTTCGCGTAGGTGACTCATTTTTATGTGCAGCGTTTCGCTTGTCAGATTTAATGATTTCATTTAGTATTTTGGAATAGTCAACAATCCACACTACAGCACGCAATGTATCGCCTAATATTTCAATTTCGACAAAGGGATGTCGCTCGCCAACAACATTGACGTAAGAATTGCGATTTTTCAACGAGCATATAAGAGAGCAAGGATGCCCGGAGAGATACCGGGAAGCTTTAATTCATAAATCATGATTCATACTTCTGTGACCTGTGATCCAAATCATCGATCCAGACACGTACACTCTTCCAAATCCAGACCTGTCTTCTGATCATCGTTCATCTCCTGTAACCTCGTTCATGAATCAAGAAAAATTGTGTTTGTCTTATTAACAAATCACAAATCATAAAATTTGCCTGTCGGATATCAATGAGGATTTCTCCGAACAAGATGAACGATTTTTAGTCAAAGGTTAGACCTGAAGTTGTTGTTTTAGCCGTCAGCCAAAAGCCATTGTGATCGACTTAAACGGAAGCTGGATTAGGTTTCAGAGCCTGTCTTTAAAGCTCAGAAATTTGTTAATTCCGTTCTAGAGAGGCCAAAATCCTAACGTAATCAAGCCGGTTGGGTCGGGTCTACAATGGCTGTTAGTTCAAGTTGACGGGGCAATCCATTGTAAGCCTCAAGTTTAAGTTTGATTCAAAGGCGACAGACTTTTGTGATCGCCGAATAGACAAATTTCCTCCGTTGAAGTCGGGAAGAAACCCGGTTCTAGTGTTCACAAATCTCTCGACTCTGTTGACTTCCATAAAGTATTATAGCCAATTTTTCGTTTTTCTGCTTCAATTCCTGTTCTTAATCCTCCTTGTACACAATGACGTCAAGAACGAACTGGGTTTTGATATTTGCATTTGATGGTGCTTAAGGAAAGTAAACAAACTTTTTTTACATGGACTTTTCTATATTAAGAAAAAAATTTTAATTCGATTTTTCGTTTATACTTTAAAAAAAGAATATAACTTCGAAACGAAAATACATTTTCAAAATTTGGGTACTTCCTCATCCTCATCAACGTTGAATTCCTCATAGCCCAAGTTTCTCTGACGTCACACACGATTCAAGAGATATATTTCCGTTGATTCCTATCAACGTGATCATGAAGAAAGTATTTCATGATCACCAAGATCAAGAGAACAGTACCTCTTGAAGCATGTTTTTCAATCTGATAAGTGTTTCGTTCAATGGTCTGTTGAAGTTATTCTTAATATTATGAATCAAAAGACGGCTAAACGTCCACAGTTTCCAATTATTACAGTCCTAATACTAACATTGTCAAAACTTAGCCGTATTTGGTATTTCAATGACGCCATTTGAGAATGAAATATTCACATTTTTCGATAGGTTCTCAAAACGTTGTTTTTCAATATTTTTGATGTACTATATCTCATAATAATCTACAGAGTTTGTAGAATTCGTTTGCGTAAATACTTTTGATTCATTTTGCAGAAGAACTTCAGAATTTTACTGTAAAGTTGACTATATTATTTGGACAAAAAATGTAAACAAATCAATCTGGATCAGCCATGTTGATAACAACGAAATCGACGTCAAAGAAACCTGGGCTATTGAATATCATTCCCTCTGTGCAGTATTCTTACGGGAGTGGATAGTGTTCTAAGCACCATCGCATGATACTGTCGCAGAATATTGTGTACTATCGATCACAATCACTCACCGTTATCGGTTAGTGACGTCACGAAAACGAAGAGAATTTCCTCCCGCTTAATAGGAATACAGCGCAACTCAAACGCTCGTCAGCCCGAAGAGTTTGTGATCTTTGATTCATCGATTTGAATCAAGCATGAATTATGAGAGATAATACTTCAAGTTATTACAAGCAGCCAAAGTTTCGACCGCGGTTGCGAAGTAAAAACTTCTTCATCGTGGTAACTGGACCCTAATAAGCAAAACTCGACCAAGCGACAATCACGTAGTTTCGTGATATTTAGACTTGAAGGAAATCAGTAATTCAAAAATAGATGGAGGTCGATATTTTCAATAATTCATAATTATTCGACGAGTACCTATTGCGTTTCCAGTTTTTTAATCAGCACCGTTGGAAAGTGCTCGTTGAGCTCTTTCTAACGGTGTATATAACTCCAAAATCTCAAAAATGTCGCTTGGTCAAGTTTTGCTTATTAGAGTCCAACTTACATACTGCAGGAGCATCAATAAAATACAATGAAAAGCAAGATCCACTCAAATTGTCAACGATTTCATGTGGTGACGTATAAATGATTAATCCTGAGATTGAAGAATTAGACTCGCCTCATTTTGTTGTTCGTAACCGTCCTTGAAAGAGAGTGAGAGAGAAGAAAGGAAAAGAAATTCACAAAATTCCACGATTTCAAACAGAAATAGTTCAGTTTGCAATTTCCGTCAACTTTTTATGAACTTCAAAATAAACAAGCGTTCCTACCTATTTATAAATAGACACTAGTAATACAGTAAATTTCTGCTCTATATCGTCCGGAACGGTTAAATTCAGTTTTTAGTCAATTTTGAAAAGATTAACCTCACCACGCCACGATTTTCTTGTCTTTAGTTCTATCGGAAGCGATAAAAAACCATTACCAGATTTCGTTATTGGGTATTACTCCCTGAAACGTGGAACGCTGTCGACGCGATTGAGTTGGAAGAGAAATCTCGAAAACCGAGGCGAAAAGAAATCCCAACAAAAGTGAAGAGTACAACCCATACCGTTGATTAGATTGCGGTATCATTTTATTCCCTACCTACAGTATAGTTGTGTGAGGGCCACGAAAGAAATCGGGACTGTTTCGTTGACAATAGGGAAGAGTAACGTTAAGCCCGTAGGCAATCCGCGATATATTTTAAAATTAATTCGAAGTTACAAATAACCTTTTGACTAAATCATATAACTTTACTCATTTTCTTCGGCAAAATCCCAAGAGTTTTCCAAGCCGGGTTGAATAAGCGCAGGAATTCTGTCTCTAAAATATCGTCAAAAATTTGAACAAACGCCGCGCCGGTAAGCTCGCCTCAATTTATTTTTTTCATCACTTTTTTTCAACCCTCCTTTTTTTTTTTCTTTTACTCAGACTCAACGGTCGTACATTTTTACGATTCGAGTCCGTTTTCCAAAATAGGTAGCTTTAAAAATAAGACTCGCGACACGCCCCATATTTCGTAAATAATATACGAACCGTTATACACTTCTGTCATGAAAGAGACATCGACGCTTAGAAGTAATTGCAATCAGCCTGTCTTTTGAACTCATGCATAAGAGAACAGAACTTACGTTATGTTTCCATATTAGTTTGTACGGCAAAGGATTGGACAGTATATTGCAGTTAAAGTATACGTCAGTGTCTTCTTTTATATCATCCGCTTTTACTTCCCGACCCAACGATAATGTCACGCTCGGTGGATCTGTGAAAAAATATCAAGTATAAGTTGGGTATAAATGTTGAAAATATTCATGAATACTCGTGCCTTATAGTATCTACTTACACGTGATATCCAATGTCCACGACGTTTCTAACCTCCATGCCTTGTTTTTGGGATTGATGGCTATACATTTGATCGTCAAATTGTTGTCCGTCTCTTTTGGCGTGATTCTAAGTATGGACGACGTTATATTTTTACTCGTTAACTCCTGCAACATCACGAGACAGAAAATAGGCTAGATTCTAAAATTGTTATACAAGAGAAGAAGGCCACGTAGATACTGAAATTTGGATTACGATAAAACTTTCTTCGATTTTACAAATAACTACACGCCGCGTTTGTTCACACACCTTCTGTCCATCGATGAAGACATGTTTAACCTTGCAATTTTCATCAAAGACATTACTGGTTAATAGAAACTTTTCAAACATTTTTAACTCGAGGAGCGCCATATGGAAAACTTCGATTATTAAAAACTTTTTCGGGAAGTTTTACTACGTAAAAGCTATTTAATATCAGTCGATACAAGTTTATTGCAGAGGTCGTTTAAGATGAAGACTATGTTGTTGTTCCAACTTAAAATCCGAACAGAGAGTAAGGAGGTCAAAATGTAGTAACATAATATAAGAAGATTTCGAAGAAATGTTCAAAACGACCAACTAGAAGCGTGATTAATTACCACAGCTTATTTCAATTCTCAGTTGAGACGCGACTACTAATGATAGAAAAAAGAAAAAAAAAGTCCGAACGGTAAACATTTTTCAGAGTTTGTTCATACGTGGACAAAATGAGATAGAAACAGTTTCTAACACATTTTTCTTGTATATTATTGGAAATAAATTTCTTAAAATCGATAAATTGACTAATTTTTTTCATCATTTACATGCGAGGGCAAGTGAAACTTACATTAACTGAAAATGATACTTCATTTCGTTGATCTATTTGTTCACCATTCTTTTGCCATCGAATCTCAGCCGGGGGCACGGATCCACTGGCTGTACAAAGTATTCGATATGTTTGACCCGCGGTCATTTGTTGGGTCCCGTTCGTAATAGTTACATCGAGAGGAGGAACTATAAAATCACGAACGAATTGATTATTACAATAAATTTCGACTTTCGAGAGATTAAAAGAGAAATTCTTGTACTTACGATACATATTTACAGCAACTTTTCTGGAAGCAGGTTTGGTAACGTTATTATTGCTAGCCCTACATGTAAAGGTTGAACGATAATTGGATCTCTGCAATCTGGTAACCGTAATGCTCGCTTCCGTGATATTTGGGCCGTCGAATGATTGCGTCACAGTATTGATACTGTTTTCGAGATGGGATTCGTCACGCCACCATTGCAGCTGAGGTTTAGGATGACCTGGACAGGAGTAATAATCGAAAATTAATTACGATTGAAAAAAATAAGGAAGAATGCTTGGGAAGATCTGTTATGAAGAAAAAGTGTGCCAAAGACGAGCGCCTTCTTTCTTTAGAATCATCGTTCTTAAGAATTTAGCTCAGTCTCTGACTCGATCAACGGCATTCATAAATTTCCTCCTCGTAAAATCTAGTGTCCCCTCTCGAAACTTGAGCTGTAATAATAGAAACATTCATCGAGTACTCGATGAACTATGTAAACTACGCTCTGTAATTTCGATGGCATATAAAGTGAAACACATCCTCTAATTGATTGAATAGACCTTGATTAATGGTCTGGTAAGAGTCAGTCAGGTGGCTACGAATTTAATGTGGTATGAACCACCTTTAGTTTATACAATCAGTGTACCATTGAGGAATAGCCTAAACTTGTTGATCGGGATTTTTACACGGGTCAAAAGAGCACCCATGGAAGTTTGAGAGGTGGACAGGTCTTGTCTACGAAGTGGGGCAGAAGTTGGATCTATTAGTCCTCAACGCGATTGGGTGTGGCCTTTGGAGATGGTACCTTGAGAGTTTTTGGTGTCGTTGCACGGGTGTAGCAGTACTAACCAGACGGTAGGTTCTCAGCTTGGTTGAGCTGGGACCGCGATTTGAAAACGCAGATCCGGAGCTGAGGCTAGTCAACGGCGTAGAGATTCCTCCTTGTCAAGACCTTACACTTGGTGGGACGCGACTGTAGCTCATCGAGAAGAGTCGTCACTAATTTGGTAAATAGTGAAGTAGGTTCACTATGGTGAGCATCCCAGCTGAAGGGAGTGATGACCGAAGTTTGGCAGTGAAAACACCTGTGTATAGATAACTTGAATTATGATAATTGGTTATATTATAGGGAAGGGACTAACCATGTTTTTCAAAGTTCTACATGACTGGTTGGAAGCTTTCAAGAGTCAGGAGTTAAGGCATAATATCGGAGTTACCTTTCGGATGGGTCTCACGAAAGGAGGAGATGAGAGAGGGTGAGTCGGGTGTGACCGATTGTGAGGCGTGAGAGAATGACCACTTCATGACGACAGTTGATGATTGTGCCAAGTTTGTATGTGAGTAGACTCCAGAATCAAGGAATGATAGTATGTAGTTTTCAAGGTCGTACGCTGGTGAAGGTGCTGGGTCAGTGGTTTTAGATCAGAAGAATGAGTTTCTGGCTGTATGATCAATTTTTTTCACGTTCGGATGACCGGTGTGACCGGGATCTACATTAGGATCATGTAAAATGCAGTGTCCTGGAACAAGGTGATTGCATCAATTGAAGATTACTAATGATTGGATAGATGAGGGTATGGAAAGTGATGTGGTTGTTTGAATAGGGATTTTGTAAAGATAGAAACGCGGAAAGCGAGTCAGATGGTAAAGATGTAGTTAAGTTTGGAAGGGCACAGGGCAACTTGTGAGAGGCAGACGTGAACAGTGCTTAGTTTGGCAGTGGATGCAGAAGCTGAGTTTCTTGAGCAATTACCCGTGATTGAGTCATAAATTGGATACGCATAGCCTGTTCTAATTTTTTATTCCGGAGCCATCCGTGTAACTTATTACAGAGTTGGGAACTCTGCGTTGATCTCAGACAGTCTCTGGTACAGAGTCTTATCCAGTTCAGGTCTGATATAAGGAAGAATGAACAGCCATGGAGAAATGGACAATTTGATGGGAAGAAGCAGGAGGTCAAATCTGGGGAAGTAGCAGAAATGTGATTCTATAAAGTGGTATGGGGAGAGAGTGAAGTGGTGTGAGTAGGTAGTTCCAGAAATCGGGCTGAGGTTTCCACGAAATTGGCAGTTCACGTTAGTGAACAGAAGTGAAGAGGAGAATCTACTGCTTCAGCACAGAGGTTGACATGAGGACTAGTATGGAATGCTCCAAAGGCCATTCTGTGCCAGTGCAGTGTTTAGTAATTCAGGAGTGGATTTACTGAACTGAATGCAGGTTGATGCATCGCAGTCTAGCGAGGAATGGATAAGCTTTTATACAGTTGGAGGAGTAGTTTACCGATGTATCCTAGCCTAGAGTGGGATCGGTACTTAAGGATGTTAGTAGCATCCAGACATTTCTCTCTGAATGATTTCATGATATGAGAGATTCAAGAGTTTTTCACAGAAATAAGTTCTAGGAATTTATAAGAATTAAAGGTGTTGATAGAGAAGCCTCGAAGGAGAGGATTAAAGAACGTTGAAACTCGTATTTTCGACCATTCCTTTTCTATCGAGGATAATCAAAAGCTAGGGTCTGGAGCCCCCGAAAGAATTTTATTTGAATTTTGTTGGAGCGGTCGCGCTGCTCTATGAAGGTTCGAGGACTGTAAAGATTGAGTAATCGTCAGCGAAGAAACGTTGAATAGGAGAAAAGGAGAGACAAGAGGTGATGTATGGAAAGTTTTTAGGAAAAATTGGACGCCCCAAACTTACCTTTTGTTGGGGGTACTTCCAGGAAATTTATCGTCGCGAGCGCTGTTGATGACGTCACGGAGAGGGGAGGGGACTTAGAAAAATTTCGATTTTAGAGTGTTGCTATCATAATTGAAATTAATTTTACCAATAGACCGCACAAATTTTAATTAATAAACGTTAAATGCAGTGGCGTAGCGAAGGCGGGGGGGGAGGGGGGAGTTAGAGGGGTCGACCCCCCAAGAAAAATTGAATATCAAATTCTATTCCTAATAGTAATGAGAAATCGATGAGCCCCTACGAGACTGTTTAGTGTTTCCTTATTTTGCCAATTTCTGAAACTTTTTTGTATCATATCTTTTCTCCAACTTCTTCACCCCCCCCCTCCCCCCAGAAAAATTTCCTGGCTACGCCACTGCCTCGATCCAACGCCGTTTGAATTTTTAACCTATCTCAAACGGTTAGCGATTTATGGCCAAAAATGTGATTCATGGAATATTTGGTTCAAGAAATATGTATGGAATATATGGTTCAAAAAAGGTGTTCAAGGTGCGTCTCGACGCCCTCGATCCAGTGGCGTAGCGAGGGGGGTAGAGGGGTCGACCCCCCCCCCCCCTCAGAAAAATTAAATATCAAATTCTATTCTAATAGTAATGAGAAATCGATGAGCCCCTACGAGACTGTTTAGTGTTTCCTTATTTTGCCAATTTCTGAAACTTTTTTGTATCATATCTTTTCTCCAACTTCTTCAAACCCCCCCCCCCCCCAGAAAAATTTCCTGGCTACGCCACTGGTTAAATCTATTTCAGCTAAGAAGCCATCTTCAGTAACAAACCAAAACGAAAATGAAAAAAGTATTAATTAAAGTTCTTTTTTGTGTTTAGAGTGTAGCTCGAGAGTCGAAATTTTTCCAAGTCTCCCTCCCCTCTCCGTGACGTCATCAACCTCGCTCGCGCTCGCAAATCGAAATTTTTTCAAGTCCCTCTCCTATCATAATAGCCCGAGAGTCGAAATTTTTCCAGGTCCCCCGAGTGGAAATTTTTCCAAGTCCCCCAGAAAAATTTCAACTCTCGAGCTGTGTATATATGATAGGAGGGGGACTTGGAAAGAGGACGCCTTCCTTGAAATTGCAGCCCGTTCAAGTTGTCCCGTCATGATTTTCAGGACTTGGAAAAACTTCAGGCTCTAGGGGACTCGGCACAGCGGGTTCCCCGCTGCCATTGCAGTCCTGCAATGGTATCTATTTTTTTTTCTCTTTTTTAATGCCATAATTTAAGTCATGAAATTTGTATGAATTTTACCCTAGACTTTTCTTTGCGGGATACCATTATGGATGATTAGGAGAGAGGAGGGATGGTTTTCAATTCTAACAGTCATGGATTCGTCGTCCAGAAAACTTCTTTGAAATAGTTTTGGATGGTAACCTTTGACTCCGTATCTGCTCAATTTAGTGTGGACGTTTTGTCGCCGCATTCATTTTGGCACGGAGGATATTCTTTATTCAGCCTCTTAAGTTCAATGAGCTCCAATTTTTATAACGTTTGAAAGACCACGAAAGTATCATAATGATAAGTAATATCAAAGATGAATCCTTCACTGGCAGAAAGCTGAGCCATGTTAGAATATCAATTTAGGGGAGGGCTCAGACCGACTTTTTCTGTACGACAATAATGAGCCAGTGTGAGAAAAATGAGTATAAGAAGTTTCATCAGTCAAGTTGAGTAATGTTCGACAGTCCGACAGTTTAGTTCCAACTTGTGGATCAAACTCTTACCTAAAATATGATAGAAAAACTGAAGTTCATGGTCACAAACAATCCTTGAAGTAAGCAATGAGGGATCTAGGTTAGAAAGTAAGCACCCATCTCATGCCAATAATCGAACAGTGACCATTAAAGGTACCTATTTAATTTTCATTTTCGTGAAGTTTTGGGTGCCAAAATGAGCAGCGCCGAATCGTCTGCGCCAAGTCGATAGAGAACTTTTCGATTCCTGTGAGTTGTATAATTTCCGACATACATGGGGAAAAGCTTGATGGGTTCAAGAAAAAAATGTTAAAGGAATAGTTAAATAACATTCCCAGCATCGTTAATTCGTTGGTGGAGGTCGATTGCAAGTCTTTTACCGATGAGCGTCGTATGATCGACCCGAAATCAACGTCGATTTCTAATACCGGGAGTTGACGGAATTTTGACGTCAACAATGAGTTAATGGTAAAAAGAACAAGTCGACCCAATTTGCAGTACAAATTCGGCGGCACTAAATCGACTAATAAAAGCAAGTCGATTAAGACATAGTTTATCGGGTAGGTAAAAAATCTCAACCAACGGCTCGAGATCGGGGTTTTTTTCCGAGATTTAAGCAAAAAAAATTATACAGGAAAAAAAAAACAAAGGGACGTTTTCTCGTATTTCTACAAGGTATACAATACAGCTTTTTTCCACTCTCTTGGCGTGAAATATTGCGGAAAAACTGTATAAGATATCAAAATTACGTTCAATTACAGTCGATAGGAATAACAGCAAAAAAGAAAGGCAGAGAGAAAAAAAGGAAACGTCCAATTTTCACCACAACTTTCCCTCGTCAAATTTATTTCTGTTATTTCACCTTTTCAAAATGATAATTCCCTCTCACTGAAGTTCGAGTAGAATGTTATTTAATTGTCTAACGTATACGTTCCCTTTTTCCCCTCTCTTCCTCTCCTTGCTTTCATTTCACATGGATAACAACAAAAATGTAAAAAATACGTTCTTTTCCCTCTTCAAACGTGCACGAAATCGTTGTCGGGATACTAAAGAAATCAAAATGAGCTGACTGATTTTCGCGTACGTGTATTTTCGTGATTCGCGCGCGCGTTCAAATAAACGTGAAAATCTTTTCGTGCGAGTACGGTCGTCGGATTTTCAACGTTGAAGAATCAAACGCGTGAACCCTTTTTCTGTCAATGAACAACGAATACGACGTAGTTTGTCACCGTGTCGAAAAAGAAGACGGGAGAGAAGAAAGTTATCTTATTTCGTAGGTGCCGTTCGTTGCATTGATAGCGATATCGATGATTATGTGAAAACCGTAACGACAACAAGAAGAAAGGTGTAATAAAATGAAGCCGGGCTACCTCAAGTCTTCTCGCCTACCTTTCTCCCCCATTTCTGATCGCGAAGTTGAAAAATAATGCCAATCGAAAAACACACGTATACTACTCCAAATTTTGGAACATCCAACTTACCCCCTTCTGAAACACACTTCAGCTCCATAGTTGCTCCCTCTTCATAAGCTCTGGTTATTCCTTCCGTTAAATTATCGCCGTATTCGTCGTATATATTGGGCGCGTCGGGCGGAACTGAAACAAACAACACACGTGGCTTTGATTTCGATTGAACTGAAAATTGACGACAGCATCGAGCAAAAAATATCGAATCGACGTGTCTTCCTACGTCAAACAGGTGGGCAATTTCTTTTTTCGTGAACGAAAGCCTAGAGCTTTTTCTCTGTATTTTTGATTAAAATTTCAAAATTAGTTTCAGGGAAGCTGTCCCTTGGTTGTGCTACACAGATATGAACAGCGGAAAGAAGCAAGTCTGAGTCCAAATCAGTGTTTCTGAGGCAGGGAAAGATGCGAGCGTTTGAAACCGTTCGACTTTTTTGCACTATCCTCATTAGAACGATGAGTAATTGAGAAATATCAAAAATTTCTGCAAATCAACACAGTTTTAAACTTATTTAAGGGACTAAAATCACAGTAGAAGTAATGGAGATATTTCTCACAGAAAGTTCATCTCGTATTGACTATTAGAAAACACCTTTTTTCACCTCATTTTCTACGGGAAGCAGTAAAGTGGAATCATTCAGGAGTCCATTCAAAGCCATGATTGAAGATGTATATATGAACAGTATTCAACTTTTATAGTTCAGCTTCAAGCCACATTAAACTCACGGACTCACGTCGTTGAATTTAGAGATACCAACAAATTGTCCTGAGTGCACTAACATTAGGTCACTTTTAATTGGTGGCCCAAGCACAGTTCTTCCAAATCCGAGTCTGAGTATGAGCCCTTAGGTCACCTTGAATGTTGGGAGTTCGTTATAAAGAAATTCAAAGAATTTTAGAGGACAGGGAGCAATATTCTATTCTAACACTCTTCAATAACTTTCTAGACAACAAGTTCAAAAATCTCAGATATCGCAGCGACGTCATCATCCTTCAAAATGCTAGTGATCTAGAGTATAATTCTCCGAATCTACTGGCGAAGGCGGGTGTCGCTGACGAGGACAGAGATTCTGATGGTGGCGAAGAGGAAGACTTTTCTGAACGTATGTATAATAGCAGACCAATAATGTCGATAGAAAATAATATAACGTTGAATCATTGTATGCAAAATATCCCCAATGTGTTACCTGCTGACATTCTTTGATGTTTTCTACCGTGCATGTGTTACACTCAATCAGACAAGCTGCTCATTACACGTATTGTGCAAAGTTGCTGCCCATTACGCGTAATGAGCAGGTGGAATTAACCAATGAGAAGCTGATTTGGTTGTAAAATAATGGTATTTTCATTTCACTAGGAATACTTCAAACAATCATTATAATGTAAATTACCTTCTATTATCGCTGAAGGAGGTCGTCATTACTTTATAAATTCAAAATCTTATTCTATTATTCATCGCGATTGTCACAACTTCTAGACTGGTGGACAAATCATGAAAACTGCTAATTTTTTCATTCTGACATTATTTCTCGAGACATTTGGACAACCATCGGTTACGAGGGTAAAAACACTCCCTAAATCCGAATTTCATGGTTGCCAAGTCGAATTTGCCTCCTTATGACCCAAATCCAAGGTGGCGGCCAAACTCATTTCATTTCCGTTTCAAGGTAAAACAGAACTTTGTATTTTTTTTAGGGGGAGGGGGTTGCTGGAGTACAGAATTGGATCTTCAAACTCTTCTTGAGATATTGGAAATTAGTCAGGTTAAAATCACAGAGCTTTCTCTACACTATCAAAACAAAGCATATGTACCTCAAAATTACTCCGTAGAAATAAGATGAACTATAAAATAAGGAAAATTGTTTAAAATTGACGTTCAAATAACTTTATTGATAAAGAATCATATTTCTTAAAGGAAAAAGGGAAAAGAATCAATAAAAGACAAGCACGTTTGTGAAAACATAACCACAGGACCCAAGTACCTCGACTTTCGATTACCAGGCAAGCTCATGGTGGTTGTTTTTGATTTTCCCGGGTCAAAAAACCATAGAAACGATACCTTACACTCTAGCATTATGTTGCCAATAAATTTGGCCTTAATTTGACCCAATTTTGGGTCCTCATCTTGGCTGTATGTGATCCCAATAGCTCAAGTAGAGTTTGAAAATCCAATTCTGTAGTACACCAGCAACCCCCTAAAAAAAATTACAACCTTGTTTTACCTTGAAACAGAAATGAAATGAGTTTGGCCGCCATCTTTAATTTAGGCTACAAGGAGACAAAATTCAACTTGGCAACCATGAAATTTGGATTCAGCGAATGTTTTTATCCTTATAACTGTTGGTTGCCCAAATGTCTCAAGAAATAATGTCAGAGATGCATTTCAAGAAAAAGTCCACCCGTCTATTCGGCCTGCATGGCACGCAGAATTGCATATTATGCCATTCTATACGCATGTTTATCGATTGCTTTGACATTTCTACCTCCAGGAGCATCGACGATATCCCTACCCAGTCCCCACTGAACCAAGCCGAACCAATTCGGATTGGTTCATAAGGTGAGCGTAACATATGCAAACCGTCGCCGAAAAACAAGAATATTCCATGCGATTGGTAGGTTACATACGCTCTGGAACACCAGATTTCAAGAAGTCGCTCTATAAGCTAGGCATACGTACAGACATTTGCCTATGCAGATAACACACTAGTAATTACATCCTCACCTATAACAACGGGACTTGAAGATCATAATTAAATAAATTATTTAAATAATAGTTTGAAAAATAAATTCAAGATTATTATTATCCATTTTAAGGAAAATTATAAAAGTAACTCTGCATTCAATTTTGCAGAGAGTGGTTCATTATATTTATTAAAAAATCCACGTATTTATTAAAAAATTCACGTGCAATATGAAATTGATAATTAATTAGTAGAAATGTTAAATGATGAAAATCAATTGAATATAAATTTGATTTTAGATGAATATCATTGATTAAATATATTTTATTGATCCAAGAATTGATGACAATCCACTAATATGTAAACAAAAATTATGAAATTTACAAACTCTTTCTCAACAATTTAATAGGTTTTATTGTATAAAGGCATCATAATTTATTATATTTATTGTAGGAATTTATATTAATACACAAATACATTTTATAACAATCATTTAACATTATGTACTATCTACTCCAATAGGAATTGAATCTTTTTAGGGGGTAATATCAAAATTAAGATTAAATTTGACAAATAATTTTTTGATGAGATTTATCAGATTCAATATATTTTTTATCAATTATTTATTTAAATGTTATATTTCTCATAAATCTTCAATAAGAAATCATTTTTATTAATATAAATCAAATCAAATCGAATCAATTTTACTCCACTCAATGTTATTGGCTATTTACATCTGAGATACGTCCCCCTATGCCCTCTAAGAGGCGAGCGGAGGACGGATTATTATTATTTATTGTAATTAGGAAACGATAATTGAAAATGAACACACATAATAATATACACAAATAAATACAATAATAAAGTAAATAACACAAAGCAAAACTGAACTGAAACTAAATGATCTTCTTTTGCAATCCCACTTCCCAGGTACCCAGAGACCCTTTGTCTAACTCTGGAGAAGTATCAACCCTATCCCACATGAAAGTGGGATCACAAAAACAAGGAATAAAAAATATAATAAAAATAAAAAAAATAAAACATAAATTAAACTTCTATAATATATAAAAAAATAATAACAAATGAAACAAAACAAATTATCCAAAACTAATTATTACTTTATTTATCATACCACTTATTATACCACCGGCCCAATACCCCCACCCCAGATAAATAAATGAGTAATGATATTGGTTTAGTAGATAGAAATATTAAAATTCTAATTCAACTGATTCAATTCATTTTAAAATTTTTTATTTAAAATATTTTTTGTAAAAACATCCACAAGTTTAGATTTGATGTGAAATATCTGATTTTTTAATTATAATCACAATGTATATTTAAATCATTATTAGATTGTTTCCTTCATATCTATTTCGATAATTATTTTTATTAGATGGTAGGAAAATGCCCGTTGTTTAAATATACAAACTTTGATTGTGGTGATCAAAGCTGAGCTCCTCCCTTATTTTATAATTATGTTATCACATAATGGCCTTAGAGCAGCTTAAAAGCTCGTTAAGTAATTAAATAAAATGAACGTTCGGAATCTTTTTAGAATTTTTATTATTCTTATTCAGGTAATTTATAATTATTGTTTGTACAATAATTTATTAATATTGATCTCTAGTTCGAGTTTGATAATAACAATCATTTTTTGGTGAGATTCATTGGGTTTAATATCTTTTTTATCAACTATATCAATTTGATTCAATTTTTTAGTTGAATAATTTACTATAATTTTTTATTAAAATCAATTGAATAATTTTCTATTACTATTTCCATTAACTACGCATAAACAAAATGAATATTAAAAAAATTAATGAATAGATTTCTAAATTTGAAATTAATCGAATATTTAATTCAATTCAATTAAAATCACATATTTTGAAAAAACATACACCTTAGGGTAAAAATTAGGATTTGTACTAGCGGACTTACGTAGACTTCGAAACGCAGAATCAAACAAATCATTAGCTAGCTCTACGTCCATGAAAAATTGAGGTAGGTAGTTAGAACCGTTCAAAAGTGTTGATTAGCATTAAAATAGATGAGGAGGCGTCCTCTCAATTTATTTCTTATGGAACGAACATTCTTTCGAAAGAAAATCTTCAAATTTAATAATTTTTCTTCCGCGATTTTCTCGAAATCAAAGTTTTCACCCTAAGGTATGTTCTTGCAAAATTTTATATACAGGAGGTATTGGACCATCTTCTCAGGGTATCATTAACAACAAATTTACGATTGAATGTATAAAAAAATAACATCATGGTGATCACTGATCAACCATGTCAAAATGAAGCACACCCGACCAGTTGTAGGCAGATAGGTAGTTATATCCAGAGGATGTACGTATTTTGACAATCGCCTGAACTGAAACAACCGCATAGGCTATCTGTAAAAGGGCAAAAAAGTCCTTCCAGCCCCTGTCAACTGATGCAAAAACACATGTAACCGATTAACCCTTCATCAGAGGGCGTTGTAGAAATGTAAAGGCGATCATAGGCACTTTTGGATGAGAACATTGTTGTTTTCATTGTGGGGAAAAACTGTACGTAATGGTTTGTCGAATCAAAATTTATACAAATTTGATTTTTTGGTCATCTAGGAATCAACTTTAGGGCAACTTTTTCCTCACGATTGCGTTCAAGCCGATTAAAATGAATTCATGTTTTGCTATTAGTTGAATGGCAAATCATACATGATCACCCTAAAAATACGCAGTGCTACCAGAACTTGGGAGCTCTCAAGTTGAATCCTTTATTGGGTGCACAGGCAAGAAAAACGGTACAGCAACCACAATTGGAGCGTATTTCCAATAGTTATCGAGTAATTATACAGTCAAGTGCTGCGAGAGAGGGCGCAAGATCCATAACAAAATGGTGTTACACGTCGGTAGATCATACAAGACAGTTTCATACTATACCCAGCCACCGTGATCAGTAAGTGGACGACAGTGCTGCACACCATAATTGCCAGGATCGTCTTCAAGGGGATACACCGATGACTTCACTACACGTTTATGCCAATATTCTTACGAACCCTGTAATACCTCATAAGTTCATTCCTCATTGTGATCGGTGAAAATGTAGCCGCCAGTGGCTAGGCTACAAAACTGTGGGCCGATATCAATAGTAGATTAGGTACCATACAGTAGCGGAAATCGAGCGAATACCCCACTGAGTACACCGTTTGCGGAACGAGCGAAGCGAGTGGAGTGAAGTTGTACGAAGTGGGGTATTCTCTCGGTTTTCGCTACTTTATTTGTAATTTATTTTAATAGATATATGCCAAAGTAATATAGAAAGCCAAGTAGTTCGACTCGCTATATACGCAATGTTGAAAACCTGATTTGCAGACAATTTATCACTGCAGGAGCGTGACCGTTGCGTGACTTTCTCGTTAACACACGCGCATATGGCAATAGTTGCATTTTTTTGGTTTATCTCGAAAATGAATTCCTTTATAAAAAAAATGAAGAGAACAAAAATTATTTGTCTTGTTATTTTCTTTAAAATTAGATCAATTTCTAAATTTTATTTTTTAAAATTCTAAAATTAGTGCCAATAGATTGGAAATTACAAGACAAATTAATTTGGTTCTCTTCATTTTTTTACAGAAGTCCTTACTTTGCGAGATAAACGAATAAATCTGATTTATGACCATATTATACATGCGGCAAGAATGCGGGAGTGTACATGCACTAGCGCTGACTAGTAATTTGTGCGTACGGAGTTCCGCAGAACTACAAAGTCGAACTACTTGGCTCTTTGATATAATTATGCGAAGAAACTCGCTATTAATTTATTTATTTTATTCCGTAATGTGTGATTGGGAAACCGAGTCTTTTCTCGGGAATGATTCGCGAACGTCAGTAAACACGAACGAAAGGCTGTGGTTGGTTGACTGCTATATTTTACTCCGTAGGTGCTCCGTAGTGACGAGGTAAAACGATTTTACTGAGTAGTTATGGCTGACAGCTGCCGCGTCTGTTTCTGTGCGTGAAGTTGTAAACATCTTACGCCTCCTACGATCGCGACTTAATTTAATTTTATTCTTATAAAAAATATAAAAAATGGATGATTTTGAAAATTCCGAGTACGAAAACGTTATTTGCACGCCTCCAGATATAATCGAAGAAGCACGAGTTGCAGAAGCCGATTCCTTACCGCAAAAATCATGGCAAAAGTACGAAAGAACGTATAACAAGTTCAAACTCTGGCGAACTAAGAAGAATCTATCGTCATCCGAGCGCGTTCTCCTTGCATATTTTCGGGTACTGTCCGAGAAACATACCCCTAAATTATTGTGGTCTTACTATTCGCAAATAAATTGCTTATCAAGGTATTATGATCATATTGATATCGGAAAATATTCCAAATTGAAATCGTTCATTTCCAAGAAGAACAAGGGTTACAAATCACGAAAAGCATCAGTATTTGAAGAACGCCAAATCAAACAATTTCTGGAAAAAGCGCCTGATATGGAATACTTGGCGACTAAAGTGAGTACCAAATCTTCAATAATATATTGCTGTTATCAATCTGAGTTGAATTCCAAACTACTGCGGTGAAATAAAGAGCATCGAAAAATTCATAAATATTTGTTCATCTCATACAACTGCGTTTCTTATTGAGTATTTCAATATTCTTCGTTTAGGTTGGTGTCATATTCTCTATGGCAGGATGCCTTCGAATGGACGAACTAATCCATGTTTATATCGAGCATGTTGAAGAACGTTCAGATCTAATTCTTGTTCAAATACCCACCTCCAAAACATTGAAAGCACGCTCTTTCGTTATTACTGGAAATTGGTTTACAATAGTACAAAAGTATCAGTCTCTCAGACCACAAGGTTTATCTGGTCGGTTTCTTGTCAATTATCGAAATGGTTCTTGTACTCGACAAGTTATTGGCGAGAATAAGCTTCGACAAATGCCTAAGGATGTGGCATTGTACTTAGGATTACCTAACGCTAATCTTTATACTGGTAATTTTAATGTTACAAAAATGACTTGTAAACTCTACTGGTGTATTTAAACGTTCACTTTCTTGATATCTACAGATCATTCATTGCGACGTATATCAGCATCTGTGGCTGCAAATAACGGAGTTACTAAAGAAATGATTCAAAAGCTTGTTGGTTGGGTGTCTTCATCAGCGCCAGACAAATATATAGAAGTAATCTGTCAAACATAAGAAAGGAACAAGTAACCTTATCATGAATGCCGTCAATAATGCTCCTAGCTCATCTAATCATTCTAACAGAAATCAATTTGTCAACCTCAAATCAAGTAACCCAATTACCGGTATGAATGACGTCAACAATACTTATTCCTGCTCATCTAGTTATCCTAACAACAATCAATTAGTCGAATTTACTGAATCAAGTAACCCAATTCCAAATTCCATCAATCCTTCTACCTCATCAAATCATTCCAACGATTCCAACAATGATCAACTTATTGATCTACAATTGGATGAAAGCGTCATAAACAAATTTTCAAAACCTTTCAATCCCACCTCTGCTTTCAAAACTCCGCTCATCATCAAAGATGACGCATTCAAGTTTACCAACTGTACCGGTAATATCACTATTCACATTCATACGTGATTATAATTTTCTTCAGTGATTATAATTCAATTCTTTTTTGTCAAAGTTCCGAAGTTACCCAGGTTTCTTAAGTTATTAGTTTTTTGATTTCTAAGCCACAGTGCTGCCTGTTATGATTTATTACCAAGGTTGTATTTACTTGTTTTTTTCTTGCCTAGTTTAATCAAAGATTTCAAAATAATTTGTGTTCAAAAAATATATATATCATTAATGCATCAATATGAACTTCATTGCATTGATTACCTCTATATTGTGTCTTTGTCACGAAAATATCTAAGTGGATATGATACATCGAGATTGAAAATGATCTCCCTAAGTTGAAAGGATGATACCAGTGCCTGAATCTGAATGAAGAATGAAATTGAATAATTCCTACATTTAAAGAGAATCAGAGAACATATAATTCGCCCATCACAATTTAAAATAAATCGAATAACGTATTTCTCCTTCAAATAGCTTATTTCTTCGCATATATCCATTAAATAAATATCATTGCATCTTTGTAAAGTGCACCTTTTTATTTGTGTCATGAGTTGCAACGTAAAAAACGCACTCCACCTAATGAGCAAAAACGAGTTTGCTGTTCATGTCCAGAGGAGAATTTTTCCCCTAGACAAAGAAATCCTCTAGGTATAGCGGAAAAATGTAATGTGGGCAAACATGGTGCCCGAACTAAGATACTCATATCCGAGAGAACAAGGTTGGTAATACAGTACACATGGAAATTGCAATGACGGGACATGGGACCTTCCTTGCATATTTGAATCGGATAGGCGATAGAAGCAGCCCAGCCCGCCTCCGCAGATTACGCAACCGAATACCCCAACAACTGTTTCCTGAGCGCACAATATACAGCAGCGGTAGACCAGCGAGGTTAGGTACGAGTAAAAAGATACATTTACTAGAGCCCTGGGATTGCGTAGACACCCGCACATGTTTCTGAGGGGTATGTGATCCACGACGATATCAGACCAGGCTTAACTTCTCCAGCTTTGAGGTTCTGATATTCATAGAAAAAGCTGTTTTCTGACAATAGAAGGGAGGAAAATATAGAGCAGCAACGACTCCACTGGAATAATAAATGTACAAACAATTTAAAACCTGAGTGGTAACTCAAAGATGATCCTGTCAATAAGAGAATAGACCAGTATGATATTGAGCGTGGAAGCACCCCGATCCTAGGTTGATATCTGGTACTGGGCTAGGTATAGAAGTCCTATAATGCGACTTGAAGGGCCTCAAGGTTAAAACTCAACGTTGAGAAGTCTCTGGATGAGGTGTGGCAGTTTCCCATATCGCCACTATCGATCAAGTTATTAGTTTTACGATCATTGGAGCAAACAGTCAGCTTCCATTGCACGAGAGCTGTAGTCGAGTTTCCTCAAAGCTTTATTTTTTCAATTTTTTGCAATACATCGCAAAAGAAATTCTTACCACACGCGATAGTAATCGTTCGCATTCCATTCAATGATGCATATATTTTGTGCATACAGCTCGAAATATGTGTAACAATTAGGTAATAAAAATGTGTGCAGTACGAAGTTGCATACGTACTTTATTTTCTATTAACTCGAATGTAGCTTTCATAATTTCCCCTTCGCCGTCGCCATAGCATCCCTGCCTCATTGCGGTAACATTACTCCAGAACGTAAATTCATTAACACGTTACCGTGCCGCTCGCTATCGGGAACGTCAGCGAGAGTTCCAGGTCCACATTATCGTGGCTTTACGCCTGACCTTAATTAATAATAAAGCTCTTTGATGTATATACGAGAAAATTAAAGTAATATACACCACACGCAGCCCTTTCTCTCTACCTTATGTTGCGTTTTAATTTCGAACGCGTGTGCTACTTAAAATAAACTTTTATATATAAAATAATTTTACGATATTACGCCCCATCGAAGGGGGGCGCGCGGCGCCCTCGTCGACTCGTGCTCACAAACGATAGAAAAGTTGGACGAAGTTTTTCCGAGCTCTACGTGTCAGAGAGCTCACTCACGAAAACCCATTTTCTAGGTGTTAAATATCGTGAGAATTTTCCTATTACTGTACGGTATCGCAGCTTGCGATGGACGCGACCGCGGTAATTATTTCTAGACCTCTACCTGATCCACCTGGTACATTGAATTTATGGCAAAGGGAAAAAACGGAGGAAAAAAAAAACGAACGTTTCCGGACTTGTCTACTTCTGATGTAGGGTACTTCGAAACCGTTTTATGTTGGCCGCGTACTTCCATTGGCTCGTGTCTCGTCACGTTTTATTTCTCTTTTTAATTTTCTCGAGTGTTCGGAAAACACTTATAAAATGAACACTCGCTATGTATATATAGACACCGATTTATAGAACGTACGTATTTAATTCGAGTAAATGACCGCGAAGATTTTCGCGATTTTGCGAGTTGTGTATTTGCGGCGACGTCTATGCAATCACTTCGTACACACAAACCCGCGTTTCTACAACGATTTTTGCCAAAACGAATCGTACTCGTGATCTCGCGAAGTATCCTCTATTTTATTGTCTAGCGTGTTGGCTGGTTAATACCTTAGGGATAAATATTATTGTTATGGCTCGCTGTATATTATTCGCTGTAGAACACGTTCACTCATTCTTTGTGCACCAGGATATGTGTTTATACAATACATGTACGTATGAGTTTCCGCACGCTAGATAAAAAAGAAGAACAAAAGATTTTCTTCATATACGCTCGTACATTTCGAAAAGCAATGCGAAAATTTTTCGCCTTTCATAATACGTACGTAGATACGAGACATTTCAGTCCGGGGGAGGAAGGGTCGGGTCTGCTGGGCATTGTCCGCTCGACACCCGCGTATACACAATACGCGCGTTATCGAACGCCAAATGCGAAACGCCTTTTTGGCTGCCGATTATGTAGGCTGCGATCTTGCTCAATCTAAAATACATTATGTACAGTATTTCCTCCGCGTGCCAAGAAACCGATAAGGAAAGGCCTCGAAAAGAGAAAGGAAAATGTATATAGACTACCATCACGTCGTACGTCGAGACGACGAAGAAAACGAATCGAACGAAATAGTTGGCCTGAATCTGAAAATACTTCAAAAACTCGCTTCATACCAGCCTCCATAATCATATATAGACGGATTCTTCTGACGTCATGTGGCATCATTTCAGATATAAGAGTAAATAATCCGGTCAAATAGGATAGAGAAAAAAAAAAAAAGGGCACGAGTATGAGAAAAGACACGAAACAGCTAAATCAAGCTACACAATATGCTGGAAGTCTTATTGGATAGGACGCGGACGTGAGCGTACTTTCGTAGGAGCAAAAGAGAATAATTTTTGTAGAGAAAAATTCATGATTTTGTGCGATACTTCATTTTTGATTAGATGAAGTACAGTGGAAACTTGGTAGACATGCAGAATTTTTTCAACTATGTACCTACGTAGAAGTAATGCAGAAACCGTGAAACAAAGCCTTGAAAAATTCCACCAGTATTCATAGAAGGCGAAGGGGGCGGGATCGGAAGAGCGATATATCGAACTGATTAGTGATTATTGAATCAATCAATCAACAGAATTCCTAATTTTTTCTCAGGGGAAATACAAATATTGATGCTTTGGAAGAGAGATTCGGAAAGTACATGGCGGTCTAGATGATACTGCTCTTCTTCTTGACCCTTCTAACCCCAAAAATGCTTTTACAGCATTCATCAACTTCACCCTCGAAGCAGTCAAGCTTTCCATTCCACTCTGCTTTGACCTTCACAAAGCAAATCAAGTTCCACAGAGGTCCAAAGACTAGCTATCACATTTCGCAAAAAATTCTCCGATCCTACCAAGCCTCAAAATTCCAAGTTGACTTATCCTTCGCCTCTTCGGTTTTCGGCCGGCCTACTATAATGCCAACACGGTTAAGAGCATTTTCGTCAAACTAAAGGATCCTATCCCGGTGGTCGAGAGGGGAGGGGTTTATAAGGTGGCTTGTGGAGATTGCCCTAGCGTCTATATAGGAATGACCAGCCGTCAGCTCCAAATTAGAGTTGACGAACATAAAAAAGCTTGGATGAAAAAGAAAGTAGGGGCGTCACAATTTTAAAGAGGGGTCCGAAGTCTTCCTTCATAGGGAAAACTCTTACTTCAAGCGTGTGGCCCTTGAGGAAATAGAAATCCTCCGTCATCAGAATAATAGTAGCGTTACCGTTTTGAACAGGTACATTCCTGAAGAAGGATTGATCGAATTAGTCTACGGGAATGATTCACATTTCGATGACTCGTAGCTTCGGTCATGATTTCGTTTGATGTCGCTTGTTCTCGTTGGTGCTGGGTTTAGTCGCTTTCCACACTTCGAGAATAGCTGATTAGCCCGTGTTTTCAATTTTCGTGCGGTCTTTTTGCATCTCTTTTCTGTGTTACTCTTTCGAGTATCCTCGTCATTGACTTCATCCAATATGAACAACCCAGTACGAAAGCTAGGGCTCTCATTCGTTTGGACAAAGAACGGTCTTGGAGCTCATCTGTTACGGTTATCAACAAGCCTGCTTCTCCCTGCTCTATGTGGAGGCGGATAAGTCCTCGTTCGACACTATCTCACATCTCGAATCTGACTCCACTACTATTTTCCTCGCCCAGGATAATTCTGAATTCCTCACTTTCTATTTTTCAGCAGTATCAGCTGATTCAAACTACAATAAGCTTTTTCGATCTCGAGTCCCAAGCCAAAGCTCACCCCTACTCCTTCGACGCTGTTCGTAGTACCTTCCTACAACTTCCCAATCATGCCATGAAAACTCAATTTCATCATTCACAACTTCCAAAAAAAAAAAAAAAAAAAAAAAAGCTTCGGCTCTGACAACACGCATTCACGCCTACATGCTCAAAAACCTTCACCCAAACTCATTTCACTACCTTCTCTTCCCGTTAAAACTATCCTACTGCAAGGCTTATACCCTCTAGATTGAATTGTAGCCGCGTTCTCTCAATTTCAAAATCCTCTAGAAATCCCTCCCCTCCTGTTCTAGGTAAACTCTTTCAAAAAATCCCCACCAAAAGATCATAATTATCTAACAACTTTCTACGTCCCCGTCATTAAGGCTTCCTTACAGGTTGGAACACTATGCAAACCATCTCTGACCTCAACCCCCAAATTAAAGAATCGTCCCGTTACACTGTATTCTTTGATATACAGGAAACGTTCCCTGGCTCGCGTTCGGCGACATTAAATTTCCTCAACGTTATTTCAAATAAGCCTCCGTGGAAATGCAACTTCCCTTCTCCAGTCCGTATCCATAACAGTCCGAATTTATGAGCAGCACTCCATCCAGAATAACGTCTCTCAGGGAGTGGTTCCTCTCTTCCTAATTATCATAAACTATCTAATATACTGTGCCCCCTCTTTCGTATCTCTAAAAGACTTACTTCGAACGCTTCTAGAAATCCCACACGAGGCGTAGGTCTTACTCTAACTCCCCCCCCCCGGGGGCCTTGGAAGGTGGATTCCATTTTTCCAGCAAAAAAAAGTTCTAATATTACGTAAAGGGTGGCATTTTTCGGCCCAGCTAAATAGGTATTCATCGCAGCAAATTTGCCTCGAACGCAGCAAAAAAAAGGATCAGCATCAAAAAAATAAAATATTCAGTATAAAATAAATATGAACATTAAATTAGTGTAGTTCACAGCATAATACACGATGCACAGCAAAAAAATTAATTGACATTATTTTGAATAAAAAAAAAATTTTTTTAAAGTAAAATGATATTATTGAACAATAAGAGCTCGTTTCGACTTCTGGGGCCTGCCTCTCTTCCTCTTTTGGCCTAGGGGCACTGATTTAGCTGCTGCCGGTGCTTCAGTGAGACGAAGGCGAATATGCATTCCTAGAACATGTTTACAATTATATCTTTTTTGGAAGCAAGGGCATGAACAGTGGGACTGCTGCATATTGTCCGTATCAACGGAGATCATCCATGTCCCCAATCTATGTTCTTTGAAATCATCGAATGTTTTCCACTTTCCAGCTTCTTTTTGAAATTTGTGAAGGGTTCGAGTCGTTATAGGCTTACTTGACTTTGACGATGCGACGAAGTAAGTTCCCGTATCATTTTGCAACACAACCTTATTTTGAGATGCCCATTGATATGCAGTAGTCCAGTCTGATAATGACACCACTGGGACCTCAGCGAAATGTTTACAATTAACACTCGTAGGACTTCTACTTTCTGACCAACTGCGTAGGATATCGGAGACTGTGTGCAAAAACTGTCCAACAGGGAGGCGTTCTCGGAAAGTGTGGTGTTTCTTTATTACAGCGTTCGTGGCTTCTATGCCGTTGTTTGTGCCTGGCAAACCAGGTGCTGCTCCCTCGTACCACAAATTGTTCTTCAGAAGCCAGTTCTTTTCAAAATATTCCAAAAAGTCAATGATTCGATCATCATCCTTACCCAAATCTCGCCATTTCTGAAGGAATAATTGGGATGCTAGTTGGAAAGTTCGTTCATCTGTGCAACTTTGGAGTACGCTTAGATCAGTCTTGATATGACCACAAACTCCTTTTTTCGTAAGCACTTTCAGGTATTTTTCCACATCTTCCAACATGTGAAAATAGCAAGTAATACGAACTCGTGGCTCACCAAAAACGCAACGAAAACCAGCTGTTATTGCATCGGCGGCATCAGCACACAGCACAAATGGTTCCCATTCTATATCGGCATCATGTAGCGCTTGAAAAATGAACTGGAAGTCGACACTTTTTTCTCCCTTGCACACTGCAAGGCCAAATGGATGAAAGACTCGAGCCTTGTCCGTTGTACCAAATACTACAAGTGGGAAGCCTTGCCAATTGACTTTGTAGGTAGCGTCTATTTGGACCATTTCATTTTTCTTCATGTTTTGTAGTAACCGACGTGTAGTCATGACAATTCTTAGATCTTGTTCTTCTGGATCTAGTGACTCGGCAAAAACAGTGAAGTCCACACGTTAGTGTGCAATCGTAGAGAATTTGATAAAAAGACGTGCGATCCGAGTTTGTACCTACTCTACTCAGTCATTGAAACTGAAGATAACTTCTTTGCGTGTGTGTACATACACGGTATGTGGCACTATGTAGTGTGGCGACGTAGGTATATACCTAATGCAGAATTTACTACGCGGAATAATGAAATAATTTTTATGTTTGCTGTTCAATTTCTCTTTCTTTACTGTGAATATGGTTGCTGTGAATAAGTACAAAATTGCTGCTCATTTTGCATATATTGAGGGTCACTTCGTTGCTGTGCTGAATACCTACTTTGCTGTGCTGTAAATATTTCCCCTTACGTAAAATTCATTACTTCTTTCCTCCTCGCCCCAACTCATCCTGCAGTACTTCTAAATCAGCCTCCAATCTACCACTAACTTCCTTGGCCTTCAAATACTCCTGGACTACACACATCGAACATTTAAACGCCGAATACCTGAACTCACTGAATGTTCCTAAATATCTATTTCACACTAGCACTGGTTGCTCTCGCAAGCTCCTTCTTCAGTTATACGATTCTCGAATCCGCTCTCAACTGACTACGGGTCCCTAATCTAAAGACAGGGTGACAAATCTTCATTAAAATCACTGGTTTCAATAAGATTAGTTACCCTACGTCTAGCCCTTGGTGCCCTGCGTTCAGCCTATGCGCTGAGAAGTTTCGCTCATTATCGCTTGCCGCAAACTTCCTTGAGTCTACGGCCCAGTTCATCGCTCTCAAAACTCATCACTTCTTTCATTCGAATTCTTTCTAGACTACCATCTCAAATTCGAGTCCCTGCTCCCAATTTACTCATCCATCTCTGCCTGGAAATTACCCACACATCCCAATCGCCTCCACCAGGCTAACTCGGCGAAATCGCTCAACATAATTTACATTAGTCACATCGAAGCGATTATTGCTAATGATTTTCCCTATCACAAACTGTGCTTTACAGATTGATCCAAATAAGGTTCCAAAACTGGCTTCACCCTCTCTATCGACGATGAAGTTTCATTCTTCCGCGTGAAAAACTCGGCCTTAAAATTCTACTGAAGTATCTTCTATTTATGCCTGCCTTATCTCTCTCTAAGCCACGCAAGACCCTTACTCTCCCATCCTCTAGCATACCTCAGCATCTCCATTATCTTCTACTACCTTCCTCCGAATTTCTGGTCATACCGGCCTCCTGGAACACGACACAGTGGACCTAGCAGCCAAGCAAACTCTACTCTCCTCTTCAATCACTAACCCAGTCGCCTTTTCCGGATTATGACTCAAAATCTTATCACAGTTCTACAATCATCTTATCGTAGTAACCTTTAATCCTCTTAACCTCACAATAAACTTTATTCATTAAAACATTTCCGATCCCCTGGTTCACTTCAATTAGGTTTTCTTTGGGCTCTCCGCTTCCGCGCGAATATTTGTTCTTTTTATCCATGCCATGTGAACCGCAAATAATAATTTTCTGCCTCCTTTGCCATCTCCGAGATCACAGATTCCACAACTAACACTTTGAATGTCCCCCAGTCCGCATACTACTACAAATTCATTCAACTCGAACACTTTTTCGCGAGCTGCTAACCCTTAGCGTAGTAGAATTGCTCGAAAGGAATAAAAATAAAAATATTATCCTCAGAAAAATTGTTGAAATTGAATAAAAATTATTTCAGATTATACTCTTCCAACTAGTGGCACATTCTCAAGGACGATCAGTGAGTTCAGGCATTTGGCTTTTAAATATTCAATGTGGGGAGTTCAGAAGAGTTCAATTGGAGGCTGATCCGTATGTTCTGGAGGAGGAGGAGGAGGTTGGCAGCAGGAGAAGAAAGAAGTAGGCAACTTTTATGTAATAGAACGATTTGTCTGCTGGAAAAACGAAATCCACGATAGGAGGCTCTTGACGATTAGTGGATGAGTGCACCGACGGAAAAGATGTTTATACTGGCACCAAAGATGATAACGATACCAAAATCTTCTTGTACATAAAACGTGAAATTTGAAAGAAATATGATAAACATGTTTAAAGAGGAACGAAGTTGGAGGTTTCAGCATCGACCTATTAACTAAGCGTTGCTCGGCGTCACTGTGTTCAATCTTGCTAATGATTGCCTTTCTGACCAAAGGCCAATGGAAAAATTAGCCGAAGAATCGGGCGTACAGAAGACATCCAAAAAGAAATCAACAGTGGTTACCTAGAGACACCACAACAAACTGCATCATATTTTTCCCCCGTGAAAATCATAATAAGGTTGACAGTCTCGTGAAGTTTCTAAAAACGTTTCGTGTGCGAATGAACTCCAAAATGGAGTGTAGAGAGACTCTCTGAATCGCCCAAAAAACGCGATTTTATAAAACATTTTAGAGCGTTTAGTGCGTGTGAAGGTAACATACGACCGCCACACAAAAATTACGACTACGAATGCAATGTCAAGACACAATAAATTAAGAAAACATATCGACCTACTAACACAAACTTCATGCGACACACGTTACTCGGCGATATGGGGATGATTGTATACATTTTGTTCATTTATATAAATTATTGTTTTAAAAAAACCAGGGGGGGTGTGAATTTCAAACCAACAAATGGAACTTCGAAAAATTACAAATGTGTTCCGAGAAAAAGTCGAGATAAAATAATGGCGAATATTCTAATGCATTGGGAAATAAATGCTTTTATCGTTATCGTTCACTGTGTAGAAGTGAATTACATTATATCTAGAATAGTGTTACGAGTCATTTGAACGTTTCTCACATACCACTGAGAAGAGATTCTGCAATGGCAGTTTTTGGTGAGGTGGAAATCGCGAGTCTGGCTCTTGAATAAGTTGACCTCCAAAAATGCATTCGAATCTTAACGAAAGACTACTCTTTCCATTATCGAAGCTTCGCCTTTCACAATGTGATTGGAACTGAAGAAGAGGTAAAAGATTCAGGATAACTTTTCAGGCCTACGAGTGTCCATCAAGTTTCAAAGTAGTCTTGTCTTTCACCACCATACGAGTTTGTTAAACTTGACTGCTTTTACTCTTCCAAAACTACAGGTAAAATCTTTTGTACAGACTTGAAGTCCATCCCCAGAAATGAGTAGGGTCCAACAAATCAAGCTGTAAAAAAAGTTCAAGTAAATTTCTCCATTTCATAGAAAAACATCATGTATGTACATGTCTTTGGCGTTTGCAAAGTAATACAAAGTAAAGGTATATCAATCTCGATTACATCGATGATACGTCGGTCGACCTCTCTCATCCAGCTCATTCTTCTTCATGAGCGGATCATAAGTATTAAAATTCTCTTCGAATTCAACTCGTCACTCGTTTGCTCCTCCTTAAGTCGAATAATACTTTTTCTCCAAGTTCTACTCAACTCCTAAGGACTAAGGTAGAATTCGATTTTTTCTGCCGTTAGATAAGAAGGACGACAAAGAGAAGAAGGAAAAAACCACTGAAGAGAAAGAAGAAAACTAAAGTTTAATCATGATTATGTTTCTTTTGGGCAATAAAGGATCTTCATTTGACGTGTATTCGAACTTCACGCGGAAAAACGGCTGATCAAATTGGTTTTAGTATTAAGAGTCCAAGGAAGCCTGGACCTGGTACAAAGTCCTCAAAACTACGTGCTATAATTAAAATTGAACACAAGCACGTAATTATAGTTACGTGCTTGCGTTTGTGTACTGCATTGAGTGGAAGAAGAGGGGTAGGAATACTTGATGACGCCATTTTAGTATACAAGAGGCCTAGACTTAGGACAAGCCTAGTATATCGAAGTCCCTAAAGGAGGTCAAGATCATTATTGACGTCCCAAAAAATCGGGTCACGTCACGCAGTTTTTCAACTAACCCACGGTCCGGCAGTATACACCAGTGAGGATCAAGGTAATTCATGACGTCAGCATGACGCAAATTTTTGACTGACTTTTAGCTCAAAAAGATATAAACATGTAAAAATCTAGCCTGGGAGCAGTGAGTCAATTTGGATCCCCACTAATGATTTCAACAGAAAGACGGCTGTACAGTCAAAATTACTCATCAGCAATTAAGAATTTTTTAAAATCGATCAAGACGTGGAATCCAGACGTTTCACAAGTAAAACAGCTAGACAACTAGTCAAGACATGAAACGAACGAAAATAGACTAAGGAGAGAAAAGTGGATTACCATACTTATATATTGACAAACTAGCTCGAGGAAGGGAAAATAGACATAGCTCATCCCCTGAAGTCTGTCAGACTCCTCTTCCCAGCTTATGACGTCATCAGGCAAAATTAATGCCAATGAGGGGTGTCACGTCGAGATCAGCGAACTCACCGAAGGGGAAAGGTTACAATAGATACTTTAGGGTAGCATAATTCCCCATCTGAGTAGTTCTTATTGGCTCAGTTAAGGAGGACTACGCCTTTTACCCTCTTCAACACAAGACCAGTAGTGTGCACTCATGAACTCTTTGTTGAAATTTTTTAATAATTCGAGTCTCTAATCACATAGATCCAAACAGCCGAGCTGGATTAGAGGCTAGTGGTGGTTGTTACAAGGATAGGAGTCGAAATTTCTTGGAGGCAGGTGACGGGAACGCAAGGGCTCCAGTCACAGAACCTTTCCCTAGCTAGAATAAATTCGTTTTTCAATTTTACGGTTGTCCATTATGAAGAAGTATACTCACGAAATCCACGGGTCGTCTTTTGTACCTTTTGCCCATAAATTAGCTACATTTAATGGCTTAATATATCGCCTCAACCAACTGCCTCGGAGTGAGGTTGCTTTCCGAAAAGAACTCGTGGCGATAAAGCACTTGGCTAGAGTGAATCAAGTCAAGGTGGACATTGACCTTATAGTCCGTAGGAGACTCACAAGAAAATGTCTCGGTTCTACAACCCCCTCCCCCGAGAACTGCACCTTGATAGGCGAAAACGGTGGATTAGGCTGCCGTTTCTGGGGAGGTTTTCTTCGGAGTTGAGCCGTGTCCTCCGTCCCCTCGGTTTTCGGCCAGCATTTTACAGTACTATAGCCCAGACAGATTGGGTTTTGAAAATGGAAATGAATGCCGGCAAAGGCTTTCTTCGTGGATTATGTTTAAAATGGTCTCCTGATAAACATCTTGTGGTTCAATATAATTTGCTACACCTTCGGGTGTACACTCTTCTTGTAATACTAAAAGTCCACAGCGATCAGAGAGCAGGCCCTCCCCCAAAGGGGGTTAAAGTACCACAAAAATTAGTTTTCTGAGAATAAATCGAAAACTAAGCATCAGAGAAAAAAAAGTTTCAAACAAAAGTTGTTCCCCATCAAATTTCTTATAAATTTCACCATATGTATGTCAACTTGGCCTAAAAACTCGAGCTGGAAAGTTGGTTTGAAAGTTGAGCGATTTTCTAAAATTTTTGATTTTAGTGTTAGTGTAGTCAAATTAGACAGGTTTCGGTAAAAAAAAGAACATTGCGACATAGTAAAAGTCCGATTGCTGGAAATGGTCAAGAATGAAGTCCAAAACAACATACTAACTTCTCCACGTTTTTCCCCAGGAGCATCTTTTTTATGGGGGTTAAACCCCTCAAAATCAATTTTTTGTAAATATTCCGCATAATACGCATTTTAGTGAAAAAAGTTATCAGTCAAAAATTATTCCTCGCGAAATCCAGGCAAACTTGCTGAATTTCTTATTGTTCCAGGCGATGTATGGAATGATACCAAGAAGCTTGTTATCTCTTGTTTCTCCGTTTTGATAATTGCAAGACTCACGTAGTCAATCTCTCACCGCAAAACGAGCTTCTCGGGAGATCGCCTGAAATGGCGGAGCAAGTTTGCCTGACCCAATCGACTATCAACGTGAAACCCTCATGCGACTACGCCAACTTTGACAAGGAGCGCGTTATTCTAGGATTTGTATTGCGGCGGTTCTTCTTGAATTTGTGGGAGCACCCAACGATAACAAGCTTCTTGGTGACATTCCTTCCATTGCTTGAAACAATTCCAAACGTTAGCCCACTTCAATTGTACGCGGGTCGAAGTCAAAATCTCACCGCGAGTCCACAACAGAAGACCACAACCATTCCCACCATCGCTTGAAACAACCAGAATGGAAAACTTGAGAGCATAATACAGCAAAAACGTAGCACAGGAAATTCAGCCTGTTTTCAGTGCGAAAATGGAGCACGACGTCAGGGCCGGACTAAGGAATTTCTATGTAGGGGTCCCAAACTTGTGGAGGCCCCTAACTCTCAAAGAAGAAAACAATAGGGGAGGGAGGAGTTACAATAAAAAGTACCTATTTTACATTCATTTTATTGGTCTTATATAGACTGTGTAATGTATAATGTATAAAGTATAAAAAACAGGAACTTCAACGACTGTTTTTTTATGTAAGATTCTGACTGAATACTTTCTTTCTCGATTTTTGGTAGGCAAAGTCAGCTATCACATCATTGAAATCTAATTGACACGCAATATCCCACTCTAAACTTAGTCGTGTTAAATTCACGAGTCGGGTTTCAGACATGCTCGTGCGCAATCTATTTTTAAGCAATTTCAACTTAGAAAAAGAACATTCACCACTGCAGTTAGAGACCATTAGCAATAAAAAAATACGGAGCATGATCTCCACGTTCGGAAAAACATCTTTCAAGTTGCAGTTTAGTAAAATTCTATATTGGAACATCTCTGCAGACTCATCATTTTCCTTTTCATAATTCTTAATGAATTCCGCAAATTGAGGCAACTCACCCAACAAGCTTTCATCAAAATCTTCTGGATATGAATTTAATAAATTTCTGCTTCTTTCCCGCAAAGTATCTGGTTCACAAGTGCCAAGTTCCGAAAGGAAACCAAATTTGTCGCAAACAGCTGTGTACATATCAATTCTGTGACAGAAAGAGGTACTAAACTGATCAATCACTTGGATGAAAGCCTGAGTTCGAAATTTTTCTCGTGCGGTCATTTCTGTTTCAGGCGCACCGCCACCCACCGATTCCAGTCGTATATTTCTTCGTCTCGCGCGCACTGTTTCATATTCTTGTGTATCTGACAATTCTTTACCCGCTGCTTCATATTCACCGAATTGATCTCGTTTAGAAATCACGAACAATTGTAGAGACTTGAGTAAATTGACAGCAGTATTGAGATTAATGCCCGTACTCTGCAATTGTTGGCTCACAGCATTGAATCTCTGAAGGACATCATCCCAAAATTTTGCGTAAATCGCTGTCTCCAGCCGACTCATTTTTTGGTGAAAACCACTGGCTTCATTTCGTACAATACTCTTTTCTTGGGGATTTGTGGATATCTCAAGCAAAGCTTCCATTATAAATTTGTAACCGCTAACGAGTGCTTTTGTCGCATCCGCTCGACATGACCACCGTGTATCACTGACATTTTTCAACGATGAATGCCTGCATCCCAGTTGTACAATGTATTTTCCAGAACCGCGTAGCGTGCTGGAGAGCTTGTGAAAAATACGTATAACCCTTGAATGAAACAGAAAAACTGAACTGCCTCTGAACAACTAGACGCAGCATCTTGTCCGACTAAATTCAAAGAATAACCACAGCACGCGATGAAATCCGCGAAACGATTGTCTTTCTGTATTTGCGCCCTCATTCCCTCGTATTTTCCACTCACATTTGAAGCATTATCGTATGACTGACTACGACAATCACGAATGTCAATGTCATTTTTGGAGAAAAAATTGTGAAGGGAACGTTTCTTCCTGCATAACTGATAAGCAACAAACATGCAATGCAAATATGCAACCGAATAAAGTCTTCCATTTGTAATCAAGGTTTTCAGAGCGTCGCCTCCGCTCATTATAGGCTTAAAAAATAGCAAATATTTTAAATTTTTAGGAAAATGTGGAGGCCCCCTATTTGTGGAGGCCCGGGTCCCTGGGACCCCAGGGACCCCCCCCCTTAATCCTGGCCTGCACGACATGCTGGCCTGGTCTGGCATACAGCCCCCTCATAAGGTTGGAGGGGGAAGAAGACCAGCACGAACGTAAGACTCTACGGCACAACCCAGTACAAACGAATCCACCCACTACAACTAGAAAAATCGAAATGGGGGAAGGGCTCGCATGTTTACAGCCCCCCATTCAGCTTTTTACATATTATACATGCATAAGAAACGATTTTCAAAATGTCTGTCCATGTATGGAAAACTTTATTTTCATGCATGATAGGCAGTTGATTACTCTTGGCAAGGAGCGCGTTATTCACGGATTTGCATGGCCGAGGCCTAATTTCCAAGAATTTTTGAGCTGACTATCACGTCGTGTAGGTTAGAAATGAAATACGTAGTCCGATAGGAAATTTCACGAGGAATAATTTTTGACTGATGACTTTTTCTCTAAAATGCGTATTAAGCGGGTTATTTACAAAAAACTGATTTTGAGGGGGTTTCAACCCCCATAAAAAAGATGCTCTCGGGGAAAAACGCGGAGAAGTTAGTATGTTGTTTTGGACTTCATTCTTGACCATTTCCAGCAATCAGACCTTTACTATGTCGCAATGTTCTTTTTTTTCCGAAACCTGTCTAATTTGACTACACTAACACTGAAATCAAAAATTTTAGAAAATCGCTCAACTTTCAAACCAACTTTTAAGCTCGAGTTTTTGGGCTAAGTTGACATACATATGGTGAAATTAATAGGAAATTTGATGGGGAACAACTTTTGTTTGAAACTTTTTTTTCTCTGATGCTTAGTTTTCGATTTATTCTCAGAAAACTAATTTTGTGGTACTTTGACCCCCTTTGGGCGAGGGCCCGCTCTCTGATCGCTGTGGATTTTTAGTATGTTTATCAGGAGACCATTTTAAACATAATCCACGAAAAAAACCTATGTCGGCATTTATTTCCATTTATTCTTATTTTTGAGTCTAATCTTCCTGGGTTACTAATACTGTTAAGAGCCTTCCGGTGAAATTAAAAGATCCGGTACCGATGGCCGAGAGGGGCGGTGTTTATAGGGTAGCCTGTGGTGATTGCCCTAATGTTTACATAGGTATGACTAGCCGTCAACTCCAAATTAGAGTTGATGAACACAAGAAAGCCTGAGAAAAGAGAAAAGTATGTGAGTCGGAGTTTGCTGACCATTTAATTTAAAGTGGTCATAGTCCTAAAGAGGGGTCTTAAGTTCTCCTTCACAAGGAAAATTCATATTTCAAGCGCTCAGCTTTAGAAGAAATCGAAATTTATCTTCACCGGAATACTAAAGACATTATCGTGTCAAACAGATACATTCCTGAGGAGTGTTTGATTGAATTAGTCTATGAGGATGATTCAAATTTCGATGACTCGCTGATTCAGTCATGACCTCTTCTTCGTTGTCGCTTGTTCTCGATGGTGTTGGGTTCAGTCGCTTTCTATACCTCGAGAATGAAAGCGCTCGGTCGTGTGATTTTATTGTGGTTTTTGTACTTGTTTTTTTACTCTTCGTGAGTATACTTCTCCATTCCTTCACTAGCTCTTGAAATGTAAAGGCCAACAAAGATGTCGTAGCAGAAGTCCAGAAAAATAAGCACTGACACTGCTGAAATCACTTTTCTCTAAAAAATAATGAAGTGTTACTTTCAATATAAAGCGACTATCGGAGTTAGGAAAGACAAGTAGAGGGTACAGGGGAAGAAGGGGCAATGCTCAAAAGAAACGAAGTATTAGACAACAGAGCAGCGATATAGTCTACCCTAAAAAAGTTTCTTCGGAGATTCAATCAATTTGATTTTGAAGGTTACGGTCAACCATAATGAAATGGGAGTACTCAAGAGAGTTTTGATTCATCCTCTTAATCCATTTCTTTGGAGAGTCATACCTTAAAACAAAAGAAGTCGTAACACAGCGTGCATCGTAATTCAATGGAAGCAAATGACTTACCGATAACGTTCAATTGAATTCTGAAGTTTTTGGTAGGCGATTTTTCGTAATCCACTCTACACCTGTAAACTCCTTCATCTGATATTATAACGTTACTGAGAAGGAGACCAGTTGGAGAGTATTTGCTTTGGAAGAAAGCGCGACCGTTGTAATCATTCCAATGAGAACCGCTTTGTGCTGCGTTCCCTCGGTTGTCAAAACTGAAACAAAAAGTAATAACATCTAGTTAGGAAGCGTTTATGAAAGAATTTTCTTTCAAACTCATCCGCGAATAGAAAACGATAATATAATATAGAGATTCACAGCATCAGAGTTGTATTTCTCGAAGGATTACCACCGTCGTGTACATGCCATTACATTTATGAACTTTTACTTCGAATACGCCAAAAACAGAATACCTTCAAGATTTCACGTGACACAGCTTTCGCTCCCTCTCGTCTCGTCGTTCGTCCCTCGTTAATCTGTTCGGTTATTGTTTAATTTCTGGTCCAGTTTCATTCCGTATTACAGCTATATAGGAGACAGCTCCAGATGAGATGGTTATTCGTTACATAAATGATAAATGTTCCGGCAAGGAGAATAGAGACGGATACAGAGAGAACGCGCTGACAGTAAATTCGTCGCCATGATAATCACGTAATATCGTTATCTTGTTTTCAACGGATTAGGGAAGACGCATCAAGCGTGCGAAAAGAAAACCGGAAGAAAATAAGAAGGGTGACGGTAAAGGATGAGACGAATTTAAACGCAGTTATCGTAATTTTGTTGGCGAAAACCGTTGTTATACACTGTACGTGTACCTATATACCAGAATAGACTACGTGTATACAGTGAGTTATAGTCGAAAAATAAATGGAACAAAAGGTAAGATGGAGACCATTTCATTGAACGTTGCATACAAGAAGATTGTAATAATTCTCGCGGCAATAATCGGAATGGAGACAATTGTGCAGCGACTTTGACGACAGTAATAATGAAAGTGAACGAAGAATAGGACAGAGCGAATACGACCTTATCCTTCTAAGAAAACACGTAGATTCGAAACTAGTTTATGTAAGAAATTCGAGTGGTAACACGTTTTCCAATAAAAGTTAGTCGCAGTTCATCGATAAGATACGCTTAGCTTGGTTGCTTGAAGCGGAGCTTCTTGAGAACAAACGCCGGAAAAATGTCTCTATATTGTACATTCTAAAACTTCCGCATACCCTCAAGCGTTTTCAAAAATGAAAGATACGACGACGAACGGAGAAACGACCCAAGTTTTGCGACCTCCGCTCGTAATTAATTTTTTAACGATACGTAATATTTATTTTTCCGCGATATTATTTTTGATGTTTCTACGTTAAATATCCAATTCCGAAAATAGCGCACGATTTAGATCGTCACACCGGCACGAAAAGAAGTCGTATTTCGCGAGAGGGTGTACGTGTTTATTTTCAATTTCCGACCGTTCGAAAAGTTTTTCGATCTTTTCGCTAACTTAATTAAAAATACACAAAACAGGTGCTGCCCACGCTTCGATGTTTAAAAATCAAACACCCTTATTGTCGTCGGCTTCCCATGTTGAATACGTTCTCGTTCGATTTGTGAATTCTTTTACGACACCTATACAAATTTGCTATATACGTAATTTTGTACTTTTCCATCACTAAATCGCGTGATATTCTGGTCCTTCCTACTAATTGTTGATCCAAGGAGCTCTGAAGAAGTTGCCACCATTCTGCAATGACGACTTCCTGATTCATCTTTGTAAAGTACTTACTGAATCAGATTTTTCATTAATCTCGAGATTAACAAAAAACGGTATTCAAATCTATGGCCAGATTTAAAAATTCTTCGACCCGCGTGCCGCTTTCATCAAATCTTTCAAAAAATATAATTCAGGTCCGTTTGTGAAGAGTTTCCTCCTTAGAAATGGACAGGGCAGAATTGCCTTAAAATATTCTTCGAAAGAAGTCTGGGATGGGTGCCCATACAACTCGCCGCGGACGATTCGCCGCACACCACTCGCCACCGCTGCAATACGCCGCGGAAAAAAGTTTAGGCAACTTCTTACGCGTCTCCTCTCTATGCAATGGTCGGGAAAATGAACTTTCGCCACACGCCGCGAATAATAAAATCTAGGCAATACTTTGTACAAACGCTGTACGAAAACGACGCAAGAATCAATTTGCATGCACGAATGATCGTAGCCCTCGCCTTCGTACCACTCGATGACGTCCCCAACGCTTTTGAAGAACTACAAGAGTACCTTGACCCTCGTTTGGAGAACCTCCTGGATTACGTGGAAGATTATTACGTGGGTCGACGGACACGAAGATCCAGGGAGGAGCCGCGTTTCAAACGGGAGTGGTGGAATGTGCATCAAAGAACAATTGATGGCGACGCACGAACCAATAATCGTGCGGAGGCAGGCCACCATAAGATTCAAGGAGAATTTAATTGCGCGCATCCGTCTATATGGATGTTCATCAACACCTTAAAGAAGTGCCAAAAGACGAGGGATGTCGAATTCACGCAAGGAGAGACCGGTCTGCCTCCCCCCGCAAAAAAAAAAAGAAATACGTTTCATCAGACAATCGGCTTCGCGCCGTCGTTTTAGATTTCCAAAATCGCGAAATGCTATCGTTTTTACGGGGCATTGCTCACAATTTGTAAATATTCCATATTCATTCGTAAAATCTGTAAAATCGGCTATTAAAATTTCTTTACTCCTAGTGATCAACATTGCGGCTATTTGTATGTGCGGCGAGTTGGCTCCGCGGCGAATATCGGGGTCTCCGGCCGCGGCGAATCGTCCGCGGCGAATTGAACGGGCACGCTGGGATGGGATAGCCAATGAGTCAGGGCTCATCTGTGGGTCAGAAACTTTCATTGAAAAAAACGAAAAAGAAATCAGCTTAATCCTTTCTGTGGAATTTATACTGGTTCGGTACACTACAATCAAACCTATCCATTTGTAAGACGTCTTGATAACTCCAAGCAAATGGCCCATACCCGATTCTGAATAAGAAAAAAGAAACGGCTGCGTATCTATCTCGAACCAATGTTGTAACTGGAGAATCTTCTCCAACACCAGGATCACCAGTGTCGAGTGAAACGTCCGTCTCGAAAGTCGGGGATCTTGGGTTTACCGAACTGCAGCTAGGTATTTTCAAAATATCATTTATTTATCGAAAGTTTCGTAATTTTATCAGAAGTCGTACTTCATTAAAATCCAGGTCCAAGTACGTTAACAGGTCCCAAGAAGCTAGAATTTTTATTGATAGTCAAACGCGACTCGAAAGAACTTCTATCATGTCCGCTTCTTGAGTTAAGCGTGAGAAAGCGAAATGCAGAATTTATTTGTCTACAATTAAATATTTCAAGTGCTGCACCCCTGTGATCAAATGGCCTCCATATATTTGTAATTATTATTATTTTTTGGTTTATCTTTTGAAATGATTGGTTTATGGAAGGGGTTGGGGGATTGGACATGGGACCAGGGTTGGGGTGATCATTATTGTTTTTTTTTTTTGAATTTTGCTTCTTTATTATCCGTTTTTCTCTATTATTTTTATTATTTTTCATTTTTTTCGCTTATAGTGCCCTCCTGCACTGGCCGATCGGCTGTTGGAGGGCCCTCTAATATAAATAAATAAATCATATTCATGTCTATCATAATTTGTGTCCATCTTTACCAGTTACTTTTGAATTCGCTCCGCTCGTTTGCAGAGTGAAGTCTAGGATACTGTACATTAAGGTACCCAAGGCGATGGAGCGACCAGACTACAGTTGAGTCCCATATTGTCCAATTGAGTCCGGTCCACGTACGAATCGAGTCCCACCTAAATTCATCATGAGCCCAGCCCGATGCTGTAGGTAAATTGAATCCCTCCCAAAAATATTTTGTATGGAAAATGAAGAAACGTAACCAAGTATTTGTGTATTAAGGCGAAGAAAAAATGAATATAATACATCTTAGTTATGTGTGCAATTAGAATTTAAAGGTAAAGAAGTTTTTAAAAAATGAACATAATGAAAAAAAAAGTGTCAATAGTTACAATTTTTCCTTTGGCAAAAATTTATGGATGTGTCTATTTGCAGGTACTGTACCTACGCGTAAAACGCTATTTGCAGGTACTGTACCTACGCCTAAAACGCTACTTGCAGGTACTAATTATTTTATTTAAAAAATTGTATAACATAAAATTTTTGAGTCAGTAAGAACGAAATAGACTACAATATTGAAAAAAATACGAAATTAAACATTTGATATTACAAAATTAATTTTTCCTTCTGTGGCTTCGCCGAAGAGGTAATGAAGGGGGAGCGCTAACTACATCTTCTGTGGGGCAAACTTTACGTCTTTTTGGTGGAAGTATTGTGGAATCATGGGTGTTCTTGCGTTTTTCTGCTTGTCGGTCGCTCTGGGATTTATTGAAAGTGCATAACTGGCTCGCCACACGCTTTGGCCTCCCCCTTGCTTTAACTTTCTCCCTGTACTTCAAGATGCCTGAACTTGATTGGGGTTGTTCTTCAGGCATTGCAACATCTCCTGTTGACCCACTTGATGACTCCTTCAGAGAAGTTTCCGGAGGAGATTTTGCTTTCATTTCCAAGATGGACTGTGAAAAAAAACTAGCAATGCTCGTACCCGACCTGATGACGCCTCCAATATCTTTTAATGCCTTAAGGTAGATCATGAATTGTTCGGTCCAATGGTCAGATGTAAGACTAGCAATGGTCAAAACAGTAGGCAAGACCGTATTATATTTGACTGTTTTACTCAGAATTTCAACGTCTAAAGGGTCTTCATCCATGAAATCATCTACAACATCGTCGATGCACTCATTTTCTATGTCACAGGGGGATGATGTTTCAAGGTTCTCGTTGTTTCGCTTATGATAACGAGGGTGGAATAGAAGAAGATCAAAAATTGAAGATAATGAGCCCTTCTCAACCACAATACTTCCACCAAAAAGACTCAAACTGTGCCCCACAGAAGATGTAGTTAGCGCTCCCCCTTCATTACCTCTTCGGCGAAGCCACAGAAGGAAAAATTAATTTTGTAATATCAAATGTTTAATTTCGTATTTTTTTCAATATTGTAGTCTATTTCGTTCTTACTGACTCAAAAATTTTATGTTATACAATTTTTTAAATAAAATAATTAGTACCTGCAAATAGCGTTTTACGCGTAGGTACAGTACCTGCAAATAGACACATCCAAAATTTATAACTGACGTGTTTAATGAAAGTCATTACATCTATATCGCCAGAGTCGAATGCTAACATTTTTCCGGTTACAAATTGCTCCTTTCCTGATGACTGAAGCGGAAGTTCTCACAGCGGAACGCATCTCTATGTACGTGACAGTTTGAAAACGCAGTAGAACAGAAGTAAATCTATCTAAATTAGGGTGAGCAGAATAGAAACTTTCATTCAGATGGGAATGAAAAGCTTCACAAGCATTAATTGTACGGGTCAAACATGCTGAGTATCTCACCCACATTTGTATTATTTCTTGAGATAACTCGTCATTACATAATACTAGAAGGACTTGTTCAGACGAGTATATGATAAAGAAAATAATGAATTTGAAAGCACTTTCGTCTAGGGCAAGAATGAATCTCTTGAAAAATACCAACCTCACACTTAGTTGGGCAGACGCGCAAGAAATAGTCCTTCCCATTAAGGATTGGATTTAGAGTATAGTCCTAGAATATGATGACTATGTGACATCAGATACCAAACTGGAGTATTATAACCCGGCCAACAACATAGGTATTCCTAAATTGGAAAAAAAATACCGTCATTAATTCGGGCGGCGAGTCTTCCCTGAATCTCGTGAACGTCAATATTATAGTGGAATTAGTCGCTTTGAGTAACAATCATAGGGCCAGGTTATCAAATCATATCTTTTAACCGCTGGAGATTTGTAGACTGGCGATAACCACTAATATGTAGAAGAGCTGCCCTTATTTTTCGCTTCCAAAACCTCATTGTTTCAATTCCGTCTTATCATCTATCGGCCTTTTCCTTTCAACAACTCTTCGAACGTATTGAAATTCACCAACTTCCCAAAACTTCTGGTTCAGATTTTGAAGAACTCTCCCAGTTATACACGCAAGAGCATTTTCCTCATCATACACATATTTTTACAGACGGTTCTAAAGGTCATCAGGAAGTGGGTACAGCCTTTTGGATCCCCTCAACTAAGCTTCATTGCTCTTCATCTCTACCAAACTTCACATCTATTTTTCATGCGGAACAGATGACGATATTCCAAGCCCTTTCCTACATAAAGCAAAACTCCCAAACAGGACAGTTTCTCATAATATCTGACTCTCTCTCCGCTCTCCAATCCATTTCTTCCATCCCTTCAAGCGTTAATTCATCCTTGGCTTTATCAATCATCTACTTGATCAATTCTCTCAACCCCATTCAAATTAATTTTCCCCGGAACCTCAGTTATGCAGGAATATTCAACAACGAAATTGTAGATGTTTTAGCTAAATCAGCCCGCTCATCACCAGTCTCATCAAATCTACTCCCTATGTCAGAACTATTTTCTCTTATTCGACGCTCCACGCGAGATGACTGGGCAATATCCTACTCGAAATCCGCTAACAATCTGAAATCTTATTATTTCCTCGTTCAACCTCTACTTCCGGCATTCCCTTGGTATAAACTTTTCAACGATATTCCCCGCTCCCTAATAGTTAAACTCAATCGTCTTCGTTTTGGACACAATCGTCTCCCCACTCACTTAGAACGTTTAAATCTTTCCGAGTCTGATATATACCCCCTCTATCCAGACAATCCTTCTAAAGGCGACATCAATCATTATCTTTTCGAATGTCCAGAAATATCCAACATTAGACAAATACTATACTCAGAAGCCATCAATCTACAATTCGCTACCTCACTCAGAGCCACCGACCTCCTATCAGCAGAAAACCCTTCAATTTTCTCACACATTTTCAAATTTATCTCTGACCTACCTCCTTCCATCAACATTTAAATTCAATTCATTTTTTCCGTTTTTCTTTCGAGGTAAGGCGCAGTAGCCAACCTCTTTCCAACCCTCTTTTTTTTTAATTTATTTTATTTTATGATTTACTTTCTTTAAATTCTAAAGAGCAATTAAATGATACTCTTTTAATACAAGAAATCAAACTCGGCTCCAGTCCTTACAACGGATTGCTATGTCGGAGTACTATTGTTTTCACTTTTTTTTTTTTTTTTTTAAATACATTTATGCGTGTGTGTAATTTTTTCCCCCCTATTCTTTTTTTTCCTCCGTTTGTTTTTTTTATTTATTTATTTATTTATTTTTTTTATTTTAATTTTTTTTTTTAATAATAATTTTTTCTCTGGTTGGATGTAATAATAAAAAAAAAAAAAAAATCTTGATAATTCTTATTCTTGTCTCTGATATTCTCGTTCTTTAGCCACGCTTGTTCGACGTGTATGCGTTGCTAACCACATATGTTTTCGTTAAAACACAAAAGTTTTGTCATTTGAACCCTGGTTCGAGCCCCGTTAAAACAATTTTTTGTAAAAAAATTTTTTTGTCAGTAATTTGTTTCAAACCTTTTTTTTTTATTATAATTATTTTTCTACAATACTTGTAAGTTTATCTGGGTGAATAATAACAGGAAAACGCGATGTTTTGTTGGTTTAGGAAGAAACGGGCTTTAATGGCAAAGTGCTTCTTCCTCGAGAAAGAAAAAACAAACTTCTCCATTTGAAAAAAAAAAAAAAAAAAACGCAGTTGAAAATAATGTTTTTTTTTATTTCCTCGATTCATATCAATTTTTCTTCAATACTTCTACATTTATCTGTAAAAACCAATAAAATGAAGTAATTATAACATATCCTCTTTGCGGAATAGATCGTCTACAAAAGTTACATTCTTGAATTCCTTTAAAAATACATCCATTGTCCGCAAATTAGCCTCCACAAATTTTTCTGTTAAAATGCCCATCATTTACACGAATCCGTTCCTTTAAGTTACGGCTATCCATACTAAACAATAAAGAGGAATACTCCGACGTGGAGTAAAAAAAATGCAAACCGCAGAAAAAATGAAAATACGACGAGCGCTTTCGGTTAAACAACCATCTTCGAGCCTGAAATGAAAGCAACTGACGAACAAAAGAGAAGAACGAGGTATTAAGATCGTCCAAACGAGAAATCACGGTGTGAGTCATAAACAAGTTCGATCAGGCCATCTTCCGGAATATACGAATTAAGAACAGTGATACCGTCAGTGTTGAGATGACGAATTATCTCTATATTCTCGAGGGCGATACGCTTACGGTAGGAATTCTCCTTATGGAGGAGCTTTTCGGATCCCTCACGGAAGCTGTGGCCACTGTTTATTAAGTGATCGGCGAAAGCTGACTCCCCCAAGTGTCCCTTCTTCCAAGACTTCAGGTGCTCAGCTACTCGAACTTTCATTTGGCGGCTGGTCTCACCAATATAAAAGCCTCCACAATCCTCACACTCCAACTTATACACACCACTCCTCTCATCAACAGGTATGGGGTCCTTCAGTCTCACAAACAACCTCTTGACTGTGGTAGGGTTGTAAAACGCGGGTCTGAAGCCAAACGGGCGAAGGGCCCGACCCAATTGCTGGGAGAACTTCCCCAAGAAAGGGAGACTGATCCAACGCAAACGGCGATCACGGATCGTGTCTCGGGGGAGGGAGGTGGTGGAATCCAGGAGGCCCCTCGTAACTTTCCTCCGAACCATCACGTCAACATCGACATTGACCCCATTCACTCTGGCCAGGTGTTTTATTGTGATTAACTCTTTCTTGAAGGCAGACTGACTCAAAGGAATACGAGTCAGTCTGTGAACTAGGCTATGAAAAGTAGCCATCTTGTGAGCAACAGGACCGAACGAACCACCGTGGACTAAAACATCGGTCGTAGTATCTTTCCTGTAAATTCCAAACTTATGGATACCGTCTATTATAGAGATCGATAAATCCAAAAAGTTGATGGAAAATACCCCTATTTCCAACGTAAATTTGATGGAAGGGTACCAGGAATTGAGATACCTCAGAAACTCACCAAGGAGATCCGGGTGACCAGTCCAGGTACATAGAACGTCATCAACGTACCTGTGCCAATAATGAATATGATTAAGTAACACCTGGTTCGAGGAAAAGAGGTCAAGTTCAAACTCAGACATGAAGATTTCGGATATGAGAGAGCCTAGTGGTGATCCAATGGGGATCCCTACTTCGTCAGGGAACTCGAAAAATTTCCCTTCAAATTTACAATAGTTAGGGGACCAACAAGTATTGAGAAGATCGAAGAATTCATGAAGCTCATTATGAGGAATGTTGGCTTTGACGAGTAGCTCACCCATACGCTGGATAGTAGCAGCCTTAGGAATATTCGGGAACAAACCAACAACATCAAACGAGCAGATGGTCGTTCCCGGGGGAAGGCTTACATCCTTGAGGACGCCAGTTAAAGAGGCCGAATTCAAGACCGAATGAGGGGATTCAAAATCAATACGATTTTTGAACCAACGGTCAAGGAATTTAGCAAGGAGGTAGGTAGGAGAGGAGACGAAAGAAACAACGGGTCGCATCGGGGTATTGTTCTTATGCACTTTAGGCAGCCCGTACAAGAGGGGGGGTGTGGGGTTAGGAACGAGGAGGGCTTTTTTCAAAGCAGGAGTTTTGATAACAGCCTCACTCCTGTTGATGACACACCTAACTTCTTTGACTTGCTTGGGAAAGCTGAAATCCTCACTCTCTTTAGCACCACACTGCTGTAGGACTTCATGGACCTTAGAAGAATAGGCCGATCTCTCCATCACTACAACAGCGTTGCCCTTGTCAGCCTTAGTGACGATCAAATCTCCCTCTTTCATCTTCCTCCTTAGACCCTGAATCACTCCTCCCAATTTATTACTCATGCGAGGGAGGGGGTTATTACGGACTAATTCGGCACAGACTTTCTGGGTATTAAAACCAGGACCAATCTTAACCGCAAGATCCGCAACAACATTCGCCAAGGTTTCATCATTCTTGAGGGGAGGCATACTGAACTTCAAACCTTTCTCAAGGAGGGATGTTTCGTCACTATTGAACACTACCTGACTATTATTTATGAGGGGAGGATGGAATTTATGAACGACAACACCATCACTCACCCCCTCCTCAACCACTTTATCATTAACCTTCATTAGGGAGGATAACTTCTTATTCTTCTTCTCTTTCAAGTTCACCTCAAACTTCCGACACTTTGAATTGACGTCCCGCATAAAGTAATCCAACTCAAGGGGGAGGAGCATGCCGGAGAGTCTCGAATGGACCATAAGGTTTAATCTGGTCGTGATATTAAATTTACCATACCATCTTCGCAACTCTGTTCTGATCCACTTCTCCCTCATATAATTTTCCAGTTTCTTAGTTGTAACCTTGCAATCGGAATAAAACCGGAATTTTTTTTTTTACTCCACGTCGGAGTATTCCTCTTTATTGTTTTGCCCATCATTTCTTGTTTATGTCTCTCCTTCAAATTATTGATGGAAGCGACCATATCACTGACATTCCCAATCCAATTTGATTTCTTTCAAAACCAACTGCGATTGACATTTTTTAAACCTAAGCTAGGTAATTGGGCGAAGCCCTCTTCCCAGCATTTTTTGACAATCAAATAAACACTACTCCTCCAAAACTAATGAACCGATTTTGATCAGATTTGGCAGGCAGAATCAGCATAATTTTCCGGACATGATAGGGCAAAGATCATCTCGATATTCCTATTAGACCAAAAGTTATTAAAGTTTTTCTTCACGGTATCCTAAAAAAATATGCATTTCTTATAGGAGCTTTTTTCTTTATTCTTCAAAAATACATTTAGATATTGTGCTCCATACAAACGAGAGAATGGAAGTCTATTGCAGAAAGGAAACATAGCGTAATTCATACATGTTACAGATGGAAATGAAATGAGTAGACAAGCTTGTCGCAATATTCAGTTGCCATGTCCTCTTCTAGACTACGCATGCACTCTACTGTAAGGATGCATTGCATCATTGCATATCATTTTAAATATAAATAAAGAATTATATTATAAACAACGGCTTATGTTGCACAAATTTTGGCGAGAAGAAAGAGATCTGAAAATCCGTCAAAATTTAGTCCAGCAACCACCACTTGATTTGCAAATGGATTTAGATGACGATCTGCATGAAAATGAAAATGTTGAAATTTTTAATGATAGGGATTGGATGGCCATTGCAGAAGTGATGCCTAATGGATTACCAGCAATTGTGACGCTAGGCAATCGAGATATCGATTTATTAAATGATTGAGATGCAACATTCTATGAACACCAAGATATTAAACATAATCTTTAATTCATTGAAAAAAATCGGCATCGTATGGGTGATCAGTGTGATCATATTCCCAGTGCAGGTATTGAATTCAATGAGGAGCAACTTAAAATTCTCAATTTTTTAGAGACTCAACTTTCAGAAAACAACAATGATAAACTTGCAATTATTCAAGGAAAAGCAGGGACTGGTAAGAGCTGTGTTATAAATGAAATGGTAACACGTATCAATGAAAAATATGGTACTGATTCAGCTCTTTTGATGGCACCTACGGGAGTAGCTGCTAATAACATTAATGGGAAAACGCTTCATGATGCCTTGAAAATTTCTGCAAAAAAAAATATTCTTCCAACACTGAATGGAGATGCTAAGATAAGGTTTGAAACATATTTTGAAAATACTAAGTTTGTAATTATAGATGAAGCGAGTATGCTGGGTTTGAATTTATTTTTTAAAGTCGACCAAAGACTCAGACAAGCTAAGCCGCAATCTTCACATCTACCTTTTGGTGGACTTTGCATTTATTTAATAGGTGATTGGTCGCAACTGCCTCCTGTTTGTGACCAAAGTTTATACAATACAGGTAAAAATGAGTCAGCTGTTCAAGCAAGTCTTTTGTATAAGCAGTTTAATGAGGTATTTTTTTTAAAACAAATAATGCGACAACAAGGAGGAGAGCAGAGATTGTTTAGGGAAACCCTTACCAGTATTTCAATTGGCACTATTACACAAGGGGACTACAATCTTTTATCCACCAGGTTTCACACTAATCTCATTGGTGATAATAATTTCCAACAAGCTGTATGCATCATGTCAAGAAATGCAGATATTGCCAAATTCAATTACGATAAACTAGAAAGTTTAAAACAGCCAATAGCTGTCATAAATGCTATTCATAACTGTTCAAAAGCTTCTGCTGCTTCAACTGATGATGCACAAGGTTTGTTTGCCAAGTTGCATGTTTGTAAAGGGGCACGCGTCACCCTAAGACGCAATCTCTGGGTAGCAAAAGGTTTGGCTAATGGGTCAGTTGGTACAATAACAGATATTATTTATGAGCCTTACAATCGTAATAACAATTACAGTGACAATATGCCTCTATGTATACTTATTCACTTCGATAAATATACTGGCCCAACTCTTTACAACGACTCGATACCAATTTTACCATTAACAGTGTCTTTTGAACAGTCAGGGGTGAATTGTTCAAGAAAACAATTTCCATTGATGCTCGGATATGCCGTCAGCATTCATCGATCTCAAGGAATCACTCTAGACAAAGCTGTAGTCAACTTGGGAGATAATGAATTTGCATGTGGTTTGTCTTACGTTGCACTATTTCGTGTGAAAACTCTATAAGGACTATTACTGAAGCCATCATTTCATTTCAGTAGACTACACAAAATAAATACAAGTGCAGCAATGGCTGACAGACGCAAAGAATTAATGCGGCTTGAAAATATTGCCGCTCAAAATTAGTTATAAAAACTCATACATATTTTTAAATAATCCGACTTATTAAAATGAAATGAAATTTGAATTGTTTGTGAACAATAAATACTTAATTATTGATGTATACTCAAAATTGTTCTTTTTTTCTTCATCACACATTTACGCACAGCTTCGCCCATTTTATGCCCACGGCATTCCTAGTTAATATTATGAAGTCATGATACGGTATTTTTGGAAAGGTATAAGAAATAATGCGACAAGACAATACTAACATTAACCATATTTTTAACAACAAATTTTTTATATTTGGGCCTACCTAATTCAGTAGCGTCCTTATGACTTCGTTTAGAGATTTTCCAATATATTATGGCTCAAGTGTGTACCCAATCGAAAGGAGGATTTTTTGTGTAAAGACTAAAATTGAACCAATGAATAACTGTATACATATCACAATAGAAATGATGAATGAATTGTTCATTGTAAGCTTACTTTTGTTTAGGTACTTTCTGCACGGGTTTCAGATTCAAAATTACTCGATAAAATTCATGAAATGAAAACGAATTATGAAATTGAAGACACCTAGCTTCAGGGAATTATAAAACGATTCCTTATTTTCATCCAAATATATTCATATTAGTTGCCTCAATCTACATTAATGGCGTACAACTTGTATGATTAATAATAAAATATTACAGTATCTATAGGTACTCGGACGTTCATTGGTGCGTAACATTATTGTTCTCATAAAAAATATTCTTCAGCGTTATTAATTTACCTACAATTTCCAAGAACTATTTCTCCCCAACATTCTGAAATACATTCTTCTAAAATAATGGAATAACTAGCGAAAGGCCATATACTGGCTGGGGAATGAAGAACATGATACGGTACTTGATTTATAATTATTAAAAGATCTGCTAATATTCTTAATGCGCGCCTAATAACGAGAAAAAATAAAAACAGAAATTTCAATTTCTTTTCTTCGAAGTTGAAATAATGATAAGCATTCGACAAATACGGTACTCATCATTTGTTCTGCAACGGCCGAGTATACTTCAAGAAGAAAAAGAAAAAAATGACGTTAAATTTCATTCATTGATTTCATTTTATTCAACGGTCCCATATATTTCACAAATAGAATGAGAGAAATGATACTAAGAGGAAAGAAAATAAATGTCACTGGCTATGTTCAAGTTTTTTCTTCTGTTATAAATATAATAGTTTTCATTTTATCGTTCTAATTTTCGTGTTTTATTTGTTCCACAATTTCGCTTCATTTTTATTTCCGTTTCGTGTTACTTGTAACTATTTCAATTACCTATTTGCGATATTCCTCGATTTTTATTTCGATTTCCTGTCATTCCAGTTATCTGATGTCTGATATATGGCCAAAAAGTTCTTCTCAAAACTGAGAACTCATTTTGATTCCTTGAAACATAGTAAATACGCCTGTGATTAAAAGAGCAACTTATGATAGTATTGTAACAGCCCTCAAATCAGGCGAGGAAACGCATTCTATTTATTGTTATCTTCTACAGCATGGGGGGCAAGGGATGAGCCTTCACGAATGCTGTGATCCAGAAGTAACCATAAATACGAATATTAAGAAGGAAAGAAATAATAAAGCACGTTACACAGCTGGCGCCCCCCGGGCAACGGTAAAATATTAAATAAAGAAAATTACCGGCAAATCATCCCACTCCCGGTCGACAAAATGAGCTCTACATCCGAGTTAAAAAGGCCCTTTTCAGGGCCAAGCACCAAGACGACGACGACCCCTAGGTCGTTCAGAATTATGTCTGTAAATATCGAAGGATTAACACCAGCTAAGGAATCCATACTAACAGAATTGACCAAGACTTACAACATAGACGTCCTCGCGATTCAGAAAACGCACCGAGCCGCGGATAAGCGAAAACCTAGAGTGGAAGGTATGAAACTGGTTGTCGACGTGCCACATGAAAGACACGGCAGCGCCCTTCTAGTGAAACACAACATTGACACACTGCGCGTTGCAAACAGTGAGGCTAGCGATATAGAAGCCCTAACTGTTGAGATCGAGGGATGCAGCATAACATCAGTCTATAAACCACCTAGCGTGAAATTTGAGGCCATCAAAATTGAGAACAGTGACACCTTTAAGCCTAAAATCATAATTGGCGATTTTAACAGTCACAGCATAAATTGGGGCTACGCAGAAAATGACAGTAATGGCAATTTAGTGGAGGAATGGGCTGAGAATAGTGGTCTACAACTGGTACATGACTCGAAGCTACCGGCATCTTTTAACAGTGGCCGCTGGAAGCGTGGATTCAATCCTGACATCATTTTTGTCTCGGAGGAAATTTCCCAGCTTTGTGCTAAACAAGTAGCCAAGCCTATCCCGCGCACTCAGCACCGACCAATAATATGTGAAGTAAGTGCTGTAATCAAACCACACGTTACAGACAAGCCTTTGCTGCGATACAACTTTAAGAAAGCGGATTGGCCAAAATTCAGAAAAACGCTCGAAGCCACCATTGTAAATATACCACCGCATCCAGAAAACTACGAGGAGTTTGTTGCAGCAGTGAAGTCAGTGTCTGGGAAAAGCATTCCACGCGGAGGTCGCAAAGAATACATTCCGGGCATGAAGAAACACCTCCAGGAAAAATACAAAGAGTATTGCAAAAAATTTGACGAGAACCCTTTTGATAGAGATGTGACAATGATGGGCGAGAGACTGTCCGCAGAAATAGATGAACAGAGGAGAAAAGACTGGTGTGATACAGTGGAGGACCTAAACTTTAGCAGAGACAGCCGAAAGGCCTGGAGCCTGTTAAGAAAAATAAACTGCGAGAAGAGTAAACCGGAAACTGCAACAACAGTAACGGCAAATCAGGTTGCGTATCAGCTTCTGCTAAACGGAAAAACAATAGGTCGCAAAGAAAGAAAAACCATCACCAGGGACTTGAAAACAGAGAAAGAAAATTTTAAAGAGGCCATTACTCGCGCTGAGTTAACCACAGCAATTAAGAGAGCCAAAAATAGAAAAGCGACTGGCGTGGATGGGCTGTTTGTGGAACAGATAAAGCATTTTGGAACAGCTGCAAATACTTGGCTCCTGCTCATGTTCAATAACTGTATATCAAAAATGAAAATTCCAAGGCCATGGAGGCAAGCCCATGTCATTGCCCTGCGGAAGCCTGGCAAAGATGCCAACGACCCAAAAAATTATCGCCCTATATCCTTGCTATGTCACACATACAAAATATTCGAGCGCGTAATCAAGAATCGTATGGAAGGAAACATCGACCAGAGACTCATCTCGCAGCAAGCAGGCTTCAGACAGGGGAAGTCATGCACCGGGCAGATCCTCCAGCTAACCCAACATATTGAAGACGGCTTTGAAAATCGAAAAGTCACTGGCGCCGTTTTCGTTGACCTTACAGCGGCTTTTGATACAGTCTGTCATCGCACTCTAGCGTGGAAAGTTTACGAAATTACTAAAGACTACAGATTTACAAAGATTATATCGATGCTGCTGAAGGATAGACGATTTTATGTCACACTGGATGGCAAATACAGCTCATGGAGATGCCAAAAGAATGGCTTACCACAGGGCAGCGTACTGGCCCCAACTTTATTCAATATATATACAAATGATCAACCTGTGGGGGAAAATACTTACCATTACCTGTACGCTGACGACCTCGCTCTAACAGCTCAATATGATACCTTTGAGGAGGTCGAAACTGCATTAAATAACATGATAAATGAGCTCGACACATACTACGTAGCAAACCACTTGAAACCAAATCCAACAAAAACGCAAACCTGCGCCTTTTATCTACGAAATCGTGAAGCAAAACGTCAGCTGCGAGTCAAGTGGAGGAGCACCGACCTACAGCACACTGACCATCCAACATACTTGGGCGTCACCCTCGATAGGTCACTAACCTACAGGCAGCACTGTGAGAAAACAAAAATGAAAGTTGCAACAAGGACTAATATAATAAAAAAGCTAACAGGGAGTAGCTGGGGAGCCAGGCCAAGCGTCCTAAGAACGTCGTCATTGGCACTTTGCTACTCGGCCGGAGAATATGCTTGCCCTGTCTGGGCACGCTCAGCGCACGCCAAAAAGGTCGATGTGGCCCTCAATGAAGCATGCAGGCTAATAACAGGCTGCCTGAAAACTACTCCACTCTCAAAAGTGTACGAACTCAGTGGAATTGCTCCTCCTGGCATCCGACGGGAAGTTGCTGCAAGAAAGGAAAAGAGCAATGCACTATTAGACGACCGACATCCTCTACATGAGTATAAGCGACTGGCGGAGCCGCGACTGAAGTCTAGACACAGCTTCTTGAGAACTGTTAGTGAACTTGACTGCCCTGTAGAAGAAAAAAGACTCCAGATATGGAATGAAGATCCGGAGAGAGACAGAACTAGGGCCGAGGAACTCCCAAGTGGAGAACATTTAAAGTACAGGTACTGGAAGACCTTGAACAGGTTACGTAGCCGAACTGCGCGAACAAAATATAATCTATGCAAATGGGGCATGATTGACAGCAACCTCTGCGAATGCGGCGAGGTGCAAAATAACGATCATTTATTTGAGTGCCCACTCATTGATAAATGTGAATTTGAGAGCTTGTACGGTGAAATGGACGACAAATTGGTGAAGTTTCTGGAATTCTGGGCCAAAAATGGTATATGAATTATAATAGTAATTGGAATATAGTCGACCGGACACGCGAATAATAATAATATTCTACAGCATCTATGTGACGACAAGTATATAGACTCTTGAAAAAAAAAAAAAAAGACAACAAAAAAATTGTACTTCTCATTGAAGAGTATTACATTGCAATTAAAACAATTCACAAAGAGCTGGGGCGACCTGATCAAAATATAACGGGGAAAGCTGTGGCGTTAAAATAATTCCGAGAAGTGGTGATGTACATTGACAATTGTCTGCAATGCCAGTCAAAAGCAAAGAAAGTGAAGCCAATCTTGGAATGCGATTTTAATTTGCAATATCAAGTCAACTTGATCCACATGCAGTCGCGCCCAGATGATGATTATAAGTTCCTGCTCAATTACCAGGATCATTTTACTAAATATGTACAATTACGATTGCTAAAATTCAAAGCGGCAGAAGAGGTGGCAGAGAATTTTCTACATGTCTTCATGGACGAAGGGTGGCGGCTATTTTGCAAAGCGATAATGGCCGTGAGTTCAAAAATAGGATAAGACAGACAAATTCAGTACAATAACAGAACTTTGTCTTTGGAGAAGTGAAGTTTATTCACAATCATAATTATTAGGTCACTGAAAAACTGTCGTCCCTATGGGCTAATTGTAAGATGGTTCATAGTAAAGCTTGTTACTTGCAAGGAAGCGTCAGTGACGTTGAGGACTAACTCATCTGTTGGATGAATGACAACAATACAGAGTATTGGGTACATAGACATTACCTTATGTACAATATGCCAAAAATTGGTTTGTCAATCTTCATTCATAGTAATTCAGCAAATTGCCTTACAATTAATATCCCTTTCTTAGATGTTTCATTCAGGCATTGGAATGACCCCTTATGAGGCGCTCTATGGTAAAAGACCACCAAATATTATCGACACCATGGTTTTTCCAGCCAACATAATTAAAAAATTGAAAACAGAGCGTCACCTACATTTATTAGTGCAGGGAAAATTGCCGGATATAGACTCGGATAACTTTGACTCCCAAGCATCGGATTCAAGCAATGCTACAGTAGTATGTCACACGGGTATGATTCATCTTTCCAATTTTTCAAACTATAAATTTTTACAGAAACGTATTCATTCTTCTTCTTCTTCTTCTTTGTAATTTTATATTTAGTTCCATTAAATGAGTCATTACAAGAATGTAGTACATCAGCACAATAACCACTCGCAAACGACTATTCATTTCAGCTTGGCTCGTCAGATCAAGCTTCATCGACGCGTACATTACGACTTCGGCCGTACACCAGGCCAGAATTTTTACAAGAAACCACGATGAATAACGATCCGATAATAGAAGTGAAATTTATCGGAGAACTCGCGAGATCGGTTGAGCACATAGAGAATAACCATGATTATACAAAAGAGCAAATTAATGCCCTATTTGAAAGAAGGGACGAATTCGTCGAGAATATCATCAATAATAGAAAAGATCCAGAACTAGGAGATTTAGAAAAATTAAGAAAGTCATGGGAAAGATTAACGCATTACTCTTATTGTTACGAGCCAAACTGTTTGCGGCAGATGACTCGTTTCTCGCATGCCAATTATCTAGAAACCCACAGAAATCTTTACCACTGTCAAGGCGGATTGGCAGTGAATAGGTGCCATCGACATAAAAAGTGGTTCCCGAATCCTTATGCGTTAATTGAACATAGAAACAAGGAAGGATGTTCGCCATCGATTTTCTGGGGTGACTTACACCCATTGTAACATAGAGATTTAACCACGTTCTGTTACGAAACTACCAGTTGATATTTTCTGCAGCAAACCTGAAAACATCATCCTAAGTACGATTCTTTTCGATGATTGATATTTTTTTAAGAACACGAACACAGTATAGTCTGGTCATTAGTTTTTATTTTAGTGTTCCTTGTTTCCACATTATACCACTTGAGCGGCGAAGAGTTTATCCAATGAAGTACAATTTCGCTGTCTGTCCATAAACGCATTATATCGAGTTTAACCATTCCATCTAAGTTCGATTCAATTCTATTGACGAGTTGTGCTAGTTCTAAAGCAGCGCACAATTCTAGCTTAGGTAAAGTTTTTCTTTTTAGAGGAGCCACTCGCGTTTTTAATGAGACTAAAGTACAAAATGTACCGTTGGTGGTGAAGTATCGCAAATATACTACTGCACCATACGCTTTTTCCGAAGCGTCGGAGAAGCCCAAATGTTTCGGTACATTGAGGGTTACCGTTACGGAAAAAATGTCGATCTATTTGAATGTCATTCAAAGAACTTAAATGCCGAGAAAATTTGTCCCACTCGAGTTTGATGGATTCCGGTATTTCTGAATCCCAATCCAATTTATGAGTCCATAGTGATTGCATGATTAGTTTGGCTTTGATTGTTACAGGTGATAACAACCCGACGGGATCATAAACTGATGACAATACCGACAAGATTTCTCTTTTGGAATGAGTTTTCACGTGTTGTCTAGCTGCCCATACTTTGAACGTGTCTTCGTTCGGTAACCAAATTGTTCCTAAAGTTCAGTGCTGTGCTAACCGTGATTATGCGAACACGTCTGTACGTTGTACGGATACGCTCGGTTCGTTAACTATCTCGATACGTGTTTGAACTTGATAAGCCTACAAGGCCTGTTTGATTTATACCACGTAAATAATCTACAACGCGAGTGTAGTGTTGTCGTGAACTTTCTCGCCAGCTAGGCTGGCAGAATGGGGCCGGACCCCAATGCTGAGGTGCCGGTTATAAATACATCAACACCAGAAGAGACTCAAAAAAGCATAGATTACCTACTCGGACTTGTTAAGTCATTAACGGAACAGGTCAAAGAGCTGACTCTTGAGAAAGAAGCAGCCTGTCAGCCAAAGTCTCACCTGAAACTCAGCTCACAGGTGTGCACTCCAGTAAGCAAAAAACGAAAGGAAGAAGTATTAAATTCATCAAATGAAAGTGATACACACCTGCTCGATCAACACACCCAAGTTGATGAGACCAACCGTTTCAGACCCCCGCCTTTCTTCATTAAGAAGGACAATGCGAAATCAATCATGGATTATATCCTGAGCAATCTTGAGGTGAGCGAAGAACTTAAACCTATATATGTTACTATGAATAATGGTACAGTCAAAATCCTCACAAAAACCGAGGAAGTCTTCCGGAAAGTTAGAAATCTTCTTGACAATCAAAAAGCAGAATACCACTGTCACCAGCTGAAAAGCGATAAACCATACCGAATAGTAGTCAGAGGTCTACATCCAGAAACTAAGCCAGAAGAGATTAAAGATGAACTCGCTCAACTAGGCCACGCGGCAGAAAAAATTACAAATATCATCGCATATAAAAAAGCTAGGCCGGACGATAAAGATAGTCCGAAAATCAAAATACCGCTCCCGTTGTTTTTCGTTGACCTCACCCCTAAGGCCAACAATAAAGTAGCGTACGAAATAAAATATTTAGCGTACCAGAAAGTGAGAATTGAGGAACCCAAATCAAGAGCCCATAGTGTGGTGCAATGTAAAAACTGTCAAGAATTACATCACACACGTAACTACTGTAAGAAGCAGCCAAGATGTGTCAAATGTGGAGGAACGCATGATACTAGTAATTGTCAAAAACCTAAAACTACCAAACCAAAATGTGCGGGTTGTGGTGGTCCACATACTGCGAACTGGAAGGGCTGTCCAATATTTAAAGCAGCAATCGAACAAAAAAAAGGTACCAAGATTACGGCAGTTGATAGAATAAGAAATAAACAGTTCAACTCAGTGCGGTCTGATACTATGTACTCACAGGTTGTTAACCCAACAGTGAATTCCCAAATACCTACAGCAAGCAATGCTACAATGCAAGTCAGTTCCGGAGCCAATACTATGAGTACGTTATCTGATATCCTAGTACAGATAGCAAACCTGTCAGCAGGTTTTATCTCATTCAAAGCTGACGTAATACAGCGTTTAGAAAGACTAGAAGTTAATCAACCAGCAGGAAAACAAAAGAAAAAGTCAAAACAATGAAACCACTATGTCTAGCGACGTGGAATGCAAACGGTCTCGCCCAACGAAAAAATGAACTTGAAGTATTCCTAAAACTACAAAACATAGACGCGGCGTTAATATCAGAAACGCACTTCACAAATTGGACTAGGCTAAAAATACCCGGTTATAAACTGTACGATGCAGTACATCCGAGCGATAAAGCGAGAGGAGGATCAGCAGTTGTAATTAAAAACGAGATAGACCATTACGAGCTTCCAAATATATGTACAAAAAACTTCCAAGTGACCAGCGTGTGTGTACAGCAAAGAGATAAAAAACTAATTCTCTCTGCAATATACTGCCCACCAAACTGCAAAACAGAGGCCAAACAGTTCAAGGCGATGTTAGGCAACTTAGGTGACACCTACATTATAGGAGGAGACTGGAATGCAAAGCACACCCACTGGGCTTCCAGGCTGATAAATCCAAGAGGAAGGGAATTATTAACGGCAATATATGAAACCAGAGCATCAGTAGTAACCACACCAACCCCAACATACTGGCCCACTGACCTGACCAAGAAGCCAGATGTCCTTGATTTCTTCATTATAAAAGGAATCTCGCAACTTTACATCGAAGCCGAAGCACTAGAAGAATTGTCTTCAGATCACATTCCAGTTGTTCTACGCTACAACTCAATGGTAACGCGTCAATTGCTAGGAGCCAGAAGGGGCATCACTTCGAGAAGAACCAATTGGGACCAATATCGCCAATATATTGATGACAACATCAATATGCGAGCACAACTGAGAACCAACCAGGACATTGATGACTGTGTTGAACGCTACACAATAATCCTACAAGATGCCGCCCAAGCCTCCACACCAGAATCTACAATGACCACCAAAAAAATGGGACAATATTCAGAAGAAATAAAGAAACTGGTGACAGAAAAAAGGAAAGCACGCAGAAAATGGCACCGAACGAGACTTCCAAGCGACAAGGCTAATTTGAATCGGCTGACAAAAGAAGCTCATGAAAGAATACAAGAGCATAAGAACAGCAAATTTCAAAAATATTTGAAATCATTAACCCCGCACAAGGACACTGACTATTCCCTCTACAAAGTCACCAAAGGAATAAAACATCCAATCGAGCAGAACCCGCCAATCAAAAAAGCTGATGGTGGATGGGCTAGTAGCGATAGAGATAAAGCCGATCGATTTGCAGAACACTTGGAAACAGTATTCAGTCCATACCCACCTCAAGGAGACGAGTACTTCTCTCCAAGGTCCAGTGAAGAAGAAGGAAAAATCAAACTATTCAAGCCAATAGAGGTAGCAAACGAGATAGACAAAAACATAAATGTCAAGAAAGCCCCGGGATTTGACAAAATAACCGGAAGAATGTTGAAGGAGCTACCGAGAAAAGCAATAGTACATTTAACTTGCATCTATAATGCTATTGTGAGACTGAGATATGTACCTGAAAATTGGAAAAAAGCACAGGTGTTAATGATTCCTAAGCCAGGAAAGCCTAAGCATGAAGCGAGCTCATATAGACCAATTTCGCTTTTACCAGCGCTCTCCAAACTATTCGAAAAGTTGCTGCTTTTAAGACTCGCACCAATAATCACTGCCAAAAAACTGATTCCAAACCACCAATTTGGCTTCCGGAAAAAACATTCTACTGTTCAGCAAGTCCATCGAATAGCAGACAAAATTAGACGAGCCTTAGAAGAAAAGAAATTCTGCTCCGCAGTATTTCTCGATGTGGAAAAAGCCTTCGACAAGGTCTGGCATAGAGGCTTGATCGATAAACTACGCGCACAGCTGCCTACTAAGCTAGTCGATATCTTCGAATCTTACCTTGATGATAGGAAATTTCGAGTGGTCTACAACCAAGAGTACTCAAAATGGTGCAATATACAAGCAGGCGTCCCACAAGGAAGCGTGCTTGGACCAATCATTTACCTCATGTATACAGCGGATATTCCTCTGCACAAGGATATGTTAATGGCCACTTTTGCTGATGATGCTGGTGTAATGGCAGTAGACGATGACTACAACGAATCAGCCCGCAAACTCCAGGAAACCCTTCGAAAAGTGCATAAATGGACTCAGTACTGGAGGATCAAGATTAACACCACCAAATCCAAGCACATAATCTTCACCCTTAGAAGTTACCGCTATCAACCTGCTACAATGGGCGGAAAATTGATACCAAAAGCTGATGCGGTTCGTTACCTCGGAATCCATTTGGATGTCCGCTTAAACTGGAAGGAGCACATCAGAATCAAGAAGCTACAAGTAAAGGACACTATGAGAAAGCTGTACTGGATCATGGGTCGGCAATCTCCAGTCTCCCTGGAGTCCAAAAGATTACTTTACGTTACTCTAGTCAAGCCTATATGAATGTACGGCCTCGAATTGTGGGGCTGTGCCAGTATCTCCAACATAAACATCTTGGAAACCTGTCAAAACGTCGCTCTTCGGACGATCGTTGGGGCTTACAGATTTGAACGAAATGCTGATATCCGCCGAGATCTCAGAATAACAACAGTCAAGGAAGAGATAAGCCTAAGAGCCGGTATTCATCTGAATAAGCTAGACGGCCACATCAACGAGGAAGCTCAGGATATAGTGAGGAATGCCCATGGTGTACATCGACTAAAACGACCGAGATTTAGCGACTTGCCAACACGTTTTTAGTGTAAGTGATAACTCCTATAATTTGTAGGTTTGTAAAGCCCACCGATCCCTTAAGGATCGGCCCGGTTTGGCTATAAAGTCAGATGAAAAAGTTAATGCTCTAATGAGAGATTATTAATTGAGTTCAGCCGTGTAAATTACACATAATAGTCAAACAAATATTGTAGATACCAAACTTGGTAGTTCAATAAATAAATAAATTTTCAAAAAAAAAAAGAAAAAAAAAAAATTAAATGAGTCATTACAAGAATGTAGTACATCAGCACAATAACCACTCGCAAACGACTATTCATTTCAGCTTGGCTCGTCAGATCAAGCTTCATCGACGCGTACATTACGACTTCGGCCGTACACCAGGCCAGAATTTTTACAAGAAACCACGATGAATAACGATCCGATAATAGAAGTGAAATTTATCGGAGAACTCGCGAGATCGGTTGAGCACATAGAGAATAACCATGATTATACAAAAGAGCAAATTAATGCCCTATTTGAAAGAAGGGACGAATTCGTCGAGAATATCATCAATAATAGAAAAGATCCAGAACTAGGAGATTTAGAAAAATTAAGAAAGTCATGGGAAAGATTAACGCATTACTCTTATTGTTACGAGCCAAACTGTTTGCGGCAGATGACTCGTTTCTCGCATGCCAATTATCTAGAAACCCACAGAAATCTTTACCACTGTCAAGGCGGATTGGCAGTGAATAGGTGCCATCGACATAAAAAGTGGTTCCCGAATCCTTATGCGTTAATTGAACATAGAAACAAGGAAGGATGTTCGCCATCGATTTTCTGGGGTGACTTACACCCATTGTAACATAGAGATTTAACCACGTTCTGTTACGAAACTACCAGTTGATATTTTCTGCAGCAAACCTGAAAACATCATCCTAAGTACGATTCTTTTCGATGATTGATATTTTTTTAAGAACACGAACACAGTATAGTCTGGTCATTAGTTTTTATTTTAGTGTTCCTTGTTTCCACATTATACCACTTGAGCGGCGAAGAGTTTATCCAATGAAGTACAATTTCGCTGTCTGTCCATAAACGCATTATATCGAGTTTAACTATCTAATATACTAAAAAGCTAAATGACCCTTCGCCTCTCATTCCTGATTTGCCCGATACAATTTAGCTAAAAAATAGCTAACGCGTGTATTCTATTACTATATATATGAATTGCCTAGCAAATTATAAGAAAAAATATTCGTGAAATTCTAATGACGTCACAGCGACTGAAGGTTAACAGGCAAAATAGAAAATAGAAAATTAATTATTGGTTATTTAAGTGCAACGATTCATTATCACAAACGTGCGTGTAAAAGTTCTCCATTTTCCTGTTATCGCATCCGACGTCAATTGTGCCCTTTTCCTCACCGCGATTCATACCTAATTTACCCGATACAATTTAGCTAAAAAATAGCTAAAACCGAATATTATACGTTACTGTATATAGATATAAGAGTAAAATGAATTACCTAGCAAATTTGAAGGAAGAAAAAAAAAAAACAATTCAATTCTACATCGAGCATCGAATTTATCTACCTGCGTAAAATGAATTGCCTAGAAAAATAAAACATAACAACGATTCAACCTTACATCGATTACCTCGCCTTTTTAAACAACCTCACCTCAGGTTAGATGTCCAAAGTCTCGATAAGAGGTAGCTAACTTTCTTGGACGTGAGACAAGAAAAATGAATTCGACAAAAAGTTTTAATGATGTCACAATGTCCATATAATTATAATGATAATATAAGTATCTAATGAAGGAGAGCCAACAGGTAAAATAGAAAATGGTAGTCATAAAAATATGAGAATCCCTTATCAGTGTCAACTTTTTGAATAAAAATCACTTCAATTGTAAGAAGTAAAAGAAGAAAAGCGATTAAAATATTTGTAAAATGGTATTATGGTTGTATTCTGAAAATAAGAATAACTGGAGTGGAGTGAGAAACAAACGAAAAGAACGTGAGGATAGGGAAGATGGTTGGAAGAAGAGGTAGCAATCGAGTCAGATGGTGGTACTCAAATTTTAAGGCAGGAGAAAGAAAATGGATATGTATAAGTTGGAGTAATTGAGTACCATAGGTAGTTGCGGGAGTTGGAAACCGTGTTGGGAATGATTACATGGGACAGAGGATGAGACTGAGATTATATTGTGGGAAGTACGTTGATTTTCGAGAGTAGGACGACAGGAAAAAAGATGATAGATCGTCAGATTATCTGCATAATAAGATTTACATGAAGGTAGAGCATGGAAACCCAGGAGGAGATGAGAATGTTCAAGTTGAGAGTGACCAATTCTATATCGAGCGAAAATAACCTCTTTATGGTGGGAATTTCTGTTTGCTGAAGACTGAGGATAGGTTAACTTTTAATGATTCTAAGTTCGTTGCAGGGTTGTTTTTTTATGTGAGTGATACAAGAATTAAGCTAGGATTAAAAAATAATGAAAGTTTTTATGGTCGTAAGTACGTAGTTACAAGGTGGGGTCCTTAATTTTGGGTGAAAGGGTGCAGTTTTTAGGCGCGCAATCAGTTTGATCATATTAAGGGCAACCGATGTGAACTGAGAATCAAATAAAAGATACGTTTGTACAGATGAGCGTAGAAAAGTGTGAGCTTAAACCTAATCAGAATTCCAACTATAGACACATCATGTGAGAAATTGAGAGGGATGTATTCAGGAAAAGTAGGGAGTACGATTCTAAGAAAAGGGCACAACGAAAGTTGAAAAAGAATATTACCATAAATAATATCAACAAGTATAAAGAGTTTTGGAAAACCCTGAAGAATGGAATAAAAGTAGCGCATAAAACATGGAGGAAGGCTTCAGACGAAATCCTAATTTACCCGATACAATTAAGCTAAAAAATAGCTAAAGCCTAATATTATAAAGGTAACGACCTTCTCTTTGCACTTCATACCTCATTTTATCCGATACAATTTAGCACTTCGCAAATTGAAGGATAATTAATTTGGCAAAAAGTTCTAATGACGTCAAAATGTCCACATAATGATGGAAAGTATCTAATGAAGGAGAGCTAATAGGCAAAATAGAAAATAGTAGTCATCAAAATATGATGATCCCTTATCAATATCAACTTTTTGAATCAAAAATCACTTCCATTGTAAGAAGTAGAAGAAGAAAATCAACTGAAATATTTGGAAAATGGAACTGACTAACACAGAGGGTTGTGAGAGTTGGAAACTGTGTTGGAAATGATTACACAGGTCAGAGGATAATTGAGAAAATACTTTGTAGGTAGGAAGTATGTTGATTTTGAAGAGTAGGACAGGAAAAAAGGTGATAGATTCTCAAGCTTCCAATCAGATTTCTAGGATTCAACCAAAAGAAGTTCAATTGAAGGCTGTAATAGAAAACAATCACATGTTTAATAAAGTTGAATAAGGAATTCCCAAATCCTCTTCTATGGGACGGATTGGTTTGGATATTGAGAATTGAATTCAAAATTGGAGGGGTTCCAAAAAGAGGAATTAGATTTGATAAAATTTTGAAAATTAAGCCAACTATAGCAGGAGGGACTCGGAAAAATTGAGACATTTGAGCTCTATTATGATAGATAAGGGATAGGAAAAATTTTCAATATCAAAGGAGTCAGATTTGAAAAGATTTTTAATATTGGGAATTGAGCTATACATATATGACAGGAGAGGAACTTGAAAAAAATTGAACCATCAGAGGAGTTGAAATTGAAAACGCATTTTGTACATCGACCTATGCAATTATGACAAGTGGATAACTTTAAAAACTTTCAACTTCCAAGCTATATTTTTTAAGAGAGGAACATGGAAGAATTTCAACTTCCAAGATATACAGGAAAAGGACTTGGAAAAATATCAACCATCGTTCTAGGTAAATGACGGCGAGACACCAAAATTTTCAAAAATCCCTCCCCCTATGGAATAGGTTTCCTATTGAACCTCGATTTAGGTTAGGTAGTTGACATCATAAAAAACTGGAAATGCTCTTAACATCATCAGGATTTTACAGAAGAATCCCTAGAGAATAATGAATTACAAAAATCAGGACTCGATGTCAAGAATAACCGTTAGTTGGAGGTGGGTGGACTCGAAGGAATAAATTGAGGGCCTTGAGGAATTTTGTTCTAATTAAGGTAAATGAAGGAAGGGATTTTCAAAGTCTCAACTAAATCAACTCGAAAATAGGAGGAGTTACATTATTTGCATGTAAAAAAGTGAGGTCAAAGAAATAATCATCGCTGAAAATTGGAACGACTGTAGTAACAAATTATATTATCAACATATAATACACACAAGATTTCAAGAAAAATCAAAAGTGAAAGAGAAAAAGGGAAATGAATGAACTAATCTTAGAATCGAAACGTTTTTCTTCCATTAATTTATAGATTAGAGGATGACACGTAGAAACAATTATCACCATATGGATAATTGGAGGAGATGGATGCAGAGGACTGAAAAAGAAGAATAGGAAGAGAGGGAAAACTGGAAGAGTGTGATACTGAGGCAGAGAACAATTTGGAAGACTCAGGAAACGATAAAGAAAGAAAGAAAAAAAAAAGGTTGTATGGAAGAACAAGTAAAGAATGAAAGAGTGCAAAATTGAATGAAATTAAGAAAGAAGAAAAGCTTGAAAAGAAAACTAGTGTATCTAACTAAGAAATTCCAAATAATCTTAAACCCTAGAGTTACTCCCTTTGTTTCATGTATCTACCTTACCCAAAACCCTAAATAACAGAATTAAAAGTAGCGATGAGAACTTTGTGTTTGCATAAAAATTTTGAATACAGGTCCAAAAAAAAGTTGTCTGGAGAATTTCTACTTTTTTTTTTTTTCAATATCCAAAGTAGAAATATCTAGATAATTTACCGAGATTGTTAAAAATTATTCCTGTTTATATAGCGCTCTCGAATAAGATAAAAATGAAAAAACAAAAAACTAAGAGGCGCGCCGGACTTGCTAGTTCCATCTAAGTTCGATTCAATTCTATTAACGAGTTGTGCTAGTTCTAAAGCAGCGCACAATTCTAGCTTAGGTAAAGTTTTTCTTTTTAGAGGAGCCACTCGCGTTTTTGATGAGACTAAAGTACAAAATGTACCGTTGGTGGTGAAGTATCGCAAATATACCATACGCTTTTTCCGAAGCGTCGGAGAAGCCCAAATGTTTCGGTACGTTGAGGGTTACCGTTACGGAAGAAATGTCGATCTATTTGAATGTCATTCAAAGAACTTAAATGCCGAGAAAATTTGTCCCACTCGAGTTTGATGGATTCCGGTATTTCTGAATCCCAATCCAATTTATGAGTCCATAGTGATTGCATGATTAGTTTGGCTTTGATTGTTACAGGTGATAACAACCCGACGGGATCATAAACTGATGACAATACCGACAAGATTTCTCTTTTGGAATGAGTTTTCACGTGTTGTCTAGCTACCCATACTTTGAACGTGTCTTCGTTCGGTAACCAAATTGTTCCTAAAGTTTTGATAGCAAACTCTGATCCAGAATATAGTTTGAAACTCTTGTCCAATTCTTCTGGAATTATATTTGTAGTTAACTCTTTGCTGTTGGAGCACCATTTGCTAAGACGCAATCCCGCGCTAGCCAACAACTTAACTAACTGAGATTTCATTTCAATGAGCTCTGACTCAGAGTTCGCACCAGAAAATAAATTGTCGACGTAAAAATCTCGACGCAATGTAAGTTTTGCTAAAGAGAACTCATCAATGTCGGCATCATCAGCTCATTTATTTAAGCATCGTGTAGCCAAGTAAGGAGAACTTGCTTCACCAAATACTATGCGCGTATGTTCATAAAGTTTAAGAGGCTCCGAGGGGTGGGACCTCCAGAACATGCGCTGAAATTTGCAATCTTCATTTCGGACTATAAATTGTCGATTCATTTGTGTCATATCGGCGGAGACTACATAGGTACATATGCTCGAGCACGCATGATTATGCTCGTTAATTCGGATTGTACTACCGGTCCTACCATCAAACAATCGTTTAAGGATAAGCCTGATGTAGATTTCATACTGGCATCGAAAACTACACGAAGAGGGGTGGATGTGGAATCGTTTCGTATTACAGCATGATGAGCTATAATGTACTATTGTTGTTCGTCTATTGAGTCGATGCATAGACGCATATGACCTTGAATGATATAATCTTCAACAACTTTTGCATAAGTTTGTCTGTAAATGTCGTCTTTGGCTAGTTTTCTTTCTAATGCGTAAAAACGCTTAAGAGCTATTGATCTCGACTCGCCTAAATTGGATTTGTTAGATTTGAAGGGGAGCGTTACAACGAATCTACCACTCTCATTTCGATACGTAGTATCAACGAAAATCTCCTCACATAATCGTTCTTCAAGGGACCAGTCTCCATTGATTTTGTTTTCAGGTTCGTCGAGTAGCCAAAAACGTTCAATAACGCGAGCTAATGAATCAGATTGATTTGATTGAGTCATTAAAATGTAGTTGGGCTCGTCCGAAACACTTACTCAATTCCACCTCTCCACTCACGAGCCAACCTAAATGAGTAGCCCAAAGCCGAAGAGAATTAGAGTCCACATCTTTAAAATTTGGCTTTAGAATCTTCCAAAAAACGCCAACACCTAAAAGCAAATCTACAGTATCGGGAACATTGAAACGTGGATCTGCGAGTGAGAGGTGTTTATGAAATTCCCAATGATCAAGAGAAAAATATTCCTGCGGCACAGAATCTACAATGTCATCGATAATAATGCATGTAATTTGTAGAGAGAAATTGGTGACTTTTGAGTGGATGATGATCTCCATTTCTTTTTTATAAGTAGCTTGCATGTTGCCTACGCCTTTCACAATGATACTGGATGAACGAATCTCGTTTCCGATTTTCATTGCGTTTGCTAACTTGGTAGTTATGAAGTTTCGTTGACTGCCAGAATCCAAAAGGGCTCTAACTTCAAACCTGTGTTCGTTATTCAACAAGCTATTTACGCAAACTAAGGCCGTGGCTAATAAAGCGTAGGGACTATCCGTAACTTAACTTCCCACAATAGATGACAATTTAAAATTACCTGATGGTGGAACGTGAATCAATGAATTGTGTCGTCCCTTACAATGACGACATGTGAACGGACAGGATCCTCTACAATTTCTACGAAAACATTTCTGGCACAAGTTGTTTGAGCGTACGATGTTGAGTCTTTCTCCTGGATTCCTTTTAGCAAAGTCCGGGCAACGGTGTAGATAATGTTTGCCGTCGCACTGTGGACATCTATTCCATAGAGGCTTCGTCGTCGTTGTTGCGAAAGCTGATGTTGGTCGTATTGAATTATTCGCAGATTCGTTCGTTGTTGTTGTTGTACCGATTGCGCGTTCGAAGGAATTGCAACGCCCTTCCATGAAGGAAATGAACTCTTTAAACGTTGCGAACTTGGCGGTTTTCTGTACCTCTCTTTCCCACTCGATTCGAGTATTACGATCAGCCTTTTGAAGAAACGCGTAAACCAAGAACTGACTCACAGGGTCTATTTCAGTTTTTTCCTTGAAGATGAGTTGCAGCGCCGTTGCGTTAGGTCTAAATGTTGTTATTAGACTGCGGAGAGTTTGTTTTCGTGCGGGTTTTCCAGAAAGGGTTCCTACATTTGGACAGCTAAACATCGTATCCAGTCGTTTTGTGACGGTTTTCAATGGGTCATCAAAATGATCCATGAGCGCATCGTACGCTTCGAAGTAACAACTACCGTCGAGTGGATACTCTTTTATGACTTCGTGAGCTTCACCTTTCGTTTTAGTGAATAATGTGCGATGTTTTTCGAGGTTTGGCAGCTTGGAATTGTGGTAGTATGTCGTAAAAGCTGTCTTGAACCGGATCCAGTCGTCTCTGGTTCCATCAAAGGGGTCGATATTGATCTTTTCGAATTTTAGATTTGGCGACTCGTTGTTGGACGTTCCTGCAAAAATCTTGGTCTTGGATGTAATCTTGGCGCGTAGCGATTTCACGAATTTTAGAAATTGAGTTCGTTTGCATTCTTCTTCGTTCTTTACATCCGGAGGCAAGGAAACGCAGCACCCAAGAAAAGTAGTCTGGTACAAATCTTCGTATCGCATTAGATCGTCATATTCGACTTCAAGGGCTCCGAGATTATTGTCGATAATAGCGTTTTCAATGACGGCTTCCGATAATTTAGCGTCTGTTTGTAATATTCGGAGCATTTCAATATCTTGGTTGCGTCGCGTATTTGTTTCGGTTTCGGTCGATGGAATGGGTAAAAACTGATTGCTATTTGATTCTATGATTTCAACATCATGATTTAAGTTAGATTCGGGATCGATTTCGTTTTGGTTTTCTTCGCCGCTCATTGTTGAGAGGTACCGATTATAAAGAATTCGTGAGTTCGCTCCTCACCCGGGGCACCAAATGTTTCGGTATAGATAAGTATAAGTCTCAAAAATAATACCAATAAGAAAGTAAGCAGTATAAGACTATATTTCAAGTCAGTACAATCATTCGTGTTACGCAGGCATTACAACGAAATATAAATTCCAAGGAAATGATAAATTAAGATGAGATGAGAACAAAGTGAGAAAGAATAAATGAAAGACAAAGATAAGAGTATTCTCCAACATACTCCCCCCTTGAGGTTGTAAGATAACCTCAAGTGAAATTTGGTTACACCAAAAAATTTTGTTCTGCCTAAAAAATTTAGCAGTTGAATCGACGTTTGAACCTTCAGTTTGAAAGTTGAATGAATTTGCAGGTTTTATTCAATAAATCACACCAAAATATAATTTTCTACGGGCACACGTAGAAAAGGAGCATCAACGGCTCACCTGCTTTTTTCTTTTAAATTTCGATTATATATACGTACGTAATGTGCTGGTACCAGCGTGCTGAAAAATAAATGCATATAAAATTTTCATATATAAAATTTGGTGTATTCAAGTTCAGCCTTATTGGTAAGTGCTAAACCAAAATTAATCATAAAAGGACACTAAAATTAAATATTGGTGTTCAAGTCGGCCTTGAAATTCAGCGTGTCTTTTCCAAGTTTTGGTCCATTCTTGGTTTTTCTGAAAAATTAGTCGATTTCATTATCGTTTTTTTTTTTTTTAATAAACTGATAGTGGAAGTTAGTTACGGAAGATAGATTAAGCGTGACACGTGTCTCTTAATAAATTCTACGCCTTTAGCAGTATGTGTACGAAGAGTGACTACTCGTACTATATTATCTTGACCTGGATGGAGAGAGGTTATAACTCCTAGCGGCCAATGAGTAGGAGGGGAGTCATCGTTTTTATTAACCACTATGTCACCTACATTAATTTCTCTCTTATTCATGCGCCATTTCGTCTTTTCTTGTAGTGAATTTAAATATTCATAACTCCAGCGTTTCCAGAATTGCTGTGTCTTTTGTTTCGTGGATTCCCAGTATTTTATCTTACTCGTGGGAACATGAGTAATATTGGGATTTGGTAGAGCCGTTATTGGCCCGCCAATCAGGAAATGTCCTGGGGTAAGTGCGCTCGGGTCATTGGGATCAGAAGATTCAATAGTTAGTGGTCGCGAATTTAAACAAGCTTCAATCATGATGAGTGTTGTTTCGTATTGCTCGTAGGTGAGAACAACACTACCTAAAGTTCTTTTTAAATGACGCTTAATCGACTTGACCCCAGACTCCCACAAACCACCGATGTGAGGTGTCCAAGCAGGTATAAACTTCCAGTCACAACCTTGTTCGATGATTTTCCTCGTGAATATTTCACCATTTTCACGAAGGAAATTATACAGCTTATGTAGTACATTTTTTGCTCCTACAAAAGTTCTACCATTGTCAGACCATACCTGATTTGGAACTCCCCTGCGACTAACAAATCTATCGAGCATCCCCATGAATGACTCCGTAGTGAGATCAGAAGCCAATTCCAGGTGCACTGCTTTGGTTGCAAAACAAACAAAGATAACGATATAAGCATCTGTGATGACGGAACGTGTTCCTATTTTATTTCGCAATTTAATTGGTCCAGAATAATCTACACCAGTAGTTTGAAATATGCGTCCTGGAATGACTCTCGAAGGAGGTAAAATTCCCATGGTTTGATTTAATGGTAAAGCTCGAGTTATTACGCATGGTTTGCATTTGTTAATGCAGGATTTTATGGCTTGAATCTGACGTAGTATCCAAAATTTGCGTCTCAGTACTGAGCTCAGTAGTTTGGCTCCAGCGTGCAAGTGTCTCTCATGTTCATACTTTACCAACAGTTTAGTTAAACAAGAATCAGGTGACAAAATTATCTGATGTCGCGCTTCATAAGACAAATGCGAATGTTGGATTCTTCCTCCTACACGAATTACACCATCTTTGTCTAAGAAGGGAGATAGAGTACTTAGTCTACTTGTTTTTGGTAGTTCTCTGTCTCTTTCTAATAACTTCACTTCGTTCGCAAAGGTAGTGCTCTGGGCAAGACGGCATAGGATTAAAGTAGCACGTTCGATTTCAGAATACTGTAATGATCCTCGCAATTTATAGGATTTGCAAGTTGTGTTCCAATGAAAACGAATGAGCCAGGAGGTGATGCGAACTAATTTTGTAAAGATAGAATATTTATGGAAGTTACCACTTTCTACACAGGTCAGCGTACTCGAATACTCCCTCACAGACTTTCGTACTTCAGGTATGTCTTTCACATTCTTGTTGAACTGGACTGCGGTGTTATAGGGATCACTGTTGATAGATAACCACTGAGGTCCATCCCACCACAGAGAAAAATCATTTAACTCGGAAGGATATATTCCGCGTGAAATGACATCTGCCGGGTTGGATTGTGATTGGACGTAATCCCAGACATGTCTGTATTTTTTTTACTCGGTTACCTACGAAGCATTGCCAACGCAAGGGAGAAGAGTTCATTTCCTTCATGGAAGGGCGTTGCAATTCCTTCGAACGCGCAATCGGTACAACAACAACAACGAACGAATCTGCGAATAATTCAATACGACCAACATCAGCTTTCGCAACAACGACGACGAAGCCTCGATGGAATAGATGTCCACAGTGCGACGGCAAACATTATCTACACCGTTGCCCAGACTTTGCTAAAAGGAATCCAGGAGAAAGACTCAATATCGTACGCTCAAACAACTTGTGCCAGAAATGTTTTCGTAGAAATTGTAGAGGATCCTGTCCGTTCACATGTCGTCATTGTAAGGGACGACACAATTCATTGATTCACGTTCCACCAAATTGTCATCTATTGTGGGAAGTTTAGCAGTTACGGATAGTCCCTACGCTTTCGATTCCCCGACACTTTCTCTAACGCATTTTCTCTAACTGCACATTCCTCCAAGACAATTTTGTCTAAAACAATTTATTCTAAAACCAAATTTTCTAACGACAGTTCCTGTAATACATATTCTCGAATACATTTTCTCTAAAAACTTTATTTTCCAATACATTTTCTCTAAAAAACATTTTTTCTAATGACAGTCTTCCTAACAGGAAATTTCTCGAATGAACATTACCCATGTACTTTTCTCATTGCCTAGAAAGAAGGAAAATCGGAGAGGGAAATAATTGTTGACGTCTCCCAAGTTGTACTCAGTTCACTTTAAAGAGAATGGCTATCGTTACGGGTAAGCAGATGTACCTCGAAGGGTATTGCTATCGGCTTTCGCGCACCGTGAAACGTCGAGCATACTGGGTGTGCAGGAAGTCGTTTCAGAAAGTGTGCAATGCGCGGGCGATAACCAGTGATCCAGAAGATGGCCAGCCCGTTCAGGTCTACAAGAAGCCAGCCGAGCATACTCATCCGCCAAATGAAGAAGAATACCAGGCTACTCAAATCACAAAGGCAATAAAACGAAAAGCGAAAGAGAACCCAGCGCAACCGCCAGCCCAGCTCCTACGCACAGAGCTCCAAGGATTACCGGTCGAAGTGCTCAGCCAAATGCCAACGCAACCCGCACTAGTGAGATCAATACAGCGATTACGTCAAAAAGAACATCCCGCAGCGCCGACAAAACTTGCCGCATTGAAGGGAATACCAGCACGTTACAAGGAAACGTTGTTAGGTGAGACATTCCTCCTTCACGATTCCCGCCCTGATGATGACCCAGATGCCGACAAGGACATACCGGAAGAAGAAGTAGATGACCCCGACAATTGCGGACATGCTGAGCAAGAAGAAGATGACCCCGGTACGCCCCCGAGAGTAATAGTGTTCGCGACCCGAAAGAACATTGAATTGCTTTGCCAAAGTTCAGTATAGTTCGTTGACGGCACGTTCAAGACGTCACCAAACATATTTACGCAAATTTTCACGGTTATGGGACTGCGAACACGCGCGGGGCATCCGGATAAAACGGTTGCTTTACCCTTTGTGTACGCGCACCTTTCGGGAAAAACTCAGGAAATGTACCAGGAAGTCTTAGAAGTAGTGAAAGAAGCCGTGGAAAAGTATTGTGTAGCACAATGCATACCTTTGAAAATAATGTCCGATTTTGAGCTGGCGATAATTAACGCGTGCAAAGAAGTATTTCCTGCAGTACCTATCTCGGGATATTACTTTCATTTGGGGCAAATAGTCTACAGGCGAGTACAAGCAGATGGGCTGCAGGAGCAATACAGAGACCCTCTGGACAGATCAGTGAAGAGGTACACTCATATGCTACTCGCGCACACATTTGTGCCACCTGCTGATGTTCCCGCTTCTTTCACACAACTACGTCGAGAATGTCCGCATGAGCTGCACAATGTTTACGACGAATTTAAAACGTACTATATAACCGGGAAGCCACGGAGAGGAAACAGAGCTGCTGTAGCGGTAAGGTACCCCATAGCCTTAGGGAATCATCATAATACCGCGTTGGAGAAGTCATGCCGTACCAACAATGCGTCGGAAGGTTGGCACAACCGATTCCGGCTCGTTGTTGGGCGGAACCATCCTGATCTGTATACCTTACTCGAAGAACTGCAGAAAGAGCAGGGGATCACCGAAGTCACTGTAAATGAGTTAGCACTGGGAAAAAAAGTTAAATATGCGCCGAGTAAAAAATGGAACGACCTACAACAACGCTTCGAATCTATAGCTGCCGACTACGACGCAACTCCGAGGATGGAATATTTACGATTAATCGCGGCCAATATTGACATATCGTGAAGATTTTTAAAATAAAGATTTATTAGAGAAAACGTAGTAGGTTTAGAAAAAAATTATTAGAGAATTTTCTAATTAGTGGAAGTGTGTTAGAGAGAATGACGGAAAACAGCATTAGAGAAATTGTCGTTAGAAAATTTTGTTTTGGAATAAATTGTTTTAGACAAAATTGTCTTGGAGAAATGTGCAGTAAGAGAAAATGTGTTAGAGAAAGTGTCAGGACACCGACTATTCAAAAAGGGGGGGGGGGAAGGAGGGCACGGAACGGAAATGAAAGGACGTTCAATTGTACTACATTGAGAGAAAATGCCAAAGAACTAATCTCACGCAGTACTCATGATTGTAGCTAGTTTCTCTAAAATTGAGTGAAAGTTACCATGAAATATGTATAAACGAATATTCAATATATGTAAAGCAAAAGTATTCTATAAAACAGAGCTTGGGGCGTTTTTTGCAGAAGTAAAAGGAGCTAGAGGGAAATATAAATGGATGTACAGTGGGTGCGCCCGACCTAGCGATCTTAGCTGCTGTGCAAAAGACTCAGTTGAGATTTTTTGTGAAATGTTGTTTACTCGCCGCAGACGTAACACAAGTTCTCAAGACTTGAAAAATATACTGTTGTTGCGTTCTGCAACAATTTCTCCTACAGCGGGAACATATTAAAATAAATCTCAATATTAAGCCAAAGAAAGAATACTCCGAAGGGAGAGTAAACACTACAAAACCGCAGAAAACGACGAGCGCCTTCGGTTATAATAAACCATCTTCAGGACTGAAAAAAAGCAACTGACGAACGAAACTGGCCAAACGAGAAATCGCGGTGTGAATCATGGACCAGTTCAATCAGGCCATCTTCCGGAATGTACGAGTTGAGTACAGTAATACCATTGGTGTTGAGATGACTCATTTCCTCTATATGCTCGAGGGCGATGCGCTTACGGTAGGAGCTCTCCTTATGGAGGAGCTTTTCCAATCCCTCACGGAAGCTGTGGCCGCTTTTTATCAGATGGTCAGCAAAAGCTGAGTATTCTTTCTTTCGCTTAGTATGGATAACCGTAATTTACAAGAACGTATTCTTCTAAAATCTCAGCATCTTAGCGGAAAACAAAACCAGCATTCCATTCCAAATCACATAGCTTGAATCTGTGTAAAAAGGGATTTTATTGGTACATAGGAATAAAACCTGACAATAACAACAATATCTTACTCGTATAGAAAACTATTAGCATTTGAATACAACAACATTACTTAATGCAGATTTCTTGGCATCACATTTGGTAAGAACAGTATCACCACGTAAAGCATAATGAGGGAATTCCAATGCTCTTGTTCTAGGATTAAAAATACGCATAGACAAATTAAAGTCAGACTCTACAAATTGGTTATGGAATAACCACAGCATACCGTCATAAGCTACCACACGATTTCTACAAATTGAAAACGAATAATTAGTTTCTTGCATTTCACTGGCAATTATATTAGGATTGAGCGTGATGGTTTCCCATTTTCCAGCAGTGAGATTAAGTATTTTTATTTTTGTATCATCAACTGCATATATATTTCCATCAAAGATACACCAGTCAGAAGAATGCCAAGAATCAAAAGAGGTGAGCCAATCTGGTGGTTGATAGAGTTTAGGTTGAGCGGAACGGGTGTCATACGCAAGTATTAGACCATTTTCATTGATCATGTAAACTATATTATTATCACTAAGTAGGCGAGGGTGCGCGTATCTAAACGCTTTCATCTGTGTAGCAGAAAACCATTCATCTAATTGACAATTATAGTAGAACATCCCTACGGCGATTTCTTCATCACTAAATAATTTACGATCCGGGGAATACAATCTGTTTCTTATATAAGAAGAATGTCCGGACTTGAAATATGATAAATAGTAAATATTATCACTTTTTTCATCAATGGTACCTGCTACTATATCAGCAACCGGTGGCGGACATAAAGCTCGAGAACTGGACATTGATAAATCAAGTGAAGAATACGCGTTGAATGAAGTGGACCATTCTCCCCAGTCGTTTACACAATACAGACTATCGAACTTGCAAGAAGGTTGAATCAGACGAATTAAACGTGACCCGATACTGCACTCTCTTTTATGGGAAATGAATCCATCGGGTCTGTATTTATTAATAGAGAAAATTTCTCGCCCGATAAATAAATTGATGGATAAATTTTTCGTCAAAAACTCGTGATCTGAGAAAGAAATTGGAAGGGCATTGTGACTAGGAAAACGTCCATCGTCAGGCGAAACAAAATGTGTTTTCAAAACGACGACTCGTTTTTCTGGCACTGTTAAATCCAATTCATATCTCCGCATTGCGAACTTCGAGTACTCGGCCGACAATTCCATACAAGAAATCATATTGATGAATTCCTCAATGTAGTTCCTTCTTTCGATGTAAGAAAAATGAATCCATCGGATGATAGCATCCATAATAAAGTCGTCTAATTTAATCGGATGCAATAGGGTGCGGGAATAGGTCAAGTCACTCCTAAGAACCAGCACAGCATACAGATCATCGAACGACATTTGAACAAAAGCATCGCTTGCCGAAAAACGGACGATCTCATTAGAAATATATAGGCCGAGTGCGTCTGCCAGACGCGAAATATCCATGGCGCGAGCCCATACGAATATTTCGATCACATCCTCAATTAGGAGCATATTCTCCAATATGTATTTGATGCACGGCTCTCGAATTTTCGGCATAGATAGAAATTCGCTAATACGAAGTAAATCGAAAACATTAACTTTTGTGATTTCGAGTTCACCGCTATATATAATCTGCAAAACTTCCTCAAATAATTCGCCATCAACATCATTCAGGTGACATTCCTTCGTCGAACTTTCCATGAAACTCCCACAGAACATGGAGTCGAAAAACGAGGACGCTCCGGCTAACACAATACGGTGGCATTTGAATGTTTTTTCTCCTACAATGATATTAATATCGCTGTACTTTTCTTCCGCGCGTAATTCGTTCAACTTGAAGTACACTGGGGCGACAGGATACTTGACCATTTTTCAAAATATATCTGAAGATAAGTTAGAAAATGAAGTCAACTCAAGGATACGAGTAGATTTTTGATATGATATTCAAAAAAAGGTGCAATAAAGAATAATATTGCACTTACTCTTATGTTATCGCAGATCAAGAATTAATATCACTATCGGTCTTGATCTTGAGCAATAGTTTCAACTAGGCCTAGAACTTTCAACTTTTTAATAGAAACTATTTGGGAGAAGATCAATGTATTCGGCGTAAAGTGAGAATACATTACAATGACGTGGAACTTCTAATGTCGTTGAGTTCTAAATCCACATAGACTGTGATATCAATCATACACAGAGTTCAAACAAAGAAGTAGTTCAACGGCGATCCGCTAAACCAGTTCTTTTCGCACCGCACCGCAGAACCACTTCTCCGTTCTTATTGGCGAACGCCTTGATTCACATTGGAACACGCGGGTCGTTACGTCATTTTTTAAGCCTCACGTTTTACGCGTGAGTAGGAGACAAAAATGCAGTGATGGTTACCTAACCGTTAGCTTTTAGCTGTTAGCCGAGTGATTTTTGCACAATTTTAGCTAGCCATTAGCTAGCCAACCAGGAAAAATATCAACAATAGCCAGCTGTTAGCTATTTAAACGGGGAAACTTTAATTGAACTTTAAAATCGATGATAGTAACGATAGAGTATAAGCAATGATGAATTAGATAATTATGACGATAGTAAGAACCATTCACGTTATATTTTGCGCGATAATATGAAGGATGAGCAAGATAATAAAACATACATTCACATTTCCCACTTCACTTTAATAGCAGGTGAAAAAACTTCAGGAAAATGCTTGCAATACATATATATATTTTTTTTGAAAATAAAATGAATTACATCGTCCAGAAATTACGTGCAAAGTGCAAAAATTTGATGAGGGGATACGTAAACCGAATGCCGTTTTACATGCAATTAGATGTCATCTTAATTTAACAGAGCCTCCGAAAGCAAAAGTAGTCAGCTTTTTACAGCAGGTACGATGCGAAAAATATGGCCAACCAACACTTTCAGGTAAAGACGTTCCCAACAGTAGACGAACCTTTTGTACTGAATGACCGTGTACGCGCTGAAAAGTCGAACCCAGACGAGCAGGAGCTGAAAATTAACGCTTGTTGGAAAATATGAAAAATTCTTGTATGGTGCAAACAGATGCTACCTACAAGGTGATCTGGCAAGGTCAAAAGAGAAAAAGAAGACGACCAACGAGGGCACGCAAGGGCAAAGCATTAATTGTTCAATAAATGTTTCTTGTATTTTTTTTTTTTAATTATTGCTATTACTCATTTTTGGAAGCGTACTGGACATCGCGAGAATAATTTTCTAAATGTTTGACTTATTTTTATATCGTGCTTTTCTTATTTTAAAGTTCATTATATTTTATTAAAGCACATCTAAATTCCCATCTTTGCATTCATTTAACTATCGTTCTGACACTCTTTTTTATCTGACATCTAAATCACACCCTATTTAAACACAAACTTCTAACGGCTAACAAGAAAGACTATTTTTCTCTTATTTTAGGTTTCTACGTTCTATTAATAATATTCAGGTAAGTCGCTGTTCAAACTTGAAAAAAATAAGGAATTTAATAATCTCAGCTTACTCCAAGTAGTTTCAAAAAAACTAGAAAATAAAATAGCAAAAAGTATGACTCCTATCCGAATATGGACTTTATTTGTCATTCTAGCGCAAAATTTCAATATGATTTGAAATACATGAGAAAAAAAAATCGATTAGCCGTTAGTCAGCTCTTATCTGCCATTAGCTGTTAGCGCCGTTACAAAAGAGTTTTTACCTTTAGCCATTAGCTCAAGCTGTTGGGAACGGCTTACCCTCCTTCCTGCGAAAATAAGGTCGTCACGTGAATCCTGCCGTACAAAATTGAATGCGTATCTGCAAACAAGGATCCAAAGAACAAGCCTGATGACATCGATCACTGCAGGCTAAAAAATCTCATTCCGCGCTGGTCCTCATTTTGCAGTTATCTCAATTCAGCCAGTATGATGAATTGTGAGTGGGGAAACACAGGAACTTGACGCAGTTATTTAATTGATTAGGAATTAGAGTAGACTTGAGAACAAAACAATATTTAAAAACGGAAAATTGGAAAAGTCGAAAATAAAATTTTCTTGAGAATCCATACGAAGGTCGTAATATGAAAAATGAAATAAAATTTTTAAAAGTCCAAAATAAAATTGATTCAAAATATTAAAAAGGTACTAAATAATGATCTGCAAATTTAACTAGAGAGAATCCGGAATACAATACCAGCATAAAGTCTGTCGCCAATTTCTACTAGAAGTGTGAAGAAAAAGAAATAGGAAATAATTATATTTTCGGTTTTTTAGAACAGAAATAGGCGACGCGACATGCTTTGACAGAATTTATGGTCAAGTGATCTCAAGAAATACTTATGAAAGAATTTTGGGAAGAAGTATTCTGTTTTTTAATTTTATTTCAATGAAAGTTCCTGTTTGTTCTGTTTCGACTATATCTAGTTCTGATAAATTATCATATTATTCATAATACCAATGCGTCAAAGATGAGCTTGTTGAGCTGACATAGAAAAAAAATAATAGGTAATAATAAATAGTAAAAAGCGAGGAAGAATTTACTGTATAATTTCCTGAAAAAATACTCGTCGCCGCATAGACGGCTTGAAAAAATTATACGTTTATAAATATTGAAGTTTTTTGTTGAGTTTATCGAAAGAAAAGTCACGTATTTATAACGGCCAGTTTTATCAACCGGAAGTCGACGATTCTTTGAAAATAAAACTTGGATATAGAAAAATAAAAAACGAAAAAAGGTTTTAGGCCTATCAAAATTTGGATGCCAGATTAATCAAGTTATTGGCCAATATTGGTAGGTTATTTAATCGGAGATTAAGTGGCTGTTTTGGTTTTAAACCTATCAACCTAAATTTAATTGCCAATTCAGGTAAAACTGAAAGCTGGACTGATCGAGTTGAACTTTATTAATCGTTCTTTTCACTCACAATTTGGTAAAACTAGCCTTATTCGTATACCTACGGATACCATAATCATTATAATATCGGTTCTTGTTCTGTTTTAGTTTTTGAACATTGAGCACTTGCTGAAGCTGATTGTTGCACATTCTGGAAAAAAGTCAACTTAGATCTACGGACTTGAAACCGTAAAGAATGTGATACTGGAATTTTTGGATGAAAAATGCGAGCCAGATTTTTACGAGCATAGCTGATATGATTATTGATTTTTGAATCAATTATCAGTTTTTTTTAAGTTCATTGAGCATGGTGAAAATTGGTTCCTCAATCGATTTTGAATTTGTGAAATTATTGAGCATGATGAAAAAACGTTATACTGAAATATTTTTCGTACATTCGTAATAATGTCGAATGAAGTCAATTTAAAAAATTACAATCCAAGGCAGTAACTGATTGAGATGCTCACGCCAATTCTCAAAATTTCAGATTCTCAGTTTTAGAATGATACTCAGACGCGAGAATAAGTTATTAAGATTTGATAACCTGGCCCTATAATGGTTACTCAACGCGACTACGGATAGTTCCACTGTAATATTATTGACGTACACGAGATTCAGGGAAGACTCACCCGCTTTCTGTGAAATATTCATTGTTCCGTTTGGAATGCGAAAGGCTACACCGCCACCGTCTTTCGAGGCTTCGAGCTCAAGTTTGGATAAATGATCACGCAGTGCCCACCGAATTACTATATTATAAATACTCTTAGGTATCCTTGCAGGCTGAGAAAAAACAGTGTTTTGAGAAACCATTGGTTCAAATTAAAAAGATTTGCTCTAAAACAGATTTAGTAGAATTCAATTCAGCTTCAAATTTGAATGACAAGAACGTTTTTGTCGATACAGATACAATCGGTCATCACGCGTCCACACTTTCATCATCTCTTGCTACTTTCTTAAAAATTATTCTATCTGGGGCTACAAATCTTCTGACAGCAAATTTAATCCGCGATCAAGAGGCAGTGATGAATTCTTGATACATATGTGAGTTCTGAAGAATACACTCCACCTTATTTTGTCACGCTCCTCGTCGTTTATTCTTGTCTACTATCAATAGTATTTACTCCTCTAGCCTATAGGACAAATTTTTATTATTCATGATTCTAGACGTGTGTAGTCAATAGTTTCAACTATAATTTTTTTGCTACACTAGCACCCTCTACACGAAGCTCACACTCATTAATACCATACTAACTAAAACTAAACGCCTATGATCAGTCCGGAAGCCAAACAATGGACCGAGTTATTTCTGATAACAACAATATCGATAGTAGGTCGAATTGTTCCAATCGCTTTTTTGCTCCCATAAGAAAAGCACGGGGAGCCAAGATCAGTGTGGAATTAAATGAAAATTAGAAAGGATTGAGGAGAAAAAAGTTGATATTTATAATGCGTGAGATAGTCGGCTTTTGAAAATAATCATTTCTCCCCTCAATCCTGTCTCATTCTTGATTAATACCATATGATCGAATGCTTCCTGTGCTTTTCTTATGGGGAGCAAATTTGCGATTGGATAAATTCGTATAAATTTTAGGTACCTTTGCCCTATGATCACGTCATGAAAATCACGCTGTGCCGTCACGATAACTCGGTTTATACCTCTCGTTCTTATAGAACATGGTATGCTTCTCTATCTGACACAACAGCAACAGACGGACTGACGCTGAAAAGAAGAACGCTATGCATCCGATTGCAAGATGGCGACTATTTTCAGTTTAAATTGAGCATTCGATACAAGAGGCTGTTGCTCTTGCTTATCGGTCTTATTTGTTAGATTAAACGCTATGTTCTGCTCATAATGTAAAATCGTGAATATCTTTTGTCATTACTTTTGGTTTGTTTACATGTTTTCTTATCTCGTTAGGAGTGAAATGTTATCAATAATCTCGCGTTGAATATTGAGAACATACTACGTTTTTGAAATAATAATGAACTTTGAAAAATAATTTCTTACGTTTCGTTGCTCATTGCTGAAAATAATACTTTTAGAATGTGTAGTGTTGGTCTGCCGACTAAGGTCAAAGAAAGATATTTACGAAAAATCTCTCATCTTAACAATCTAGATCCGTTCCTCAGTACTAACGGTCTTCAATTCAAGAATAATGGGTTCCCAAAAGTTTTATACATATTGAATTTAAGTGAGTGTCTTCGGCTCATTCAATATGTCAGAATTACGAACCTACAAGGAATCTTTATTTCTTATCCCAAAAATTCACTGCTTTATATTTGCCAGATCTTGCAATATTGATCTAATGTATCAATATCGGTTACGCCTTTCTTAGCCCGTTTAAAAGAAACTGCTTTGAGCCACGCTTTTCTTCGTTTATGGAGAATTGAATTGAACTCGTTATTAAATCTAGAATTGACTGCATTCAATCTACAGCACTACGTTTAGCTCTCAGTGCTCTTACGCACAGTCTATGCGCTGAGGCAGGCATTCTTCCTCTAGAATTCCGCTCACTATCGATTACAGCCAGTTTCCCCTTTTCCCAACCGATCAACCCTTCTCTCTCCTCCCCAAAATTCTGTACCACTCTCATTAGAATTTCATCATGACCACCATCTCAAATTTCAGCCCCTTCTCCCCATCTTCTCATTCACCCCTCCATGGACATCCTCATCATCTCTCATTCGCTTCGACCTGGCCATCTATCAAAATCGAATAATGTAATCTATATAAGACACATTAAAGAAATAATTGATAACGACTTCCCTTCCCACAACCTGTGCTCTACAGATGGTTCCAAATCGGTCCCTAAAACTGGTTACACCTTCTCAATCAATGGTGAAATCTCACTTTTTGTTTGAAAAACTCGACCGCCATAATATATTCTGCTGAACTTCTATCAATTCCTGCCTTACTCACCTCACTCTTCTCCCTCAACCCAGTAAATTCTTCCTCCTCGCACTCTCTCTCCTCTCTCCAAGCTATGCAAAACTCGTATTCTTCCAAGCCTATCATACAGTGCGTCCTCATTATCCTGCACACCTTAACGTCTTCCCTATTTTCAATTGCTTTCCTTTGGATCCCTGGTTATCCGTAACACGACGCAGTGGACCTGGCTGCTAAGCAGGCCTTGCTTCTTCTTTCAATCACTGATCGCTCCCCTTCTCCGGCCTATGACTGAAAATCATTCTACCGTTCACAAATCACCTCATCATGGTACAACCTCTGGTCTTCTCAACCCTACAACAAACTTCGCTCAATTAAAAAATACCCGACCAAATAAATTATATCAAAAAACATATCTTTACAAATAAATATTCTAAAATATATCATTCCCCTACAAATTAAAATACTAATTATTATTAAATAAATTACTAAATAATCTAATTTAAATAATATTATTACAATTCGAATATCTTGACAATCATAATTATTATAAATTATTAATCCAATACATAAAAATATTATTGATTTAAATATAGCATGAATAATAATATAACTAAATATATAATTATATAAATTAATTAATAAAAAAAATATTATTAACCTTAAATTATTTATTGTTGATAGAGCTATTAATTTTTTTATATCAAAAATAAATAATATTAAAATTCTATAATAAAAAACTCTAATTATTAAATAATATTCAATTCATTTAAAATTTAAATAATTTAAATAACGAAAAATAAAATAAACTCCTACAGTAACTAATGTTGATGAATGGACTAATGAAGAAATAGGCAAAGGAGCAATTATTGCTTTTGTCAATCATAAATTTAAAGGGAATTGAGATCTTTTTATAAAAAAACAAAATATAAATAAATAATTAATATTTATATTAAAATTCATTATTAAATTATTTTTAGAATAGACATAAAAATAAAAAATCACTATTAAAATTAAAATATCTCCCAATCGATTAAATAATATTACTAAAATACTTAATTTTATAATAATATAATTATTATAATAAATAATTAATAAAAAAGATATTAAACCCAATAAATCTCATCAAAAAATTATTATTATTAAATTTAATCTAGAACTGGTCCTCTTCAATCCGTCCCTCACGCCACAAAGAAATAGTTGTAACTTGACTAAGAATTGGACATTCTCGCTTAACCCACTCCTTCCTTATCCTTGGACTCTCTGCCCCTCCCTCATGCCAATAGGTACTGCTAGACTGAAAATTTATCGGTCTCACTTTTTCACCTGCCCTTCTAGTCCAGGCAAATTAGCCATTAAAAAGGAATTAATTCCAGTAGATAAAACTTGGTATGAATGATAGGGATATGTCCCCAAAAAACCTCCCAAAAGTCCCCTCCGTGCTAGCTCCACTAGGGGGCTAAATATGGAGTGAAATCTAGTTTTTTCGCTATAACTCTAAAATTATACATTTTACAGAAAAATATTTTAGATAAAAATTATTCTTCATCTACTTTTCAATAAAAATGGTTCTCTTACATTTTTCGGTAGGATTCATAGTAACGTCGCTACGTAGCGTCAAAGTTCCGTAATTGTGCTTTGAATGTTCTTGTTCATGTGAGAAAGTTAATCTTCTTGTTGCGTCTATGCAGCTTGTGCAAGGGTCAGTTATTGGATCTTTTTTTTTAGCGGGGAACCCGCTATTTCTTTTGTTGGGGGGGGGGGGGGAGTACTTTCAGGAAATTTTAGTCTGCGAGCGCGGGCGCAAGCGGTCCGAGGTTGATGACGTTATGGAGAGGAGGGGAAGGATTTAGCTTGAGTTATTTATGGTAGGAGAGAGACTTAGAATAATTTCAACCTCTAAGCTATATATGATAGGAGGGGACTTGGAAAGTTTTTACTCTTGAGCTGTACATGATAGGAGGGGGAATTGGAACTTTCAGATATATATCACAGGAGAAGGACTTGGAAAAATTTGGACTCTCAAGTTATATAATATGATAGGATTTTCTATGTGGTATACTTTTTGAAAGGCCTTCTGCAGTGGAATACTGGTCTTGCGGTTCTTCGCTCGCCGTTGCAAAACTTATTCTGTGTCACCTATGATTTTATTTTTACGTAGCATTTTCAAATTTTTATACAGTAATCGAAAAAGTTTCATCTTCTCGATACTTCAATAATAATGGCAATATACCTACTGTATGTATTGAGTCTCTCAGAACCCAGATCTGAGTGGAACAAAGATGCGGATCTCTTGGTTTCCAGATCTTGACACAGAAAAATTCTAGATCTTTTGAGCCTTTTATCTTGGTTGGAGAAGCCCTAGATCTTTCGAAAAAAATAAATTTCCGTCACTTATAGTCAATTAGAAAAAAAAAAAGACCCAGATACTCAGGCGCACAGCGACTCAGTCTTGTTTATGTCGTGTTCAAGTACCTACGTACACAAAATTTTCATTTCGTGTTCCAGTATTGCAAACTGATTATTTTATCAATCCTCATTTCTATTTACCTACATTTTATTGAAGTAGACAGGCATTAGTTTTTGCGTAGAAAACGTTTGTTTTAAATGCGGGTGAACCAAAAAATCAATAAAGACGTGAACAGTGACGATGGACTTAATTTGACACAAAAAGGTATTCCTGCACTAAATGAAACCTACCTACCCTGAGAAAATGGGAAATGGAGAAATGCTGCTGAAATTCAATTACCTCAAGCTACACAAGTTCTTTTACTTTATTAGTTTAGGTAAACGAAAAATTGTCAAAATCCTGGAGGATCGTTACAATCTGCAAAAAGCTGCGGTACTCTTCTACAAAAGTCACAAAAACGCCAAGGAGAGGTTGAAAGCTAGCTGAAAGCTGAAAATTTCAAGCCAAAAGCCGAAGAATTTCGACTATAAAAGTCAAAAGTCAATAGTCGAAAACATTTTTTTGATAGGAAGCAAAAAGCCAAAAGTTTCATTTATTTAGCTCTTTCTTTCAGCTTTTTCTTTCGCTTTTTGTCTTCTGCTTTTTTTCCCCATTCTCTTTTCATGTTCAACGTATCACTCATTTTTTTTCTTTGGAAAAGTTGAAAGCTAAAAGTTTTAAGCCGGAAGCCGGAGAATTTTGACGGGAAAAAGCCAAAAGTTGAAAAATATTTTTTGTTGGGAAGCAAAAAGCCAAAAGTTTTTCAGGTTAAGATTAAACGATAAAGTCAAAAGCTGAAGTTTTATCTCACGGCTTTCAACCTCTGACGCCAAGTATTGCATCAGTTGGTGAAAAAATTATTTTATTGACGTTATATAATACACCTACGCCGGAGGAGAGTTTAGATGATTTCCGGTATAAATAAATGTTAACAGGGAACCTGTTTTATGGGGGGCTATTTGAGAAATCTGCCGTCCGCCGTCCGCCGTCCGCCGTCCGCCGTGCGCCGTCCAGCGAAAAACTTAGAAAAATTGCGACCCTCGAGCCATATATAATAGGAGAGGGACTTAGAAAAATTTCGACTCTCGAACTATATATAATAGGAGGGGGACTTAGAAAAAATTTCGACTCTCGAACTATATATGATAGGAGGGGGACTTAGAAAAATTTCGACTCTCGAGCTATAGATGATAGAAGGGGGACTTAGAAAAATTTCGATCCTCGAGCCATATATGATAGGAGAGGGACTTGGAAAAATTTTGACTCTCGAGCTATATATGATAGAAGGGGGACTTGGAAAAATTTCGACTCTCGAGCTACATGACAGGAGAGGGACTTCGAAAATTTTCGACTCTCGAGCTATATAATAGGAGAGAGACTTGGAAAAATTTTCTATATATGATAGGAGGGGAGACTTGAAAAATTTCGACTCTCGAGCTATATATGATAAGAGGGGGACTTGGAAGAATTTCGACTCTCGAGCTATATATGATAGGAGGGGGACTTAGAAAAATTTCGACTCTCGAGGTATAGATGATAGAAGGGGGACTTAGAAAAATTTCGATCCTCGAGCCATATATGATAGGAGGGGGACTTGGAAGAATTTCGACTCTCGAGCTATATATGATAGGAGGGGGACTTAGAAAAATTTCGACTCTCGAGCTATAGATGATAGAAGGAGGACTTAGAAAAATTTCGATCCTCGAGCCATATATGATAGGAGAGGGACTTAGAAAAATTTCGACTCTCGAGCTATATAATAGGAGAGAGACAGACCAACTAATCCAAATATAGCTCGAGAGTCGAAATTTTTCCAAATCCCCCTCCTATCATGTATAGCTCAAGAGTGAAAATTTTAACAAGAAACCTGATTTATCCAACTATATTATATTGATCTAAACCTTCTTTTCACTACCTTCCTCCAGATATAAGTTTCCTTGAATTTTCAATACCAAATCTCATTCCAATCATAAAACAGGTTCCCTGCGTTCCTCGTTCAACTTCGTTAAGGAAGCCGTAATTTTTTCTGAAGTCAGTCGCTAAAAATCAATCGCAGACACTGCTCAGTATCCCTCCAAGCTGAGGTGCAGCAGACCAACATTCTTACCGAGTTCATCTCCAAAGTCAATCGTGGCTTGGAAATGATCTACCACCCACTGAATGGGGCTGGAAGCTAGGAAAAAGTGGTTTATTGCTAATAGAAACCACATTGCCACCTGCACCATCTGAAGTGCTCCAGCTCATTTCGTGTTCTTGCAAGAAAGCTTGTGGCCCAGCATGTGGATGCAGAAAAACTGATCTTCCATGCTCAATCGTCTGTGGGACTTGCCATGGCTCATCTTGCCGCAATACTTGCTTCAAATCCGATGAAGAGGAATTGGCTTTTTTAAAAATAATTTTCAGTATCCACTGTCCGTTTAGTAAAAAATGTCAACTCTTATTTATAATATAGGTTCTCTGAACTTATTTTTTAATTTTGTTGAGGAAATGGGATAATTTTTCCAATTATAGGCGTGTTGCGCACTGGATTTTTCTCATCATTTAGCCCTCTAATGGAGCTAGCACCCATCGGAGGGAAAAGGAATTTCGGGAGGTAATTCGGGGACATATTCCCAACATTCATGTCAAGTTTCATCTCTGCTTGAATTAATTCCTTTCTCGGTCATTTAAATGGGTAATTTGCCTGTTCCAGCTTCAAATTCAGTTCTAGAAGTAATAAAAAATCGTATTATCTGATCCAGTAGATTTTTATAACGTTTGAATTAGAGTTTACATCGACTCAGCGAAGAAAATCTTCCTTCCAAGAGTACAGAAAGAGAAAAAAATCAGTTTCATAGAATAAAACCTTATTTTACAACAACAGAGAAAAAAAATTTGCGTAAAAAACGCGGAGAGATTTTCACCATCGTGAAATAAATTCGCTAGTTTGTAAACGGCAGTTTATTACACTATATACGCCTGCCCAATTATTTGTAGCCGCACTATTCCAATGTGAATGCGACTAATTGGTGGATAAACGATTGAACTGTAATTTCATTCGTATATTTCGGCCCAAGTGTAGGGAATTTCCGTAACGTTCCACCACAATGTAATTGAAACAGATAACACACCAGACAGTTATTAAAAACGCGAGTTTACGATTCCGTCGAGTGTACTTCGTTTAGGGTACTTGTATGGGGGGGCTGGAATTTATAGCACTGTACGCTATATAGATCTTGGTATTGCTCTATGTAAAACGAATATTTCAACAGCGAATAAATGAGTCTGAAAGGGAGATTTTTAGTTTTTCACCATCTTCTTCGCTGTGCTTAATATTATGGTGTTTTGATGAAGAGAAAAATTCGATTCAAATCTCATTCGGGCACTTGCAACATCAACATTGTTATACGATGCACTCGAGAAAATACGAGGGAAGTGACGCTATAACGCTGGCCGTAAATTTGGATACTTCTAATTCATTTACTCGTGCTGAATGTTACACTCGCTGACGGTATTAAGAAAGCGTAATAATGAACACGAATAAGTGAATAAATCAGGTCCCTTAAATGGGTACACTTGTAAATGAGCTAGGGTTCTGCTACCATCTTCGTAGAAGAAAGAGTAGAATAATTATCGGGGTGTAGCCTATTCGTGAAGTATGACGAGTATTGTGCATGCGAATTCCAACACTCGCGAGAAAGAGAGAGAATTAAGACAGACCGCGGAAACGAAAACTCACACTCGAGAACGAACCACTCCTCGTATTAATGGTGAAACGCGCAATGAGCCACAACGCCCACGCACTTACTATATTTCAACAGAAGAAATGGAAGAAGAGGAAAGGCACCGAGGAGAATAAAAAATATTAAGATAGTGAGCCATTTACTCGTATCAAAGGGTCGGGGCTAAAAATTAGTTATCTGCTAGACGCTTAACGGGGTGAAATCTGACACCGTGGCACATTTATAAGATTCCGTTCTGTAATTTCTCTTCCTGTAACAATATTTCATCTAGTTTCGTTCCGATATATACAGACTGTTTCAAAAGTCGTTTTGACGCTACGACGCGAGTTTTGTATCAAAACTAAATTTACCTCGACATAAGACCTAACATATTATAGGACGCCGAAGTTTTTGAAACACCCGGCTGCTATTCTCTAAGCGTTTCATTAACGACGTAATGGTAGAACTATTTCCACGAAGCGATATAACATTATATTTTTATAGAAGAAAAAAGCGATTCTCCCAAAAAAACAGAATTTCAGTTTTTTTTCTTCTTTTTCTGAATATGGAACATGGATTTTCAATATATTTTAACAGGGAACCTGTTTTATGAGGGGCTTTTTGAGAAATTTGCCGTGCGCCGTCCAGAAAAAAACATGGAAAAATTTCGACTCTCGAGCTATATATGATAGGAGGGGACTTAGAAAAATGTCGACTCTCGAGCTATACATATATGATAGGAGGGGGACTTGGAAAAATTTCGACTCTCGAGCCATATATGATAGGAGGGAGATTTGAAAAAAATTCAACTCTCGAGCTATGTGTGATATGATAGGAGGGACACTTGAAAAGTTTCAACTCTCAAGCCATATAATACGATAGGAGGGAGACTTAGAAAAAATTTAGACTCTCGAGCTATATATTATATGAAAGAGACTTGGAAAAATTTCAACTCTCGAGCTATCATATATAGCGTGGGATTCGAGGTCTAGGCTTTCTTGAATTTTCAATACCAAATCCCATTTGACTCATAAAACAGGTTCCCTGCGTTCCTCATTTAACTTCGTTAAGGAAGCCGTCGTTTTTTCTATGGAATACCTGCAATATATATATGCCTGAGGACATATTAGAGGTTGGTCATACAGGAGGCCCCCTCCTGCGGGACTGGAGGCGGTCTTGTTCACAACGGTGGAAATCAACCGCAGTGGATGCTACTGTTCGTCTTCTACTTCTTTTCAACTTTTTAGATAACAATTTACAATCATACTCTTATTATGGATCCAGAAATTATGGAATTAGATGACTCATGTGTTGGTAACATCGATATTTTTGTTGAAAAAAACATGATACTCCATCGTAGTGTCCTTAAAATTCCAAAGTGTCACTACAAAGGGAAAAAGACCTTGTCCACCACAATGGAGAATATTATCCAAACCTGCACATATTGGTAGTATCATAGGACAACGTTATAATTTACTCCATAACCAATTAGACAACAAGCTTTTGTTAAAAGCTGGAATCCTATGTAAAACCATGTGTTTCCTGAACAATAAATTCGGAAAACGATTAAACAGCGACGCAGAACTGTTTGAAGAGATTCTTGAAAAGATTGCTTCAAAAAAAAAAAAATATGAAGAAAACGTTTTCGCAAACGAGGTTGAGGACAAAAAATGGACACGTCGTAAGGTTCCTTTCAAACAGTTAAGCAGTGGAGAGATTCTTGATTTTCCCGAGTTAACAGAAACAGATTTCAAGATTTCAAGAAAAGTTTATCGCTGTTTTATAAAATATAAGCCGTCAATTAATAATTTGCATAGCATTGTCGGCCACGTCTGTGAATGCGCCAATGATTTGAGAACTATTGGATGCTGTTCACATGTAGCGGCTGCCATTTATCTCATGCGCGGTACTTGTCCAAAATTATTTGTCCGGCGGCCAAATATTTCAAAGAGATGAAATTCAGACAGTGGTCGACGAAAACAGCGACGAAGATGAATATTATATGGTATTTTGTATGATATTTTAGTTATCTTGATTCTACGAGTGCCACAGTCAGCCTAAGATATGAAAAATAAGTAAAAGACCCAAATCACCTATTATACCCGGCTATACTCTTTGACTATTTATATGTCAACTTAGCCCAAAAACTCGAGTTGAAAAGTTGGATTGAAAGTTGAGCGATTGGGACCAGAAGAAACCTGAAGATGCCACTGACCACCATCTGTAGTTTCAACATGAATTTGTAAATATGTATTTGTCTACATCAGACCCTGGTCTATGGACTTGACATGCTAACCTGAGAACACTGAGTGCATCATTCTAATTTTTTTAATTTTTTTATTTATCCACTTTAGGGCTATTAGCTTGACAAAGGTTCATTCGAAAGACGGATACTATTATACGGTTAAATGAGGGGAAAGATGTCGGATGCGGTAAGATATTGTATTAGTTGATCTGTAAGTGTAGTGTCGTTGTTTGTTAATGCCTCTTTTCTGGAATGAGGAATATTGTGAGTGTTTCGTAAGGTTGTTAGTTCGGGGCATGTAAAAATGTGGTTAACGTTAATTTTGTCGAGGTGACATTTGTGGCATTCTGGTGGTTCAGAGTTATTTAAAAAAAGATAGGAGTGGGTGAGTCGTGTATGTCCAATTCTGAGGCGTATAAGAACGGAAGTTTCTTTTCTTGATGGTGTGTTGGGAGTGTTTTGTAGGGGATCGATTTTGATAGGGAGAAGTTTGTTATTAATTTTAAGTCGTGAAAACCCCAACAGGGACTCGTTGGCTTCTGCCGGGCTATGTTAGAGTCCTTGAATATTTCGCGAAATAAATTTACCCCATCGAGTAAGTTCGAAGTGGGGAACAAAAAAGGGAGAAAATTAGATCTTAGTCTGCACCTATCTGTAATGTAGTTTCATGAAAATTCAACGAGTAACAAAGATATTTCGTTCTACAGTATGATTTTGAATAAGTATTTCTTTCAATCCTACTTTTTAGCTCGAGTTTTTGGGCTAAGTTGACATATAAATAGTGAAATTTGTAGGAAATTTGACGAGGAACAACTTTTGCTGGGAACTTTTTTTTTCTCTGGTGCTTAGTTTTCGATTTATTATTAAAAAACTACTTTCTGTGATACTTTGACCCCCCTTTGGGGGAAAGCCACCTCTCTGATTGCTGTGGATTTTTCGTATGTTTATCAGGAGACCATTTTGAACATAATCCACGAAAAAAACCTATGCCGGCATTTATTTCCATTTGAAAACCTAATCTGCCTGCGCTATACTAATGGTTCAATCAAAATGGAAGAGAAGAAGTCGTTACTGCAATAAAAAACGACGACTTCCTTAAAGAAGTTGAAGTTATACGGGGAACGGCAGGGAACCTGTTCCGTGGGTCGAATTGGTTTTGTTCCAAGTTTCCAGCGTTCCATATTGCATACTTATTTGCCTGATTCTTATCAATACGGTGGGATTTTCAATCCGGTGTTAATCTGCCATAAGATCAATGTTACGAAGGCCACCGTATTGATAAGAATCAGGCAAATAAGTACGCAATATGGAACACTGTAAAAGCCTTATTGTTCAAATTGAAATCTCGAACCTTGTATCATAGTGTTTATCGCCTGAACGTAAAATTTTTTCAAAGTCCTTTTCCATCATTTAGTCCTCCTCCTACGGAAATGTTAGTGTTCCAAATGAGGGGGTACCCTACACTTTGTGATTAAAAAGTGATACTTTGCACATATGTCTGTTATATCACAGCAAATAATTTATGATGTTTTGCCAGCCCTCACCCCCAAGTGGGAGACGGGGGTAGGGAATTTTTGCTCCTGAAAATTAGTTTTTGGGAAATATCTGGTCAGGTTCAACATTAGAGAAAAAGTCTTCAAAAGAAGGTTGTTCCTCATAAAATTTCCTTCAAAATGCACTCTAAACATCTGAAGTGAGCTTTTAAATCAACGCTGAAATTCGGCTTTAAAAATAAGAAAATTTTGATTTTTCCAAGTTTTGAGTCATTTTCTTCAATATAATTTATCAGAAATTCACTTCAGAGAAAAAATCTTGAAACTGAAATTATTGCACACAAAATTTCTTACAATATACACTATAGAGATATGAATGTAGTAATAAAATCAACGCTCAAAAGGCATTAAGATAAGTAAAAGCTCAGATTGCGCATCTAATGCAGAAAAACAATTGAACCCATATCTTGGCAAATTGGTCACTTTTTAACCCATTTCGGTCAGAATAGTCGTAGAAAAAGTTGGTCAGAGGAGTAAATTGAAAATAAAATTGAGATACGAATTTCGTAGATTCCAAGTACACATCCGACGTTTCGCGTTTATGCGCTGGAAAGAATTTAGCGCAAACTCCCATCCAACTGGTAACATCTTTCAGCCTTACCCAGTATAGGGGAGAACTTGGGAAAATGTCGACTCCCGAGCTAATTATATAGAAGAGGAACCTAGAAAAATTTTGATATGATAGGAGGGGGACTTGGCAAAATTTTCAGTCTCGAGCTATACATGATAGGTGAGGCACTTGGAAAAATGTCGAATCCCGACCTGTATGGTTTTTGGAGTATTTGCATGTCAGGCTCATTGAAGGGGCTAAGCTATTTGTTGTACAAAGAATTTCTTGTCTAGTTATTTGAAGGGGTTATCCTAATGTGGGATATATAATGTATTATTTTTCAAGCCATAAAAAAGGTTCCCTAAGTTCCTCGTTTAACATCGTTAAGGAAACCGTCGTTTTTCCGAGCCCTTTCTTCATCATGGCTGAAAAGTCAAAAATTTTCCAAACTTAAATTCTTTATTAGGGTAGGTCCGTTTTCGCAGGACATCACATCGCGAACGACAAATTTTTCGAAAACTCTCCCCCATAGAATAGGTTTCCTATAAAAGAAAAAAGAAAGTACCCAAGGTGGGTACATAGGCGTCAAGTCTGGGCAAGTTCAAAAAAGTCCATCAACCTGGTCCGGTGATAAAATTATCCTAAATAAATTTACATTTCTGACCATACCTCAACCCAGAATTATGTTCGGAGGACTTGAAATCTCAGGAAAGTATTTCCTCGCATCTCGAAAAATACCTAGTAGTCGAGTTTGAAATTCCGAATAAGAGTCACGTGACCATTTTTACATCCGACTATAGCCTTCATACACTCAGCAAAGTCGCTGTTTACACGAATTTGGTGTAACATTTCAACTAGATTTTTTTTGCAGCCAATATCGATTTCTAACTTCAAATCACTTTTGGATCTTTCAACTTGTTCATTTTTTCAATAATCATCTTTTATCGCTTTATTCTTGGTCGGAAGAGAAAACATACAATACCAACCACATTCTCTAACAAAATACGTTTCCCTGAGCAGCTCGCCAGTATAGCACGAATATATCTTTGTACAAGAATCATGCTTTCGTTATACCATTCAATGCTTCCCCACTTTTCCAAAGCTACGACGAAACAGATGCAGTTGATACTCGTAAAAATATGCTATTCCGTTATACCGTACTTTTTCATTCAGCAGTTAGTGCTTCAACGATGAATAGATTCATAACATTAATTTACTTAATTTACTAACAAAACTACGAAAGGTATGACGCAGACGAGTTTTCCCACAATATCGTTCTATAATTTCTGCGAGTAGTGCGCGTTCCAACTTTTTCCATCAAACAACGAAATATACGGATGCAGCGAAAGTTTATACGGACGACAGACTGTCAAACAACGAAAAGCTTAAAATGTACATTCCCGCAATAATTTCATCGCCGGCATTTCGGGTAAGGCGGCAGAATAAATTTACAACGTTCGGATCTTCTATATCAATAAGTAATAATGGTTTCACCGCGATTAAGGAAGGGTATAAGACCGCGTAATAAAACAGTATTGTCCGTCTGTTTTTAATCCTGAGGTAAGGAGCGAGGGAAAATTCGCTAAATACCGAGAAATAATGCGAAGGGATTTCGCCCACTATTTTCTTTTCAACGCGTTCCCTGCGGTGTTTGATCTGATATTAACACGGTATAAATAGTACATGTATTAGCGACTGGACTACGAAGTAAGTAAAGAGTTTGTTTTTATACGAGACATGAATGTTAATCTTTCTATCAGGCTGTGTTAATCACTGCAGCATGAACCCTAAGAGCACTCTAATTACCAACGGTAAGTATTTGAATTTTAGTCGAGTGAATCACTCGAAAGGAAGGCGAGAGAATCTACGCACTGTGTTATTGAAGTCTTTCGAAAAGATTAGTCGATGCTGGCAGCAAAAGTTTTCACGTTTTACTCGAACTGAGTGAGTGGCTTTTAGTTGTCGGTAGTCGATTGAAACACCAAACAGAAACACGTCGCTATAAACGTAGCACGAGGAAACTTGTATTTCCCGCTTTAATGGATGTGATGTGGTTACCCAGCGTAAGCAAAACTGCAACAATCGACTGACCGTATCGAAAGTAACTCTTCTCGAAAAATTTACAAAGCTCCGAATTGTTTCCATTATGTAGCTCCTCGCTGGTAGAAAATAATATGAACTTCACCCGAAAAATGTATTAGGTCAGGAAAATACGTAAAAACAAGACGAGGGACGTAGTTTAGACAAATTTGCTACATGATACGTCAAGTACTTGTTCAAATAATCTGACCTTCGTAGAATACAAGAATAAATAAACATAAAATCTTGTAAGTCGCTTCATTCGCTGCTCTCAGCGATTCTCAGACGTTTTCTCTAATACATTTTCACCAACGACAAATTCTCTGAAATCGATTTTTTCTAAAAATATCATTTCTAATGCAAAACTTTCTAACGACACATTTTCTAAACGTTACTTTTGCTTCAATTTTTCCCTCTGGTTTCGGATCGATGAGGCAAACCATCTTCTATCTTCGGAGTGCACATAATGGAATTGCAGCGACATTACGTCACTTCTCTATTATCAGTCAATGAAAGGCTTAATGATGATAATTCACGGCCACTGAATTCTTGCTGTATCATTTGTGTGTTGCCTCGTGAAGAAGAAGAAGAAGAAGAAGAAGAAGAAGAAGAAGAAGAAGAAGAAGAAGAAGGTGAATACCTGAGCGTACCGCTGAAAGTTCTTCGGTTAACATAGCAGTAGAAATAATTGTGGAAATCAGATGTACTTCAACGGGTATGCCTATCAGGCAGGGGTCGCGCATATTGAACAGGCGCGCCTACTGGCCTTGCAAAAAGTGCACCGGCCGTGCTGTCAATAGCAACTCAGCAGATGGAGAACCAGTGGAAGTCTTCAAAGAATCTGCACACACCTATCCACCTAACGTGGATGCAAACGAAGCAGAAAAACTCGCGCGCAAGATCATTCCGGTCAACCACTATCTCAGTTGGTCCGAGTAGAATTACAGGATGTCGAGCAAGAAGTGCTCAGTCAACTGCCGTCACAGCCGACTCTTATAAAATCCATTCACAGGAATTACCTGCGGCTCCGACCAAACTTAAGGACATCGGGTAAATTCCGGCGAGATAGCAGAAAACGTTAGTGGGAGAACCATGATTCGGGACCTCCCGAACATGATGACAGCTCCGACGATGAAAAGGACGAAAAAATTGATGAGGTGGATGACGAAGTGCAGCGTCCCAAGCCACCGCGCGTGTTAGTGCTAATTGCAACACGGAAAAACATTGAAATCTTGTGCGCAAGTTCAATCTGGTCCCTCGACGGGACCTTAAAGACGGCGCCTCACATATTCGTACAAACCTTCACTGTAATTGGCCTACGGTTGCGGACTGAAAGACCCGACGAATAGGTGGCGGTGCCACTCGTATACGCACTGCTGACCAAGTGGACGATTTTCTTCGAAAAAATCGACACGTGTTCAATAAAATTGTCCAACACGAAATTTAAATTTGTAATAACTAGAATAGACAATTTTGTAAGACCCGTGCGCGACGATGTACCGAATATTTTTCGTCTTTCCAATTCACTTTTCATAATTTTGATTCCGGTAAAAGTTTTCCGCAACCAGGTGATCCGGTAATTTCACTTCTTCGGTAACTAACCGCATTCCACAAAGCTGTTTCTTGATATTCATCCATGATGAATCAATCGAGAGTGCCTATCTCGTAAACGCGACGTTGAGACTAAAGTGAGGATGGCTGAGTGCTGACTTTGTAGAAACCGAGTGCACAACTTAACAACCCAGAAAAGTCTTGAAGCGGGGAAAGAAAACGGAAAAGCTTCATCAAGTTTTCCATATCGACAGGCTGTGGGAGCCCTAATGTATCTGATGCTTGGCACACGACCAGATCTGGCATGTGCGGGTTGTCAAGTTGTGCGCTCGGTTTCTACGAAGTCAGCACTCAGCCGTCCTCACTTTAGTCTCGACGTCGCGTTTACGAGATAGGTACTGCACACTCATTCAGTGTTGGCCGCCAATATACGCTATGAAAATCGCTAGAAATGACCAGTAGAAAGGGCAACCCGGTAGAAAGGACCGAACCGAAAATTGGAGAATTATGAAGTTTTTTCTCAAAAATGGACAGAAATAATTTCCATTGGAAAGCACGTCGCTCTGTGGCCACCAGCGACTAGAGAAAATTACACGTCCAATACTTCAGAAACACGACCATTTCGTGCAAAATTGCTACGTGTGGTATCTTTGCGACTGACTGTTGGTATCCGTTCTGTCAAGTGTACCCAAAAGAAGCTACTATTATACGATTTGCAACCTAGAAAGGACAAATAGCTCCCGATCCCATAATCCCGCCCCTTTCAAGCGTATACTCCATACTGCATATCCCAACATCCCCAATATGAACGTGACTCAAACGAGCAACTTCCCGAAACGTTAATATCAGCGGTCGCATTCTAAACAGCTGAGCAAACCACCAGCGCGCTGTCCCCGGCATTATCGCATTACCTGTGGTAGATAATGAGGTCCTCAATACATCCAACGAGTCTAATGCCTGAAATGACATAGATAGTAGTATTCTCGAATCCTCAGTAATTGAGAACAACAAATTTATTACAGGTGGGAAACGAGCTTTAAATAACAGCACAGCTCTGCCACCTATTCACCTCCTGGCATAGTTCCACGCAAAGAGTCATACCGTCCTCAGCAGGAGAATATTCTTCTCAAAGAAGAGATTAGTAGTCTAGAGAAGACCGCAACCATTATGCATAGGAAAATGAAATCCTCATACTGGAAGTCCAGAAACTTAGTGAACTGATGGCTAGACAAAAACGATAGTACGAATTATGTAAATAAGGAATGTGAGTTACGAGATGAAGACACAAGGGTGAGTGGGCAAAACTATGACGACCTTCGCAAATCCCTAGCATCAACGGGTCTTATAATAAAGAATCTGCAAGAGGAAATCCGTTCTTTCCGTGAAGAGAATGCCTCTCTGCAGGATGTCACTCAAGTACCTAGTGGTTTCCCACAGAGATCCCGATCGGCTATTGGATCGGTTCTAGAAGCAACCGAGGAAACTGACCTTTCTCAGACTGTAAATGGTCGAGACCCAAGGGCATTCGGCACTTCCTATCCACCCTCCCGAAGTGTCTTTTTCAGTGACCATTTGATTACATCTGAGGCATCACCTGTACCTCTCGCTGATGTAACACCTGAGTTTGAGTCACTTAGACGTAAGGATAGGAAAAGAAATAAAAATCTATCCAACAATAACAAAGACTTACCTAGTCAGGGTGGTCTATGGTATTCTCGAGGAAAATAACCCGGCCGGACCACATACACAACAGACGCATAGTCGTAATACAAAACTTGAATGGTCAAGCATCAAATAATACCAGACGAAATCTCTATCAAGACTCTCAACAGAATTTTTCGTATGCGAGCCTCACAAGTTTTACATCCAGAAACCACACAATTCCCTCCGGTTGAATTAACATCAAATATACAGCAGAAGCGTGGCCAACTGAATAATGACCTACCTATGCAGGGAAAGCTTATTCTAGCTGGTGACTTCAATATACATCTACCTGCAATTACCATCCACCCTAAATATAACGACAGAGGTCTACTTATGAATGAGTGGATTGATGGTCACCAATTATACATAAACAACAAACCCCATATATACACCTGGCACAACAAAGCTCGCAACAGGCACACCCTCTCCCGTAATATTGAAATTGAAGACTGGTCTGTTAGAAATGACCTTGATTCTAGATCTGACCATTAGTATATTACATAAACTACAAGTATAACTCAAGATGAGCAGTAATATCTGAAGAACCTACCCACTTATAAACAAAATAATTAACTTGAAAGCACTGTCGTCTTAAAAAATTTTTTTATTTCTTATACGACGATCGACGTTTCGAACGTACACACCTTCAGGTTTTTGAACGCCCCGTCATCAGTTGAATGATTTGTCACTAATATTATTAAATTTTACTATTTTTTCGAGCGAATTGTGCGAATTTGACCGTTTTTCAAAAATTGTGTAAACACCGTTTTTGATAAACTTCGATTGAGTGCAATTGCAAATTGATTTTTGCTGTTTGCAGTTTCTTGTTTCATTTTGCAAATTCTGAAACATGAGTGCTGGTGGTGCACAAGTTGGTGCTGGAGGTAGAGATGAAGAAGTCCGTCGTGGGTCACATGCAGCGCCTATGCAGCATGGGTATGGTATGGGGCCAGCGGCAGCAATGAATGACGCTGACTTTGATATCGGAGAGATAGTGGAAACGGGTCCATCTGTGGACATTAAGACGTTTGTCGACAACCTGTACCGCCAGTGGAAAGTGCCCACTAAAGGAGAGTGTTCTAAAATGCTCGTCCAGGGGGGTCCGTATATCAGAACGGATAAAGCAAGCCCGGCAAAGAGGTTCACGGTCGTAAAAGATCGCGTACTTGAACAGAGCCACCTCAGCCGTGAAAACAGGGGTCGAAATTGTTCTCGATACCGAAAGATGGGTAAGAGAACACCCCAATGCGAATCAAAATGAGCTCGTCACAAGAGCGAAATTTTTCGCATGTTTGCACATAATCAACTGGATTGAGGGCTATGGGATACATTTTTGCTGTTTGCAGTTTCTTGTTTCATTTTGCAAATTCTGAAACATGAGTGCTGGTGGTGCACAAGGTGGTGCTGGAGGTAGAGATGAAGACGTCCGTCGTGGGTCACATGCAGCGCCTATGCAGCATGGGTATGGTATGGGGCCAGCGGCAGCAATGAATGACGCTGACTTTGATGTCGGAGAGATAGTGGAAACGGGTCCCTCTGTGGACATTAAGACGTTTGTCGACAACCTGTACCGCCAGGGGAAAGTGCCCACTAAAGGAGAGTGTTCTAAAATGCTCGTCCAGGGGGTCCGTATATCAGAACGGATAAAGCAAGCCCGGCAAAGAGGTTCACGGTCGTACAAGATCGCGTACTTGAACAGAGCCACCCCAGCCGTGAAAACAGGGGTCGAAATTGTTCTCGATACCGAAAGATGGGTAAGAGAACACCCCAATGCCAATCAAAATCAGCTCCTCACAAGAGCGAAATTTTTCGCATGTTTGCACATAATCAACTGGATTGAGGGCTATGGGATACAATCAGCTCTAACGAGGAGAGCATCATGGTCCACAGTGTCTGAACAGTACGCCACGCCCATGCTTTGCTTAGCTGGGTCTGGTTTTCAGTTTATAGGCAAGTACCTCAGGGATCATCATGGAGCAGATGCAAACATGCTAGCCATCTACTGGCGAACGTGTTATCTTCTCGACTACCTCTCCCTAACGGGTAGGATAGCCAGAGTCCCTGAGGTAAGAGCTGCGTATCCCAAGTTCTCTTTCGTGTTGTACGTCACGGACCCTGATCGGTACAATGGTCTATTACCAGACTTCCAATCAGGGACAGTAGACGGAGCGGTGAGAAACATGGGGATAACAGGCGCTTCCATCTTCGGATCTGACCAGGAAGGACTGATGTCTGACTACCTGATGAGACTTAATGTCTCGGAAGGAGGAGCTTTGGCACAATGACGTGCTGGTTGCGATAGTGTTATGAAGGTTGCGGCGGCATATGCGGTGGATTTGGTGGAAGAGGAAAACCGTCGTAGGAGAGGGGAGCTCTATGAAGAGGACATGGATATGGGGGAGAGTATGGTGGTGAGTGAGCAGTCACCCAACGTGTCTGTCAGGAGGAAGAGGGATGACTCATAGGAGTAATAAGAGGCAGAGGACAGAATCCCCTGAATTGAACCACCCTGGCACCTCCGGTGAAGAGGAAAAGAAGAAGAAGGCCGAAGCAGAGGCCCGTGAACGTGATAGAATGAGGAGGAAGAAGGACTCAGACGATGAAGCCGATCCTAAAGAGAAAGAAAAGGAGGCTGATGAACAGATTGAGGCCGTTGTGAACGAATTGAAGCTCCTGGCTAGAAAGGAGGATAAGAGTGATGAAGAAGTCGGTATCATCTTCAGGACGGTGAGGGCAATAATGGAAGGCTATCTGAAGCAGTATCCGGAAGCCTCTGAAGATGATGTGAGGTCGTGTTTCGACAACATGTTGGGAAGTGACGTTGCTGGTATTCGGCAACAAATTAATAAAACTATTTTAACTTATTTTAGAAAGGAAAAATAGTCAAATTAATATTTTAAAATGTATTATTCTTTAATCAATATTTTATAATTTTTATTATTATCTTAAATATTTTATCAACATTTATTCAGTTTTAATCATTTTAAATCATTTTTAATTACTTTTATCTTGTATTTTATATGTGGTTTATTTTGGGGTAATTTTGGGCTGTGGGCAAAATTGGGGGGAATAAAGACATATCTTATGCATAACCTAGTACAAAGTTAAGGGATGGTGAAACACAGTAGATGACTGATCAGTGATCACATAAGTCAAATGCTGTAAACATAAATACTAATCTACTAAAGTGAATAAGGTCTGTATGACATTCACCGATGCTTGAGGTCTTTGGGTGTTTGTGGGTGCTTATGGGTTATTTTTGAATGCAATAAAATTGCACTTCATTTTTGAAATATTTTTATTTAGTTTGGTTATTTAAGGTGAATCTTTTGTACTGACGATCGGGGCGCTATTCAACGGACCATGAAGGTTTTCTTAAAGATATTCAAGACTGTCCCACCCTACCACCTGAATCCTCAATTAACTTTGTTGATCCCTCTTTCTCAATAATTAATGACTGGCTCACTGATGCAATCTGAATGAACACTAAAGCTAAGCCCATTCGCTCAAAGACCGTCTGGTAGACCCCTCAGATTGATGAAATCAGGAAAAAAATATGGAGGTCCTTCATTACCACAGGTAGGGCTTGGGGTAAACCCTAAAAAATTGTGGTCAAAGGTGCGAAAAGATCATCTATGCCTTGTACATAGAATATGTAGATGGAACCAGATTCTCTTCCTTCGAAGAGACGATTGGCTTCATTGTACAAGACAAATACCCAGCTGGACATCCTAATGCTGTCAACGCCCTTCATTCAGAAATGGATATTTTCCTTGATTACAACTGGGAACCAACAATTAATAGTAGGACCTCGCCCGAAATTGATGGTGCCATTAAAAAGTTCTACAAGGCTCATGGTGAAAAATTCTTTCAATTGATTACATCATCTATAAGAAAGGGTATATTCCCCGACTGCCATAAGGTGGCCGGGTTGAGTATTATCCCAAAAGAGGTTAAATCCCAAAATTCAACAGAGGGCTTCAGACCCATTTCTAAAATTAGTTGTTTGGAAAAGGTTTTCGAGCACTACCTTGCATACAAAATAGAAACTGAACTGGCTGTTGGTAGTAACTTGAGTACTCGGCGATATGGCTCCAGAAAGGACATCAACTCGGAGGATGCTATCTCCGTGTCCACAACAAACTACATACTTACATATCGGATAAGAAGTTAGCGGCTTGTGTCTCCATTGATAAAAAGGGAGCCTACGACCGTACCTCTTATGCATCAATGATTCGCTCCATGAAAACGAAAAACATTCATCCCAATTAAATTTAACGATTAAAATTGGTAGCTACCTCACTGGGAGGTCTAGCACATTCATGGGACAGAGGATTGATCTAATTCGTGGTTGTCCACAGGGGTCAGTTCTTGGACCACTCCTGTGAAATATAGCCTATATAAACTTAGTCAAGAGAGGATTTGGCATTGTGGCTATGCGAACGATACTCTCATTGACTTAGGAGCAAAGGATGCCACCTCACTGAAAAATAAGATTAACAAGCTCTTATCCCTTCTTGAAGCAACCGTGCTGGATAAAGGTTACTCGGTATGACTGACAAAGAAAGAGCTTAATACCATCAGCAACCGCAGTGTGACTGCCGATGAACTTGAGATCATTGTAGGCATAAGTATTAGAGTCAGAGCGTAGGCTGCTCTATTGAGGTCTGGCTAGAGAAAGTACATAGATGAATTAGTTATTTACAGGTGGGCGGGCATTTCGCCCTTCTGAAATTATCTGGCGTTGCTACTGGGGGGCGGGGGGAGGAATCAGGACTTTCAACAATTATAATATAATATAATTCTGAAGCTACGTGAGAGGTGAATCACATCCATTCCCTGGCGTATCTCATTTGCTTGTAACATCCATTCTAGGAGCCATGTCCATCATTGTCCATCTACTCAGGCCAAGTGAAGGACAACGAGCATAGATCCAGTCGATAACAAGAATTTGAAATTTAAACAATAAAGAGGAATACTCCGACGTGGAGTAAAAAAATGCAAACCGCAGAAAAAATGAAAATACGACGAGCGCTTTCGGTTAAACAACCATCTTCGAGCCTGAAATGAAAGCAACTGACGAACAAAAGAGAAGAACGAGGTATTAAGATCGTCCAAACGAGAAATCACGGTGTGAGTCATAAACAAGTTCGATCAGGCCATCTTCCGGAATATACGAATTAAGAACAGTGATACCGTCAGTGTTGAGATGACGAATTATCTCTATATTCTCGAGGGCGATACGCTTACGGTAGGAATTCTCCTTATGGAGGAGCTTTTCGGATCCCTCACGGAAGCTGTGGCCACTGTTTATTAAGTGATCGGCGAAAGCTGACTCCCCCAAGTGTCCCTTCTTCCAAGACTTCAGGTGCTCAGCTACTCGAACTTTCATTTGGCGGCTGGTCTCACCAATATAAAAGCCTCCACAATCCTCACACTCCAACTTATACACACCACTCCTCTCATCAACAGGTATGGGGTCCTTCAGTCTCACAAACAACCTCTTGACTGTGGTAGGGTTGTAAAACGTGGGTCTGAAGCCAAACGGGCGAAGGGCCCGACCCAATTGCTGGGAGAACTTCCCCAAGAAAGGGAGACTGATCCAACGCAAACGGCGATCACGGATCGTGTCTCGGGGGAGGGAGGTGGTGGAATCCAGGAGGCCCCTCGTAACTTTCCTCCGAACCATCACGTCAACATCAACATTGACCCCATTCACTCTGGCCAGGTGTTTTATTGTGATTAACTCTTTCTTGAAGGCAGACTGACTCAAAGGAATACGAGTCAGTCTGTGAACTAGGCTATGAAAAGCAGCCATCTTGTGAGCAACAGGACCGAACGAACCACCGTGGACTAAAACATCGGTCGTAGTATCTTTCCTGTAAATTCCAAACTTATGGATACCGTCTATTATAGAGATCGATAAATCCAAAACGTTAATGGAAAATACCCCTATTTCCAACGTAAATTTGATGGAAGGGTACCAGGAATTGAGATACCTCAGAAACTCACCAAGGAGATCTGGGTGACCAGTCCAGGTACATAGAACGTCATCGACGTACCTGTGCCAATTATGAATATGATTAAGTAACACCTGGTTCGAGGAAAAGAGGTCAAGTTCAAACTTAGACATGAAGATTTCGGATATGAGAGAGCCTAGTGGTGATCCAATGGGGATCCCTACTTCGTCAGGGAACTCGAAAAATTTCCCTTCAAATTTACAATAGTTAGGGGACCAGCAAGTATTAAGAAGATCGAAGAATTCGTGAAGCTCATTATGAGGAATGTTGGCTTTGACGAGTAGCTCACCCATACGCTGGATAGTAGCAGCCTTAGGAATATTCGGGAACAAACCAACAACATCAAACGAGCAGATGGTCGTTCCCGGGTGAAGGCTTACATCCTTGAGGACGTCAGTTAAAGAGGCCGAATTCAAGACCGAATGAGGGGATTCAAAATCAATACGATTTTTGAACCAACGGTCAAGGAATTTAGCAAGGAGGTAGGTAGGAGAGGAGACGAAAGAAACAACGGGTCGCATCGGGGTATTGTTCTTATGCACTTTAGGCAGCCCGTACAAGAGGGGGGGGGGTTGTGGGGTTAGGAACGAGGAGGGCTTTTTTCAAGGCAGGAGTTTTGATAACAGCCTCACTCCTGTTGATGACACACCTAACTTCTTTGACGTGCTTGGGAAAGCTGAAATCTTCACTCTCTTTAGCACCACACTGTTGTAGGACTTCATGGACCTTAGAAGAATAGGCCGATCTCTCCATCACTACAACAGCGTTGCCCTTGTCAGCCTTAGTTCTCTTTATTGTTTAGTATGGATAGCCGTAACTTAAAGGAACGGATTCGTGTAAGAATTTGAAATTTCATCTCTTCGCGGAAAATGAAGACTAGTTGGATATTCAAAAAGATTGAGAGAGAAATTCTCCGAAAAAAAAGTGTTCAATTGTCTTGCGAGTTATTTGGCGGGGGCATCGTATCGCCTACGCTCTACATATATCGTACCGACTAATCAACATTCGACAGTTTAAAAAGGTAAATTGTCTCTGTTTTCGGAGCTGCTATATAAAATAGAGCCTCCAGTTGAGTTCTAATTTAGAAAATCTGACTGTCTAGTCACGTAATGCATGGCTGCTTACTTAACCTCCGCGTATCTAGTACTCCCACAGCATATACGAGTCCGTGTCGTTCAAATGTCAAGCTTCGCGGCAATTTCATTACGGAGTAGAAAGAAAGAACAATGCCACGGACATAACGGCGCTGCAAAACGTCGAAAATTTTGGCCGTTTATACTGATGTACCTTTTCGTACGTACGTAATTTCGGACGAGTCGCTGATTCGTCGTATTTAAATTGCGAGCTGCTGCGCTGATACCTCGTGCATACACCGTGTATACGAGGATGAGAGTATTGAGACGAAACAGACACGTTTACGTATAGTATTATCGAACTTTCGTCTGACTGCTCAAGCGAGAGCTTGAAAAGCGATATGCAAATGCGTGCGAAAAATCTAATAAACAAAATCCAATCTTCCGTTATGAAATGTAACATTATTTATTAAAATGGCCGTAAACACACTCGTGAGAGCACACCATTCGCATATGAGACACTTGTTGGCATCAATTGACCATCACCGTATTCTGGCATAGGTATACAGGAACAGAGTTACAACCTCTACTGAGATTGTAAGCTCGGACCATATGTACACACGAGCTTGATTTTAGAGAGATATTGAAAGTTACGATATTGATTTTGGCGACGAAATTCAAGTCCAGCTTCCCCTTGAAATATTCAACAAGTGTTGAAATCTTTAAAAACGAAAAATCAAAAGGTGTTTTTTTTTTTGAATGACGTAGTTCTTTGTACCAATACCTTGTCAGACGTACATTTATAGGGATGGGAAGTTTCCCCTCTCAACCGTCAAATTTGAAGGAAATATCGACAACGACGAAGACCTTGTCATTGAATTTGATACTGCTATTGACAACGTCCAAGACGATAGGCATACGTCCGCTTTCTCCTCGACAGTCTGAAAGCAGCTCGAAGGCTTCAAGAATTGCAAGATGAAGCAAAGGCCAAGGATCAAGAAATCCCACGTGGTCTTTGCTGAAAATAAAACTTTCATGTATGACTGTATACAAACTTTTTCATGATATAAATTTGAGTTTAAGTTCCTTATAAGACCCAATTACAACTACAACTTAAGAAGCATAAAATCTATATAAAAAAAATAAGGAGAATTTGTGATGGCGCCAAACCAAATCGACGAATGTGGTGAGAATCCTGCATCAGTGGAATACTTGGCAATACAATAGGCACTTTTTTGAGAATCTTCTCGCCGAAAACCGAAAAATATTTGTTCTATCTGAAATGCCACATCTCTTTAAATGCATTCAGAATCGTTTATTAAATCATAATCCAATGACGGTCAAGGATATCTACTGGACGTTGATGGCTTATTTTTATTGCAAAAAAAATTTGGATGGGTCAGATGGCGTAACTAAGAAGTGTTTTTCGATGAATTAAAAAAATCCTGCCTGGAGATATAAGTCTTCGTCCGAGGCTAATTCAGGCTCACGTCAAGTCTGGTACCTTTACCCGGATGAGGGTTCATATGGACAGTGTAGGACCGTGCACAACAGCGAAAATTGAAGTTAACAAATTAATGTTAAATGGACACATTGTAATCAATGACACAGAATACACACGTACCTTAGCACACCCGGTTGTACTTAATTAAAAAAATGACACTTACAGAAATAAGACGGGAGAAGAATCAAGCAGTCACTCCCTCAACAAAAAGGGCAGGTATCCTCTCATCTGATCTTGCATAGACGTGAAATTTAACCAATTCATTTTTCTAGTCACACCTATCATAGCAGTCACTAACAAACAAGGTCAAATGGATCATTGAATTTAATCACGACCCGACAAACACATCATTCAAGAAGAACAAAATTTATTGTCTCAAAATGATCTCCTTTTTATCGACGAGAAGCTCCATCTCGACGGATACGTCTACTTCCGAACACGGAGCGAAATGGCAGAACATATTGGACCATACTCAGTGCTAATGACGGCAGCGTTGAAGTAGTGCGAGGCCTGCAAGATTCACCACACTCTCATCCTCCAACGTTTTGAGCATGATTCTGTGTTAGAACGGTATCAGTGTTCCTACATTAAAAGCATCTTGGGATGTACAAATTCGGGAATTTCTCAAGCCTGAGAAGAATCAAAGTAGATGACAGTTAGATCGAAATTCCACGTGAGTGCGTTGAAATTCTTTCCTGTAATGGGCGTATGAAGGCGCGTACCAGCGGAGGACTTGCCTTGCCTTTCGTGTACTACCTCCTGTCTGGCAAAAAAGCTTCACTATACGAGGAAGCCTCTTTGTGTCGGAAAAATGTCGCCAAACCATAGTAAATAATCATTATTGTTTTTGCACTAAAAATAGGTATGAATTTAATTTGTATAGTGGAATTTTCTTTGCAACATCGGCTACACAAAATTAATTACAAGATACAATCCACCCGTGTTCTGAGATAGGTTCTATCTATAAAGTACACAGGGAATTTATTCAACACGAGTTCAGTAAATTATATTTCACCGTATTTCTTGGTCACATTAATTAGCATCCATTAGTCCAAATTAAATAGCCGCGGTATCATCGGTCTATTGCACTTAGTTTTCATAAAAATCTCTTATGTTCGCACAGTACTATGGCACGCTCTGCTTTCTGTTCATCATTGTCGAACAAAAAGTAGAAGTTCAACGAGTAAAAACGTTTACTTCCAAGAACCAAATATATCATAGATATTTCAACGGGTGTCATTTAATCGAACTTTTAAAGATAGCGTCAGAACTTGGTAAAAATGAAATAGAACTTTCAAAAAATTTTATGTCCTAGAAAAAAAGCAATTAACTCTAAAATGAATGGATGCACTACAGAAAAGTTTAATTGCACTTGGAAAAACCGTTACCTCCATTAAAAAATAATTTCAACAACAAAAAATATTTTATAGCTATATATGGATCACTTTAAAATAATTGAAATATAGCTTTTAAAAAAAGTTACATCACTGTAAATAATACACTTCGTTAAATAGGAACTTAGCGTGATAATCATGAAACATTAAAATGATAGGTACAGAAAAAGTCAGCATTAGGACTATGTAAACAATACCTAACTACTGCATTAGTATTAATGCCTTACGCGCTTTCGAAGGTCGCCCCCGCTTCCTTTTCTGCCCAAGAGGTACCGTCTTTGCCTCCAGCGGTACAGTAACGTATTTCAGGCGAATCTGCAACCCAAGAGCGTGTTTACATTGCATACGTTTCAGGAAGCAGGGACAGGTACATTTTGCTTCTTCACCTTGTATTGAAAACGTGCACACCCGACTTTATATCTTCGTATACTAATGGTCGGCAAATGTAGCAGTATGTATGTACGAATATTACGAATTGCCGAGCGTCATATCGTATCGTTATCTAATTTGAAATGAGTAAGTATTCCTGTGGTAACGAGAAAATCTTTTGCTGCAGTAGTATAGTAACACATGCAAGTGCGACCGAAAATAATAATATAGAAAAAATTATAGGTACTGCAATGTATTTTCCTATAGTTCGTCCCATGTTCAATTAAAGTTAGTTCACTATAATTAAGAGTGCAATATTTAAAGTTCATAAATATATTTCCTAGAGTGCTGACACTCGATTTTAAAGTTCTTCCTCTAAAGTTCGTACAGTTTCTTTTAGAGTGCAATTATAGTTTCCCCTATTTCAACTATGCGTAAATGTGATTTGATTAAGTATTTGAAGAAAAAAATTAATAGACCGGAGTATGTCAAACTGCAGAGACATCAAGAGTACCTTTATTTTACCATAAAGTAATTAGGCCTATGTTTTGTAGAGTAACACTACTGAACAGCTACCCTGTTACAAAGATTCTTTTACGTGATTCTTAGATACTTTTCAACGCTGAACACGAATCCGTTGTCTTTTTTTTGCTAGCACGTAATCCCGGCTACATTCCTCCTGAATAACACAGTAATGAAAAATATTACAAATGGTTTTTCCCCTCGACTCCCCCGAACAGCAGAAGACCCGAAATAAAGGCCTGGAAACGTTTCTCCCAAATGATTCTCTCTGCTAGATTTATCCAGGAGCAGCCGAACAAAGTCGTACTTATCATGTACCGCCTGTAGCTCGTCGTTCGTTCCGAAAATTCTATCGAGTAAGTCCTTACAATGCGGATGCGCGTGCGCAGTTCAGTGGAGCAAACAAATATAAAGAAAAAACACATAATGAGATGGCATAGAGAAAATCTATAGAAGTTGCCTTCGTGGGCCCAGAAAAAAGGATTGTCCTTACAGATGTCATTAAAGTTTTTCTGATGACAGAAATAGGCGTACACACGAGAAGAGAACGCATATTTGCCGTAAAGAAGATCGAATTTTCCGGCTATAATAAATAACAGTAATACAACCATGTTGGTGAATACGAGAGCGTCCCATCCCCCTCCCCTGGGGGAGAGGGGCTGCATGAAAAACAGATGTGTCGAATAAAAGACACGATGGAACGTTTCCATTTTATCAATAGCAGTTTGGGTATATTTTTCTGTGGTGTTACAAGTCAAAAGTGATATATATCATAATGAGAGTTCGAAAGTTCGTAATATGGTAAGGGAGGCATAGGGCAGCCCTCCTCCCCCCTCCCATAACTAGAAGCTGACCAGAATGTAATACTTTCTGATACTGAAATATTTTACTTTCCGGCCAAGACTGAGCTCGAGGACGCATACTTTTGTATTTGCCTGCTCCTTCTTTAGTTCATTAATGAAAGTGTACAGGTCGGGGTGCAATTTTCCGATAATCTTTTGTGGGCCCCCCCCCCCTCACCGACGTTATTAGTCTTGTGAGAGTTGGCAACCGCGGCAGCGTATTGATTTCATGTTCCCGGCGGGTAGCGTGGTTGGCTTCTGCCTCGCGCTAAGACCCCAAGTACGTACCGAAGTAAGAGCGTCCAATTCATCAGGGGAATCGTGTTGTAGTTCCACCATGGAGCACAGTGGGACAAATTCTAGGCAGCCAAAAATACAAAAAATCGAAGTTAGCGAAATCTCTCGAAAATTATTGTAAATTGTTTTTCACTATGTACACTTCAAACTGGTATATGTGTACATTAACCAGACCAACTGGCGACCAAATGAAAAGAAATACGGTTGCTAGACAAAAAATAAGTGCGAAAAGAAAGAAAGAAAGAGAATAAGACGTCGCGTCGAGATCAGAGCTACTGTTTTGAGGTAGCACGCAACAAACCACTAGCATACTTTTTTTTTTTTTTTTAATCGATAGTGTGATGTGTGATCTACTGCATGTTGTATCATTCTACCTAATTTCTTGTGTACGCGAGTGTCCTCTTTTGAGGGAAAACAGTAATAGTGCATTAATTTTGTCGTAAAATATGAATAAAGAAGAAGTTTCAACGAGTTTCGCTCCCAAATTAAATTTTTTTGATAAAGGGAAGAATTTGTTTGTATTCATTCCAATTTTTATATCCGCAGGTATCTGCGTTCATGAATTACATGAGATATTATAATGTAGAGAGAGGTTTTATTGAAACTTCTCTCTACTGATACTGACGTTTGAATTGTTTGTATTACTGGGAAATAAAATTTTTTGCTGAACGCAAAATCAATTCTTGTATAGTAGATACCAAAAATTTAAAAATTGCTTGATATCGAGAGTTTCATACCAGAAAGAGTTAAAGAGCCAAAACAACCCATTGTTGGCCTCATCCGACCCCGTCACCTATCCTTTGAGAAGGAATACTGTAAGTCATGGTTGACAAGTGTTGGTATGAATCTTCTGATAAATGAAATAGAAGAAAAAGAAAAGAAAATAGGGAGGATGAGATGAGCAGCACTGATGCCTGTAATAGTTCAGAGGGGGATGATTCTGCTTAAAATTAGATAGTAGTGATCTTCATTCAATACATCATCAACTTCATTTGTGTCATTAAATACCTCGTTTTTTAAACTAATTATTTTAGATCTGAATGAAATATAGAGCTTTTTATCATTTGTTACCAAATTTTGTACATTTTATTCTAAATTAAATTCTCCAAGAAAATATCCTGAAGCTTGTTTTCAGAAACCGTTCGAAAATTTTTTATCAGAAAAATTGTTTTAAAAATAATTGAATTTCTTTTGGTCATTCTTAAACCCCTTTTTTCACCCCAATTAGATATTGGGATTTTTAAAAATATTTTTCCGGGAATCAGCATATCATTTTATATCAATTTAGTGAAACAAAAACCCCAAAACAATTGAATTCATTTTTTGTCAGCCTCCACAACTATTATCAGATATCAGGTTTTTCTAAAATATTGTCCCAGATTTAGCGTGCCATTTTATATAGATTTGCCGATGAAAAAAATTGTGGCCATCTAGAATTGTATTCTGTCCCACTGTGGCGGAGAAGCAAAGCAGGTCATACGGACCGCTACGACTGCTCTGTCAAATCTTGATTTCACGAGAGCAACATTACATTAGCAAAGCTAGAAAGTACGAAAATATTAGCTCGCATTCGCTTTGAAACTCATCAAACGATGAGAAGTATATACCGCACGGCATTCGGTATTGTACCCACTCATTAATTACCGAGTGCACGATTAATTAGCACAATTATATGAGAAGTATAAAGATGTCGATGTAAAAAGAAATAATATCAAGAAAAACTAACTTAAGTTTCGTATGATGTATCGTCTTGATACTAGAAGTCTACCTACCTACGTGAATCTTTTGTGTTAAATGATTTCATCAACTTTGATCTGGCATTCCACTCGAGAAACCTTTTCAACAGCACGAATGCGAAAATTTTGCAATAAACTAACGTTCTACACATTGGGGTCGTTCCCTTTCAAAGCTATCATTATTATTCTTACTTTATGATTTCATTTTACTTTTTATTGCTTTACCTACCAAAAGCGAAACTCACTTACCTATACACAGGATTTTCTTCTGTTTCTTTATACCAAAGTACTAACGTTGCTGAATCATCTACTCTCGAGGTGCTCATATCGCAAGGAAGAAATGCTTTTTCATCTAAAATCGCGTTTACTTGCGTCACAGGCCCTGTAAAAATAACAACCGTTTCAGTAAAAACTACACTACGCAGTAATGTTAATCACTTTTTTTCTTTTTTTCGTCTGGTTAAACAAAATATAAATGTAAATTAGACGGAGAGAAAAAGAGTAAAAACAATTAATGACATTTAATGAATTGATCCACAATACCAGAGGGTACAACAAAATCACGGGATAAGATTATTGTAACCTAAAGAAACAGAGAATTTCAAATTGGAAAAAGGAAGAAATCATGCGGGACAACGGCTATTTATCACGCACCAAATTAATCTGGCAAGAAAAATAGACCTTGTTTTGCGTATAACGTCAGATTTTGTCACAATTTCATTATTATAATTATTATCGTCGAGTTTGTATGCTCTAATCGTACTCTAGAGAACTAGTCACCACTCCCAGAATAAAGAATATTTTTTTCTCGCTTTGTAGAACCGAGCTTGTTCTGTATTGTACGGTAATTAAAAGATCATTTTTCATTTTTTCGCTACCACATAAAAACAAGTACAAAATGTTCACGAAAGCGGCGAGTAATTGACGAAGGAAATACGAGTAACATACATGAACAAGACAGTAGCTGGCGAGTAAATAGAGGAAAAATAAAAAAGAGAGAAAAAAAGTAGTGTAAACGGTAGTTGTTGCAGCCGGTGCAGATGATGTATTAATACAAGACGACTCCGCAAACACTGGAGCAATACTACAAGCCTCGCAAACACGGTCAGAAGTTCGATGAAGTATATAGAAAATAAAATTCTGCGAGTCAACATCCGAAAAGAAGAAAATTATCCTCGCTCTAAAGAACGCTCTCGATGACGCGATGAATCTGAACACAGCTAGGCGATAGAATGCGAAGACTAGAGGAGAACAATGCGAGATAGTTCAGCAAAGATAATAGAGAAGTTGCCCAACAAATTGGCCTGAACACTCGAGAAATGATTATTTCGAAATAATTATCAAAGGGCAAAATGAAGACTAAATTTATTTATTTATTTATTTCAGTTTATTTGGAAGGGTGCTGCAAACAGACGCGTAGTCCAATTACTTGCAACACCCCGTAAAAAATGACATAATAAGATAAAAAAAAAGAAAAAAAAAAAAAAAAAAAAAAAAAAAAAAAATAGAATGAGATAATAACAAAATAATAAACAAATCAATAAATAATAAAAATAAAAAATGAAAATAAATAAAAATAAATAAATAAAAAATAATAAAAATAAAAACTAAAGACAAACGGAAAAAAAGAAAAAATGTAATAATAATGTAAAATCAATTTACTTGATTCGTAAATTTATCTTTATTAATATAACGATGTACAAAATAACATGCGTGTGAATCGTTAAATTAAGGATTAATATCACCGAGTCTAAAAACGAATAATTTGTTGTAATATAAACGAACTTGTTCATCAGCGAGTACAGCTATTCGACTGATTAGAAAAGGTTCCTTCAATGTACGAGACCAGCCGAATAGACAGATAAGAGAGTGAACAATCGTACACACGATTGTTCGTGAAATTAGGTGGTGTAAGTACCTAAATTTTACATCCCCCCACCAAGGGACAAAGAAAAATTTAAATGCAATAGGACAACAAGATCCATGTTTTTAAAGGCTATTTACTGGTATAAATTTGGATACATGGAAAAGCCTTTTTTCGTGCTCAGATGAGCCGCATGCTAACCTGTACACAGATTTTGATAGACATTCAATTATTGGGAATGGACCAATTCGGATGGGATCCAATTTTTGCCTATTTAGTTTATTGCCATTTTCAACGTAGACAAGATCGCCCAACATGAATTCGTGGTCGATTTTGTTAAGATCATACCTACTTTTATTTTTTTGATGATGTTTTAGTGTGTTGTGGTAGGCTTTTAATCGATCCGTGTCTAGATCTGAAAAAGGTTCGAGTGTAGGAGGCAATATTGGAAATGTTGTCCCTTTTAATAGATATTCAGGAGCAAATTTGGTTACTGAATGCCCTGTTTTATTGTATTCTTCTGCGCATTGTTTAGCGACCGTAGTCCAAGCTCTATCATTATTTTCCTCATTTATTCGGCATCTTATCCTATTCACCAAGGTTTGGTTGAGGCGTTCATTAAGACCGAGTGAAAATGCCGCATCAACTGCTGTAAATATGTGATTTATCTGGTTATCTTTTAGATATTGATCAAAATTATCAGACGTCAAACCACCGTATTAATCAGTGAGAAGAATATCTATTTTGTTATTAGCCTGAACCGAATGAATTATTTTTATAAAATCTTCTGTGCTTTGAGTTTTTGACGTAAGTATGTAGGCGAAACGAGTGAAGTGGTCCACTAAGAGATGTAGATACTTCTTAGTTGACCTTCTTCCTCCAAAACCTCCTATAGTGTCCAGTGACATTATTTGGAAGGGTTTGGTTGGTGGGCCTAAGTGGCCTAAAAAACCGAAACTCTTGCCTTTTCGAGTTTTATTTTTTATGCATATCTCGCAGTTTTTAGTTATCTGTTTTATTGTTTTATAAATATTTTTAGCACAGTAAAGCGGCGTTAT